>OU911095.1:7177200-8427200 GCA_918358865.1 Melinaea marsaeus rileyi | reverse complement strand
GACTTAATAAACAGTACAATTTCTAACACATACACTTTTTATTGACCTCATAATCTATGAAGAATGGAGTAACCACTTGTATGTTGTGACCAAGGATTATATATATATATATATATATATATATATATATATTACAGTAATATTTATTGCAAATTACTTAAAGCGGAACTGGTTTTAGTTGTAATGTGTCTGTCTAAATAAAAAACGCACATAGTTACCCCGCTTCCGGCATTTCAATAAAGCGGAAGCTCACATGAGGACCCAGTGGTACAGTAAAAAAAGTCAAAAGACACCCCTGAACATCCCGGGCACACTTATGTTCAGTTTTTGTGCTGGTTCGAATCCCGACAACGGATATGTCACCCTTGACAACTAATTGCGAGTACCTACTTTCAAAAATATTAAAATTATCCACACTGTGACTAACATTATAATATAATGTATGTATGTTTATTACTCATTAAAAACCTCTGAACAGATTTAGATTAAACTTGATATAGTTTATAGGAAATACATTGACCATCATTTAAATAACATAAAGTTGGATATTACCAACCAATGTTTATTAAGCACGTGTCAAAACTATACTTACTTATGTAATTTAAAATTACCTTAACATTTAAACATTGTAAGAAAATATTCATATCATATTTTACAATAACGGATATTATGTGTAAGAGAAACTTCCATTCATCCATTCTCCATCCATCCATCTCTCTTCTCAAACAAAATAACATATTAGTAACAAAATATATTAGTCCTTTTAGTTGCGCGTATGAAATAAATGGAGCAATAGGTTTGTCTAAAGTCGCTAACGGGTTTAAAAAATTACATAAAATAATCGAATAGTTTTTACGATTTTTGAAAAATCATCACACAACGGATACATTGAACGATAGCTATACTTATCATTACTCAAAGGGAATTATTATTGTAACAAAATATATAGATTTACTGAATATGTGATAGCGAATCCAGTAGACATTCTGTTTGCGAATGTTAAACACAGTTCGTCAAATAATCGCTTATGACACAGGAAATCTAGCAGATCAGATCTACAAGTGTCAAGTGACGCTAGTCGAATAGCTAGTATATTACGTCCATACATTTAAATGTAATAAAAACTAACACTTACCAGTTCAAGGCTCAGAATCAGTATAAAGAATAATGAGAAGATAATATAAAGTAAGTTACATTATTATGGGAAGAATAGAGTGATCTTTAGTAGCTACTACTTATAGTAATATACTTATAATCTATTATGCGAATGTTATATAATATATATAAGATAGATAGAGAGATAGATAATAGAAATAAGAGAAAGATCCCACTTGAAGCATATCTTCTTTGGCGTCAGTACGTCGTATCCAAGTTTCAAGTTGTTAAAATATTTTATATCCAAAATGTTAAATTATATTACAATAATTACAATATCCCCTTTCTGTAACGGTATTACGATATGTGTGTGTGTGTGTGTGTGTGTCTATGTGTGACTTTCACTAAACGTAGTGATAACAATCATAAACATTTACACGCGTTACCTAGAAACGGGAGTGTCAATTTGATAAAACGCGGTTTGTTTAAACTCGATTCTCGTTACAAAATGGTTTAAATATACTATATATGTATAATACTTATTTTCTTATCGCAATTTCCTTAGGATCTATAAAATGTACCAACATTTTGTGTAATGACATTCATAATTTATATATTTAAAAACCTATTTGTAAATCGACGTCAGATTATTTAGCAATAATAATTGTTACCAAGCGCGATTTTCATTTTTTTGTAGGTCAATGAACTATCAGCACTTATAGCACCTACCTATTATAGAATTTAGATACGTCGACAATGATTGGATCAAGCAAAAAACTCTTTACAATCAAGTTGTTGAAAATGCATTTTGTATTGCTTTAATTTAAAAATAAATACGTTCGACGAGTGTTTGAAGGTGAAACAGTCCTTTTGTTCTTGGTATTATCAAATGTATTGTCTTTAAATTTTAAACTATTGTCGCTACAATAACAATGTTGAAGTCCACGAAAAATTATTAATAAATTCATTTAATTCAACTCTATATACAGGGGTGTAAGGTCGTCTTTTGTGATTAACGTCTTCATTTATTGCCTTTTGATAGTGACTAATAGTTTTGATGATTTCATTAATCACCATATTGTACTTTGTATAAAGACGCGTCACACAAAACTACGATAGTTTACGAAATGTTATATTGTACTTTGTATAAAGACGCGTCACACAAAACTACGATAGTTTACGAAATGTTACATTCTACATACAATTACATACATTCAACTTTACCTTCCGAACTTATGAGTGAGAATGAGGAAAGAGTTTCTTTGTTATATATAGAATGTCATTAAACTAAATCTACAACAGAGAACATGTTATATATAACATAAAAATAATGATACACTTATTTTAAACAAAATATTTTATGACATCTTTTCTTATGTAACAAGATAAAAAAGAATCACTTACATTTAGGGATATCTTTGTACACATACATTTATAATCATCAAATAATAATTGACGATTCAACTAATGTTGCAATATATAAATATTTGCTAATTCAGTAAAATCTTACAAAATGTAATACAATATACAAAATTAAATATAATATAATTAAACTATTATCTTTTTAACTAAATTAATTGACAAGTTTTATTTATAAGCAAAGACGTACCGAGATACTCATTTTGTATATGTATATATTGTGCTTAGTTCAAATGTTTAAATATATATATATATATATATATATATAATACATTAGAAGTGTGCTTTATTATGCATTATTATTAAATTATTTTGAACAATAACCGAAATTAATATCAGATATATAAACTAAATCTTTTGTTTAAATCTTGAGTACCGAAAATTGGATCAGGACCGATTAACAATTTCAACAATAGATAACCCCAGCTATGATTTTTATTTATATTGTCTATATACTTGCAAAGCGAAATTATTGTTGCTGCGAAGGTAAATAAACTAACTCTACAGGGCTTATATTAAAATATTTATATATTATTATTTAGTTCATTTTAAATGTATTTTTTAAGGGCTATCTTCTTAGATGTACATTAGCTAAGATTAGACTAAGCCGGTAAATTCTAAATTCTCCCGAAGCTCTCTTTGTAGCATCCAACTTTATCCTGCAAAAAATTGTCCTTTGAATGTCAAAACCGATTTTGTACCGATTTGTACACTTAAAACACACACATTATCAAGTCTCTCAAAAAAGGGTAGACAGAGACTTCCACTTACTGCGATCCTGAGTTACTTCTTATCTTCTACTCCCATAAGTTCCTTGCTCGCACGTCGTTTCCAAATATTCTTGACCTTCTTCATAACATCCTCAATCTGATTGAGGAATGTACAGAAATATCCATTAATATAAGTTCCAATGACTCATCATAAGACTAAATGACATTTACAGGAGATAACACTAGAAACATTCTGACTCAAACAAAATATTTGTCTATCTCAAAAGTGGAACAATTTGTATGGAATACGCATAATCGTATATCAGCTAAGCGATAAACACTTATATATATAATTCCTTCATAGAAGGTCTACAATACTTCTCCCAAATCTTCAAATAAGATTTGAGCAATTGTTATATTAGCTAAATTAAAAATATACATATTATATTATTGCTGTGTATTATTTTTAAAGTATTAACAACTATAATAATAACACGGCTTATCTCAAATATTACATTTAATAAACAATGACGCCATTACTATTATTTAGTCAGCTACTTCAGCTAGTACTCGTACTCGTGTGTCTGTCTTCGTGGGAATGTTTATCAAAAGAAGTGGGAGAGAGAGAGAGAGAGAGAGAGAGAGAAACAAGTAAACAACTACCAACATATTACCTAGTGCTCAAATTAATGTCAAAATAAATCGGTTCATTATTTAACTTCATGTCACCAAGTAAACTGTATTAAAATTATTTATTTATTTAGTTCAGGCCTTTGACTCTTCCCAGAAATGATTTTTATTTTATTTATTTATTTATATATTTTCCACTTTGAATCCATACCAGTGATCACTTGTGTACGTCGAATGGAAGTGACAGGATGGCCTACTTTGATATCGTATGGATCAAAATAATCCCTTCTATAAAACCACTCTCTGACTTAAAATAAGGCTACGAGGGTTTCAAACGCGCCCTGGTCTGAAAAGAACACAACAAACTCTTTTTTTTTTGTAATCACTGTTTCACAAACGTCAATATATTTAGTGAGCAATTGAGAAGTGATTCTGGGAAGAGTCAGAGACAACAGAGGAAGGAGAGAGTATGAAGTCATAAATATGAATTGTAGTCTCCTAGAGCGGTATTCGATTGGCTTATACTTTAATTTTCCTTATTTTGTCAACACTAAGATATTTATTCCTATCAAACTCAATATCAGTATTCAGTATAAAGACGGTCAGTTAACTAGTGGTTCGTTAAAGGGATAATAAATAATTATAAAACATATACTCAAGTTGATTCAAACCACTTGAGATGTTTCTCACAACGATACAATCGCAATAATCACTTGTTCTATGCTCAAGTAAAGATATAATATATTTGTAGAGACCAATATTTTGTTTTCATCATAAACGACATAATTCTATAATAATATTAATTTTCATTATTACTTTAAATTATATTTCAGTCAAGAAATGTTTACATTCTATCACTAGAATATGAACTTTTATTAATATGTATTTTTTACATTATTTTGATCAGCACACGAGTAAAAATCGTTGAATTTATGGTTACATAGAACAAAATCTTTTGAAATAAATTATATTGCAAATTAGCTCCTCAATTATCCCTATTACGGGATAGGCCATGCCTTGATTATTTGCAGGTTGCATTCCTGATGACTGAGTCCACAAATTCGACACTCACGTGTTAACACACACACACACTCGCATTTTTCACACACATACATCTCATACCCATTTTCAAGCAATTGGATTAACGAATCGAACTGTTATAAAATATATCATTTCAAATAGAGCATTAACAAGATTTTTGTCTATTTCTGAAACTAAAATACTTCAAATCTCTTATTAATTAAAACGAGCAAACCGCTAATTAGTGAGATGTAAGTGAGATAAATATCAAAATTATACACTTAATACCATATTTCCTTTATTTCGTAACAACCAAAGTTAACTATTAAGTTTTTTAAAGGCTGGAAAAGTAAAACACGTCGCGTTCATTCGAGACTCGGCCTTGACGCCAGGATTTACTTCATCAAGACCTTGACTTTCAATAAGCATTCCTAATAATATTTTATGTAGTTGTGGCTGGTCTGTTGTGATCTCTCAACACCTTCACCTGTAACTCACATCACATTCTTCTGCACATCTGTAACTCACATCACCTTTTTCATCCCCTTGTTTTAAAACGCAAACCTAACTATACTTACATATTTGCCTAAAGGCTAATTAAAATCTTAATTAAGATAATTCTGTTTTCTCGGACACATGTGGGATGTTTTGGATATTATATTAAATGTTACAGCTTAAATGAAACAAAGTGTTCGGTTCACGTCGATGAGCATTGTTTTGACTAGCGCCAACTCAGGAATGTAGTACCGTTAAACTTTTGTTATTGTAAAGCGATAGCAACAAGCACTTCTTAAATCGTTCCCAACAGTTCAGCATAGCTTATAAATATGCTGTATGCTATATATAATGTAAATATGAATCTTACTGTCAACAAAGCAACCGACCCAGTTCTCGTCTCGTTCAAAATTGCAAACAATAAAAATTACACAAAATATTTTAAAGAACTTGTTTTAAAAGTAATAAATTCCATACCGCTGCGTTAATTGTTATTCGAGTCGTTTGAGAGGATTTTAGATATTATTTTGAAAATTTTTGTTAAGTGCAATAAATGGTGTACGACGTTAATCACTCGGTAAACAAAAAAAATATATATTAACTCGTTTTGTGTTATTATATCGCACACATTGATGTGTTTGTGTGTGTGCATCAACGTTGATACGATACTGAACCGCAAGCACATGTATGCGATGGCGCCGTCCTTATTATTATGATGTACGATTTGATTCTTACAATGTTTTAAGTACACGTTAAATCTTTGTTTACAGTGATTCAAAAATTTCAAAGTACTTATAAACGTGCTAAAACAAAGGAGCAATCGTTACTTTAACATGACAGATGCGGATGGAAACTTTGTAAAACAAGCTTTGTCAATTTATTTGACATCTGATTGTTTAAACAGAGTCAGTGACATAACGCATAGTGTCACGTCGAGTGACGACAAGCGAACACACACATGAGATGAATACTTATTACGGTTGTACTGTATTAACGTGATATCATTACACCGATAGATCTTAATAAATTAGTTGAGTCAGCGCTCGCGCACCTATGAAATTGGGAGATGCTCCGAAGATCGCCGAAGATGGTCGAATGTTCCCGAAGGCGGGGTACAGAGGGAGGTCGGTAGTCCGTGACGCGTCTCACCAGCGGAGTGTGACGTCTCTTACCCATGAGCCTCAAATACCGCATGACTCCATGAAATACTTCCCATAATCCTCGCGATCAATCAAAGCAAAAAGACGCGCTCCACATTCTACTGAGTCTAAAATATCATTAAACTATCACTTTTATGTACGATACCGATTTATTTATTTAGACAGGCGATATTAAATCGATCATAATCGCGTGTTGTCAAATGGGGTTAATGTTAATGAACAAAAAGTGAGGCCTCGCTCCGACCAACGTTCACACAGACCCGTGGTTAATGTTATATAGAAAACAATGATTATAACAAGCCAAGGCTTATTTTAATTACCCAGCATAAGATCTGACTATTCGATTTCTTTGACAATTCTTTATTGTTAGAATTACATTATTCTAAATAGGTGGCGTGTGCTTCCCAACTGGTAATATTATAGTATACTGTACCGTTAAAATAATTTAAAATTATAGAATAAACACTGACACAGAGGACACGCGCTGTGTCAATTACTATTTATGTCATGGTTATGACTTATGACGTCATTGTAGTATTTTGTTACTTGTTAAAAAGATTTCTCGTTACAATTTTAAGATATGTATTAACAATTATAGCAGAGGAGCAGAGTTAGTGTATTTATTATTTGAAATCCACACTTTATTTAAGTCACCGTTCAAAACTAGAACTGACACATTGCGGTTACGTTTATAAATAAAAGTTTATTTGCAATTTATTTATATTATTAAGTGACACATTTCAAGAAATTACAGTTTATAACTATTAAGTAGTTGTTTATTGTTTTACATATGTGCATCTGTGTACGATTTACATATGGGTCAATCCCCTAGAGCGTTAGCAATTTTTTATCTCCCAGATAGTCCACTAGGATTCTTGATGCTATTATTACCTTAATGTATTAATTACGCGAGTGTAATGGGAAGACAGACAAGCGAATTTTAGTATTAGCGAAGTTGTTTAGGTAGTAATAGTTTATTATAATTTATAAAAAATTGGTATGTATTAATCAAAATTCGAAATAGGAGCATACCATTCGTATTGCCTCATCTCATACATTGTACATAAGTTTATTTGGGTCAAGGACCCCAGGATAAGATTGTGAATTAATTATGAATATCAATTTGAGACCACCTTCATGATGTTTTAGTTTTGTTGTATTTGTTAACATGTTTCTTATTTGTCGCCATCTTTAACTACAGCCGTTTTATAAAATCACATTGTTCTGCAAAAATGATATTAGTTTTGTGGTGCAAATAGTATTTGTAATGTTTCTTATTTGACGCCATCTTTAATTATAATAGTTTTTTTAAATAACAACAAAATAACAAATATATTACGTGTTAAAATATGTTTTTCTATAAGAGATTTGTTAAGTACCGGTCTTAATACTGAAATAGTATTATGAAAAAAGCACATTTTTCGATTTTTACTTAAGATGATTAATTTTCGTTCCGCTAATTAATTAAATATATAATAAGATTTAATTAGTGTCATACTTGTATCATGGATTGTTTTATTTAATGGATTATTTTAAATAAAGTTTTTATCAGTCGGTAATTAATAAATAGCTGCGTCAGACGCACATTAGTAATGGTGCAGCGAATTAGATCAATTGAGCTGGTGATGATTCAAGTATCGTTGTCCGCAATCCCATCTCAAATATTACTTTTAAATAACTAATTATTACGGACTGGGACTTTATCTAGAACTAGTCCCAGATGTTAATGTTAGTTTATCTAAGTATTTTAAATTAAGGTGAAGGCGACATTGAGTTTGATATATTTGCATGTTTCTGATATTTCTATATTTATAATCGCACTCTGTTAGTGAGTGTTTTTAAGTATTATCAATAAGATACCGAGATTTTGAACATATTACGACCCGACCTTCAGTAATACATTTTTTTATAAATAATTGAGTTTTATCCTACACGTGCACGCAACCAACAAAACCTTTATAATAACTTTATACCAACATATAAAAAGCTTTGATTACATCGCCATTATTATCTCCAAAATATATTAAGTGTATAAAAAATAAATTACCTGCTAACATATTTTATAGAGACTTACAGACGTAATATACTTTTTTTTTGTATTGAACATAAATATCGATACAATGATAAAGTTTTGATTTGAGTGCATATAAATAAGGAATATTGTATGTATCAAAGTATTTACAAGACAAATATTATATTAATAAGAGCATTGACAGTGGTTCGTTCTGGCAGCTGCATTGGGTCAATTGGTGGTGACCCTAACAGTACAACCCGACCAATGTGGAAATCGCTTACACTACCGCGGCCTCTTGATAATGACAGCCTCTTCAATTCAGTCACAATATCCGTGCTTCGTCTTCGTTCTCGTTGGCATTTTTAGGCGTGGCAAAACCGACCATTTTAAAGAGCGGTTTAAACGTATGTGTTATTAAAAATGGTCGTACCATTATTGTTTACCCGGGTTATAGTTAGGGTCCGCCCAACACAGATGTTATTAAATCGTAGAACGCACAACATATGCGGGTGGCCACGTGTTTGTTACTTTTTCTCAGATTCCGCTTCTTAAGCCTGAGAATATTTTTTTTCTAGTATCCGCTATTAATTTCAGTACTTGAGCATCTTAGTAGTTTTTGTTTTCTTCAAAATGTTTCATCTGCTAGTACTCGAATTTTTATATGAACATTAAGAAACATAAAACACATTTCGGAGATTGCAGACCCAAAACCATTAAAAATCAGGTTGTTTTAAAGTGCAATACAAAATATATATAAGTGTCGCAAGCGGACAGGTCGCGACAGATTCTGTAACGGTGTTTTCTGATACTATCTTTACGACTCCATGTTGAGCTCCTGTTATATCCTTCGTAACATTCTATTAACACATCACACTGATTCACACTGCATTACTCTGCATCACACTGAATCACACCGCATCACACTGCATCAAACTGCATCACACTGCATCACACTAAATCACATTGCAACACACTGAATCACAATAAATCACACTGCATCACCCTGCATCACACTACTTCCGCTAGAACTGGGTAATAACATAATCAAGCAGCACAATGTGTTAAAAGAAAGACATAATAATATGCACCTTCAATAATTTTTCTATTCATACCACAAAAGACACAAAAAAATAAATTACTACCTGGTTTTTAATATACATGTTGATTCGTTTGTCCTAGTTACATTTATATGACATTGTTTTCATTAGTATCCTGAAGTCATCAACGTTTTTATTTTACAACATATTCTGAATTGTATTCCCGCTCTATAATCAATTACTGTCCCTTAGAAAACTTAGACCAACATAATGTAAAGGATTATAATATTTATATTATCTTATAATATATAAAATATACAAAATATGATTAGTTTTCCCGCGTATCTTCTCTGGCGCACATGTGCGGGCGACATGCGCGGGTTCCCAGTGCGCATGCGTGGGAAACAAGCGCGCCATCTTGAAATGACGGCCATTTTCAGCGAGACGTTTTGTTTTTACCAACATTAGTGTATTAATATTGACGGCGCGTCCCTTTTTACAAGATTTTGCAGTTCATATAAAGTTTATTACAGTCATACAAAACTTACCTGTATCTGCTTCATTTCAAAATCTGAAGCTGTAGAGCAAATATCAAACGCCAAAATATACATCTATCAGATATACAAA
The DNA here is from genome assembly GCA_918358865.1 of Melinaea marsaeus rileyi. NCBI lineage: Eukaryota > Metazoa > Arthropoda > Insecta > Lepidoptera > Nymphalidae > Melinaea > Melinaea marsaeus. The sequence goes on along the minus strand of OU911095.1, from coordinate 8,416,993 downwards.
TACCTTTATTTCTAAAATATTTAACTATAATACCGTTATAGTTGCTTTAATAGATAACACATTTACATTAACATGGCAGGTGCGTTAAATAATATGCAACTATGTGACAGAACGAGCTTTGACGCTTGAACTAGAATTAACAAACATGGAACACCATCTTGAAAAAGCTATTTTACTACAATGAAATTTATATATTTTAATATTTAAACCAAACTCTGCTCATATTTGACTACAGATTATATTATAATTAAAATTATTATAATCAATACTATTTGTAATATTAATTAGAATTTTCTAAACTGAATATTCAGGTATTTAAAAGATGGATCAATAAATAAGTCAAAGATATCAATAAGATATACTGGCGCCACTATAACATTGATATCACCTTAATTAATGATAATATAGTGTTTATTAGGCACGGACGTCCGTCAGCAGACAATGCCGAGCCTCCGATTGAGACGTCGCTTTCATAAACACGTTCGTATAATGAATACCTACTCTGCAACAGTGCACTTTCATTCAGATATCCTGCGCTGAATGTGAGTTAACGCACTATAATCTTACGAGACTGCGCCGGCGCACGCAAACGATTGCGCTACGGGGATGCATCATGGAGCAAGTTCATCTAACAAATGTGTTGTGAAGTTAAAATTATACAAGTTTCTCATTTTAATATTTATTCTTTTTCATTAATATATAAATGTTAATTAAAATATTTGCATATTAATAATTTCCATATCGTTTTTCTGGTTTCTAATAAACCGATCATAAATTATGTGATATAGAATATTCTCTGATTGTTAAAATGTAACATTTAATATATTTGATCTATCTGCGATCATATGAATATTACGAAAAAACAGGATAATAAAAATGTTGTTTGCATTCGACAAATAAACTTAAAAAAGGTTTTTATTAAATTATCTTAAATAATTTAACAAATTTAATATATTTATAAATATCAATTTTTAGTATTTAGGGAAGTTTCCAGCTTGTAGTAGCATACTTTATGATAGATTTATCTTCATTAAATTAACAGACAGATACCAACGTTCGGTTTTAAACTTAATTAAAGTATTAATGCGTTACAATAATATGTTTATGAAATTACTTTATTGTGAATATGTCACAAGTATACAAATATAACTACTAGTTAATGTCATTGGAAAGTTAATTGCTTCCTCGGACGGCTTTCAAACTTGTATCTAGTGTCGCCGGACGTTGGCCTTACTATAGTAATACTAGTAATCCCCCCCCGTCTATGTCTGATAATCACTCGACTATTCGAGTACCTATTTATGAATCAAAACTAGCTACTCGTAAAATCCTTTAGCCATAGAAAAAACCACATGAAAATCTGTACAGTTAAAAAAAACCACATGAAAGTCTGACATTATCGCGTTCACACAAACAGACGCATTCAATAATTTATATATATATATATATATTGTTGATCGTTTTTACAGTTTCGATAAGTAGGTATAATATCAGCATTTTAAAGCATAAGCCGATGGTTATAATTATTTATATCATGAAATTCAATTAAGTTCAAAACTGTTAAATACTTTTGCATATAAATGTATATATAAAAATTCGGATAAAATTACCCGTTGAGAGATAACAGAAGGCGCACCAGATCAGGAACACTTAAGATTTGCTCATAAAGTTACAATATCCATTAACTCGAGACCAGGTTGAATCGTAAAAAATTAATATTACGCTCTTCGATATAAAGATACAGCTTTTATTTAATACAAACATACAAAAAAATATTTATATATATATATATATATACTAATTTATCCTCTAACATATTGAAACTATTCTCTGTTCCACAAACACTATGTTTTTTATAGATTTTTTTATGACACTGAAAAAAAGTTTCAAGGTTTCCTTAACAAAATTAATTAATTAAAAACACAGTAATCACTTCTTAATTATTAACAAATATTTTTATATTATATCTACTCGTAACCAACACTTAACCGAGGCATATTGATTTTATACAAACAAACAAACAATGAATCATTCAACGAGTAGTGAATGTTAACAAGAAAATCATAGTCCTTACTCGACTCAAAACTCGCTTTTAGTTTCTCAGTACTATTTCAAATTCTAGCATTAAGCTTAATATCAACAATAGTTGAATAATTTATGAGAATTATTTCAATATGCAAATATTAGTATGCACCGAGCGACCGGAGCCCGGCCGTCTCACCTATACTTCACAATAGAAAATTGTAATCAAAACCGTACAAAAGCTCTCTGGTTGAGATTCTGCCATCAATATGTAGAAAACCAGCCTGGGATATAAACCTGTATTACCTTGTAATATAGCAGAATATTTAAATGGTATGGCATTTCAATATGGTTCTGTGAAACTGCAATGGAATTCAACTCACGCGCAGGCTGGCTTGTACCGCGCGCTAACCGAATGAGATATCGGTGAGTTCCAGTCCCTATACGGCGTTTAGATCGCTCGCTGGTTATTGTAAATGATTTATATATATATATATATATATATATAAGAAGTGTATGTTTGTAATTCTTAATTAAAGGGTTTTCACTAAATGTATATTTACATTACATTTTGGATAGGTACTTTGTATGTTTTTTTTCTCTGTCTATTTGTGCCGGCTAATCTAGGAAACGGCTAGACCGATTTTAACAGAACTTTCACTGGTTATCTGATGTTATAAGGAGTAGCTTATGGTACTTTTATTTTAACAAACCGTTCCGCGCGAACAAAGTCGTGAGCACGACGAGTATGTATAAATATAATTAAATTTACCACCAGTTTTCTTAAGAGGTAAATAGAAAAAAAACACTTTTCAAAATATTTTATATACAAAGCGATGCAAAATACAACAGGGATAATAAAAATAAACACCACAAAGTTATTATAGTAAATAAAATTTTATCAAACGACACAGTCTATTGTTTTGACTTCGGTAAATATAATGATTATGTAAATGGGTAATCATCCTCGCCAAAGATCTCGCTAAACTATTCAAAGCGTTTACATACGTGTTCCCAAGTCACGGTCGTATACGTTAATACGCTGAACAAATAAAGCACTTATTACCTAAGTGATAAATGCTAAAATAGATAAACATATGACCTATCGTCTGTTACACAATCGAATTGCCTAAACCGAAGTTTTGCGATGTGGACGTATTTTTTTGTTGCGTGATATTTTATTTCTGTCATTTCATTTTGGTCCGTGTCGTCCGTCCGTATCGTCGATATGTATAGTCCGATCGTATCGTCGGCCCGTATCATCCGTCAGTTTCATGACATTTATTTCAAAGTCAGCACTTCTATCCCCTTAGCTTTAGACACTTAAGCCGTCATTTCTAATTAACTGTATTTTAACACAAGCGACACAGCACTAAACTTTCGTCTTACGGTAATGTGATTATTCCCTGGAATTAAACAAATTAAGTAATATGCATCCCAGAGGAATATTCTCAGTAATTACAGAAGTATGTTTTATGAAAACCTTTCTCCATCAACGATAACAAATATAAAGCCGTTAGTACCGTCTTAGTTCCCATAGTTTTTGCTATGATGACTCCCAAGATACGTCATGTGGTCCCGTTGATACATACTGACTGACTTACTTCTATTCTTTTGTCTGATCACCCATTATTCGGGTGAAATTTTTGTCACATAGTTCAACTGGTGGTAGTTAAAATATTGACATTCAGTTTTCAAACTTATTAACCGTGCTAAGCTGTTTTAAATAACAAAATTTTATAATAAACATATTAATTATTTCACAACTTAGATAAATAACATGTAATTACTTTTGAATCAACATTATTATGATATAAAAAAACTATGATTTATCTAATTGCGATCTTTAATAAATACTTAAGATATTATTCACATTTAATTTGAATATTCCCAAACAAATGAGTAACAAATAAAAGAAAAACATTTCAGACATAGAATATACTTATCTGAAGCAATAAAAATTTATATCACAGACAAAGTCACTGGCAACAACTAGTCAAAGACAACTAACAACTAACTAATAACAAGCATTTAAAGTAAATAATATCACAACATCCGGAGACATAAAACTTGATATGATCAGAGAGTATTGACTCCATTAAGTAACCGGATCGAAATGTTTTGATCACATTAATATTTAACATTAATTAATATTCATTAATATCCGTGTAAAATTAATATTCATTTACTGTTTAATATTAAAAAAATATTATAAATAACAAATAACACAAGCACTATGTACTGTTATCTCAAGATGTACTCCGGTACCGTTGGACGGGTATGGCAAACTCTAGTTTTTATTAAACTAACGGATCTCAACGCAATTGCAATATATTGAGGCGACTAATACGATACAGTAAAAAAGTTTATTTATATTCGATGTCGCTCGCAGCGTAACGGTAGTGGTAGGTGCGGTTTTTCTTTTAATAAATTACAACAATTAAATTGTACATATATATATATATATATATATATATATATATATATATATATATATATATATATATATATTTTAATAATTGATTGATAAACGCAAGTCATACGGTCACTTAACTACTAATAGCATGTATTGGTAATCATAGGTGGTTAAATTCACTCGTCCCTGGCATGTCAAGAATACTGTTGTCTTATAAACTTAACTAACTATTAAATATGCACTAGTGAAGTTAATCTCTTTATTACAAATACGTATTTACACGGAAATAAATATCAATAAATCATAAAATATTAAACAATAGTTAAACTACAGTTTGAAGTTAAATATAAACCTGAAAGACAATGAAAACCATAATTTAATATTGTTTTTCGTTAAACGTAGCTTCATTCCAGTTTATCGGTATTTGGTGAATGGAGCTAATTAATTATCGATTAGTATGCAGACTGACATTCGTGTCTTGTGATAACGGATATTATAACGTCTGAAACATGTGTGAAACGTTAACAATGTTTATTCAAATTGTCGGACACGTTTATTTTGAATGCAATAAATTAAAATAAAATGAGTTTGATTTAATAATTTAAATCCAGTTTACACTTTTTTTTTTATATCTGCTGTATTAAGACTGTTTTAAACATTTTCATATGTACAAAGTTTATTCAAACGGTAGGACACGTTTATTTCGTATGCAATAAATTAAAATATAGTTTGACATATTAATTTAAATCCAGTTTACACAACTTTTTTTATATCTGCAGTATTAAGACTGCTTTAGACATTTTCATCTGTACCTTACATGATTAAAGTAATAATTATATTTTAATAATGTTGTCCAACACGTAGTGGATCGCGAATACCAAACTCGATTTGATATAACAACATTCCCATAGTTATTTTCCTAAACAAAGATTACATACTTTGTTATTGGTAACACCAATATATTGTTCCCATCACATTTATAGTACATGATTCGGTTGAATAAAAACAAAAATAATTGTCATTATAACATTGATTCATCAATACCAAAATGATTTCTCAATATCTATAACGTATTAGAGTAGACGGAAATTTGACACCCGACAGATTTTGCAAACTATATATATCACATGGACAATTTTAAAATTATTGCGGAATAGTATAAAAATGTGAAACAGAGTTATAGTTAATTCGCGTCAATTTATGCAGTCACATACATGACGCTGAGAAATGTAATTTTCAGTTGCGTTAGGATATGTTGGAACACAAATTTATGTTAAATGAATCAGGAACAACATATAAAACTCTAACAATCATTTAAATTAAAGTACAAATCTATGTCTACGGTTTTAAATCCTCAAATTTTAACCAACCAACTCCGCCTCATTCCACAGCACAATCTAATCTTACCACCGTTACTAACTTAGGAATTCGTCTAAAAAATGACCGGCCCCATTCCCTTAATAACATCATTCTATTGTAATGTTTTTATTTCGTTTGATATGATATCAAATCGAAGATTTAACTTTTAAAAAATTGATGTATAACGCACTTGTACGAGTAGATATATTTTGTATTAATAAATAAAGACACATTGCTTCACTAATATTCTAAATTAAGAAAAGATAATTCATAGAATAAGTACGTTTTACTAAATTTTATCTTTAATACTTTTATCTTATGATTTACACATATATTTATTGGAGTTTGTATTTCTCATACAAATTAATTGCATAATTTCTTCAACGCCAACAAACAGGCCAAAACAAATACTATTCGAAGACAATATTGCGTAGACAATTGACAAAACTAACGTTTAGCAACACACCCACGATGTTATAAAATCTTAAAAGCCGAAGTAAACATTACAATTCAGTGTGTATTAAAAAGCAAGTGTCTAGTGACAGTGCAGTGACAGATAACTATTAATTCTGAGAACAATACCGTATTGAAATGGACACTCGCCAAGTTCCTTGTACCGCGTCTTCCACGAAGGCTCAGATTCAAGTTTAACGGGCAGACGTTCATAGGGTCATAGGCAGAAAGAAAGTTAATATAAAAATTATATACATATTCTACAGACGCTCAGCTCCAGTTACCGCCGTGTCGCCATGTTTTTAATTCCTCAAGATATCCGGTGATATCTCGCTAATGAGTGTAAATATTTTATAATTGCTTTAAAAACAATTTTTTTTTATTGTTTTTCAACCTTACATTTTTGAAACTTAAAATTAACAGAATAAAGATACCTGCGTAATAATTTAATTGGTCGCTGAATGAAGAGTTACGTGATTCAGGAAATATATATTGCATGAACTAAAATTAGTGACATCCTGTATAGTCTGTAATTGAATTTTGATGCCATCGTTGGTCGTCCATTAAATAATATCCAGTGGAAAACTAACGCGCGTCTTATAGGCAGTTAGGTCAGTACCTAACTAACTATTCCAGTACCTAACTATTCCAGTGAATACCCTTAAACAAAATAAACATATGCTGACAATGTATATAACATTTTTAATACCGATTTGACTAATTTACTTTAAATAATTATTGAGATACTTGATACTTTATTATGTATATTAAGTATCACAATAAGTAGAATAATTACTACTCTTCCCTCTCCAAACACTTTTAAATATATTTTATAACAATTTTTAATTTCAAACTCTTTTATAATATTGAATTTGTTTGCTATTAATAATCAATGATTATAGGCCAGTCACGTGATTCGTCTTCGAATCTATATATATATATATATATATATATATATATATGAGTTCGAAATAAACCTCGCAATTGAAATCATCGCAAACTGCAATTTGTTCACAATTGAATAAATCTGAAGCTTTCATCAAAATATATATGATATAAATGAAATTTAAACTAACCTTACAGTTAGATTAACTTTAAACTGAAGGTTAAGGAAAGTGAAGGCATGCTTTGATAATGCGCCCACGTATGCAAGGTGCACTCCTTGTAAGGCGACCATGAAACATTTGCATAAAATTATATACTATTGTATTATTATCAATGAATATCTTATGGTGGTTATGAACATTATTTATTTATTCTAACTTTTTATTTTATAATACAAAAAATTATTTACAAAAGGCGCGCTTTTGTTACCTTAGTGAAAGAGACGGGTGTATGTAAATAGAAAGAAAAAGAAAATAATAAAAACGGGATTAATATTAATATAGAAATTCATATATATTTTATCAATTTATATATATATATATATATATATATATATATATATATATATATACTTATTATGTTTTAAGTAAATAATAAATGAAATGACAGTTCCTTTCCACTAACCAATTTTGAAGCTTGATAACTAAAAGTAAAAAAAAAATGCATTGTAATAAATTAAAGAATATTATACCAATTTCTAATATTTTGAATAAAAATCGTAATTTAATATAAATTTTTAAAAAGTATAAAATGTTAATTAATATTCATTCTTTCCAGGTAAGACTTTCCACTTTTAAGGTGTTAAAGGTAAGTAAAAGAACGTATTAAGTATTTAAAAATTTTTATATTCAAAACGGATTGAGAACCACTGGACCGTATAAGACCACACGAAAGTCACCCAATACTCTGACAGATGCTGTGCGCGGGGATGAAGATAAAAAAAATCATATTAAAAGCTCCAACATGTTGCAAATATGAAGGATATCCGAAATTTTAATATAATTATTATTATTTATTCACCTTTCATTATCACTTGTACAAATTTAATTGAAGAGTTACGTGAGATTAGAAAAATACTAAAATAAAAGTATAGTATAGATCTTATCTTATAATATAAAACTTTGTATAAGCTAACAGTTTTCTAAAATACCTTTTTTTTACCATTCTTATTGGTAATAGTCAGTTTCACCTAAACGATGTGCCAGAGTTCATCTAACAATAAACAAAATTACAATAAACTAGGATCCGCCAAACGTGCGCGGCGGGTGTTGAGCTGAGCCCCTCTTCTTCCTTCTTTTCTTGATACTTTTGAATGAATTGCTAAACATTTTTTCAATCTGTTTTCGCTATAACATCCGTGATCGGCTCAAACATACATGTAAAAATTTTTAGCTAATTATCTCGTCGCATTCCGGAGACAACTAAACACAAAAAAGGTCTCCCAAACGGTTAAAAGCTTCGCTTAAGCTCAGCTCAATTACCATGGTAATATAACAAAGGCTTCGATATAAGGTTAAGATTTTGATAAGCGAAAATATAATCTTTAATTAAGCCATCTTAACATCGGCAAAACTATCATCCTAATCTTTAGTAACCCTAAAAATTTAATTTATTTTTCCTTTTATCAGGATAAGCTTAAGAATAGTGTTTTTACTTAAACTTAGAGATCGATCACATAAGTTTTGTAGACATTAAACTCTCAATGGTGTTACAATGATACCTATACGGTACACGGCTCGCTATGCGCAAGCGCAGAACAGGTTCCATGCAAATAAAACAAGTCATGATAATGTTCATTTTATTTAGGTCTTATTTTAACGAGCACCGAGCTTGTCCATTGATGTGAACATGGATTCAAGGACCAAGTACCAGTTACTATGAGGTATTACATCTTATTCCCATAATCGATAATAGGACTATAGATATAGACTAGATATGTATGGATTCAGTGCTATATTTTTATTTCTTAAAACTTTTAATACTTTTATGCCTTTTCCAGTAAATTCTTACAAGTTTGTTTTAAAACACTATGCCAACGCCTTTTAGCAGATTTTACTTTTCTAATGAAATAGCTCAAGTTACTCCTTATAACATCAGCTATCCACCAGTGAAAGTTCTGTTAAAATCGATCCAGCCCTTGTAGATTAGCCGGCATAAACAGACAGATATTTTTTTTTAAATAAATTTTTCATTAATACTTTTATGTGAAATTAGTGAAAAGCTAATAATTTTGAATTACAAACAAACACTTAAATTTTATTTAAATGTATACACTATGTTAAATAATAAAAGCAGTTTTTGAAATTACTACAAAACTACTTGTAATTATGAACAAATATTTCAAAGTCACTCTTATGACTTCGTTCAAGTAATCCGACTTTGCACTGAGTTATGTAAAATGAATGAGTGAAGTGTGCTATAAAACTTATATTCAGAAAAGCCGAGAATATAAAAGGTAAAAGATAGAAAATATTATTCATACTAACTTCAGAGTTAACAGTAAAAGCATTTCATAGTTAGAATCTCATGTTATCTTATAAATATTTATGCCCAGTTACAAAATAATGGTCTCACGAACAAGATGATGTGACAATGTGATATTATAATATAATTACTTGATCATTTAACGAAGGCTTTACATGGCTATGTTGATAGAGTACAAACCTAGTGACCTTTGCCTTTTGGACCTGTCTTTTTCGCACCTGCCACCTTGAAGATTCCTTCTGTTCCATTTATATATACATATAACACAACTTTTACGTTTCTTTACATTTTTTAAATAAAAACAATGTATTGATTTACTAAATTTCACAGAACGGTAAGCAATGGAAATTTAGTCTGATTTTTCCTTACAAAATCGATAAACTGACAAATACAAAGACATTTTACAAAACAATAAAATAAATTTTATATTTCGTAATTGTTATAAACTTATCATCTTAAGTGTAGGTAAGCTAGAAACGTAACTGCGTATCACAACGAAGTACGTCAAAATCGTATTCAAAGTTTCCGTTACATACAAACAAAAGGTAATAAAAACGTGGTAATTAGATGATTTAGTTCCTCTATGATCCATAAATCTTAACACAGTTCGCCAGTAAATTGTGTTATAAATCATGAGAATCGATAAAATGTTATAATAAGGTAATCTGGAATAAAAATATATATTTTAAGGACGGAGGAGTTGGTGTAATAGTTGAATGTCCTCGTCCAAGTTAAGGATATTAAGAAGGGATCTGTGGTAATTAAATAAAACACATACGGGCCCCAATAAACTTGGCCTTTACTGCACTTCACCAGATGTCCAGTTGACTTACCATTTTGTATCGAAAAGAAAAAAAAATGAGATGAAAATAATAATTACTAAAAATTGGTTTTATTAGTATTTTTGTAAGCAATACGTTATTGCAATCGTAATTAAATATATACATTTTACTTATTTTTTCATATTTGTAATTTGGTTGGAACGAAAATTTATAAATCATTCAAACATACAAACAAACTTTTGTCTCCTATTTCTATTTTACACAAGAATTTTACTTCTATCATATTAGGTAACAAATTTTGTGGTCATAATTCTAGTTTAGTGTAAGCTCGATAGTGAACGTTCTGTTAATTGAAGTCTAATTAAACGATACTAAATTTATTATATATTTATCGTAGTGTATTTTAACACTAAACCTACCAAGTACCGATCAAAATGACCGTTCTTAAACTTTTGTAAACTTACACATTTTTAATCATTATAATATTGTTATCAAACTACATGCAATTCTTAGAATATGCATATAATATTTTCTACACTCTTTACTTTTAGTTATTTCCATTATTAAATTCGTTATATAATAAAATAACTTTTAATTAGCGGTCAATTTGACGGCGTGCGGCAGGAGTATACAAGATATATAGGAGTATACAAGTATACAAGAATTGTCGGTTGGTTTAGTGTTAAACGAACTGTCTAATTGAATTAAATAAATCGAAACAAATATAAATTGATAACCATACCATCATGTTGCTTAAAACTTTTACACCCAACAACCCTTGTTATATAAAAATATTAATAATTTACGAACTGAGCTATAAAGGATTTAAATTATATTAAAAACGAATATATTTGGTACATATTTAATTAATTTCGTGCTCCCCTCTTATCATTGTTAGACATGTTTTGAATAACTAATAATTCCATTACAAGACATAGACTTTAAATTAAATTCAACTAGGATCTAATGATATACCATCTATTGTTAGGTTCTATATTTTTTATTAGATTAGTTTTATGCGTCGTACATTCGTCGGACGTAACATATCAATGTTTAATTGACACTTGATGATACTAAAGAGATAAAGGAATTTAATGGAGAAAATACTGTGGATAAATAATACAAATCTCCAATATATATTTACATATATATATATATATGTATATATATATTGATGTCTTCCAGAATGTCAACGCCCCCCGATCCCCGCAGTCTTACGCATCACTTAGTAATTATTCGATCAGATACGAAATCCTAAGTTTGTAACTCTATATTATTTCTCATATTGCAATTTTAATATCGTGTGGCAAATATACTTCGAACAGCTTTATTTTTAACCAGTAACCACATTATGTACTACACATCTTGTTACAATTATATTAACGATATTCGCTAGAAATCTCGCCACGTCGTTTTTAAACTGACTTATATGGTTATATAATGCCAATTAGGTAATAGTTAAAAGAATTTGTTAAATATATATATATACATCAAATGAAATGAAATAAAATATAATAATTCTACCCAATACTGTCTGTATCTAAGTCTAATGATATTTGATATTTTATTAATACAATTAAACCGTAATTAGAAAATTTTATCACAAAAATTTTCAAAGAAATTTAAGACAAGAATTAAGAATGACAATGGCTGACTATTAGAAAGATAGTTTTACATAAGTATAGAAATATAAACTATTCAAAATTAGAAAAAATCTTTAACAATTTACAACAGATTACTTATAACTAGACTTAACTATAAAGAACTTGGGAACTTGCTACTAAACAAATATATAAAAATATTTCATGTTATTATTACGATATAATATATATAAAAAGATGAAGTTATTTTAATACAAACGTTATAATACCAAATCAACTATATTTTGGTATCTAATTTTACTTTCACTACAACTAAATCAAATGACTTTCATCAAGTCGTCTATAAATTATCATCTAAGTATAAACACATCGTTTTTTACTTACACTCTTAATTTACAAGCTTTTTATGAGACTAAGATACTATTATAGAAAACATTCAGTTTATGAGGGATTGGTTTAATATTTTTCTATTTTATTTTCATACAATAGAACATAGTAGAAATCTAAGAGACGCATCCGAAGCTATTATACGTGTATTTTTAGTTATCCTAGAATAATCTTGAATAATAAACCATGGTCTGAAGGCCGACAAACAATTATATATGTAATAATATGTTTTTTTCAATTTCCATACGGGAAAAGTTTATTTATATATATATATATTACCCCCGATTTCATCTTCACCAAAATCCTCAGTAAAACAACAACAATTACAGTTTTTTTTACATTTTAACTGCCTTTTGAACCAGTTCACATTTTCACGTTTACCAACGGAATAAGTTTTTTTCGACACTAGGTAAAAGTATTTTATTTACACGTTGATCTGATTCAAAAGCTTGACAAAACAACGTGACAAGCCATCGTACTAAATTTCATCCAAATTTGTTCAATATTTTTTGTGTGTTGACTAACGATACGAAACAGACAAAAAAATTAAAAAATAGCGTTTAGGGATCTTTATTATATTTATGATATAATAATTAGTAATAATTTGCCGTGTTACTTTTTTACTGTGTTACTTTTTTCTTAATTTATTATTTATTTATAAGTTTGCAAAAACGAAGACTTGCTAGTAGCGCCATCTGGACACACCACAATTCGTTCAGCGCCATCTAGGGTTGAACAGTGGAACTGCGTTGGCAAGCTCCATTATAATCAACAGTACTATAGCGTGATCCTAGAGGGCGCTGCCACACATCATATGTCTATCGAGCCGTGCCAGTAGATGGCGTGAGTAGCTATCACTCTAAATAAAACACTTTATAATGTTAATGTAGTCGATCCTTTAATAATTACAATAAAATATGAATTATATTTAATTATTATAGTACATGTTTTTTAACATTTCAATCAGTTTATCTATTTTTATAATTTAAAATCACGATTTGACGACGTTGATGTCGAATGCTTAAACACACAAAGGCCTTATTTGTTCAATGTCTTGTGTAGAAATTTGTGAAGTGCGTTTTTTTTTATCTACAGTTATTTATTATGAACATACTAATTATATATAAATATATATAGAAATGAAAGGTACCGCTCGATGGTCGATGACGTCATCGCCGCTGCCTCATAAGGCACGAAGTTATTGGCTCTGTTTACCTACTCCGTTGATTTAATAATATTAATCCTATCTCACCATATATGGCGTCTCAGCTATTGAAACAATTTATGGACTGTATCTACCTATTTATATGTTAGTACAGTACAATTACTTAACATGTTATTTCTAGAATTGTAAAGATATTTAATATATTCCATTTGTTATATTTAAAATTGTATACTAATAATATAAAAATATATGATAAATATTTAGCAGTCGACTAAATCGATGTGTGCCGTTGAACTACAACTAAACATATTTCCTAATCCCAAAGCGGTCACATGTACCAAGAAACATTCGGAGAAACAAGGAAGGCAAAACCACATGTAGCTCACGCAGCCTCCGAGTGGTGGTGGTAACATAGGAATGCCATAACTCAGAAGTACTGCCTTAACGGTACGCGGGAAAGAGATGAACATATACAATAGAAAGGAAAGGAACACCGACATGGTTGAACGACCGATCAAATAAGTTTTGTACGGGCTATCGTATACCACGTAGGTTTCTTCTAAACGTGTCGAGGGCCCATGGCTCACTATAATCCGATTTCCAAGATGGCGGACGCGAGTTTCACTACCGATTGATTTGGCGGCAAAACTACTCATGTGAAATTTACAATATTTTTGTAATGTTTGTTAAAAATAATTCGTTACATACACAATAAAAGCTATAAGATTTGATCAAACATTCCAATCGTTGTATCTATCACATAAAATTAATTTATATATTATATATACATATATAGTCTGATTACAAACGACTAGTAATTAAATGCAATGATTTTTTATTTTCCCGGTATGTGCCAAGGTGATCTATGATACTTGTTTTTTCTTTATAGTTATATTATATGGTAAATACTGCAAGTTCTAAGATCATTGTTATGTAATGTTTGTATGCAATTTCAGAATAAGGTTATCAATTTCCACGAGTAGCCCTCTCAATAATATATAAACAATGTTTGTCTTTTTAATCTGTTGTCCGTTTATCGCTGTTATTTTTGAATTAATATCAAGTATCATAGTATTTTTTTATTGGAATAGAATTAGTCTTTAATAGTATTATATCAGCTGTGTACGAGATTGATTTTTTTTTTTATAAAATAAAATTAGCCTAAGTTACTTATAATATCAGTTATTAATAAATGTCCTATTAAAATCGGTCCAGTCTTATCAGTAACCTGACCAAACAGACAAATGAAGTAGTTTTTTAAATTGATTTTTTATAACGTATACATTATCATATACATTTAATGAATTCACTCAATTTGGAATTACATACAGTAACTTCAATTTTATATATATATATAGATTGCAGTAGAAAGTAGAAATATAAGTTTAACAAAAAATGAAAGGTAATAAAAAATAAGTACATCAGAACGTGCGCGACCTTCACTGCTGAGGCCGTAGCGAGATGCATTCAAAAAATAAGAAAAAACTAAGCACGAGTTAGGACGCATCCTTAACTTATATACAATGTATATCACACAATCTGTTTGTTCATATTAAAGGATTTTAACCTCAATTAATATCCCGATCCAAACCTTATCTGATACAGCGGTTTTTTACAACAAACAAAAGAACCAATTAATTCCTATCGACATGTTTTTAACTATTCTATTCCATAAGACAGTTGGGTTGGGTGTATGTATTTAATCGATATTTTATCACCCGACCGATCACATCGTTTTATCACACATCGACTTGGAGCAAGCCTATTTACATGTTACCAATACAAATGTTATTTGTTATAACTCAGATTGATCTAAAATAATAAATACAATTACTTTGTCCTCGTTATATATCCCAAATGCACTTTTAAAGTATATTTATGTTATTATGTATCTGTAGAAGTAGTATAAATCTCTGTTCTTATATAGAAGTGGATTGAAAGGTCGGTGGTCTGCAGGCGCCGCCGCGAGTACTACGCAACCAGTTCTTACCACAAGTATGTATATTGTATACGCACTAGAGTACACACTAGTACTGTTTGTATATGAAACATTCCTACAGAATAGTTTTTATATAATCATTTTTCATGTTAAAAGTATATGTTTATTTCTAAATATATAACAAATATTCGACATAGCTATCAAAAAACCATCACGGTATAAAAAAAATCAAATTACTTCAAAATATAATATATATATATATATACGTGCTGGTTTCAAACACTAAGTGTGCCTCAGGAATTTTACTTACACATGAGAAGAAAAATTGCCTGTGTTTCAGAGCGAGAGTCCTAATTGAAGGTATATAATGAGGCAACGCCATGTTTCGTCTCTGCTTGGACTTTCCTAACAGATGAAATGTTTATCAATATTACCTAAAACAACTTTAATTGTTATTCGTAAATATTTGAATCGAGAAGAATTTTATTGAAAATTCCTTCAAATTTAAAAGAATATATTGTACTTTACTTTACTTTAGCTTCACGCCATATCCCTTGCGGGGTAGCCAGAGACGACGGAGCGGCAATATATTGTATGTTTAAAATAAAGATGATTTTAAGTAACAAATAGGACTGGAGTTCCAGAGCACTGCGATGGAGCGATAGAGGAGCGCACGACGTCTCCCCACGAGCGCGCTATCTCCTCACGGAGGGACCTTTTGTAATTACACTACAACCTTTTGTAAAAGATTAGGTATATTTTTATTTGTACTTCCAACTGCAACTATTTCAAATATTACTTGTAATATAAACTCTTATAAAATGTATGTAATAGTTATAAATTAAGACTTAAATAACGTACAAATATACCAGAAGCACAACAAAATATATCTATCTCGCTCACATAAAATGATACTGTGTACTCAGTAAGTATTTACTTGACTGAGTTTTTATGTAAATGAATTAAATCATATTTTAGGTTATTTTTATCAGAGTGTAAATAACGCTATCGCTTCGTCTATACAAATAGTAACGTTCTTTAATATCTTTAGTATTTTTTAAACTATATTAAATATTTAGTGTAGTTGAATATTGTTTTTTTCACTGTTATTAGTGTTATGTATAAATAAATGAATTTGATTTCTAATATGAATGTTAAATGATATGACCTATTTGAGTAGTGTGTTCTAGCTTTATGGGTGTTATCAATGTAAACGGCTAAATTTGTTTATATTAAGTTATTTGGTGTATGCTTTTAGATAAAGATGTGGTCGTACATCGATAGCCGAGATAAAACATATGGAATCATTATAATTACATTTAATATTATATATCAAATAAATCATGGTCGATGTATGTAGAAGATTTGGTTAAATATCAAAATTTTTACACCATCTTCCGACTTCAAAATATGAAGAATATTTAAAAATATAAACTTTGCTCCCGTCTTAATCGATAGCATGGTATAAGATAAGTTAGGAATGTAATTTTATTTAAGTTATTTACATATGATATGACTAACAAACAACATTAAACTGGTATAACGTATATCTATATATATATATAGCATATTTCTTATTTGATCTTGGCTAACTGCGAGACAAGTTACCTATTAAATATATATATATATATATATATATATATATATATTCTTTGTGTTATATGTACTGTATTATTAAAATCAAAGTTATGAGGCAAATTATTTTAACTGATATAACTGAGTTTGGAACGCTGACAAATAATATATATACATACATATATATGTATATATATACGTACATAGTAATGAAATTATACCTAAATATTAGAGTAGTCATTTTACATATGATTTTAGATATAAGCTGCAGTACCTACTACCTACTACTCCTTTATCAGCAAATATAGATAAGGAATAGTAAAACGTAGGTATATTGTTAATCTTTTATCTTTAAAGTTAGAAAAAGATTAACCTTTTAGTGCACCAAATAAGATTCGTTTGAATCTTTTTGGGATTAAATAAAAATAATTTAAAATTATATTTTAATTAGCCCGTAATAGTTAATTATAAAATAATTGCAATAATTCTAACTCACACATTAACCCTCGCGCATAACTGGTGACTGGAAGCTAATAAGCTAAGTGTTACACAACGCATTCCTGCGACCCGTACCTACTATTGCAGAATGACCGACATCACATCGTCCTGCAACTTGCTTATAAATCTAACTAATAATAAGTTATTAGCTAATTCGATTAGTATTTTGTTATATTAAGACGCGAACTATGAATCTGATTTAAGTGAATAAGTATTCAGGTCATGTAAAGTCACGGTATATTATTAACATCGAGGTCTCGTCCCCTTTCACGTATTGATATCACCTTCAATAATTTCTGATTTAATTTATTTTTATTATTATATAACCCTTTAATAAAATATTCGAAAAAATTTAAATCAGTTAAAGATCTTAATTAAACAGAACTGTTTGTAATTCCATATTAACAGATTATCACTAAATGCGTATGAAAAT
Organism: Melinaea marsaeus rileyi; assembly: GCA_918358865.1. NCBI lineage: Eukaryota > Metazoa > Arthropoda > Insecta > Lepidoptera > Nymphalidae > Melinaea > Melinaea marsaeus. The sequence goes on along the minus strand of OU911095.1, from coordinate 8,398,994 downwards.
ATATACGGTACTTACATAAAAAAATATTTTCTACGTCTGTCTGTCTGTCTGTTTGTTCCGGATGATCTTTAAAACGGCTGAACCTATTTTAACTGAACTTTCACTAACAGTTAGCTGTTATAAGGAGTAACTTATACAACTTTTATTTCAAAAATATATTCCGTAACTAAGTCGTAAGCACAGCTAGTATATAATATATATATGAAATATTAAAATAATATTCTTAAAAAGCTTCACATAAATCTTAAAATCTTGTAAAACACTTCATAAGTCTTATTTATCGTTTAATACCATCTCGTTTGAACGGACAGTGGTTTTTCAACATTCCCGCCAGTGAGAACGTATGGACTAAAACTATAACTACATGTTAATATTGTTTCAAGGAACTCCTTTATATACCAACTTTACTCAACAGGACCGGACCTAGAACATATAATTACATATAACGATTTCTTAGTATTATATATAATATATTTGACATTATTTTGATAAACTTTTATAAAAAAATTTTGATTACAATATTATTGTCGAGATGTATTTTCGTATTTACTATTTCGATATCAATTTAAAAAATTAACATTGAAAAAAGTAAAGACAGGTAAGTAAAATTTGTTATTAAACTTAAATATACAATAAGGTATATGTATGTATTGGTATGTATGTATGCTACCAATTTGAGGCACGCGAGGCTTTTATCTCTAACTCTCCTCCCTCAATCACATCAAATTGATATGTCGTAAACGTTTTTACATCTACTTTTTTATTTCATTACACGGAATGCATTCCGTAGCTTCTCATTACCATATCCAGTCGACTCATTATTATTGCATTAGTGAAATATTTGATAAATCAATCAGTTCGTGAGGTTTCGTTGATTTCTTTAGTGACATTAAATGTTTATTGTATAATGACGTCATTAAAGCAAAATGTAGTTTTAATAACGATTTACTTGTGTACAGTATCAGTCAACGACACTACAATCAACAGTTAGCTATCGAACTCCGGCACTACCAATTACATTTAGGTCAATGCATACAAATTTCGATTTTATTTAATTTAAGATGGCGGAGTCCAAGCGCAGCTCGCGGTTTAAGAAATAAAATAGTTATTTGTTTTATAAAACTGTAATGTATCTTACACTTATAGAACAAACAAAGTTTTGTAGTTTGTATATACTTTAGATTGGCTGCACTCGATATTGTAAGAGTTGGTATATGCATAAACACACTCCTAACGACAACGGCCGATAAGAGAGTGATAAGCACTTTTTACCTTTAATATCCATTTACTTAGTGGAATTAAAGCCGAAGCACGTTATGTGTGATGTTTGCAAACTAATAGTTATAACTTTATTCAGTAATTTATAGCAGTTAAGCGTGTAAGCCGCAGGCTGATCGGTATTATCCCTTTGTTTAATTCTCTTAGAGAAGTTTAGGATATTCATATTATCACAATACATTAATGTCAAGACAAAACTAGTTGTGCTCAGTGCATTATACTCAATACATGTTTATATTTCTTAGAATAGGAATTCTACGTTATTGCTCGTTTAAGTGAAGGTATTTCCGTAATAATAAACATAGAGGAAAAATCTCTGACTCGTATTCGAATTGTTATATAAAATTTTCAAAAATGTAGTTTGTAATATTCGAACATTGTATTCTATCCATATTTCCTTAGAGATCCTAACTCCTAAGAGACGGCGCCCGCGCTTCTAAGAAACTCTTCTGCGCGGAGGCTGTAGCGCAGAGCGAGATAGAATTGTATTTCGTTACGTGTGAGAGAGATAAAACACTAAGTAGATAGCCTTCAATCGTACACGTTATTATTTAAAACACTGCCAACCTTATTTTTATAATAACCGTTTGTATATATCAAACAGAATCATGTGACCATTGATAATAATAGCTTTTCAAAGTATTCATGTTAATAGGGCCCTCGTTCATTATATAACTTAAATAAGTCGTTTTAAATAGTATGTAAAAGATATATGTGTAATGTAAGGAAAGCCCAGGCGCCTAATTAAGATAAAGAATGACAGTTAAGTATTACACGCATCCTTACGATAACACATAAGCTGCAGTAAGTCACGTCAACCGACTAATTATTTCATAATTTAGGCACTGCTATCACGTCTGGTGGCACTGACGTCACCACTGCCCACACTGCAACCGCCTGCATACACCAGAAACTAATAAACACCAAAACGTTATCTGTATTGCAATCTAACTCTTATATATTGTCCACTTAAGTATATTATCCGTTAAACTTTAGACATTTTGTTAACATCGAGGCACGCGTCGATTGCGACAGCCCGTAACTTTTGTTATATTTCCATTTTCCAAACCATACAGTGAGTGTTAAGCGATTTTATAATTTATGTTATCTACTTAAAGATCGCAATTCCTTGAATAGATCTATAATTACGAGAGGATCGCAACGAAGAATAGCCTACGTGATATTAGGCAATTATATATTATATTGCTGTGTTGTGAGGTTCTTTAAATCAGTAACATCGTATGAGACTAATAGTTATTGTTTTTTGGTAGTGTTATATGACATTGCAAAGTCTAGTTGTAGGTGGTTTTGTTTGAAATGAAAGGCTTTTTTGGCGCGGGGGCGACTTCATACTGGAATAGTGTCAGACGATAGATTGATGACCGTGTTTATATTTATAAAAATTTTATCGTATTCAATTGTACCACAAAGGATTTAAAAATGTAGTCGACTACCCCACGGTGTCCTCACTTTGCAAGCTCTACCTATCTCAGATAAGATAACAACTACTGGTATTTAAAAATGTTCTATATATTCACTAATATTATAACGTAACTTCCTTCTACTCTTCTGCTCAAAAGTAGACTCAAGTCTCTTTGATGCCTTTTAAACGTTAACTATACTTATATAGTTGTATAGTACTTATTGTTTTGTTTATGGATGTCGCAAGGCACGCGCCAGCCCACGTGCTCGGGAAGTGTGGCCCCTCCTGACCCCCGACGAGATGATACATTACGAACTTTATCAGAAATCACCAATCTTCATCATCTTTAATATTATGACATTGAATCAATCATGTAACTGTTAAATATTATTATTTTCTTCTTACAATTATTTATATTCCAAATTAAGAATTTAATTACATCATAAACAAAATCTATATAATTAAACTCTTAACAAAAATATTTTCGAGTTATCATATTATTTTCTTATCAGAGGGAAAAATCCAGGTTTCGCTTGCAAATTACGTCCCTACAAAGACACGGTTGTTCAGAGACGTCCTTGTCACACCATGTCGGATGTGAGGACAAACAGATATACCGTAAACATGGACGGGACCTGAAGGTCGGCAAATAGTACTTTATCGATGCGATAATATTCTACCTTGACGAAAACATAAATATTAAACGCAAACGTATCCATATAACATGTACGAAATAGGTTTAAATATTTAATTTTGTTTTAGTATTAATTGCAGTAAATTTTTGCGTATTCTTTATATTGATATTACATTTAAAAGTATATTAGATATATTTTAAATCGTCACATCGTTTGTTAGATATAGATTTTTTGTTTCTACATTCACTTCGCTTGTCAACGTTACATTGGTGGTGTTAGGTGTAAAAAGTAGGTCATCAGATCGCCAAACGATTAAGCAACGTTGCAGTTCTAGTACTTGCGTGCGCCGAGCAGAGACAGGGGAATAGTCACTGCTGACCTCTTGGAACTATACTTAAGATGTAAGCTTACATAATGCTACAGAGTTTAGCCTTCTTGCATCAGGGTCTACACTTTTGATTTGCATCGTAGGTTGCGCCTACGTCTTGTGAAAAAAATGGGTAAATAGAATAGTGAATACCAAATTAATAGCAGTTATTATGTGCACAATAAGGTCCACTTTGACACTATGACTCTGAACATTATATATACATATACGTTTTGAGCGACTCATTAAGACGTCCCACATGACACTATTTAAATGTTCAAACGAAAGACTCGTTTCGATTTATTGCATTAAATCTTTATGGATCGCTTCGGAATGATTTTATTAATTTAAACTTTCTTATTCGTATATGATTTTGAAACTTAATACATTAATTATGTAAAAATAAACAGCAAAACCTACTTTTACTATACCTCAAACCGAACTCACTTAATTTACCACTTAATTTTTTTTTTATAATTTGGTTCGAATTTTTATTATAGGTATTGCTTTTTGGTAAATGGGTATGTAAGCGTCGCAGGGGATATCTTTGCGCATGAGTTTAAGTTCACAAGAGCCGAAAGTGTAAAACATGGTGTAAAACCCGCCTATCCGAGACGAATTACGGGGAATTTTAACGACCAGTCAGACGAGTTTCGTATCTCCAATGCGTGCCTGAAGGCCTAAACGAGCTACACCATGCCTCACTTACCTGATGTACTTTATTCCCCAATTGTCCTATACGTCTATTACATTAAAACTGATATTTTAAATCTACCGATAAAGATCTAGTTAGATAAAGAACCTACTTTTATAATAAAATATATAAGTATATAATTACTATAATTCAAATCAAAGATTACATGAAATATATATAAAAAAATACTTATATACCTCCCATCTCGGAATGTTTAACTCAAAAAAAAATAAATAAAACAGACAAAAAAGTTATAAAACACAAAGTTAATATTTAATAGAAATACTTTTCAATAAATCTTAACTTTTCCATTTGGATGACAGACGCCGGCATATCTTTAGTATAAAACGAAACACTAATGTCTTGTTCCCAACTCGTAAAGTGTGGCGATTACAAATAAGATGCTCGTGTCCAAGCTTTTAGATAAACGTTAAGGGGTCTAACATATTGCTCCTGTGACCACACATGCCGCATGTTTTCGGACACCCGAATGTTATTTTATAATTTATTAAAATGTGACCTGAGAATAAAACCAGTTATTCAGCGCTCTCAATGATCCGCTATTGCATATACACGAATATATTTTAATATTAATCTTAATTGAATAGTCTTTTATGTATAACATCATTCGTTACATAGAGACGTGTCCTACCGAGGTATCTGTGACGGACACCCTATTAAATGTACTGAACGCGGTTGATTTACAGCAATCATTCGTTCTCTGATTTCACGCTCGACCCATACTCCTTCGAACTGTTCACGGACCGTCTACACTTAATGTAGGTACTCTTCAGTACTTAACAACGTGTTTGGCACTGTACTTAATAACTTTGATCTCGATAGACCTAACAATAGGTACCTGACGCTAGCTAGGGTATGCTGTCGTGGTTTTCATGTGTTAATTGTGGAGGCACGCGCAGGGCTCCGGTGGCCTCGGTGGGAGTTCTTACTGTGCGTCTCTAATTAGTATTCACCCGTAACATACTCAACACATAATGTAGGACGTGACGTTTTCGTTAATGCAAATTTCGGACGTTACACTTTTAAATGGTCAGGAATAAATTAAAATATGTTAAATAGTTTTTATGTACACTTGTCTTATAAAATAACTGATAAAATTTGAAAAACCAGGATTTTTTTTTATGACACACTAATATTAGCCAGGGGCTTGATTCGCTTGATTAGAGGATTGTTTCTTGGGATTTAAGTCTGTCACGATCTGAGCTACAAATTTGATACCACACCTAAAAGGACTACAACTATCTGAGACGTCTAGAATTTAAAGAAAAGCAAGCAAAGTCTGGCGCGGCGCTGCGCACAGAACACGGCTTACCAGATTGTTTACAACCTGTTTACAAAGCGGTCTCTACTTTTTTTTTATATTAAAAGCGTTATCTCTTTTTAGAAGTGCCCTCTGACAATTTTAAGAGCCACGACGAATGAGAGGTCGTGATACCTTTCTTTTTGCTTCTACCTGAGACACCGACCGGCCGACCCGCGCCTCTTAATGGACTATGTTAAATTATTAATAATTACTACATTAAAGGAACGTTTAATAAAAAAAAAACAAAAAATAACCTATTACCATAAAGACCTTGTTTAATCAGTTGTTTTTATATAAGACCGGTGTTGTCAAAGATAAAATTAATATACAAAAATCTGCGCACAACAAATTATGCTAAATGATAAACACGCCAAACGGCTAATGGCGAGTCGATTAAGCGACACCGATGGAGCGATGCGGTTACAGAGGAAGCGGAGGCGGTTATTTAAGCGATTTTATTAACTATTATTAATTAATGTACATTTCATATTACAAGATCAATAACGGAAATCGTTTGTAAATAATTCCAGTTTGTTTTGAACGTAACAGAACAAAAAATGTAAGTGTAGACAAACCGAGTCTGGCGTCAAATGCAATTGCTATTCGTTAACTCAACGGTGCCCTCTAGCATTTGGCCTGTATTGTTTCGTGATATTTACATGCGTCAATGCTGTTCAGAACATTGAATATATTCATAAGGATATTTGCATAATGCACCGTCAAATAACCAAAATATAAACCCACTACGTTTTGATCACACGACAAACCAATATAAGAACCTTTACTACTTTTTATCACCAGACATTAAAAATGTATGTAATTGTAATTATAATAATTTAACACAAATATATAGAACTTATTTAAATTCAATGTCACCTTTGCCATTTTAAGGAATTGGAGACACGTTCAACTATTACAATACTTCAAAACAATGATCGCATTTATATTCAGTGTTACGAAGAAACCGTCAGATATTTTATGTAAAACGTCAAATACTTGTATCCTTTTTTACCTAAAACTAATTTTAGTTTGACCGATGTGATCTGAATATGTATTTGAGGTCTTTTATTATACATGTACCATATGAGTAGGAAACGCTGAACCGAATAAAGAGGCAGTTGTTGAAGGTTTAGTATAGTGTAATTTAAGAGATAGAGGCACGCGCCACGCGTAATCGTTATAGTAGGCAGGCCTTCAGTAAACAGTTATAGTTTTGGTCTCTTATCTCATAGATACCTTGAAGTGGTTTTTACGACCATTTCATCGAAATACTCATATTTTCAAAAGTTAACAGCGTAATAACCATAAAGCTTAATAATCTATCAGAATGCACGAAAAATGTGATTTCATGTTATACGAAATACGTTATAAAAACTGTTTTTTATTTTTTATAAACAAAGAGCTGCAAGGAATTAAATTCTAATATTATTTAATATTTTTAGTACTTTCGTTGACTTAAACAGAACGCTTTATAAGATAGTTTGATAGTTTAGGAATTTAGAAAGGAAGAGAAATTTAAGCACTTCATCTAAATAAAAGCTTAATACAAAAAGCTATATATTCGGCCAAGAAAACCTTATCGGTATTATTTTATTATTAACTTAATATTATTACAATATAAAATAAATGTGCCGCAATTTTATAATGGTGATGCTGATATTTTTATATAAGAAGTTCCAAGAAGATCCAACATAGTGTTATACAACCAATTACCAAATACAAAAATAAACAATTTGAACCCGCATACAAGTGTAGTCTGATGCATTCCCTCACAAGGTTTTTAAAGTTCGTAAGCATGTTAAGTTACATAGAATACGTTAGGGATATTCGTCGACTTTATGTATTTTGAGTGGAATATTTTATTAATTTTTTTTAGTTAATTTAAAAGTAATAGTAATTAATTAAGTTAGTTCATTCGTTTTTTAATATTTTATACAAATATAATTCCTGTATTGTATTATATTTTGAAGCAATAAAAAAATTAACTAAAAACCCAACGCCCCCGACATGATATGTACAAAAAGTTAGCGATTAAGAAAATTAAAACACAGTAAATAATTGATATTTCCTGCTACCGGAGTTCCCGCTATATAATTAGTAAACTGGAATCGAAATAAACTACCTAACAAGCCATAAAACATGCGGATTATTGAAATAACTATAAAAAAGAAAAACAAAATGGCCGACATTACCTGCGCGATGTAGTCTTTAAGTTTTTCGTATCAGGAGCGGCGAGGCGGCGGCGGTAAGCTGTTGTCCCAGACACGAATAAGACAAAAGGGACTTTTATAGTAGTTTATTTTTAATGCTGTATATATTGTGACAATGGGACTCATTTATTTTTCATATGTAACATGATTCGGACACTTAAATGTTAATGGAAATAATTTACTATAATAAAACATCTCGTATATAGAACATTGGGTTTTTAAATCTATTTTAATATTAAAATTATAATTATTCCCAAAACCCTTCACTCAAAGCTACACGAGACAATAATTTTAGACCAAAAAATGCTTTTTTAAAATAAGGCTCGCTCCCACAATGTGATTCGCGTTTAGATTTCGTTTGGAATCTTCGAACGCAAAAAAAATCTTTTGTAAGGACCGTGTGAATACAAGACAGCCTTTTGTTCACCCACTATGTCAAAAGTGCATCTGGCGGGATCATTAACATCTCAGAACTCAATATATCTAACTAAATATATCTCTCACACGGTAGTACTTGTCTATCTCATCCAAATCTCCCCAAAATTACAACTTCAACAATATAGATATATATATATATATATATATATATATATATATATATATATATATATATATTTAAAAAATATTTGCCATAATTGAAAAATATTTCAAGACAATAATTTTAATACCCAAAACAGTGCCGTTGGCTAACATTGATTTGAATAATGCATGTATTAACTAAATAGTCGATCGTATTTTCAAAGTGTGCTTTAATTATTTATATTCGATAAAGCCCGGGGCTAGGTGGATCATTCTTCGAATATTTGGCATTACCATGTGAATTGCTGGTCCCACACGACATGGAGCATCACACCGCACTTTGCATAACATTGATTTTATCGATCCCCTTTTGTGATTTGTCCCTTTTTTAAATTCAAAATTGTTTAGCTTTCATCCCATTAATAAATATCAGTTTATGTATTTGGATGTTATGTCTCTTCGTTAATATAAATAAAATTTAAATGTCTGTTTTTACTTCCAAATTAAACACTTTTAATTAAATGCAAATGAAAGTATATAGAGAGGACACTTTGATAAAAAAAAAACAATTTTCTCTGTTTGTTCCGGCTAATTTGGCTGGACAGATTTTAACACTTCAACTGGCTTCACTGGCGGCTTCACTGGCGGCTAGCTAGCGTTATAAGTAACTTAGGCTACTTTTATTTTGAAAGACATATTTTACGCGAACGAAGTCGTGGGCACAGCTAGTTACATAATAAGTATTAAATGGATTTAGTTACAATTTAGTAAAGACAGGACATTGGTTGTATGGGAATATAACTTAATTTGCTGATGGGCTTAGAAATATATACTTTTCTTAAATAAATAACCAATAACTAATATCTTTGTCATATTATCCGTTGCCATCGTAACCGTTGCTATAGTAAATCTTACCCCCGCATTTAGTGTACCTATAGCCCCTACAGGTTTAAAACTTGGCGAAAGGCAAAAAGTTGAAATCCGCTGGAATAGGAATTCCGTAAAATCCGTGCTTAGTGGACGTCTACGTCACAAAAGAAGTAACTATGTAAAATTAAAGTTAATCGGACAAATCGTTTCGGAGAGTTGTGAGTGGTAAATCGCTTATATATATATTTATATATATAGATAAGGGCATCAGACTCATTCTTTTGGTATCATGGAGTGTTTGAAGTAAAAAATATGAATTTTCTAACCGACAAAATTGATAGGTAAAGTGATAAATAGACACTGCACGAAGCAGCGGGAACAGCAGATGCTTCAACATTAATATAAAAATGGGCTATGATTATTAATTTTATAGAAAAACTGTAATATCAATCTTAATAATAAGAAATGACTGTTGAAAATGCCAGTACACTCATGGCCGACGTGAACCCTCGCTGTGGGACTCCGGACTGTAAAATATTTTTTATTAAACATTTATGTTACTCCATAATTATTAGTTAGTTTTGTGTTTGATGAAAAATATTTATAATCTCTTATACGACAGTAGTTAAAATACATTCCAAGTACACTTGAATTGTATTGGGATTAAAAAAAGCACTTGACAATGCTAAGCCGTATTATATAATAAATCTTTTAAAACAAATAACTAAGGTTCTTGCAATACTCGAATCGATTACAATTATGATCGCTAACAATAACATTTAATTGGTAAAATAATGTTGTTTTATTAAGGTCTTCATTAAACCGCTAATGGGTATTCATTAAAATGCTTTGGTAGAATGCTGCCTGAACCAACGTGATTTGAATTCTTTTGTTGTTTCAAGTTTACTTTTCAGCAATGCTATGCCTTGTCTATTGAATAATATCTATTTTAGATTATTATTTTGGCTTCATAGTATTAAAAAAGGAACAATTTGAAATATATTTTCATATTATAATTAATCTTATGACTGCATGATTTTTTTATAAAGCCTTCCACTGCGCGGGCGCAGCCTCTTGCACGTTCCACCGTGGGCGCGGAACTCTGTATTGTATTTTAGACCTTATAGCATTGTAATAGATATGTTTTTGATTTATTACATGATATAAAGGTATACGAGTATTATAAGATATCTACCGTAAACAACAATGATAGGTAAAAGATTATTATATATATATATATATCTTTGATTTGTGTTATTTGATGTTATGATACTAATTTTATCATATTTTCTTGCTGAGAATGTTATTGAGACTATAATATCTTTGGTAATCGTCTTTGCTTTGACTTGGGGCGTGAGGCCAAGGCTTCACATCGTTTGAACCTCGTTAGCCAATACAAAAGTGGCACTACCTAATACATTGCGAGCTATTAACACTTATAGTCAAAACGACCAATGTTTCCAGGACAGTAACTTGCACGTCGCTGTGTTTTGAATACTCCTAGTTCCACATTCGTAAAGAGTTCAACGCGCGCTCGCTATTTTCTCTTAAACTCATCTAAAAACGGTAAATATTTCGGTTACATGACATATTTTCGAAATATATAATAAATATAGAACACTTTTTAGTTATAACGTGTTCGGTTACAGTTTAATCTGGATGTAATCGCGTATGTTCGGTAATACTCATCATATAAAAAATATGATCTCTGTCGTACAACGCGGCATATTAATTGCTTCGGCTATTAGATCAGATAGCCACAGCCTCAACAAAAAGCGCTAAGGCCCAGCATCGTTCAGTTCCATTATTCGTATCAGTGCTAGCACGGGCTACAATGCGTACTTATTAAACTTTTGTTACGTGTTTTTTTTTCTGTCAGCACAGCGTAGCGACTCTGGCGCATACCTGCGTCCTTCTCGCGTTTACCTGTGCTTGTAAGAAGGTAGAACGCCATGTCACAGACCTATGCACGCATAGAACTGAAAGTATTTTAAGTAACCGTTTTCTAATTAATATTTTATTTTTGCTGTTAATATTGAAAGCTATTTGTTTTATTATATTTCTTAATTAGATTATACATAACCAAAAATCTATAAAAAATATATAACGATGAATGAATGAATGAATTTATAAATCGACTAATTTCTGGTATTAAAATAAGAACACCCGCATCTCTGACTGAATATAATTTATCTATAATATTGAATTAATAAGAGAATCTCCTAAATAAAACGGTTCTAACGAATAGTAAGTCTATGGCTGCGCCCGCGCACGGTGAGATTTGAAAACCGGGCGGGCCAGTACACGATGGAAGTTGTGCGCGGACGGTTGTGCCGAGCGTGAGCCGTGGTCGCGAGTGATGTCGCAGCATGTTGTTAGCTGGCCGCGCCTCCTTGTGGTGGCTGAGCGTGTGCGCGTGCGTGGCGGCGCTGGACGCGCGGCGCCTGCACAGCGACACCGCCAGGCACAAACACTCAGAGTTTGTCAAGGGAAAGAGTAAGTTTGGATCGCCTTTTCATATTTTTTGCCTCCAAGGAAATTGCAGCAACGAGCTTTGTAAGACATGTTGTTTTGCTCAAATAACATTTCTGCAAAACATCAATATATATCGTTTATATATTTCATACTATCAACGAGCGCGTACAACTGAACGATTATAAAGGTGGCCTGTTATAAAATAAACAAAGCTTATCTGAAGTCAACAAATGCCGCTCGTTGTATAGTCGTGAAAGCTACGCAGTGGCTGAGTCGAGCCTCAACAATTACCACCACCACACAATTGCCTCTGAACCCGGCATTGTTTCTAAACACAATCACTCAGGTTTCTGGACCAGGTTTTGAAAGCGAGCGTGGGTGCGTGTTATTGGCGAGCTTGGATACAACACGTCCTTTACATATATGGACATGTACTCGTAATTTGGAAAGCTTAAGTACCAAGTAAATTTAAATGTTGTAATAACTGATCATTATTATTGGCCCTGTTTTAATATTTCTCAAGATATCGAAACAATTCTATAAATAAGTTTATTTACACATAAGTTAATGAAACCTATAAAAATTAATATTAATACTTTCGAATGTAATAGTTGTCATACCGGTGAAAAAATTAATTATGATGTACTTAATTTTCCTGTAGCGATTGATTTATGGTCAGAATTCGTGTGAACAAGTGTCGCTGCAGATATTTACATGACAACAAACCGTTCTACAAGTCAGTGAAAATCTGCAATTTTAAGCCACTGTCGGGTCATTACTAGCAATATGTTGCTTCAATTTATGCACATATTGTATTAAGGTTATAGCTTCTCTACTATGTCTAGCCTCAACTTCAAAAATATTCAAATAATCATAAAAATTCATAAGACAGTTTAAATAGACCTTTATATACTGCTGTAGCTTTAACCTTATCGTGTAGTTTTCAGTCGAATGATAGATTGTTTTGACGGTTTCGTGATTTGAGGCTTGTTTTGTTAATAAAATACAAATATATTAGCCCGTAGCTCTAAGAGCCATTGTTTCGTTTTATTATTGTGAGCAATTTGATCTCGCGAGGGAGTAGGGTCTAAAAAATATGGTTCGTATCGATTGGGTATTAGGTATATCAAAGTGTATTAATTTTGATTTCTTCCTATGTTATAAATATCCATAAACAATACATATTGAAGACTTGTTTAAAGTTTTCCGAAATGTTAGTAAATTGAAATTTCAATTTGCATAAATAGTAATTAGTTGTTACCATTAACCACAATAGGTCATAAGGCAGTTTAAATATTGACGCAATGATTAAAATGATATTAACAGAGTCCCGTTCCAGTAACGCCATTAGACGCCGTCAAACTTGTAATAATTTCAATAATTTATTTATTACAAGCCGGTTTACAAATAGACTTACATTAATGTAAATATTAAAACTTTCTTTTTATAAATAAAACCTAAGAACACAGTTCCTTCGTTATTTTTTATATGCAATGTAACTTTACCATATAGTATAATGAAGTTCAATCTTATAGACTTCATTTCGTGCGAGTGTCATCTAAATAACGTGTGTTATTCTAAATAACCAGATTATATTGAATTAAGATATCCATGAATTAAGTATATTTTCCTCGATTATTTTTGGCCATATTTGTTACTTATAACTTATATTGAAATATTAATACTTCTTTTAACTATATTAGTAGTAACACTAGATCATATGTCTTGTAACTATAACCTCTAATATACCTATACCAAAAATCCGTTGAAATACAAAAACCTGTCGCCAACTAGATTTTAATACTCGCTATGGAAAGATCGGTAAGTTATTAATTATGAATTCTTATGATTTTAACAAATTTGAATAAAATTTATTACTAATACCGGTTGTCAATGGAAAGCGTAAAAAGTATTACCTCATTAAAATATCTTGTTGAACATCGCTTCAATCTTTATTCCCTTTACTTTGATAAAAAATTATATGTGAATTGTTAAGCATTCCTAACAAGTTGTTTCCGTTCAGAATATAATAGATATTATAATATTAGTTTTTTTTTACTTAATCTATAAACACAGACTTGGATAAGTTAAGTATAATTAGTTGTTACCAATTAAATCTGTACTATGATGGAAAGTTACATAAAACGCGAAATCAGTATCAGTCCAAACCGCCCGCCGAGCTAGCGAACACAATAAGGAATTGTAGTGAAAGACAGAGTCGACCGAATAAAATGTTAGTGGATCAAAACTGGTTCCAATGCTTCAGAATGTAAGTAACTGGATAAAAACATTGACTTGAGAGTTGAGACAAACCAGTCGACGACGGAGTAGGGAGCGCCCGTACGACGGTATCGAGTAGCTGACTCGAGGTTTACGACGAGATTGCAACAATGTTTCCTGTTCTGTAATCGCAGGAAGTGTCTTTAATTGCTTGTATTTTAAATTAATAGAATTTTTGTACTATAACGGTGAGGATGTGACACTGTGGTTAGAGGCAGAGAGCGCATCGAGCCTCCGTTGTCCACATCAATGCTATCACTCGTGTCATCGCGTCAACTGGGTCGACCGGACATCGGATTTCTACTGCCTACACAATACGAATCCAGTGTTCATAAATATCAAACATGTTCCGCACAGCTCAGTGACATTTGAAATCGACTGAGTTAACGTGGGCAGATCCAAGACCAAATTATAAAGACGTAAACACAACACAACAGCAGCCTACCGTCTACTTTTCCTAAGTTTTTATATTGCGATCTCATAAATGGAGATGAGAGTCAATGATTATACCTATATCTGTAAGAAACAAACAAATAACTTTCAAAACCTTAAGACAGCTTCTGTTCTAACTATATATATTCAATGCTGTCACCTACTCATACATTTATTTGGCCTTAGTATCATAATAATTTAAATAATGCGAAGGCCACTGAAGCTTTGTGAAATGAAAAAAAAAACTCGAAAACTATAAGATCACTTCAAAAAATAACAGACAGGTAACAATGAGGTCTGCTATGTACCTGCATAAGGCAAAAACGTATCGGGTGACAGCTTAAGCCGTGAGCACTCCTCTTGACAATGCAACTTGTTAAAAAAACCTTTTGTCATCAAATGCAGGTATTTTTACCCATATCCTATTTACCTTTGGATGGTTTACAGCGAAGTTACTTAAGTTCAAGTACATTGTTTAATATTATTACTTTAAAGCTTAGTGGTATTCTTAATTTAGAAAGAGAAACAATACTCTAAAAGATAAAATGTATATTATTTGCGATATTCTGTCAAGTATAATTAGTATACAACTAAACGGCATGTTTTTAGAGTCAAATAAACTATCCAGTCTAACAAAAACATTTAAAAGTAGAACAAGTCTTTTATTTACATTGTAAAAACAAACTGTTGTACGGGTAACAATGAATAGAGCACTAATTTAACACGCGTGTATGTCCGCGTAAGGTTAACATGTTAATGTAATGCAACACAACAAAAGCAGCACTGTGCAGTGTGTTATAGGATAATCACAATAGCTGTGTTAGACGTATCATAGTAGAGAACTGGTAGGCAGCCCGCCCACGTGCGGCGACGACTCAGCCCTCACATCGTTTGCAAACTATACAAATACAACCACACTCCAACACCGATTTCTTTGCTTATTTAGGCCAAAAACATTCACTTTTAATTTCTTATGTATACTGGTATGATTAAAGTTTAAACGTTTACACTTTTATTCACGTTTACGCTTTTAGACATTTATGTATATTTTAGAGAACCTACCTTAATGTAGTATTATATGTATTATTCTCTTATTGCTAATTGTGCTAAAAAAATTGTGTCCATTAAAGTAATTGTAATTAGTAGTAATTAATTTTTATGAATCTCTTTTAAGGTGTATTTTTCTTCTTTTCAGTATGCATCGGTACCAATGGACGGATGTCGGTGCCTTCGAACCGAGATACTCACTACAGAAATCTACGCGATCGGTTCACCAACTGCACCTACGTCGATGGCAACCTAGAGTTGACGTGGCTTGAAAACGAAAATATGGATCTCTCCTTCTTGCAACATATAAGAGAAGTGACTGGTTATGTTCTTATCTCATATGTGAAAGTGGCGCAAATCATTTTACCTAAACTTCAAATTATTCGTGGCAGAACGCTCTTTAAGCTCAAAGTTAGAAAAGAGGAATTTGCTCTTATGGTAACGATGTCTTCGGCTCTAACACTGGAGCTGCCGGCTCTAAGAGACGTCCTTCGCGGAAGTGTAGGCATTTATAATAACTATAACCTGTGTCATGTGAAGACTATTAATTGGGATGAGATAATAACTGGTGTAAATGCAACATACGTATTTGTGTATTCATACAATAATCCTGAAAGAGAGTGTCCGCCTTGCCACTCCAGCTGTGAGGCTGGTTGCTGGGGCGAAGGAATTCATAATTGTCAAAAATTCTCAAAAACAAATTGCAGCCCGCAATGCGAAGACGGAAGATGTTTTGGTCCAAACCCTCGGGATTGTTGTAATACTTTCTGTGCTGGAGGTTGTAAAGGCCCATTGCCAAGTCAATGCCTTGCATGTCGTAACTTTTACGACGAAGGCACATGTTCTCAAGAATGTCCACCTATGCAAAAGTATAACCCCACTACTTATTCATGGGAACCAAATCCTAATGGAAAATATGCCTATGGAGCTACTTGTGTAAGAAACTGCCCAGAACATCTTTTAAAAGATAATGGAGCTTGTGTTAGAAGCTGTCCACCTAACAAAACAGCTGTTAATGGTGAATGTATACCTTGCAATGTGACCTGTCCAAAAACTTGCCGATCTGAAAAGCCTATCCACTCTGGGAATATAGATAGTTTTAAAGATTGCACTATAATAGATGGATCTATAGAAATCCTCGAGATGACCTTCAACGGCTTCCAACATGTCAACGCAGATTATTCTTTCGGTGAAAGATATCTTAAAATGGAACCTGATGCTCTTGAAGTATTTAGCACCGTTCGAGAAGTGACAGGTTATTTAAATGTTCAAGCTGATCATCCAAACTTTACAAGCTTGTCCTACTTCAGAAATTTAGAGGTTATAGGTGGACGCCAAGTAGTGGAAAATTTATTTGCATCTCTCTATATTGTAAAGACATCCTTAAAATCACTTGGACTAAAATCTTTGAAACGAGTAAACTCAGGTGCAATAGCTATCATGGAAAATCGGCAACTATGTTTTGCTGATAAAATAGCTTGGAATAAACTTGGTAAATCTAAAGATCATAAACAAATAATTCAGAAAAATGGGGATCTAAGAAATTGTGGTGAGTATATAAATAAGCCTTGCGTATTATAATGGGGATCCTCATCTAAGTGTTGCATATACTGGTATTTAGATTATAATTTGCTGTTTGCGAGTGTTATATGTTACGTCGAATAATTATGAGTATTAATAACGATTTTACATTTTATCTAGCATTTCTTTGCAAGCGAAATTCTAATATATATGTATTTACATGACACACTAACCATACTAACTAACCATAACAGCTTCAGCTATTCTTTGCGATTTATTTATTATATGATAGTAACATTTTAATTCATTTAAGCTAAGCATTGCGCAAAACATAAAAACTTTGTTATTCTCTAACAGAAAAACTCAATTTGGTGTGTGACCCACAATGCTCAGCAGAAGGATGTTGGGGCCCAGGACCGGACCAATGTCTTTCTTGTGAAGATTATAAATTTGGAGAAACTTGTGTACAAAATTGCTCTGTACATGACGGGTTAGTATTGATTAATAATATATATATATCATAATATCTTATATGTAATAATATAATCATTGCGAAACTGTATTTACGTAATTAATTAAGACCTACGAAATAACAAAGCCACGTTTATCAATAAAACAATATGTTTAATTTTACTTTTGTATCTTATTATACAAATAACAACGAATTATAATTTTTTAAAATTAATTTCAGACTTTATAAGGCGGGACCAAAAGTCTGCGGGCAGTGCCATGCAGAGTGTATGGATGGATGCACAGGACCAACGAGAGCCAACTGCACTAAGTGCAGGCATGTACGAGATGGCCCCTATTGTGTTGCTGAATGCCCGGAGTCCAGATATACTACAGGAAATGGTACTTGCCTACCATGTCATCAAAACTGTTTTAACGGCTGTACTGGTCCAGAGAATATTGTAGGCGAAAAAGGGTGTAATTCTTGTAAGAAAGCTATAATCAGCGTAGAAGCTACTTTTGCTAGCTGTCTCAAAGAAGATGAACCTTGCCCTGAAGGATACTACAACGAATGGGTTGGCAATGTAAAACCTCTTGAAGGAAAAGTAAAAGTTGTTTGCCGCAAATGCCATCCATTATGTTACCGATGCACTGGCTACGGTATTCACGAACAAGTATGCCAAGTTTGCAATGGATTTAAACGAGGGGATCAATGTGAGCATGAATGTCCTCCAGATCATTATACAGATGAAGCTAACCGCTTATGCACGCCGTGTGATCTCGAATGCCGGGGATGCAAAGGCTTGACATCGAAGGACTGTATCAAATGTAATAATCTTAAAGTATACATGAGCGATGATAATTCTAGTCCATTTAGTTGTACTTCAACATGTCCAAGCGATAAGCCACACAAAATTTATTTTGACGAACTTTTACAAAATCCCATTGAGGAACCATTCTGCTCAGCTTCCTCAAACGGTCTCCCCAATATGGCAACGGCTAAAATACCCACAGTTTTAGTTATAATATTCGTAATTGCTTTCATTCTTCTTGTTATTCTTGCCATAATTGGTTATACATGCAGACAAAAGGCAAAAGCAAAGAAAGAAGCAGTTAAAATGACAATGGTACTTACCGGATGTGAAGACAATGAGCCACTTAGACCTACTAATGTAAAACCAAACCTCGCAAAATTAAGGATAGTGAAAGAAGCAGAGTTACGACGAGGCGGCATGCTTGGTTTTGGGGCTTTTGGTAAAGTGTACAAAGGTGTATGGGTTCCAGAAGGAGAAAATGTAAAAATTCCAGTGGCCATCAAGGTTTTAAAAGATGGAACAGGCGCAAATACTAGCAAGGAATTTCTAGAGGAAGCTTATATCATGGCAAGTGTTGAACATCCAAATTTACTACAATTATTGGCAGTTTGCATGACTAATCAAATGATGCTAATTACACAGTTAATGCCACTTGGCTGTTTACTTGATTATGTAAGAACTTATAAAGAAAAAATTGGATCCAAGGCATTCTTAAATTGGTGTACACAAATAGCCCGTGGTATGGCGTATTTAGAAGAGAAACGATTAGTTCATAGAGATTTGGCAGCCAGAAATGTACTAGTGCAAACACCAAATTGTGTAAAAATTACTGATTTCGGACTAGCAAAATTATTAGACATAAATGAAGACGAGTATAAAGCAGCTGGTGGAAAAATGCCTATAAAATGGTTAGCCCTAGAGTGTGTTCAACACAGAATATTCACTCATAAAAGCGATGTCTGGGCTTTCGGTGTTACGATTTGGGAAATCCTAAGTTATGGAGCAAGGCCGTATTCAAATATCTCCGCTAGAAATGTTCCCCAATTAATTGAAAATGGCTTAAAATTGCCTCAACCAAATATATGTACATTGGATATTTATTGCATTATGGTTTCATGCTGGATGCTAGACGTCGATAGTCGGCCATCGTTCAAGCAGCTAGCGGAAACTTTCGCCGAAATGGCGCTAGATCCTGGACGGTATCTTGTAATTCCCGGAGACAAGTTTATGCGACTACCATCCTATTCACATCAGGTAATTTTTTAAGGAATATTTGTTAGTTATTAAATTTAATAATAATATTGATTATTAATTTTTTAATTGATTATTGAGTTCATCTGAGTGAAACTTTTGTGCAGTTTGATTTAAAAATAGCTAATCCAATGCCGAAGGTGGCAATAAAATATATAGATGATATACCTTCATATTTTCATTTTATAATAATCTTTACTTCGGTACTTAATTTTCTAACAAATATACATTATATTTTCAGGATGAAAAGGAGCTTATTAGGACTCTTTCTTCGGGTATGGATGGACCTGAACCTTTAGTAGAAGCAGATGAATATTTACAACCACAGTTTCAGCCTGCAGTACCTGGAACGGCGACAACCAATTCAACCGCTACTGTAACGTTAGAAACAAACAGACACACTACAAAACCCTGCACTTCCACCTCATGGACTCACAACGTGAATGGTCAAGAAAGTGTCACAGCAGACAGCTCCAATAGACAAGATTGGGATCAAGATGCATTACGATATAATAATTCGAGTAATGCAGATGGCACAGAGTTACGACATTATTACAACAATGGTGTCTGTAGTTCTGGAAATTCTAGTTCTCGCTATTGCAGCGATCCGATGAGAGTTAGGCCAGATTCTACGGAGACTAAATTTGACAGCATGTCAAGAGTTAGAGAAGCTCAAGTAGGAAATCTGAAATTAAACTTGCCACTCGACGAAGATGACTATTTAATGCCATCTCCGCAACAAAATCAAACCACTTCCACCTACATGGATTTGATAGCTGAGGGTGGTGAAGGACAAGAGGCGCAAGACTTACGGTACAGTGGATTCCTAGCATCTAAACGATGCATCGATAACCCGGAATACTTGATGTCTGATCAGAATGTCCCCCCGCAAACTTTGGGAATTCCGACCGATCCGGTGCCGCTTGATTCGCCAAGTGCTAATGAGGGAAACGGCAACGTCAGCTCCCCACAGCCCGGACCCAGCGGGTACGTGCCCCAGCGATCCGTAGAGGAAGAATCTATGTCTGACCACGAGTACTACAACGACCTGCAGCGTGAGATGCAGCCGTTGCGCCGAAACGAGACCACCGTCTGACTGGTATGAGAGGCCGCGTGCCGCAGAAATGCGTGCGTGTTGGTCCTCGACTCTGATGATGATTATGACGATGACGAAGAAGTGCTCACTCGTTTCTAAAGACTGTTTACTTAAAGGAGCGTACGCGCATCCTCGTGCCATTACTGCGATGGCTTGTGTTAGCTTGTTGTGAAAAACTTGATACTAAAAGATTTATTATAGTTATAAACCACTTTGTTATTTCTTCTACTTAATTATTGTATAAAACTGTTAAAAAACTATAATTTGTAGAAATTTCATATGAAGTGCTTACACTTAGGAGAGCATTTCACAAATATAAGTTATTTATTAATTTAAATTAAGAAAGGCTATGTTTATGTTTCCAGAATGTATAATTTTAAGTTAAAGTTATTTTTATTTTAAACTGTGATAATTAGATTAATTACAATACAATATACATTTAGTTCGGCTCAAGACATCTGTGAAATTCCTTGAACGTCATTGCCATAGTATAAATGACTATTTAATGTTTGATATTAGGTAAATACATTTGATTGTAGCTTAAACTGAAACACTCCTATATACATTCCTTTTTCCAAACTATGTTACAATGTCCACATTGGAAATATTTTACAACAAATGTGAGCTGCGTAATGTAAACAACTTTTACTTTGTCATCTTGCCAATGACGGTTATATAAATCAAATGAGGTCATTAAAACATTTATCTTGCCGTCCTATAATAAGTAAATACAAGTGTCCACGTCCACATTACCGTGTACAAACGTTGCTCGCTATAACCACCTACTATAAACATGTATATAACGACTAAACTTCTCGATCACTTCATAACAAATCATTTTTAAACATTTAGTGATTAATTATTTTCTTATTTAAATAGGTGTATTTGACCAATCCCTCGTTTGCCATTTATTGTGTAAATATTATTTCGATACGTTTCTGTATATTTTACATAGATTAGAATATAATTTGTAAAGGTGCAGTGGTCGCAGTGCGCATGCGTGCGTTTTTGTACGTACAAGTCAACATCCCGAGCGGAAGAGCTGTTACTATAAGTGCCATTTCATTATAAATGTTATAATCAAAATGTTTAACATTCACTTTATTATATCGCATTAAGTTATATTGATTTTGGTAAAACATTTAAATATGCATTTTAATATTGTCTAAAATCTTGATATCAAGTAATTATGTATTGTCTATATATTTTATATCATTATGATAAAGATGTATGTTGTAACGAGTATCCAAATGTTTAAGTATCTATTTTTTTTGGTACACTCAAATTAAAATATATGCATATTTTTAAATGACTCGCTTTCGTTTAATGGATTAATATAATAATTATGCAATATTCATAATCAATTAAAATCTATGTTTAAATGTTTTAGAATATAAGAAATATGCAATCTGCTGCAATATTACTGAATTGTCTCATGGATATTGCGAAATATGCGACTAGCGGACTGGATGTTTTTGGAGCTCTCTGTGCAGTCATGTTCAAAATGTGATGTGTGCGACATACTTCAAGACAAAGTTTAAAATTAGTGGTTAATGGCTATCATATTATTCTGAATGTGTAGATGTTGGTCGAGTAGAGGTACATGTACCGAAATAAATAAATAAAATATATTATCACTGTTTTATTCAGAAAACATAATCGGAATGTTATAGAATTGTTTATTACTATTTCTGTTAGGTCTCTGTTCTGGCACATGAAGAAAGCATATCAAGCAATTAACAGTTATTAAACTATGTACTTCTAAATGTTGAGTAATTGTTGAATATTGAGTAATATTACAGAATGGTATAACGGATAAGATATTATTCTAGTACCTACTACTGCGTCAATCTTAAATAAAATATAATATGAAGCTATCTTATCTAATTGTTTGCGATGGCTCTAACTGTTCGTAAATTTCGAATCCCTTAATATTAGCGTTTGTGAAATCATCATCTTCCTGCCCTTAGCCCATTTTGGGGTCGGCGCAGTATGTTTTTCTTTCCATACTCTCCTGTTAGTCGTCATCTCTGTACACACTCCCTTCTTCTCCATGTCGTCTTTTACGCAAACCATTCATTTTTTTTCGGCCGTCCTCCCTGTCCACCCCTCCACTACCATACCCATAACTTATTTGGTTACATGCCTTTCATCTCCTCATAACATGCCTATAACATAACAGACGGCAACCTTCAATTTTTTCTGTCACTGGCGCTACTCCCCAAGCTTCTCATAATACACTCATTGCTTATTCTATCCTTTCTTGTCACCCCACACATCTATCTTAACATTCGCATCTCCGTTATATGCAAATGCTTTTCATCCTTCACCTTCATCGCCTAGCACTCAGATCCATAGATAATCAATATTGATTACATAACGAAATACCCAGCTGAGTTTGTTGTGTGATTCTTCTCAGACCAGGGCGCATTTCGAACATCATAGCCTGAATTTCAAGTTACAGAAGGGCTTATTTTGATAAATATGGCATCAAAATACGCCCGCCTGAGCCTTCCGATTTCACATATACAAGTGATCACTGGTATTGATTCAAAGTAGAAAAGATAAAAATAAATATTTATATAGGTATATGAATTTTGCTGTATAATGATTTTGACTGCTATTAAGAATTTGTCGAATAACTCACTATGATTATAGTAAAGTAGTTTTAGTGCACTACCAATAGCCTGGTGACACAAACGAAGAACTATAACAACAACAGACGACGATCTTTTATGCTCAAATACTATTATTATCTTAGTATTAAATTATTCACTATTGTTAAACAACAAACTGAACTGTAGTTTTAATTGTAATTACAATAAGTCTTCAGAACTACTGTTTTAAAAAACCCAAAAAAAAACATGCTTTTTGGTGTTAAAAAGTTAAACAAGACCTTCCTCAATTAGAAATAATAGCAAATATTTTTGCTCAAGTCCGTCTGTTATCTCCAAAGAACAGAACAGAAAACAAAGTCCTAAGTACTTTAAATACATCGCAATGCATATATACCGCATTGCATATATACCGCATTGCATATATACCGCATTGCATATATACCGCATTGCATATATACCGCATTGCATATATACCGCATTGCATATATACCGCATTGCATATATACCGCATTGCATATATACCGCATTGCATATATACCGCATTGCATATATACCGCATTGCATATATACCGCATTGCATATATACCGCATTGCATATATACCGCATTGCATATATACCGCATTGCATATATACCGCATTGCATATATACCGCATTGCATATATACCGCATTGCATATATATACCGAATTGCATATATATACCGAATTGCATATATACCGCATTGCATATATACCGCATTGCATATATACCGCAATGCATCGTTACTAATTAGATGTTAAGTAAATCCAATACATCCATTCGTGTCAATTAATTATTTAATGAAAGGACATATTACTATATGAGACTAAGAACAAGAGAAAATAATGTGACTAAGCCGCTGATTGCTCATCACGATTTGGGTTCATATAAAATAAAAAACACAATATCATATATGCAATTTTATTACTATTATACTTATGAAACTAAATATAAATTAAGTACAGAATAAACTAAGTAACCAACTCGTATTGAAAGCGACACTGGGACTAACCAGTTGTCACATTCACACACAAATTACTTTCACATACAAAAATACATTTATTGGACGGTTCTTATTACCTCAGTCGAGTAGTATGAAAAATGTTTTACACTTAATATATATATTAAAAATATTGTATACGTGTTTATAATTTAAAAGTCACTAGTACGTCATATTTGAAACAAACATACAATTTGACAATGTATTGTTATATACTTAATATAAAAACTATTTCTTTGAGATTAGGAAACTAAACAAGGAGGTTTAGAATTTTTTTTGAGATTAACATGTAAAAAAATTATATTAAACATTATTAAATATTATTTATAAATAGTAATAAATCAAAAAAATTAAATTATAAAACATTTTTTTTTATATTAATAAAATGTTGATATATAGTGTTTAAATGTTTTTTTATGATTAAATATTGCTTAATAAATAATAACTTAACATAAATTACTAGAATTGATTCAGTGTTGGAATACTGAAAAAGTAATAGTTACTGTATATAAAACATTTGGTACATTAAATGCAATAAACTTACAAATAAATAAATAAATAATTCTAAAATCTTAAATTTACCAAAAACCAAGATTAAAAAAAATAATTACATTACAGTTGAGCGCTTCACGAGAATAAAAAATTAATAAATTATGAAATTCATAAAGAAACGAGATTCTTTAAATAAACAAGTCTATTTCATTTCATCCTGATGATCCTTCTCAAATATATTAAAACCATAATTAAAATTAAACCGGAGATTTGTCTCTTTGCTGTTAAATGTATTAATTTCTACTAATTTTTTATATACAATGTTTCATGTACAACCAGAAAAAGAAACAGAATTTAAACAAATGACAACAATAAATATTAGATAAAAAAAATGTTGTATCAATGTCAATCAATCAATATAAAGAAATTGCAGTACCGAAAATTTTATTTAAAAATCTCATTTACTCCAAATATGTCTTTAAATTGTTAACAAAAAATATATAATATAAAACAATAATTATAGTTTTATAAGGAACTAGAGATCCTGACCGTTATCATGCTCGTCGGAGTTGTCTCTTTTGTTCCTGCGATGCCTGCGGTGTTTGCGACTGGAGAGCAGCTCGTAGGCCTTCTGTATGTCCATGAAGCGCTCCTGGGCCTCTCTGCGCAACTCCGGCTTGGCTTTGTCTGGATGGTTCTCACGGGACAATTGACGCCACCGTGATGTTATCTCCTGCTGACTCGCATCCGGTCCCAGGTTCAAAACCTGCAATTACAGATATTAAAGAAGGAAATGTTAATATGAAAAGAGAGTGAATACTTACATTATATAATAATAATTACTTATATAATATTATTCAATTTCTTTATATAAATAAAAATACATTAATAATGCAAAGGTTTATCTGGAGATATCTATATAATACTACAGGTACCTTATAAGCATTCTGCTCTCCGCGGGGGTCAGAGAGGTCAATGATCTGCTTCCACACTTCATACCAGCCATGATGTTGAGCAAACTGATATGTGTCTACGATGCATTGTTTCACATCCAACCACCTGAATAGAGAACATTTATTAAATAAAACACAGAGTTAACATCATCTAATATATTGTGCTTGGTAGCAATTAATGACAGACATACTTTACAATATTAATTATATACCCTCTGCATAACCAATCTTATTAGAATAAGCAGTCACATAAAAACCACAAAATGAACAAACAAAATTTATTTAGTGACTATCGACTTGGTATAACCTAACATTATTGACTACTTTGAAGCATATTCAAGTAACTACACTCCACATTCTTATATTGCCTGATTTGCTCTTATTTATAATATAGATAGAAAAGTGAATTAATGTTACAATATAAGTTATATATCTGTCCCAAGATGCTTCTCATGAATGAAGGTTACAATACAGAAGCTAAAATACTTTGTTATTATTATTATTGTATGTTCTTACCAGGGGCTAGTAAAGAAGTGATGCAGCGCTTCATACACTGGCACCTCGTCACCCTCACTGTCGGTGATAGTCCCATGGAAGTACAGATAGCCGGCCCACATCGACAGATACAGGGATGCGCATACGCACAGCACAATGATGCGTCTGTTGGATACATTATATGGAGAAATTTAAACTATATTTGTTATTAGGGTTATTATTTTTTAATGTAATGACAATAAATTACATAATTAAAGGTATTTTTTTAATAAAGATATAAAATAAGCTACGTCTTGGTGTTTAAAATTTATAACTAAGAAAATGAGATTGTCTGTTTCTATGGTAGACAGTTATATTAACACATTCAATCCCGGCAAATTTTTTACGTTTCTAATTATGAGTACCGGCAAATATAATAAAATTTGTATCGTTATAAAATTGTTTGCGGCAACCAGGTATATAATTTAAAATGAAGTTAATTCACGTCAGCGGCAACCAGGAATACAGTTTGAAGTGAATGTGTTAATAAAAAAAATTAAGAAACCTTTCTTAATATTACTGTACTAACTTGAAAACATGCTTGCGTTGAGGTGGGGTCCTTCGCCACTGTTTGGACAGTGAGTCAAAAGCCAGCGCGGAGACCAGCACCATGACAGTGAACCACACACTCTCGTCGTAAATGTAGTATCGAAGGGGATATGCTACATAGGCTCCTAGCACTGGCCACAAGAGCGAGCCACACTCTCGCCCAATGTTGCCCACCGTCCACACACCTGAGAGAAATGTGATACATATAAGTATAACAATGAAGGGAATCTTACTGTAAAGTATACAGTTATATTTATAGGTTATAACTCACCAAGAGCTGCTACAAGGGGTACTAGATAGTTTAAATATCTCAAATTTATTCCCCAGAACTCTTCGGGAGGAACGGCCAACATCATCATCTGACCCCAGGAGTAACCGACCATTAGCATACCAGTGAAGCGATTCATGGAGAATGGAGGCTGAAATATATTAAGGGATAGTTACCGTTATTTAAACATGACGTAGGATAATAAGGAATTTTGAGTTTAAAAAACCAACATAAAACGAACATGACTACTTAATCTAAAGAATGCAGGCAGAAAGAAGCAAGCAGAACAAAATTATTTATACTAATTACATCATTACATTACAAACCATGCAGAAATTGGCAGCAATAATTTAATAATATGATTATATTATCAATCTATTTTATAAATTTCAGATTCTTACACTAATATGCATATGCCTATGGTGCGATAGAAATCAGTAAAAAAAAAGTTATAAATACATAAGACTATCAATAACTAATTACTTTACGAGAAGGTATATAATATGTGTAGTAAAATGGGCAGAGTAATGATACAGAACCAAAGGGTTCCAATAACAATTACAGGAATTGGATAATCACAATTCCTGTAAATGTTATTGGTACAATTACAATGAGATATGGTAATCAACGGCATCAATACTAATAGTACTTATTAAAAAATTCAGTAAAAAAAAAATTGATTAAAACTTTAATTACAAATACATATATATAGATTTTAGTTAAATTTTATGTGGAAAACAAACTTTTATTATTCATTAAAATCTTCCATTTTCCTGGAAGATTTAAATGATTGAATTGGTGGTGATGACTAGTAACAAATATTGGGGCATTGTAACAGCTCTTAGCGAACACTGCATGCTTAAACTTTACAGTACATTATTTACCTCAACCGTGTAGATTCTTCCTTCAATAGATTTTCTTGAATAACAGAAAACATTATAAATGAGACAAATGTTTCTATTTGAATTTAATTTAATTACTTTAATATATCTTACAACTACTTAATATATTTTACTTTAAATAAAGAAAATGCTTTACTTTACCGGCTTGTGCTAGCCTTACTTTTAATGACTGATACTAAAAGATATAATTACAAAACTGGAACTTGATAGCTAAAACTAGTACTTTATAAATCAAGAATTTTTTAAGAGTATATTTAAAATAATGATTACCGAAGTGATAATTATAATTTGTATTTAGATGTAGGTTATATTATTGCAAGGTGTTTAAACTGTATAACAAAATTTAATAGTCAATATGTTACACCAACATAGATGAATAATTTAGTTAAAATACTTAAAACCTGTAAATGTTTTAAGTGAGTAATGATTTAAATTAAATTAATAACATATTCATATACTGTATATATTATGCTACCTAAATCTGTTTATGATTTAAAACTTTATACAGATGTATCAAATGGTGTTTCACAATGACAAAATATATTGGCACACTTCCTAAATGAGTGAAAATCTCAAATGAAACTCTATTGAATTTTATGTTGAAATATAATATGTATTTTTAGGTACAGCTAAACTACCCAGAAAACTGAGTTAAATAAGAAATAAAACATCATATATTTTATCTCCTTTCTACCTAAATATTTGACATATTGTTGGAACAGGTATTAATAACTATATAGGTATATTTTATATTTTATTTATTACCTTTTTATTATGTAGCATTCTTTTCACTAACTCCTGCATGTGCTGTGGTTCTTCATTAGCGTCTCTCACGTATCGTGGAATACGTAGTACCTCACCGAGCCAACCGATACCGAAGCCCCCAAGAGTGGACCACCACACGAAGGCATGTCTGTCTCTACGTAAGTAGAAATGATGGACTCCGAATATACCACCAAATAACCATAAAATGTATGCCCAAATGACCGACTTCTGACTTGGCATGTTGACCCCTTTTACGGCCATAGTAAAATTTTATTGTGCACTCGAATCCTTGGAAAAGTACAAATTTGATTAGTCTGCTTTATCGTTTTAAATTTGAATGTATATCACAAATATTTTACAGTAATTTTCTGTGATAATAGCATAAATAACAAAAAAATATATTTAAACATATACCTAATTAAACAATCTCAACGTCGACAAGACACATATTTGACAGTAAAATACATTACAACCAATATCCGTCACCGACCAATAACCGACTTGATTGGCGCCACAGAGTACTATAATGAGAGAGCTCGTTGCTTGGACTACTAACGCCTCTCAGACTTAGGTCGACGAAACTACATAGGAATGTTAGGTATTAGGACACAGAATACCTTACAAAACTTTTAAATTTTAATAAAACTATTAAACATGAAAAACGCTTTATTCAGAGTTTTCACATTAGAATAAAAGTAAATAACAGACAGAATAAAAAAAAAGGTTACTATACAAAGATTACTGTAATTATAACACAAAATTTTAAAAAAATAAAAAGATCTATAAAAATTTTAAGTAAAATATTATAATATTTTTACAAAACAGTTTTGTTTCTAAAAACACAGCAATAATATTTTTGATTCCCATCAAATGCAATGGCAAAGGCAGATTAATCAATTGGATTTTAAGTTACAGTGGAGTTAAATGATTTTAATAATATAATATTATTATTAAAGTAATTAATTAAATAAATATTCAAATGGACCAGTATTTGCAACTATAAGTATTGACACGTAACATAAGTAACATAAGGTTCTTTGGTCATATATTGTACATGATAAGACAAAACAATATTTGATAGTTTTTTATATTACAATTGAGATGATGAGATAATGCTATTTGTTCTTGCAAATGTAGGTACGAATATTTATTTATTCCAGGTTCCAGTCTTGCTTTAGACTGAAAATATTACTAAAGGGTAAAACAAAAAATCTGAGCTATCTGTATATTTTGGGATAATATTTATATAATGGTAGTTACTAAATAACCAACCCTTATTAAGTTTTGTAAATTCTCGGAATTGCTTATTTAAAAAAAAACATCTTTTATCAAATCTCTTACAACGTTTTGAAAAATAACATTGTCAGCAATTTTATTGCGTTTTATAACAATGTTACCTCATTTTCTCATCGAATAATTGCTATTTTAAAGCACGTGTCTCGCAATGGAATGCAAAGAATTTCAGTACCTACTGAGTTTACTCAAACTGAGTAGTGCGTCAACAATTCAGAGTTATATTTTCAGTCACAATTTTTAAATATACAAACACGCCATCATGCGTGCATCCAAAGTAGTTCACCTTTGAAACCAACATCGATATTGGGCTTTGTCTGAATGTGACGTCACAGTTTAAACAGCAGATTAACGCACATAGCATAACAACAGCAGTTAATACACATAGTATAATATTTGTATACGTGGTATTTCACGTGTTCCACTTTGTACACAAGGAAATTGAAATTTTACTATTAATATTAATAATTTATTCTATTCAAGTTAAATGAACCATTTTTTTAAGGAATCGGAATATTCAGGATAGTAACTAATAATATTTCAGAATACAATCTTATACGAAATAAAATCGTGATACAATATTTTACATTTTTCTTCTATATCACGGTTAAATTACTTTCAAACTTATCAGTTCTTATCAATTGTATACTGTAGACCAATTATCGTTATGAATATTTGTCTAAATGCGACCTAACAAATATTTATTGGCATAAACTTTCGGTCGTACACATTTATACACATATAAATATGTTGCAACCAAAATATCTATCTACATTAAAATTTTAATTTTGATGAAAGTTATTGTATCTTATAATATTTTAAACATATAATATAAAAAGGTACAACATAATATGATAGATATTGTTTAAAACTATATCTTATTTAAAATCGTGCTATAATTGCGATTGAAAAATGTAGTTAAAATGAATTCATAGTTTAATTTCGATATATGACAAAGACGATATTATCCACTCAGCATTTCATAATAAAGTATCCATGCCAAAATTGGGATAGACAAAAGAAAGACACCTAGGCGCTGGCTTCAATGTCATTATATGGTTTAAAAATAAACGATCGGATACTTGTACTATCACGTCAAGTTAATTGAAAATTACATCATAAATATAAAACATATGTAAACAACAAATTATTTGTAATAAAGTAATTAATTTGATAAACTTTTATATATTTAAACATTTTTCTTAAATATAAAAACTTTTAAATTTTATTACATGACCTTAAACTATATATCTCGTTATATTACTTAGAATGTCTGAAACATCGAAAATATGTGATATTGACGTCATGGAATTTACAGACTTTGATTCGAGTTCAGTAAAGAATTATTTGATATATATATTTTACAATATTAAAACTACGATTAATTTAAAATTTAAAAGTTTTTTATTCTAATATAAAATATCAGCAATGTTTTAACACAATAAAAAGTTGCTCTTTTTAAAAGCAATATAATATTTATTGTAGAACCAAGTCAACTTTGATTTATCTTTATTTTTATTTTAATTTCAAAGAAATCAGAAGTACAGAAAATAAAAACGATTCTCAAAATATTTCTTTTAATTAAAAACTAATAATGAATACTACTGTTTACTAGCAATAACTTCCCTATATATTATTAAAATTGATGAATAATCTGAAGAAAGTCCGTAAATGCGGCAAGTGGAAGACATCCCTGTCTATACCCGGAAACAGATTCAACGTCAATCGTTAATCGAACTTTTTTTTCTTACTATTGCAGTACAGCAAAAATACGTCAATCAAACAAATGGTGTGACTGTAGCTTATGTTCTTTTCTATCTTTCTCTACACAATTTTAGTATCGACGTAAATCTTTCTATATACTATATGTAAAGGATGTCATAACTATTATTTAAAAACCAACAATCATCGATCGGATTACAAAAATCTCCATAAATCTACAAATGATGTTTTCGCGTAAAATTCACTAACTGTTTTCGCAAGTGATAGTTTTAGTTCTGTGTACTCAGTCTTTCATCAAAATGAATTTCGACGACAGTTCGAGTAGCGGCTACGCCACCGCAGAAACGATATACGGTACGCACGAAGATAGTCATGTAGTGATGTCGGAGAAGGTTCAGTCCCTCGCTGGGAGCATTTACCAGGAATTCGAAAAAATGATAGCACGTTACGACGAGGACGTGGTCAAAACACTGATGCCACTTTTAGTGAATGTGCTGGAATGTTTGGACTCTGCATATCAGACTAATCAGGAGCACGAGGTTGAACTAGAACTGCTGCGCGAAGACAACGAACAACTCGTCACACAGTACGAGCGCGAGAAATCCGCTAGGAAACACTCTGAGCAAAAGGTAACTACAAATGTTGATTACTTGTAATAATAGACCTTGGGTAATTTCCTTTGTTTTGCTTAACAAGGCTACCCCAGTTAGGCTTAATAGTAATTCACCTCGAATTCTAGTGCAATGTTGCATAGAATAAAACTATTTCTTTAGTGAATGTGATTATAATTAATTTCTAAATTAGGACAATGTGTCATCCACTGTGTTATCTAAAACTCAAGGTACAGATACACACATATATATATACATCTTTTGCTTTGTTAATATTATGTTATTTGTTTCTTATAAGAAAAAACTGTTTACCTTTATTTTTATTGATATGCTAATAAATATGTTTCATATATATATACGTAATGTCTTTAGTCCGTAATGAGTATATTTTTTATGAATTTTAAATATCATGTATCATAGTTATAAATGTATATTAATAATATGTTTTTGTGTATATCGAAAAAGCGATTTCAGTTGTCATTAATACATCTGTAATTTCCTTTTTCTCTTTAGTCATTTGGTAAACATATAACCTTGTAAATAAGTACCTTCTATAATAATAAAGTTTAAGTTTTTTTAACAAATTACCTTTATAATTTCACATCTATAACTAATACATATGTTCACTGATTTTAATTTTTTTTTTTTGCATATTAATAATGTAAGGTTCAGTAAGATTTTTATATATTTTACACAAAATGTTAGTTACTTTTATATCTATCTTATGACTTTCTATTTACAATAGTTATTAGAAGCGGAAGATCACTATGAAGGTGAAAGGAAAGACCTGTCTGGACGACTCGAAGCCCTGGACAGCATTGTCCGTATGCTGGAACTCAAGCATAAGAACTCATTGGACCATGCGAGTCGACTGGAGGAGAGGGAGAATGAACTTAAAAAGGTAGTATTTTATATACAACTACTATCTACACATATAAATAAAATTAAAGTGTCTGTTTGTAAAAGTTAACCACTTCTCACTAAATGCATATGAAAGTGTATATGGTTCTTGCATATAAAAACAATTAAAAAAAAATTCTGTTGCTATCTGTTCATTGGGTACTATTCTCTGAAAGGGCTGGACCGATTTAAACGGGACTTTCACTGTCAAATAACTGATATTATAAGGAGCTACGTTCGGCTAACTTTTATTTTTAACAACATATTCCACATGAACAAAGTTGTGAGCACAGCTAGGAGGTACAATATAAAAAAGTATATTCAAAAATCTAGTATTTAAAAATAAATAATTCATACTTATTTTATTTGATAGTAAAAGTTATTAAAATTGTAACATGTGCATCACGACGGTTATGTTGGCACACATACACAATGTAATTATATAACAAAATAAAGCAAAAATCATCCAGTTGAGACAAAATTAAATAGTGTGACTTGAAAATTATATCGTCACACTCTCCTTGCCTTAATTACTACATTTGTATCTTATGAAATACATAGTCGAATATTTAGATGAAATAATGTAATAGAGTTGGTATTTTTGATCTCAATACAAAATGGTGTCAAATATAATTGTATTAAATGGGCATCTTGTAATGTCTTGCAATTGTTTTGGCTTCTTTCATACATTATATAATTATACTCGGATATAATCTTAACAGATTGTATGGTGATTATAAAATAACTTATATTTTACTTTACGTCTAAATATAGTTGTAAATATAACTGTATGTATAATTGATTTCGTCTTGTACAAATAAAACATTTTTTTTTTCATAAAAAAATTGTAGACGTAATAAAAATACGCTGATGTTATCATGTGTAGGAGTACGCTAAACTCCACGAGCGTTACACGGAACTATTTAAGACGCATATGGATTACATGGAGCGTACAAAATTGCTGCTGAGCACTGCCGGTGATAGGGGGGAGGTGCGCGGCAGACTCGGACTGAACCCGGTCGCCAGGTCTAGCGGTAAATATCTAACTTGTAATATAATATTCGATTAAAATTAATCGATATATAATTTAATCAAATATGATCGGATCAAACGCGGGATAGGTCCGATATCTTTCGGTTTCGCGTCGCTAGAGGGAGCGCATGCGGAGCACACCGAGAGCATTCCAGCCAGCCCGGACAGCCTGTCCTCGTCGCCACCAACGCCACCCCTCGGTAAACAAACACACACTCGCACACAGTCACACACTAACACACAAACTTTATTTACTGTTTGAAAATATTTAATTATCGTAAACAATTTATTTTTGAAACTTTCTCCAGGATCCGAGTTAGCAGCAGTGCGTACGGTGGAACGCGCTCACCAGACCGACCCCATCACCCAGCACAGCCAAGTACGGAGCCCTACACATACATACCCACACTAATGACACACACATCTTACATTTTTATTTAATTTTATTTTACATTTTTTATTGTTGTTTAATAAAATGGTTATTTACAGCTCTTATTTTCGCATGTATCATTAGATATTCGTATCTCAATATTAAAAAGTATAAATGAAAAATAATATCAAATTTAGTGCTTTATTAGTGTAATAACTATTTAATGAAGAGTATAATTATGACGATAGTAAAGAGTTTCGAATAAAAGTTCATCTTCGTAGCGAGATTACAGGCGTCCGTATCACATTCGCACCATTGTGAATAATGTACCGACGTCCATCTGGAGACGTCGCATCTGAGCGGTTTTGTGTATATATACGCGCATTCCCTCACAACTGTTACCTCGTGCATTTTAGTGAACAGTTGTTCCTGGGTTATAACGCGACAGACCGGCTTCGTATTTGTATTACCATTGTCCATCACCTCGCACTCCTTCAGGTGATTCTCGTTCAGGTCATAAGACAGACACCCCCTGTTGTTCATCGTTGTACACTGGTAGCATTTTAAACATTCCACTCGATTACTCGCAATAATTATAGCAATTATTGCGCTTATGGCACGATTCATTTCGTATGTGCCATTGTCAATTTATTATTATTTTTTATTTTGACAGCTCCATAAAAAATAAAAAGTTTTCCCATCAAAAGAAAATATAATTTTTGGTTTAAAAAAAAAACACTTCGTTAATGCCATAAAACGAACAAACACACAAAAAACCAGTACGAAATAAATAACCCAAACGAATTCCAGGCTACGTCCCCGGTAACCCCGCAGGCTAATACGGGACGCTCGCAGACGAAGAGCGAGAAACGTAGCGGTAACACCCTCTACCAGGAACTGGCATTCCACGACACTGAGGGGGGAGTGGAGGGTGACGACGGAGCTGATATCACCGGTCAGTATGTCATGTATCTATGTTCTATACATAGTCAATACTGTAACAATTTAAAAAAAAACAAATTATTACTTTATTTTCTCCATAATATATAAATATTTGATTAAAAATCACCATTTTAGGAAGCTGGGTCCACCCCGGGGAATATGCATCGTCCGGTAAGAGAAAAATATATATATTTATTTTAAATCAGCTCATTGTATTATTATTTTGCAATATCATTCTTTGTACTAATTGCATTAAAACTAATTCACTGTTCTATTTCCATGCTCTAACAAACGCAACATGTGCAGTTAACGATAACTACTTTGGTAAGTATATTTGTTTATTTTTTTATTATTTTATCTAACGCTTGTATTAAATCATGATCGGCTTGTTTTTTATTATTTGTATTATTTTTATCATTATCTGTTCGTGTATCGTTCGAGGTCTCTGTGGAGGTAATTTCAATGATTTGGGTCGCTTGAGGAATAAATGAAGGAATATTTTTTCTTTATATATATGTATGTGTAATTACAAGTCGACTTGTCTGTAAGGATGTTATCTTTTATATCTTTTGGGATAAAAAGGTGTAAGTAGTATGATATTTTAACTATCACACTGTTAGCAGTTTTTTTTTCATTTATGAACTACTTACTACATTAGTGTTTGATACGTAGTTTTTTATGTGTTACTACTACTTGTGTATTATTTTTTTTTTTGTATTATGTAATTGTTTTTATCAAATAGGTATGGGGAAGGAAGTTGAGAACCTCATATTGGAGAACAATGAACTGCTGGCTACCAAGTGAGTATTAATAAGTGAATATTTATTTTATTAAAGACAGTAAACTGTTCTCACACGACGGTAATTTTGTGTTTGCCTTATCGCCTGTCCCAATTCGATCCTGGTTTACCATCAGGAACGCCCTGAACGTGGTGAAGGACGACCTGATCGTGAAGGTGGATGAGTTGACCGGCGAGCAGGAGATCCTGAGGGAGGAGGTAGCAGCCCTCAGTGCGGCGAGGGAGCGCCTGAGGGACCGCGTGTCTCACCTCGAGGAGGAGTTACGTCACTTGAAGGTCAGGAGTTTGTCAGACATAGTCTGAATGATATACTATCAAATAAGTTTGTAGGTATCGCGAACGAATAGCGAACTGCGACTTGATAATGTCGCTTAGAATTAAAATACTTAAAACATGATCAAGTTTGCACTCTTGTGGATCAATTGACATCATGGCTACGGCTAAACAGAATTACTAATACTGTAGTGTTTATATGTTTGTGCGTCTGTAGGAGACGGTGATAACGAGCGCGGGGAGCGGGGCGGAGGCGGAAGAAGAGGCGGACGTGCCAATGGCTCAGAGACGGAAGTTCACTCGAGTGGAAATGGCCAGGGTTCTTATGGAGAGAAATCAATATAAAGTAAGAAAAATATAATTTATTTCATTTATCTTTTCAAATCGAAACAAAAGAATCTTGAAATAAATAAATATAAATAAAAAAAATAATTTTGTTGGATCAACATTTTAAATCTTTCCGAAGGACATTCTAGGCCTTTTTACAACAAATCCTTGATTATTATATTAGTGTATATGTCAAACTTAATATAACCACAGGAGCGCTTCATGGAGCTCCAGGAGGCCGTCCGTTGGACTGAGATGGTGCGTGCGAGTAGAGCTGACTCCTCCATAGACAAGAAGAGCAAACAGAGCATATGGAAATTTTTTAGCAACCTATTCAGGTACCATCATCATATCAGTCATCGAAAACCATCTACCATAATCATTATTGCTTGATGAAAATTTAAGATTGCGGTGTCACAAAAAAAAATACAATTTGCTCTTGCTTATAATTTTTATTGTTACTTTACTTTGTTATTATATAATTTTATACAAAAAAAAAACTTGAAAAGTTATGATTTTTATCAGAAAAATAATTTTGGACACTATGTTGTATATAACATGACATCATAAAGTTATTATTGTACATGGCATTTGCGAAAGTTTTATTTAATTTGCGTTACTGATTCATTCAAATTTTTTTTTTTAATGTTTAAAATATAAAAATATTATAAATGCAATTTACCTATTATAAAAATGTAATATGTTATCCGTTTATCATGTACTCAAGAACTACTACTGAACTAGAACTGAAATTTTTGTATATCGTTAACTAGAACAAGTGAGATATTTAGAATTCATGAAACTTTAATAGAATTTGAAGATCTTGATGGTAAAATCTATGTTATATAAAAATTACATAACAATAATTACAGTAATTAAATCATTTTGAATGTGCACATTTGTTGATTATATGTAATTATATATGATATATGTTATAGCTTTGCGATTATTTTTCATCAATATCATATTTGTATCGGCCTTGAAAAGAAACGTGTCTTTGGACTTGTAAAACGTTAATGTTTTTAAATGATAAAACAAATTGTATATATTGATTTGAAATGTATACATTATATGAGCATGCATTATTTCATCATCCAAAATCGAATTTTATTAACTGATAGATGACCTTGAAGTGACATTATAATGACCTTGTAGTGATATAGTAATGATAACCCGCAGTTCCCCGGAGCGTCCCCACCGACCGCTGTCAACGCCTCAGCTCCGTGCCGTCGCCGCCCCATCACCCTCGCTGCGGCACTCGCATACACAGGATTTTCTTGAGACTCAACTATCTGACCACGGGCACGCCCATTCGAGGAGACATGACCACGCTCGCTCTGAGCAGTTCCGACAGGTATACACTTATATAAGCCTCTTTACCGAGCAGTGTGCATACACACATATATTTTATTAAGTGATGTGTGTCAAAAAATCACATATTACTAGGATCCGCCGTCATGCGCTGCGGGAGTTGAGCTGAGCGCCCTTCTTTAATGCTAACAAAATTCAATTTATTATAACTTTTTTCTAGACTGAATTTTTATCTAGACTTAATTATCCCATAGACAAGATCTGTAAGTTTTATTAACTGTGCACAGGTGAGAGCGCACGTTCGTAAGGAGGACGGACGCACGCAGGCTTATGGGTGGAGCCTGCCGTGTAAGAACTCCAACGCTCACAAGGAGGTCTCATTGTCGCTGTCGTCGGGGGGCGTCCCCGTGCCCGTACCTGTTTTCTGCAGGTATACTATGAAAGTAGCCATTACTTAGTGTCACAAATTTACGAAACATAACTAAAAGTTAACGTCCTATTTTAATTGATTTAAACAGACCATTAGCGGAATCCGAGCCACAAATGACACTTCTATGCTCAGCGGCGGTTGAGTATGTCAATCGCCCACCCGGCGGCAGCGTCCAGCGCTCCAGCGTTTTCTACGACCGTCCAAACATTGAAGACGAGATTGACGAACTCAACCAGGGTGAGGACGTATTCATGATATTGATGGTTGTGGCAACCCAACTAACTTGCTGCTTACTTTGTTAACTGATGTTTGTGGCCATCCTATTAAATGGCTACTTTATTAATTGATGATAGTGGCAACCCTATTCAATTGCTATTTTATTAATTAATGGTTGTGTTAACCCTAATTTATTATTTATTATGCTACTTTATTACTCTTATTGCGTTGTTAATTAAGTTATATAAATAACAATATATCTTGTTTTATTGTAATTTTTATTTGATGCTATTTTTTTATTCTATAGTAAACGAGATTAACAATACCCAATCGGAGGATGCGACCCGTAACTCGTCCTCGCTCGTGTGGATCTGCTCCAGTACTCAGAACAAAGGAATAGTTATGGTAAGAAATAATTTATATTATCTTACGGCAACAAGTTAAAAAATGACAAGTGAGACGACATGAGATGAATGAAGAGACGGGGCGGTTGTTTTATATGAATTGCAGATAAATATTAATATATTTGGTAATGGAATGGAAGAGACGTGAAGTAAAGGTTGCTTAGTTTTCTTAAGATATTCAAATAAACATTATAATAATTAGTAATGTTATACGTAGGTGATAGATGCTAACAACCCGGGAGAGGTGGTGGAATCCTTCCCGGTGCCTGATAAGCACATACTGTGCGTGGCGTCCGTGCCCGGGGCCGGCGCTGACGACTACCGCGAGGCACGCGATAGAGAGACCGCTCCCGTAGAGGAGAACAAGCGACACTCGGTATGTCATTGTATAAAATTAATTAAATTATAAAATTTTAATTATAATTGCTGTTATGTTTAAATTGCAGCAATCTCTATTCTGCGTGGGGAAAAGTGACTCGGTAGACAGTCAGAGCAACGGCACCGTGACCTCCAGCAGCAATGACAACGGGGAGAAGGAAGTCGTTGTGGGCAGTACGAGATTGGTAAAATTTATATATTTATACATAATACATAGTATAGATATACATGTAAAAATATAAAAGAAATATTGTCAAGATTTTATTAGTACATATATACTAACAAAATATGACAAATTATTAAATGAAGT
This sequence comes from Melinaea marsaeus rileyi, assembly GCA_918358865.1. Taxonomy (NCBI): domain Eukaryota; kingdom Metazoa; phylum Arthropoda; class Insecta; order Lepidoptera; family Nymphalidae; genus Melinaea; species Melinaea marsaeus. Next base: position 8,358,889 of record OU911095.1, on the reverse strand, counting down.
CTGTGGCCTTAATCTAACATATACTTCAGGTGGAGACCAAGCTCCTGACACCTCCGAGCACCCCCTCAAAACAATCACCAAAAAGAGATCCAGACACGGAAGAGCAAAAGGAGAAAGCAGAAGCGGAAGCAGTTAAGTCGTCCGAGATAGAAACGGTCCCATCGGATAGTCCGCCACTCTCTTCCACTCCCGTCAATGGTATGTTTTGATCAATTGTACTATTAATATTAATACATTTCTCCACAATTTTTTTAAATATTTGTGTAATATATTAATATAATGAAGTTACACTGATGTCTGCGTTGCGAATTGATGTAGCGTGATGTACAATGCTATCATTCATTTATTCTCTTATGGCATAATTATAATGAAATCAAATCTCATGACTGCAAGCTGTAATTTTAATTTTCTCTCTTTGTATGTATGTTTTTTTAGCAAAAGTAGTCTAAGTTTAATCCTTATAACATCAGCTATCCATCAGTGAAAGTCCCGTTGCAATCGGTCCAGTCGTTTCAGAGATTAGCTCGAACAAACAGACAGATATTTTTTTTTGGAGCTAAATGTAAGCGAAGCTCTTAACCATTTGGGAAACTTCTTTTTGAAGCAACATCACATAAAAACTACTGAACCGATTTAAATGAAAATTGGAAGAGCTGTAGAGCTTGGGAATGGGCATGTTTAAAAAAAAACAATTAAAATATCTCATTCCGTTCAAAAATTATGGTCATAAAACTGTTTCTCCCATAGACTTAACGTTATCAGAACCTCCGAGCGTTTGCCAAGAATCGTCGTCAACGAAAAGAATTGATCGTCAACCAAGAAATACATCACATAAAAACTACTAAATAAAAAATATATATAATATTATATTTCATTTAAAAGGGGAGGGGGCTTAACTCAAAGCGCACGGCGGCGTATCCAGCGAAACAGATAGACACTCCAATTTTATTTATATGTATTTACAAATAATTTAGGAACTAGAAGTGGTAGTAGAAGAGATTGGTATAGCTATTATTATGAATATAAAAAATCTATAACATTGTACATATTTAAGTGTCTGACCTATCATAGGCGCAATTAAAATTGTATTGCATTGCGATCGATTTCATTTTCATTATCACTAACTAGTCCGTGGCGATTGTTATGTATGTATGTAATTTTACTTGAATTTCAATTATATGGCAATGCGATATGACTTCAAATGTGTAGATTTTGCACGCAATTGCAATTATGCAATTTTATAATTTATAATCCTTATATATTAGATTGTTAAAATTATTTTGTAACTCAAAAGATACATTAGAAATATATATTTATTAAGATATTCTGTTAAAGAACTTCTATATTACAATTTGTGTATAGTTGTTGCAATTCTACTAAAAGAGTATATATAATTATATATATATATATATATATATATATATATATATATAAAATTTTTGTCAAAATAACTGAACTAATGCCCCCTCATCCATTGTCGAATAAATACTGATTATATCAAATATTGTATATACGATATATGAATTTAATATAATGAAAAATAATAATTTATAATTAGAATTATTTATAGAAGATATGATACTTGCAATCCTGAGCGTTTTAAGCAATAATGTATGAAGATTCAGTGGAGTAGCATTGAATAAACTGATTAAAAACTTTAAGTGAACACTTTGCTGTTTTTTTATGTTAAATTATTACCTAATAAGTGTGTTTATATATAAAAATCTTTTAGTATGTAACACTGCAATGCAAATTGCTGCCAAATGCAAATGTCTTTTAAAACACAATATTACTGTTAATATAAATATAAAATTTATTTGTTATTGTTTTTTATTATTTATATTAAATGGATACTTTTTAATTTATTTACAACTAATATTACAGTGACGGAAGGAAGAAACTCGCCCGAGCCAGGAGTGGACGCTTTCGCACAGCAACAGGGAGGAGTGGGAGGTGCGGGAGGAGTGGGAGGAGCGGGGCGGGAGTGTATCACCACCGCGATGCCGACCATGTGGCTGGGTACCAAGAGCGGAAATCTATACGTGTACTCCGCCGTATCTAACTACAGCAAGTGCCTGGCCATGTTAGTATTTTGTTATTGTTTTTTACAATTAAAAGATAATTTATCTCATTACCGAATTTGAACCGAACACCGAACCGAAGGAAGCACTGAACTGAAACACGTGACCTGTCTCAGGTTACCTTTACTTCCAAATTAGACTGCAAAATTATAGATAAAAACAGTGATATTCATCACACATACCAAATATGGTTTGGACTCCAAATTGACAGTTTTATGTCATTTAAAAATAAAACACCTTAAAAAGATGCTAAACTATTTATTAAATTCACAAATCATAAATAAAAAAACAACGCGATATCGTTCCCTTCTTACGTAATATAATGTATACAATTTATAAGGACACAAATATAATAACAGAATTAAGAAATTCTGTTTATGTTAAAAGTATATTTAAATACGATATTGGTGTAGAACACCTTTATTTTTTTTTAATATTAATCTCTCAAAGCCTGTGCAAGTACTAATCCAAGTACCCTTTTGGTAATAAATATCTTAAAACCTAAGCACGCGCTAATCTAAGTACCTTTTTATTAATAAATATCTTAAAACCTAAGCACGCGCTAATCTAAGTACCTTTTTTGGTAATAAATATCTTAAAACCTAAGCACGCGCTAATCTAAGTATCTTTTTGGTAATAAATATCTTAAAACCTAAGCACACCGCTAATCTAAGTACCTTTTCGGTAATAAATATCTTAAAACCTATGCAAGAACTAATCTAAGTACCTTTTTGGTAATAAATATCTTAAAACCTAAGCACGCGCTAATCTAAGTACCTTTTTATTAATAAATATCTTAAAACCTATGCCCGCGCTAATCTAAGTACCTTTTTGGTAATAAATATCTTAAAACCTAAGCACGCGCTAATCTAAGTACCTTTTTTGGTAATAAATATCTTAAAACCTAAGCACGCGCTAATCTAAGTATCTTTTTGGTAATAAATATCTTAAAACCTAAGCACGCGCTAATCTAAGTACCTTTTCGGTAATAAATATCTTAAAACCTATGCAAGAACTAATCTAAGTACCTTTTTGGTAATAAATATCTTAGAACCTATGCTAGCACTAATCTAAGTACCTTTTTGGCAATAAATATCTTAAAACCTATGCAAGCACTAATCTAAGTACCTTTTTGGTAATAAATATCTTAAAACCTATGCTAGCACTAATCTAAGTACCTTTTTGGCAATAAATATCTTAAAACCTATGCAAGCACTAATCTAAGTACCTTTTTGGTAATAAATATCTTACAACCTATGCAAGCACTAATGTAAGTACCTTTTTGGTAATAAATATCTTTAAACCTAAGCAAGCACTAATCTAAGTACCTTTTTGGTAATAAATATCTTAAAACCTAAGCAAGCACTAATGTATTAAACCCAGGGTAAAACTGAACGATGCGATCCTATCCATCGTGTGGTGTTCGTGGCGATGCGTGGCGGCGCTGGCGGACGGCACTGTGGCCTTGTTCGCGAGGCGCCGGGACGGACTTTGGGACTTCACTAGCTACTGGCTACTCACCCTAGGGGACCCCAAGTGTTCTGGTATACACGAACTATGATATTGAATATTGTATGAATATTTATTATTACTTATTTCATACGCTCAACGGATAACCAATGTTCCTACCATTGGTTATTATATGAAATTCTATACTCTTAAATCTAATTGTAATTTTAATAAAAACTAATGTTTATTACTTTAAGACAGTATTTTGTTTATAAACATTATAATAATGTTTATCCTCATGTAAACCATAATGTGACCAGGATGTTGATAGTTAGCTACAGGCCCAGCTAAGATTAGACAGTCCTATCTATCTCAGAATACATTTGAGACTGACTTGCAAATCGAATGCTTAACCAACTCGGTTCATTACACACACATCACAAACTTGTCAAACCAGTTCGGTGTCTGAGCGCGGTGGAGGGTCCGGGGCCTGGCGCGGTGTGGTGCGGTTACAGGAACCGCGTGCTGGTGGTGGAGCCCCGCTCACGGCGGGTGCTTCACTCGCTGGAGGCGCACCCCCGGCACGAGAGCCAGGTGCGCCAGCTGGCCGCCTACAGGGACGGCGTCTGGGTCAGTATTACATTATTTATCCGTATTATATATAAGGAGATGTTGGCCGGATTATCATTTATTTACGTACATGTTAACATAAACACGTTTTGAATAACATTTGTTAGTGATTCCGATGTTTTATATACATATATACATTTATGGATGAAATAAGTAATCATATAAACCACTATATTTTCACCAGGTTTCAATAAAAATGGATTCAGCATTGCGGTTGTACCACGCACACACGTACGACCACCTGATGGATGTGGATATAGAGCCGTACGTGAGCAAGATGTTAGGCACGGGCAAGCTGGGCTTCTCTCTAGTCCGGATCACGGTGTTGCTAATCAGCTCCGGGCGGCTGTGGATTGGCACGAGTAACGGCGTGGTGATAAGCGTCCCGCTGTCGGACGCACCAATACCGCCAATCGGAAACCTACCGGCGTTAACGGGATCCGCAAGATCGTCGTTACCCGGTTAGCACGATGCTTTTCTTATAAAACTTATAATTTTAAAAATATGTTTTATTTTATACGTAATTAGTTTATGTGAAATTTCGATCATACACTACATATATATTATTTCAATTGGTTTAAAATTATTATACATTGACATAAAATTCGATTCCAGGCCACGCGGCTTTAATACGGGCGGGTGTGAATGTGCCCACGGGCAGCTGTCTACCTCTCTGCTCGATGGCGCACGCACAACTCAGCTTCCACGGTCACCGTGACGCCGTGACATTCTTCGTAGCGGTGCCGGGAGCCACACCCCCGCGCTCCCCAGAGACGCCACCCGGCCCCGCTCCTTCCTCCCCGCCCTCCCCCGCGGTCGCTTCCCCAGCCACGCCTCCGCCCCCCGCCCCCGCGCCGCCCATGCTCGTCATCTCAGGCGGGGAAGGGTATATCGACTTTCGAATAGGTCAGTGCTTTTAACCTAAAGATTATTGCGAAATGGTAAATAACATGCAAATAAACATCTTATTTATAGTTAGTCGTCGTTTAGTGCAATTCAATACTTGATTTATATTTTTATTGAAAACAAGCAATATGCACGTTACTTGATGACGAGAACCTTCGCTTTGCGCTTAAACAACGTAATATTGCTTATAACTTAGTTCTAGTGACATGGCCTTTACAAGCTTTCGAAGTAGAAAACTACGTTATCTTCATTCCTCAAATATCATCCCAACGAGACTGTGTTATGCACGTTCCAAATTATATTTTAAGTTAATTTATAATATATCAGTGCGTATTGGTTGTTTTTATTCTTAATCACATAACACAAAAAACTTGAACCAAATCAGAGATGTTTGACAAACACGCGAAGCACACACAAGTAAGAAGCATTGAAATTGGTATTATCTTTATTTTATTTGCCATTAGAAGAGCATGCCGATGACGTACGGGATACCGCCTCCCACCTCATAGTTTGGCAGATTGTTTCCTGACCTCATAGTTAATTCATTGTAGCTTGCTACGTGACCAATGTAAGTGAAGGCATGCCACCCCCCACCCCCCACCCCACTAATGCAGCTCACACGCGCATGCGCACGCACACGTACTAACACGCTTACATATCGTACCTTCACGACGTCATCGGTGCCAAACTGTTATTAATAATGAAATTATTTGTACTAAAAATAATATTCTTGTATTATATATTGATATCATTTTATTTAAACTTACGATTCCATGATCATGAACAGACACCATGCCCCATCGAATAAACTTATGATTTACATAATATTTGTAAATTTTTCATAAGTTTATTAACAATATACATAGTTTTATAATTGAAATAATGTTTTTGTTAAATGTAGTATACAAATTTTCCTGTCATACACACACACCGGGATACTCCAGGTTAGGAGTAATAACATCACTAATATATCACATACATTTATATCATTGGCTTCACTAGGACATGGCAAATATAATAATTATATGTATATAAAAAATTGTGTATAATGACGATATGAAGATTTCTCAAATCACAATAACAGTAGGTATTTCAATAAAACTGTTCTTCTATCTTTGGCTACATGTACATGATATTAATTTCTTCTACGAATATAAATGAGAAAACGGTACCTTAAAGACAATGTCTTATTTTATCTATGTATGTAGGAGGTATGGAGTTTGTCTCAGATGTAAGTTTCTTTATTGTGCTTTCTTTATCTATAAAACGTGGACAAAATAAAATTGTGAATATTAAAAGAGAATTGTACTATAAGTATTTGAATTCTGTTTTAGCGGACAGCGAGATGGAAGAGAGCGTGGTGGTGGTGGAGGACGGGTCCAGCGGGCACAGCTCGCTGGAGCGAGTGTCGCGCTCGCACCTCATCGTGTGGCAGGTGGCGCCCGCCTAGCGCAAGGCGTGCGTCCGCCCGCGCCGCCGGCCGCCCTCCGACTGCGACTACGTCTACGTTTGCACCTCTGCCAAACCGGCTGCCGTGCAAGCGTAGGCCCCGCCCATTATACATGTCTCACTTCCACACCACTCCTCTCATTCAATCATTAGACACTCTATCCAGTTCAATTCGTGATTGTAATAGTCGTATAAAACCAGGCAATAATTAATATACAACCATTTTGAATCTCTTTTCAAAGCGAGCGGTTTATATTTAATAAAATGGGCGTGGTCATTAGTGTTCGCGTGGAATAGCGGAGAGTAAGTAGATCGTGTGCCATGTGCTGGAACATTCCGGTCCACATATCATCGCGGGCGCACCACGTACAGACATTACATATAGTCATATAAAACTAACATATATTAATCGAGTGCTGTGTGCTTTCATACGACCGATCGCCCGTCGCTTTACGTCGCCCGCTACATGTGTAGTATCGCTCATATATCGACACGCAAAGACACGGTGTACGAAAATTTTGTGTCGCAACGATACTAACTGTAATCAAAATCTCATTTAGTTGTAATGTACAAGATATATCCACCAAAAATTCTTTTTTAGAATCTTTATTAGTGTGTAGTTATAGGATAATTGAAAGAGATTTTACGATAATAAGTAGCGTTATTAAATATCTTTTGTATTTATAGATATTACATTTTATTTCCGACTGATAACTGTATGGGCTGTGGTTGTCATCAGCATCACAATATAGTTGTAAGGTTAAGTATTTACTGAATTGAGTGCGATAGTAGATATTATTTATTATAACATAGTACCATTGTGCACTCGATTTCATTGTATGAGTAATGTGATTATGTTGAGGATGCGGACGATAACTCGGAGACTTGAGCCATAGACGAAATCTGTTCAGGCAACTTATTATTTATACTTTAGACTATATAAATTAAATCTTTAGAACGCGGTCTCAAGTCTCCGTCTCAACTCGTCCGATTTCCCAAAAAAATATGGTGCAAATTTATTTTTTAGTAGATATTAATATTTACCTGTAAGATGAATTCATAATTATCTATTACTTGTGTAGTTTCAGTTAGGTACACGCTCATGATGTGATTTTTATTTATTTTGTAAAATAATTTTATATAACAAATGAAGTCACGTGCTATTTATTTTTAATTACAAACTTTATTATGTTGTTGAATGTATATTTTGTATCTATGAGGTTTAAATAGCTGTAGACTTTATAGAACCGACCATAAAGTTTGCCCGTGATTAACGAGAGCGTAAAGGAAGTGTGCGTGTTCGTTCGCACGGTTGTGCACGCAATGTGCGTACTTGTACGTACATGCGCATCACTTCCGCTCACCTAGTCAAAACAAACGACCTAGACTATATACTAACAGAGCTTTTGTTATGCTAGCTTAGTAAGTATGCCAACGGTGTCGGTCGGGTATGCCTTATACGTACACTGCGGAATAGCCGGGCGCTGTTGCTTAGCGATACCGTTTGTATTGTACGAGAAAGTAATGAAACACTGTACATTACATATATAACGAGCATAAAGTTTTTTTTTTTTACATATTTTTTTAATGATATCGGTATCGGAAGGTAATTCGGTCTTTAAAATTTTTTTATCTGATTTTTTTTAGTTGGCTTTAAGTTTTTTATATTTGTACTTATATTCGATTAATATTTTTGATTGAGTTTTGTTAACCACGATTAGACCCTTCTGTGACGATGCTCTTGTTAGATATACATTATTGCATTGTTATTCTTCCATCGTTTAAGTATCAACTTGTATTGGATAATATCGACTAATTAACGATATATGTATTCTATATTATGTAGATAAAGTTTTTTGCAAAATAATATAATTAGTATTAAAATTTTCTTGTTTGTATGCAATCAAATAAAACGCTGACGATTACTTGGTATTTTCATTTTTTCTTCTGAATATGATATTCCTTTCTATTACTTTTCAATTAAAACTATACTTTTATCTTCATTGTTTTTCTATGGACAGTATGACAAGAAACATTATGGAGATTCCTCAATAATTAATTTAGTTTATTCAAAGTTCAGGTAAAAAATACCTGTACTGTAAATACTAGTAATAGTTTAAGTAACTCAAATAAATTCTTATGATGTGGCTTTCATTCGCACCACAATGGCACGATATATTTCAAATTCACGTAAAAAAGAGAAGTTAAGGAGATTGGTCTGTTTATAGAAATTTATGATCTCAAGAGTAACTAAAAAGGAAATATGTGTTATAAATCATACATTAAATTAAAGTAACTCTAATCATAAAACGATGTACAAAGAAATGACAGACGACAGAAGGCTTTTATTATTGTGGTTCAAACATTTTATGAACAATGAAGTAAAACGACTGTGGTATATCAAATTAATTTATATTTCTTATTCGGATACATCGTCGGAAATGTCTTCTCTTATTTTAATTTTATTTTTGACTTGTCGTCTGTTCGTGTAACCTGAGTCAACTTTCTCTTTGACAATTCCCTTTCCTTCTGCAATTTTTCTGGCTCTCGTGTGTTTTTTGCTCTTTTGATTGATTTCTTGGACCTTTTTTTCTCTATGAATTACTTTAAGACGTGGTTCACGTGGCGTAGTGACTTTTTCCCCTTCAGCAAGCTCTCGTTTGAGGGCACTTTTGAATGTTTGACCCCGCGTCGGTTCGTGGAGCGAGAATGTTATTCTATCGTGGTGGATCTATAAAACATATGGATTTCAATAGTTATTACGAATTCTTACTGATATAAAAAAATATGAATGGTTTTAATGAAAGAAAACAAAGAAAAGGAAAAAATTAATAACGAACCCTATACTCGATGGATACGAAGCATTCTTCCTCATCTTCGCAGATGAGTGAGTTGACGTCTGCGGGCTTGGCGGCGGAGGCGGGGCGACGCCCCACGCGCACGAAACGCCACAGGGAACGGACACGCGGCCCGCAAGAGTGAACTATATCGTTTACCTATAATTTTATTAGATATGAAATCGTTGGACAATAAAATGACTTACATGTCATGTTTTACGAATCTTCTAAACTCGTTTCATTATAACCATGTTAACGGTATTATAGTGTAGGATAGAATATGTTGAGAGTGACGTCACCTTCATCTGCTCGCCACCGTCGCAGGCGACGCCGGAATGCGCCTCCAAACCGAAGCTATTGATGCAGGCGCGGTCGTCCGAAGTCAGTGCCTCTATTTGAAATGCGCACTTCGGTATTGTATCTGCTCGTTCCTTTGTACCAAAAAATACATGTAAAAAACGTATACGTAAACGTCAACATTGAAAAAAGTCACATTTGTCAGTATTAACAAAAATATTACCCATCCAATTTCATCGCAATGTTTTGGTTCCTCATAACAAATGAAATAATTGACAGCTTTTGATCCATCCGTTCTCTTTTCAGTAGTCCAAGTATACCAATTATCTCCGAACTTAAACATACTATTTATATGACTCTGTCGATATATTAACGGAAAGAGCATTTCATTTGGATGCATCTGTTTTGATTTTTGGGTAGTCTGCCTATCTTCCTCATACTCTATTGCCTTTTCTTCGTAGACGGGAGACTTTTTAAGGAATGGAAGCATAGTTATTTCAATTTTCTGTTTCGCATCCCAAGCTTCGGTGTGTGCTACTTCTTCCTCTTCTAATCTAGAATCTTCATCCGAATGCATGATGACTTTGACTTTGACCGTAACGGCGCTATTTAAAACGCATGTCAGCATGATGTACGTGTACCACTCCATGGTAAAGAGTGTATGATGAGAAGTCATGTTTCATTGTTCCACTACGGGAGGATGTTGTTAATATGTGAGTTCGATAAGACCTATGTTTGTAAGCAAACAAGTTCCGACCATTCAAATTGCATTTTTTTTTCGTTATTTTGAATGTTTTTACGTGTTTTAAGAATTTGAGATATTGTATTTTTGAAGGTTTTGAAGATATGTTCTTAAAACTTGACAAATATTCACCATTCAGCATTTTAAATAATCATATACATGTAACTACATCTACGTCTGTACTCTTTCTTTCCCGTTTTGTAATCAAATAATAAGAACTATATATATCTATATACATATAGTAAATATTTGTTATCCGGCACGGGACTGTTTACTTTTCGATAAGAATCCCATAGGCTGTCTAGAGATTATAGATGTTGATAATAACTTAGCAATCCATGTTTAACTTTGTTTTGTTGTATTGTAATAATAGCTCCAATTTTGCCTATTATATTGATAATTAAATATCACGAATGCAAAGGTCTTTGCTATATAAATAACTGATAAAATGACTCCCATCTCTCATTTATTGACGCAATTATAAGGTAAGTATAAAGTAAAACTCCTCTTAAGTTAGAATATTGCTTTTATTTGGGTACAAAGATGTAGAGTATAAAATAAAATACTGCATTTGGTATCTCCATAAAACTTTGATTATGAAAATTAAGCATTTCATCAAATACACGTTTAACACTATTAAATAAAATTAAAGCGTAAGACATCTATATACTAATTATTATTTATTTATCTAAATAGAAATTGTATAATCGTATAGTACAAATAAAAAAGCGAATGAAGTTTGGACCATTGTTAGGAATTTAAGATTTCCTTAGTGCTCAATATTTTACATCAGCCATAAAAATTCGTATTTACAACATATAAACCATCTAGAGTGATATCTGAGGCCGTGCACGCTGCGTCGCGCGGTCGGGCCGCGCGCGTGCTTTATTGTCACTTTCAATTCATTTCACTACAAACTAAACATAAATAGATAATACATTCATCCGATTCGGGATTGCAAAATAATATACACAAGTAATAGCTGCCGGTCGCGCGGCGTGCACGACTCAGGTTGAAGAAACCGCTTAGGGCGGGTGTTATTGTACATGTACCGTGCCTTAAATTAATGCGGCACGAGGGGGGGGGGAGGGAAGGGTGGGGGCGGGGGCAGTAAAGTTTATATATTAATTCTACGCTATCTATTGTCTAAAAGCTAGACAGTAACGAGGAAGTAAGGCCAGATTCGTAAAGTAAGATCTTAAATAGTTATCTATCCTTAAAACTACTACACCTCTCGATTAATCTATTACATTGGTCAGTGTACAAGTGATCAAACACGACTACATCGCAAACTAAAGAAAATTTTAATTCGCTTAATACTAATTAGTGTGCTAAATATTTAGGCTCTTAAATTAAGCCGTCCGTTACGGTCCACGAGAACGTTCTACAACTAGATACGACTGGACCTAGGTGTACACAATTATTAATGGAACTCGATTAACTCGATGAACATTTCCAAATACATTTCAATGTAATTTTATCCAGTTCATCAATAATCGTGATAAACGTGAGTCCAAACGCGTCACAACACAATGCCGTGTCACACCCGCCCGCTAATTTTAATTGAAACTACACTAACCAGTTCCACTGCTCCAGTACATCTGGTCACAATCTATTCCTGTACATAACGGGCGGGTGTGAATCCGCACTAATACTAACTATTCGATCGATATATTGTCATAAACTGTCAAATCTAACTTAGTACCGGCGGACTACGGAAAATAGACATCTATAATATAATTCTAATATTCAAGAAGTGTCAACGGATAGTGGCCAAGTAGAATAGAACACCTATTAATTAACAACTTATATTCTGACAATAAATAGATGAATGTCAATAAAAAATAATTTAATATCTCGCAGTTATATAATCTGGGGGCGGCCACGGTTCGTTGACGTTCTAATTAAATCTATAATAATAATAATAATAATAATTTATTCGATTCGATTCAAACGCGGCTATTCCTTAACTTACGCGGTATGTAAGGTGATTTATCAAAATAAGTGACTATCGGGAGGTAACCTTCACGTTAAAGTCGATCAGTGGAAGGTAAGGATTGGAGAGCGGGAAGAATATTGCTTAATTCTATTAAACGTAGCTTATTTTAGAAGGTCGATGTGTTAAGTTCAACTGCGAGAAGAGGAACGAAGAAGAGTGAACCGCGAAAAAGTTTTTTTTATAATAATAGTAATGCTATTTTTGTCACTTTTTAGTGGGAACACGTAGGTTGAAGTTCCCAAGAGTTATATTAAAATCAATTCAACTGATACATGTATTTCTTACATCCACTTGTAAAGCTTACGCATGTATAATACAAATTATATTAAATTATTATCCATTAATGTTAAATATAACTTATAAGTAAACGTGAAGTGGGCACGATTCAACAGTCTTGTTTTAAGTGTAAATATCTGATGATTAATAAATATAATAAGAAATGTACAAACGAAATGAAATGGAATAGTTCTAAATAGTACAGTCTCGACCACCTTACGTACCACAGACATGCCTTAACTACATACAACTTATCTATATATTAGACAGCGGAGTCTGCGATCAACAGAACCATCCTTTGACTTAACCAGTGTGATACCAGCTTAATAGCTGTGCGAAGCTCGTTATGTTATTAAGTACAAAACACGAGTTACATCTTTACAAATAAATCAGATGAATGACATTCGCTCGCAGCGGAATTTGGTCCGACGTCGCAAAAACTATTGGTCAATAAAATAAATTATTCTTTCGTAACATATATGAAAATTTCGTTTATCCGAGTCGATCGTAACGTATTAATTTAATTTCCAGTCTACACTAAAGGTGTGATTACAAGAAATCCGACGATCAATTAAGGTTACAATCAATGGCAGTGTTAGGATTAATACAAATTAAAGCTCACTATCGCGTCCATAATAACGGATACGATAAAACAAAATCTAATACATCACTACACGGGTGGGTGGGGGGTATCACGAGTAGTGCGCGCGCTGCAGGAAGCTGTGCAGGTCGCTGAAGGCGGGACGCTCGCAGCCGCGCCGGCGCCAGCACGCGCGCATCGCGTCGTGCAACGCGCGGGGGCAGCCCGCGGCGCGCGGGAGGCACGCGAACAGGCCGTCGTCTGCTTCCAGGTGGGAGAGGTTCTCTAGCACCTGAGTGAAGATGGGTTGGTTTAAGATATTTCATATAAAATGCAGGAGGCCGTCGTTCGCCTCCAGGTGGGACATGTTCGACGAGACGAGACAGATTTATTTAGGATGGATAAGTTTGACGTGTTGGCTTATAGTGAGTGGTTTCTTCACCTCGGTTTCAGATAAATGTTCGTAGGGCGGGCGTCGGCAGAGCGTAAATATCTCATGCAGCGTGACGGCGAATGCCCACACGTCAGTCTTGGTGGTGTACTCGCCACGCAGCACGCACTCCCAGGCCGCCCAGCGCAGCGGCAGCGGCATGCGGCCGTCCACCTTGTAGTAGTCGCAACCGTACGCTTCGTTGTCGGTTCCGAAATCGCTTATTTTAATCTGATAGTTCTTCCCGATCAAGATATTTCTGCAGGCAAACGTATTATTTTAGTGCATTTCAGTGTTATTGTGTAGTGGAGTAAGTGAGACATTGTATAGTACCTGGCCGCCAAGTCTCTGTGGACGAAATTGAGCGACTCCAGGTAGTGCATGCCTGCCGCGATCTGTGTAGCGAAGTGTAGCAAAGTACTCGTGCTAGGCGGAGACGAGGTGCGGAGGAACGCGCACAGGTCACCTAACAAACATATAATATAAGACCGTTTAATCAAATATTACAATATTATCAAAGTATGTGTTAGTCTAAGGGGTAATTATAATTAGAATTCTGTTACTTAAAATAAAATTAAGTAGTTATCATTTACCTAGCTCTAGGTACTCCAGCACCACGGCTAGGGGCGGAGAGCGACACGCCCCCAGCACGCGCGCCAAGTGAGGAGACGACAGCGCCGCCAGGATACGGACGTCGCGCTCAAACTCCTCTCTTCAAAGGGGGAGGGGGATTAGTATCATCTCATTACAAGTCTTTGGACTAATAAATTAAATTTACTTGTTAAATTAAATTTGGATAACTATTAATATTAATGATTTCGAATCGTATAGAATAACAAAACCAAAAAAACAATCGTCAAGTACAAGAGCTCATACATGATGTACCTCTCGTTGAGCGAGGCGTCGCTGCAGAGGAACTTGACGGCCACTAGACGCTTCTCGCCGCAGACTCCGCCCTCGTACTCGGGCACGCCGTCTGCCTCCGCCACGTACACCTACGTAGACGTACATTACATTTTAATTACAAAAACTATATATAAACTATATTCCATTATACAGTAGTAAAGTATTATTTAACGTGTTATTCAATAATATTCATGCTTTTTGTCAAACCAGCTAGTTCGTCAAACAGGTTACTGTAATGTATGTAACTAACTGTGCCGAATGCGCCTTCAGCGAGTTTGGAGATCATCCGGAGCCGGTGTCTCGGAAACTCGATGACATCTGTGCTCTCCAGACGACGCTTCAACTCAATCAGCATCTCCTGCTGACTGGGAGACTGCAACAAATAAACGCACTCATGGATACACTAAAACCCCAGCGGGTGAAGCTTATAGTACATAATTTATAAGACATTTAATGGCACAGTCAGTACTATCATCTGAAAGATATAGTCTTACGCACCCTATTACTATTTTTGGAGCGTATCGAACCGACGCTACGGTTGAGGTTACAAGTGTCGAGTGATTCCAGGTGTCCCAGATGTCCCATCTGCTCCAGATGTTCCAGATGCTCCACGTCCGAGGCCAGCTCGGTGGCGCGGTCCGACAGCGTGTCCAGCCGCTTAGTCAGGAGGGGCGCGGAGCTCAGCTCGGGAACCGCGTAGTCATAGTTTGAACTGTCTGTTAGGTGATTGTATATATATAATAAATGCTAAAACAACAATTCGATTGATTTTCTTATCTTATCTTCAATTCTTTAGTTTCCGCACTTTGACGTGGAAAGGGAAATTAAATATTTTGTTTTTAATTCTATTATATCTTATTCTACTTTTTCTGTAAGATATAGAAAACCATACTTAATGTGTTACTTTTGTATCCGAATAAGATTCTCTGTAATTATTTGAAAAGACGAAACTTGAATAACTAACTTGTATATACATACTTTTTATATTAATTCCTTCATAATATACACAGTAGAGAATTAATATTGTGAGAAGTTTACTGAAAAAATCTAAATCACAAATTATTAGCTGAATATTCACTCACCAGACAACGCAGTATTGGAATCCTTGACAAAATCCTTCATCTCCAGTAACACAGTACTGTAACTAAAGTACGGAGCGCACTTCAAGGCCTGGTAGGGTTCCTGGTATTCGTCCGACTTAACGTCCAGTGGGCCGTCTATGATCATCTTGTTCTCTGGTAGCATTGATGTACAAGGGTGGTAATTTTCTGATACAGTTCGTTGGGCGATCGTGGTCTTCGCTAGCGGGGAGGCAAAACATTTCCTATGTCTATGTCTGTGTATGATCAGGAAAACTGCAACTGCCAAAAGTATCACGAGAGCTGTCAGAACGCCCACCACAATGGCCATGTATAGCGGGTCCTCAGTGTGGGCGGTAGAAATGGGCAGGTCTTTTGTTGCTGGAGCTTTCGTCTTGTCCTTTATACCAGTCTTCTGACTCTCCGGTGTGTAGTTCCCTTGGGCGACGTCTAGGAAAAAACATGTCAAGAATAACAACTGACAATTGATAACTGAAAAGAATAAACCAAAATATAGTCACTTGTCTTTTAGAAATAAACGTAAATACTAACCAGAATCAAAAACGACCTCACTAATGAGCATCCATCTTGCAGAAAACCTAAGTTCAATTCGGACCCACTTCCCAATACGGTGATGAAGCTTAATACTAACGTTGCGAGCGCTCTCGAATATGTTATTTTCTACTGTCGTGAAACGAATCGGCTCGTCCTGGAACTGCCGACCGCCGATCGAGAAAGAGATTATAGCTTCCGAGAACACCTGGAATAGGGTTTTTTTTTAAATATCCATCATCAGACAATACAATTAATGTAAAAGTAATACTCACCTGTACGTCTCTCATGAATTTATTATTACAGTACAAATGGACCGCTGAGAATTCTCTCACTTTGTCAAACTCAAAGATAAGGACAGGGGGTGTTGGTCTGGAGTCGTTCCTCCAACCCACCCAGACGGAATTCTTAGAGGCTTCTCGAATCTCGTCCCCACCGAACTGTCCGTCCACCAGCTGACCTAATCCCCCTCTCAATTCCTCCCCCCATTGGCCATCGTAAATGATGTCGGTGAGTTCCACTCCGTTGCTACGCTGGTCTCCTTTCGGCATTGAGTACGATACAATCCCGACTGCAGAAAGTTTATCGTTTAGTAAGAATTGAGTGAATCGTATACACAACCTCGGTATATAAGAATTATAAATATAGTAGGTATTATTGCAGTGGTGCACACCATAATGCATAATAATAAACATATCTTGCTACGTGGCTTCATTCCACTTTTATCAAGACTTAACATCAAAGTTTCTAGTAAGTAGTAAGTACAAAGGCAATAATGTTCTTGGAACTAAAAACTAAGCTAGTATTAAGATAATATGCATGAGCCCATAATGTTTTGTATTCAGAATGCATGCACCTGAGCTAGCGTCTGTACATTATACAAACTTGTGATATTTTCCCCGTTCATGTTAAACTTATCTAATTGAATTGACATGAGGCAGAAACTACAATATGGAAGTCAAGAGACAACGCGACGTTAATGGAAACTTTTAAAAAGAAAATATTCTGCCATTAGAAATTATTCCGCTATTAAGTGTTCGTGACATACCGTAGTCATGTTTCAGTACAAACGGTAGACGTGTCATTATGTGCTTTAATAACTTTTGCATGCGATTCTCTAATTTCTATATTTTAATGCTTTTCATATCGACCATAGGATATAAGTTTATCTGCACTATAGCAACGAATCGTGAACTCTTCCTATTTGGAAGGGTCTCACTTTTTAAACTCTTTAAACTAAATCAATATCCGATTTCTCGATTCGGTAATCCCTTGATTGGTTGAATTATTCATATTTTTTTACATTTGAATATTAATTATGTCAAATTCAACATTTCTCTTTTCATCGCTTTGGTAAGCCACTGGAGAGTAAGAAAGCAAAATATAAATAATGCAACTTTCTTCGTGTCTCCATCCTCATCCACTCCCAAGGGTATTTAGTTATAAATGAAGAATGCATTAAAAAATACCACACTGTATATAATGATAGTAGCAGAAATGATTTAAGTTTATTATTTTAAATGCAGTACGAGTAACGCTGAGCCGAATTCTACGTTTAATGTAAGTTTTAGAGTCAAGTAAGGGAGTTCGTTTACGTCACACCAAGAACACGACAATAATTCTACGACGAGGGCTGTTCCTAAAATTTTTAGTCACAAGTAAATATAATTTCTACTTTCCCAAAACTATTTTGAATTGACAGTTAATTTCATTACAGAACTCTTTCAAAAAATCAACAATGGACGTCTCGCCAGAAGCTTTTTGTGCAATAATTTTCTATGATTATAAACGAGTGTTAACCTCCAAGGAATCTTTACAAGTTGTTTTTAGGGAGTCTTTTCACGCGTTAGCAACTACAGTTACTTATCTAAAAGTGTTTAAAATAACCTAAATAGTAACCCGGCCGATCGGCAACTCCAGTAACCCATGAAAACTGTTCACTGTTCATCAGGGAATAGTGGATATTGAGAAAAAATAAAAACATTAGGCGATTTAGGCTGAACTAACAATTGGACAGGTATTATAGTTTCCACGATCCTACAGGAATATCTGAAAGTTTGGAAGTTTGTTTCGCGATGGACACCTCATTTACTCACCGAGAAGATAAAGTTCTATCGTGATGATTGTTGCACATTTATGCAACAATCATTACGATGATTGTTGCATAAATGTGTGAAGGAGGACCATCACAAAACGTATATACATACAATCTATCTACATCCTTACAACTGACGAGTCTTGGATCTACAGCTACGATCATTTTTGTTTGAAGTAGACGAGTTGCTCATCTTATGAGCGGTCGGAGATTTAATAAAAAAATGATAGCAGTTTTTTTTCGACGCCGTGGATCAATAGCTGTAATTGCACTAGAAAATCTTAGAACTAAAAAAAAATACTAAAAATTTTTGTGAACAGCCCTTGTAAATAATCATATTAATAAGAAAATTAAGAATGTATTATTTGCATTCTTGATGTAATAGAAAAATCATTATTGTACAGGATACAAAAATAGTGTGACCCACCGCTCCAGTAGCAGCCGTAGAGCTCAACCCGCATGCACACGGTGCGACGATGTGAGCTGTACGGGATGAAGCGGATCTTGGACGCCCACACGGGCGGCTCCAGGTGGTGTTTCTTCTCCAGGTAAGTATTCGTGTTGCCCGAGAGGATCTAGGTAATGACATATTATCGGTTAGTAAAATTTTAGTTTTGTCAATAGTATGAGTTAAGAATAAGTATACTTGGACAACCATGCTTAGTATTTGTGTACAAACCTCCTGACCATCAACGCCCCTATATCGCACCCACTTCCCTAGCTTCGGCCTCCAATACTCCAGCACGTAGGCCTCCGCGTACTCCGCCCCCTGGCCGTTGCCAAAGCGCCCCTGCGTGCCTGCACCCGTGATAACGTGAACCGTGTGAAGGTCCACCTCCAACCACTCGCTGGACTCAGTGGTGATCTGTGGTTTAGGGCACCACGCACCGCCCTTTGTCTCTTGGTTCAACCTGGATTATATATCAATATTCGGCGCTAAATTTTCTTGAAATATATAGTACCATACTTTAGTATATATTATTATTTTGAAACAAATTCCGAAAAATTTTGAACCGATGTTGAACATTCTAATTGGAAGACAGCAAAAGCGATCTTCTTTCAATATGTAATTATAATATATAATTATAAAATCAAAATTAATTAAGAATATCTACTCTTTACCTTTGTAAATTTCTGCAATAAAATATACAAAATGAAACCAAATAGCGGCAGAGGATAAACCAACCGTGCGTATTAATTAATTCCTTAATTGCCGATAGACTCGTTCGTATCGGATGTCGTCTGCCGCCCGCTTATCCGCCCGCCCTAATCCCTTCACTTAAACTTAACCCTCCTATACTTCAAAATTAACAGACCCTCGAAAGAATTTTACAAATCAAACATATTTTAAACTTAAATAAAATCAAACCTTTTCTTTAAATTTTTAACAACTATTAACTTTTTAACTTTCTATTTTATACTAAAATTATTTTAGGTGTTTCTATTCTATCATTATAGTCCATTAAGTTGCCTAAAGATTTTAAACCAAGGTAACGGCAGGATAAAAACTTAACGCTCTTTCAAAGTTACTAACTACAACTTAATCTCTTTCCCGAGGCACAAAGAAAACGATCAAAATGAACCAACTTCAATTTAAATTCTACTTAATCAAAGTAACGTATAAGGTTATGAGAAATTTCTCTAGAATCTCATATTTTAGTATATTACACCATGTGGGTTAAGGATAAGAAATGAAGGCAAGTCGTTTGAGGAACATCATTAGTGACTACAAGTTCAGTCACGTGCTCGTTTGCCGCAACTGTGAAAACTTTTATGTCTTAGAAACTTGACATCGCACACAGCTCAGTTGAAGATATTAAAAAAAAAGAAAATATCGCATTACTCGCAAATTTTTATTACCTATAAAACAAAGCCTGTGTGTGTGTGTGTACCTACTTTGCTACTTAGCTTTTCTGGAAAATATACAATAAAATTACAAATACATGGTGCTTTTTAAAACTAAACGGGGCAACATTAGTACATTGCACGCTTTATATAATATAAACATCATTTTTGACATTATATAATTGAGGTAATATCGGAGCATGAAACATATATGTCACGTTCATGCAATGTGGCGTGATGTCATTTAAATAAATTATAAAACCTACCTAAAATATTATTTTTATTATTTCATTACTTTAATTCATGTACACTACAAATATTACTGTATCAGGCATAAAGTTAATAGAAAAGTTTCAGTGTAACTTAGGAAAAACTTTGCGGTCAATTTAAAGGACATTCTACTAATAGGGTGGTGAAACAATTTTTTTTATATATTTCGAGTTCCATAATGAAATAGTAGATAAATAACATTTGTTATTAGATCAGACTGCTGTATCCAGCGCTTCCTTATTTGCTTATGGACGTTATATAAACGACAAACGTTTTTTTATATATAATTTTACACTAGAACGATTTCCACTGTTGCATATTCTTTATGATAGAATGTTTAATAATTGTGCAAGTCTTATTCAAATAAGTGCAACACCGCTGCAACGGTTCTGTGTAGCAAGATATGAATCTTCCATCTCGACGGGTTCCTATTAGTGAACACGACAAAGGAAATCTTTATAGGCTCAGATATAATACTTGTACAGTACAATATTATAAAACAAACTTCATTTCGTTACATATCCTTTAATCGATAGTAACACTTTATACGTATATCAAATCAAAAATATTCAGAGTAATGTACTTTTTAAAAAATGTTCTTATAATTGAAAAAAAATCTCTAGACATCACCCATACATTATGACAATGACGATGTCTCGGTTACAGACACGGACCTTGATTTTACTATAATAAAGATGTTACTATTTCAATATCGTTCGTTGAGATGTTTAGATTTCATTTGATGATTACCTAATACTTCACCTCACGGGAGGTAAAATGGCAATTTTAGTTCTTCAACATTTGGGTCACCGATGTTTAACTAACCAAATAGTTTGATTTACGATGTACATACAGCGCCGGGACGGATCGATTCAATATTATTTATTAGATTTAAAACCAGAGTAAATCACTGCATTAGTGTATAGATTACAAATATAATGTGATTTAACAATTTATTTGAACATTAAAGTCGATTACGAAGATATATTAATATATAGTTACCATTTCTCACAACGAAATATAAAACGTCATACGTGGATCACGTGATTCGTCGTCGAAAGTTTAATTCTTTTAAGGCAACTGACTGATAAGGACTCCGTATCGGCTTTAACGTTTAAGGATTTAAGAGATTCTGATTGTTTGTTATAGGAGTAGGGTTAAGTTGAAATAGTGCACCACGATATTTTATCGATTCTCCGACCGGCTGTGAGCTGACACAGTCGGTGGCGTCTATGTTCTGTGCAACTAATGTGATTAATTAATTACTTTGCAAAAGTCGGCGGAAAATTGCAATTAAGGTGTTCTACGCAACATACAAATGCAAACTGACGCAAAATCTTTATAATTAAAAAGAAACACGGAAAGAAAATAATTTATTTTCGATACAAATAACGGGTCATGGCCAATCGACAATCACGAAACATATATATAAAAATGTTGTTGTAATAAAAAATATTTCCTCATTAAACTAAAACAAATATCTTGCGTCGTAATATCGGGATAACAAACAAAACGTGAATTTTCTCCGAACTTAGTACACGTGTTGGTATCTCGACCACACACGGTTTATCTCTGACCACACTTACACACAGCAGCATAATGAATTTAAAAGGAAAATTTAACTCATTTAAATATACAATAAATAAATAGATTTTGTTTATTACACATGAGAATATCTTCAAATAGATGTAAAAGAAATAAATTGCGTGATTGATCATGTGATTCGCAAGTCCCTCACAGAATACAGCGTCCTATAAAACATTAAAAGTTTTAGTTTCTTCATTAAGTTTATTAGTGACTAACTTACAATTATGTGCGTTGAAAAAAAGTGTATAAATAAATCTCAGCTGCACTGCACTGCACTCGGACTTGCTTTCATTAAAAGTACAAATTAGAATATCTCAGAGAGCTGTCTCGTTGCAGGTTAGTTTCTCGTTTCTCGCTAAAAAGTCTCTAGTAATCATCGCGGCTACGAAGTCGCTCATTAATGTTCAAATCTTATCTCATATTTTGAGGTAAAAAATATTTTAAATCCTATCTTGTATGAACAATTTCTTACTATTTGTGTTACCGTAAAATATTACAGATAGAATATATCAATATTGTGACGTAAAAACACTTCATTACTTGACGTATTTTTATATAAAACAATTTTCCTTAGAGAGAAAGCCTTAAGTCATCAACAACTTTCAACGTGACTTCGTTTTAGAAATTTTATGTCAAAAAAAGTATTTACAATGGTATCCCTTTTACATTTGGAGAACAATTATATTGCGTCAGTTCCTTTATAATATTTTAAAACCAATGAAATATTATTATTTCAAAGTTTGTACTTCGATAGCAACGTGATCAAAATTTTTGAAAACTTCACGTTTATAAATAAAAAAATAAAGGTAAAGTTTCGAAACATTAGAAACTTCGATAAAAACAAAATAAATCCATGACTGCAAAAAAATAACCGTGAAAATCTAAGAAAATTCTAAACATTGGTGTACAACGGAGGGATTTTAGCTATTCAGCTTACTTCAATGCCTTTATGAGTATATGAACACTTCAAGCATAGAGAACCACCAGACTATGATACATTATACAGCTTATATGCTTCAAATATAGCTTCTACCACATATTACGATCAAGTTTTGATATTTGAAATATTTTAAACCGTGAGGTCACTGGCTCCGATGAATATATTAACCAGTGATGTTTACGACTTAGCAGATGTCAGAAAACTTCCAGGAAGCGTGAGTTTTTATAAAAAAATAAATAATAGCATAGTTATCAGGTTATATATATAGTTATAGTTATCTAAGGACCCTACTACTACTACCTACTAATTAATTAATAATATCTCTATATTGTAGACTCGATACGCGGTGAATTTGATTGAGAAATTTGATATCATCTAGGCGTTTAAAGCATATAGGTACTATTGTGTTAATCTTTGGATAGACACGGACATAATCTTACATAACAGACCTTATTAGATTAAAAATCAATAAAACAATAATGTCTCAACATTAACTGTACATTATTATGATACTGACAGAGCAATTCACATCAAAGAATGTATATCGTAAACAGACCTACGTATATTCTTACTGAAATTAATAAAAAAACCTTACTTCCTTTATTATAAATAAAGAAAATTATAATTGTGTATAGAAGTTTTATTGATAAAGAAATTTTCAATCAAATCAAATCAACATTTAACAGGGCACCTGTTATAATAAAATTATACTACAGCAATTACAAATTTAATATGAATATACGAATTAATCTTGAACGGGGATATAGAGTTAGTCGTGTTAGTGTGATGACTGCATTGTCATGAACCGAGCCGAGTCGCCCCCGCTTGACCAATCAAAGTGACGTGCCTTCTCATTAATGTGTATTGACTTACAGTCCGTGAACCATGATTGATATTTTCATTCGGATATTTATATTACTTATTATTGATTGATTGATTGATTGAAATATAAAAGCATTGCGTTATCCTCATTGATTTATTATACGTATATACGTTAAACAAACTTGAGTTTAACAGCATTTCCTAATTATTTCCGTAGTTATATTAATAATGATCATAATATGAAACCGTCTCAAGTGTTCCATCAGCGCCATTGATGAACATAATATTAATTAATTAATTTAAACTGATCTAAAGTTTGAGCTAAATTATACTAGAATATTCCGATACTAAGATTTAGTGATATAACGTAAAATTGAAAACTCCTTAGCAAAATAGAGCTTTAATTAGTCATCCAGAGGATCTGCAATAAGCTTCATTGTGGTCACCGCAGATATCAATGATGCGTTAAGGAGCGGCTCCGTAATTGATATCATCCCGGTACACTCATCTCATAAGCACGGACCGGATTATTTAAAAGTAGACTTTAATACCCAGATATTTGGGTCCATATTCATTTTCGTTTCCGAAATCCATGCTCACTTTGGTTTGGTGTGCAGTTATTTAATTGCTTTAAATAAAGCTCAAAGATTACACTGTTCGTTCGGTTCGCTAAGTTCGTTTTATGAAAGTAGGATTTATTCCTGAAACATGGTTGCTTTTAGGCGGTTATTGATCGATAGTGTAGTTTAAAAGCGGTCGTTAGGGCGGTTAAACTCGTAATCCTAACGCACGCCAAATTCAAATATACAACGCTTCAGAACCTAGTCAGGCGACAGGTTTTCGTTCAGCGCATTGCATGAATGCCACACTGTGCCACTTAAGACTTAACAAAAACAAAGTTACATGGCTTAAGAACAACCGATCCTCTAGCTGAAGTACTAATTACAAAGTACCTCCAGATGTCTGTCTGCTCTTTAAATATGTATTAAATTCAGGGACAACAGTAAAACAGAAAATTACATCGAGAAAGAAAGATAATATCAAAGAAATATAATAAGAAGTATATTAAACTGCTCAAGGACAGGCTGTGCGGGGAATGCAACGACTTAAAAATATTAAATTTATTCCCGGACATTGCTGACGTTAAACGAGACAGATATTGAAACGCTCATAAAGTATACTTGGACGGACTTTCCACAGAAATGAAAAAAAAAAATCACGATAAAACGCGGTACGAAGAAAAGGGACCGTGGAAAAATCGCGTGATCGTTCAGTAAATGGAATCGCGTTGTTTGCATTCGATTCGGCGTGTGTTTGGTCCGAAAATACCGACTGTCGAATATACTGCGCCCTGACACTGAATCATGCAAATAAGCTGCAACTCCATTCTGGCTAACGTTCTTTTGTTTTCGTCTCGAACGGACCACACTCTTATTGTATTTTAAGAAGCGACGTCAGTTTGAACTGAAATTTAAAAAATATTGGCCGCTATAGAAGCTAAGCGTCAGAAGTTTTTTGGTGTTATAAGTTAGAACATAAAACAAAAAGAAGCGAACTTTAAATTCGTATATTCCAAAGAGCTAGTAAGTTAATAAATTGCAAACAATCCTCGGCTTTACATATTCGTTGCATTATGAACATTAAATTTCAGCCGACGCCTAAGAATACGCAAAACGGATGTGGCGCTCGATGAATGCAAAGAAGAAATAATATTTACCGTCCATTTTGTGGTCCCACGTTGCCGTCGTCGAAGGATGAGCTGGCAGCGAGGTCTCGGTCCGGGATCAGACCGCTCTCCATACCGAGCGGCGCAATGCATTGTGCTGAAAACAAACACTCCGATTGTTAATACATACTGCGCATTAGAACACTTATGTTCTCTCATTATAACTTTAACTGCCCGCATACATTATTATTACATTCAATAATAAAAAAAAACATATTGATTTTAGAATATATAGCTAGAGGTATTGATTATTTTAATGTATACGCAGTAAAACGATACCTTCACATCAAATTACAATAATTAAGGCAGTCGAACATCAGTGAGCGATGAAATGTTAATAATACTACTATATTTTCGATCGACCTAAAAGCCGGCAGGCAGCCCATTAAATATTTGATAACTCTCAGTACCTATCCGCAGCGCATCGGCGACTACGATTTTAATCTTATCGAATTGAACCATTATCTACTGTCAATATATTCGAGTCATATTTGTAGTTTTCCTTACAAGTATATCATATATATGGTGTTTTTTTTTCTTATAAGTTACTAATTAATCTGTATTTGTCTTTAATAAGTTAGACTGTCGTGTTGGTCTCAGTCACTCAGTCATCGGATACAAGTCACGACGTCGCTTCCACTTCCGTCGAGGGACTGCGACTGCTGTACGATGTATTTAATCGGCTAGAACACCTGTACTATTTATTCAAGCCACGCATAGCCGAAAATTCGTGAATTGGTAACAATCGTGATCGGCACTAAACAAAGAAACAATTGAAATGCAAACTGACGGCGCCACTTATATTTTGCTATGATATCTTTAAATACGTCATTAAAAAAACATAATATACATCCAAACATATATATATATATATATATATATATATAGTAGTATTTTAGTTATCTATTATATAAAAGGCAGTTTGATAAAAACCGCCATGCATGCTTGCTTCCCTCAGACATAATAATCAAAAGCCTTTCTTCTTACGGATAAATTTCAACACGCCATCATATAGGACAGCTGTATTAAAAGCACTGTAGGTATAATAATCCATACTTTCCACTAACTAGTACCATGCTTTTCTCGGTTAAGAAAAATGTATTGAGAAGATCTTTAAACACAGGATATTATATTCTGATAATATTAATAAAGGCTTCAGTTTTCATAATAAAAAAATAGATAGAAAAATATTTTTTTGCTGTTAGTAGACGCAGCGCAAAGCTTAGTTTAACCTCATTAATATTAGAGACTTCGATAAATGTTAAACAATATAGTAAGGCATTAAACACTCAAGTCGCAAAGCTTATCGGAGCTTAAAAAAATAATTTAACAAAACGTCAAAATTGAAAAAAGTAAGTCAGGCGACGTTCTCATCGGCCGTGTAGTTATTATAATTCGTGTGTTTGTGTGGGGTCGCTCATTACTCAATCTATCAAGTGATATCGCGTGAGTGCGAGCAAATAAACATTAAACATACATATTTATATAACAATACATAGACCCTTAATTGCCACTACCAAGATAACTGTGTGCACTGGAATGTGATTAGTCGAGGCGGTGGCGGCGGCCTTTTCTCTTACTATCTTAAATTATTACTAATTAGTGCTGTATAAGTATAATACAACCTCGTACGTGTTGTGTTTTATTCAATTTTAATACAAAAATAATATCAAAAATTCGCGTAGCGTTCCCTAATAATGACATAGGCAAATATAAAAAAAACTGACATACATAAAAAAAAAACAATCAAAACTAGAAATAATAATAATTTTAATGAAAAATATCGCTTAGCAAATATAAGTTTATAAACACACAACAATGTATAAGTACTACAAGCTTAATCCTCCACAAATAACCACTGTGGTGTAGAAATTATACGACCCGCCTTGTAATCAGGACGTTTGTTTTATAATTTTTTCAAATAGAGTGCTGTCCTAGTTAAAAACACGCAGTGGCTAAAGGCGGGGACAGACAAAACGAATGCACATTAAGTATAATATTTTTATTTTTTTTCTTGTACTTTTATTGTACAATATATCACAACGCAGTGTGCTCAGTTCATTTCTATACGTTAGTTAGTATTCGCAAGCCAGTGGTCACCAACAAAGCGGCACGACGCAAGTGACAATTGAATAACATTCTTAATTTATATTCATCACCGACATTGCTCAGTAATATAAGGGCCCGAAGAAAGATTTATATCATTCAGTCGCGGAGCCGTTGATTGTTATGTAAACCTCGGTACACGTGGATGTGTAAATAGGCATGGAAGTAGCATTCCTATCAGACTTGTCATTTTTATATACATTACAAAATCCTGCCGTCTTCCAACGTGATGAAGATGGTATCTATTATGGAAAAATCAGAAATCTATTGCATTCAACTTAAAAGATATTAATTATAAATGAATAAGTTACGATTTGTGTAAAACTTTAATTAAGTGAACCTCATTGTGCTTGGTACAAAAGACGAACGCTTTCAGGTCAAATGCAAATAATATTCGCTTGTTGCGTGTCCGCACTCCGCAGCGATCCGGAGCACGGGCGACCTCTTGTTGCCGAGCGCTCCGAAACAAATTGCAAACGTCGTAAAGGCAGTTTTGAATATTAATAATAGGAAATAAATGGTCCCGCTTTAAGCAAATACCATTTTACTAAAGTCATCGCTTCTCCAACTTTGTGATTACTTAAGTAATTCGTTATCGTATATAGAGTGAATTCATGTGGAGTGGAAGTTTTAAAAAGTTACATCGTACGTAGAAACAATCTAATAATATATTTACAGCGAGGAAAGTTTGAGAAGCGGCGAGCCCGTGCGTGCCTATGCTCTTGCGTGACATGTAGTCGTCTAATGAATAATAAACAGCGCAGTGGCGACTCGCTACTCATTCATATCCATCTACAAAAGGCAATAATATTTTTATCATTAAACGATTGTATGTCAGCTTAAACCGACTACAATATTGGCATGGGCTCGTATAAATATAAGAGCGAACGCTCCTTCACGAAACGTGTCCGTTACCTGGAGACACGTAAACTTGCATACTCATATATTATAACACACGGCGACCGTAGCGGGCACCACCCACTACGCTATCGTTACCGAACGTTTTTATTTTACGTCTGAAAACACTTTGCGTGATGTTTGAACTATTATTTTAATTACTTTCACTGTACCTTCGAGGGGTCGTTAGTATTTTGTATTTAATTTTAAATAGGATTACTAATTTTCATGAGCCGAACGACAATCGTTATCGACCGGAACTTACTCCCCAACGGATCCCCCTCCACCTTCGATAATGACTTTCGAAAACTATTAAATTCATAGATAGATATTTGTAAATATGAAGGACATAATTACAAGCTCAATCGGTACGACGCCGAACCACCAACGGAACGCACCATAAATCACGTATTAGGCGACTCCGATCACCGGCACATTTTTAACAACCGACTCCCCAATTTTTTTACTTTTTTCTTGAAATCGATACCAGACGAATAATAAAGCAACAGTACGGGATGTGACGGGTTCCGTGAACCTTTTACACATGCAGCCGAGGGAATTCGCAAAAGCGTCATCCGTTTGGCTCAGTGACCTTACTTTATGTGAAGTAATCGATCCTATTGGTAGCAACTTAAGATGCGATGCCGACTTCCATTCTTTAAAATCATTGTCCATGACGCGACTGGCCATTGTCACCGGATCATTACTACGTGAACTGTGTAGAAACATTGAAGATACCGACCATCTGAGCTTATGAGCTTAAATAAGTTTATAAAACTTTCAAACATTATTTAAGTAGAGGTTGATTTTAAATTCAGATGTCATAAGAATAGCGTTAAAGTTCATTAAATTATGGGAAGACAAAGTGTGAATTCTTAGTAAATTATTAATTCTTTGTACAATTCGATGAAGGAAAGACGTCTCTTATGCGAGGCAAGAGCGCAGAAGTTTGTCATCAAATATGGATAGCGTCCATACAGTTGTCGACGAAGGGAGATACTGTTACTGACTTCAATAGTTAGACCGGGAGGTGACATTAAACATAGGATTAAAATAAAAATGAAATCGGCACTACAAATCTGTTTTTATAATGAACAGTAAGTCAAGCACTGTTAAGTCTAAAACAGGACTTTAG
The DNA here is from genome assembly GCA_918358865.1 of Melinaea marsaeus rileyi. Classification (NCBI taxonomy): domain Eukaryota; kingdom Metazoa; phylum Arthropoda; class Insecta; order Lepidoptera; family Nymphalidae; genus Melinaea; species Melinaea marsaeus. The sequence continues at coordinate 8,329,253 of OU911095.1, read as the reverse complement.
TATCACGTTTGTGTGAATGTAAGTGTCCTTCAGCCTCAGTTACATTTTACTACCAAATGAAGAGCTATGTACAGCTAAGTTTGTTAATTTGACGTCATCTATAAGATGTTCTTTTCAAAGACTCGTGCATTTTAATGGACGACTTTAAAAAGCTTATGGGAAATTTGAAAGGAAATTGTATCGATATTCATTTAGATTAAACAGTTTTAGAAATATCGGGGCAATTATATTCATACTTCTCCACTTTTATTGATGGCAAATGAATTAATTATAAAATATTCTTTCATGAGACCATTTTCCTATTGGCTAGAATATAATTATCATAATATGCCAAGATGTACGAGCACATGCACTTTAAACGGACTGAGTCTTTAAGTATTTTATACAGGTTCTCGTTCGATTTAAATTGAAAACAGCAAACTCCAGAAGCACGAGCTGACTCGTCGACAATATATACTTAGCACTAAGTTTCTGTTTGATTAGTTGCTTGAATATTAACATCATTGCATAGACTATTGTCTGTTTTATTTGCTGATTTTAATGTATAAACATTCAGAGTTTGAATGCTTAAGTTATTTTCAAGTTGTTAAGTGAAGTTAATGTTTCTGTTTTAACTATGGAAGCATGTTTCCTAACGGTTATTTATTTTGTATATGGTATATATAAGGTATATATAAAATATTGCATGTCTAACAGAGAGCATCAAAGATAACGAGAACGAGTATTGAATACTGTGAAGGGTCCGTATATAACGTTGGAGTGCACATATGCAAAACAAAAAACATACAGTTCGCACGTCATCTTCCGAGTCGTTAGAAAGAAGCATTGTCTAAAGCATAAATGAAAGGGCCTTAGGGCCGGCTCGAGGACCTAAAGGAATGCTCCGACCATGGTTAGTTTTCAAAGTTCAACAGACCCCCCCTTTGTCTTCGTTTGGAGTATTCTTGGTGACACAATGACGTTTCTTGTCGCAATATTTATAAATATTCCCAAGATGTTGTCAAACGTGAAAGATATATATTACAATAGTATATGGTTATGATGTATTTAATACAATTACAATTGATAACTACTAGAATGATAACATAGATGCCGTAAATAACAAGCTTTGGTTACGATAAATCAAATGTACTTGAAACATGAAATTAAAGCGAGTGCAGTTCCACGTATTATGATCTCAAACATCATACGAGCAAAGTTAAATAACTCGCGGTAATAACTCTCCCACAGGTCGACTCTATCGTGCGGTTGGACCCCTATTCCATCATATATACCTATATATACCATAGGATGAATGATTTGCTCTTTCAAATTAATAATACAATTGGGTGTTGAGTCCTCCATAAGATATTTAGAGTAAATACTTAAACTATTGATTTAAAAACTAAAATTGTAATTTGTATTGTAAATATATGAATATAAATAGAAACGTATTTTATTATTAACAATATATTAAAGATAAACTGATCGTCCTACCAGTGCCTTCGGGATTACTTATATCTAGTTCGCACCGAGTCCTCAGACCTTCAGCGAGCTTAAATGAATATTGAAGTGACTATGTTTGCGAGAGACTCAAATGTCACTGAATATAATTCTACCAACACTCAGAGGCAAATCTGAGATTCGGAATTATGAAATCGTCTAAATAGGAGAACGAATTCGAAATCCCCGATTCGAATATTTGCGGATCTGACTTCCTAACTAGTATTATAAAACCATTCGAATCGCACTCATCGGTTTCGTCATCGGTTTTTACGAAGTTGGGTATGAAAGTTTTGTTTGAGTTACAATAATATTTCTACTAGGCAAAATTTTAAGTAGATAACTAAATATATAAATAGTTTTCATTAAAAACGGTATCCCCTACGAGTGGTTATAAATCAAAATAGTAATCACTTTATAAGAGGCAATATCTTTTGTCCATCGAAGATTTAAATTCCAGATAATAGTGAAACCGTAAGGAGAATTCCATCGCGGAACAATCATCGACTAGCGGGTAATGAAGTCATTTAAGGCGCGGGTCTGTTGCAATCACGACGTACAACTATCGCTCCTCTGCCTTTTCAATTTGAATTTATTATGGTGGTCGCCCTATAGCGCATTCGCTCGAGATAGTTCATCTATCATCTAGATAGATAGATAGATTGACTATCTACTTTAAAAAAGGATTAAACGGACTCCGCCGGGACCAAAAGTATGAGAGTAAAGTAAATCTAAAGCCTGGAATATAAATGGCGCAGATTTTAGAAGAAAAATTTCATATTAGTGTAAAGATTATAAACCATCTTTGTGTATACTATTATTACAGACCAATTAATAGATACCTTTATCGATCATAGTATTAGCGAGTCCCCTGAGAGAATAGAGAATCTCTGAACTGAATAAATAATCTCGGAGAGACAATCCGAACGGATTTAAATGTGATATTCATCTATTAACAGTTTAGTTTTTCAGAAAGGGTTATTTACACAGCATAGCACACTTGTATGTGATATTTATTTAAACATATTCCGCTATGTCGAGTTAGACTTAGTTACAGTTACTGCAGTTACAGAATCAAATATTTTAGTGAGTTGTATTGGAATAGTTATGTAGTAGAATATGAAATTGTTTAGATTATGAATATACATATATATAAATAGGAAAAATTTTAATCACGCAATCATAGACTTGGGATAGGAAAACTAAAAAAAAACAAGATTCTTGCAAGTAACGCGTTGTACCGCACGACTGGCCCACGTGACTCTCAATCAATACACCCTTAATAGGTAATATTCAGGTTTTATATTAACACTTCCTGATCAGCCTCGTCAGTAAAAGGTTATATTAAAACGCATTAATTACAAATATTTCTACCAACTCTCCGACTATACCATAGTGAGAAATGCACGAACAACCACCAACTATCTAGTAAATTCATTTAATTTGCTTTGAAACCCGGCATCACTCTTAAAGTTGTGAGTCAAACTTCTAACATAGACTTTGACTTGAAACTTAATTATAAATATAGTTATTATTTACATTACGGAGGACCACCGAGATAGATGAGTAAAGTCCAAATGTTAAAATATTACTGCGATGGCATCTATATTAACTTCACAAAGCGATGGTCCGAGCTTGGTATAAATTATTTAATTTAATATATAAATAACAATCCCTTTTGCCGAAATAGATACAAGAATTACTACTATATTACATTATTGAGCGAAGCGAACGAAGTGAGCGAAGCGTTTTACTGGAGACTTTTTGCATTCTTTGTCACGAATTGGCTCAAAAACTACTTGACGGAAAATTATGAAACTTTGCAAACAAAAAGACACACATTAGGTGATGGTCTTTAAAAAAATTTTTTGAAAAATGTCCAAAAAAAAATAATTTTTTTTTATGTCATGTCAAAAAACTGATATCCCATTGAAGGAAACGATGAGTTAATACACTGGGCTCGCTTCGCTCAATATGCAAACGGCACCCGAGATTTCGCGAGCGCAGTGTGTCGAAATTGGGGGTTTGTTGGCGCCCCTAGTATCTTTTTAAATGATTAATGTTCTAATGATATTTATTATAATTGAGAGTGTATTTAGTTTGTCTTTATCCTTTGTAACATCGGAGGATGTAATTAAAACACTGAGGACGGAAAGTAGCCACTCACAATCCACATACGTAGACTAAAAGGCTCTAATACAATTTCTCATATATGAACAACGCAACATCAAACGGAGAGGGACATTAGTGTATTAGAACACGACGAACTCAACACCACGTTATAATCGAATTAACAAACTCGACATTGCTTGTAAGTTAAACGTTGCAAGAGATTCAGAATAACTACGTCATATATTGGCTTGTATGGAAATATATATATATATATATATATATTATATATGTATATGAAATCAGAATTGATATTTCTTTAGATGCGATTCTAATTAATACCTTTGACTATTACACGTCTAGTTCCACTAACCAAGTTATTCAGCCTTTTGATATACGTTTTTTTATGTGACCATTCATATAAAATTTCAAAGTGAAAATGAGAGCCTTGAATACGACTTTGTCAGCGACGAGAATGCCCGCCGGGAATCGTGAGAGGGATGAAAGATAGAGAAAGAAAAAAAAAAAGATTATAGTTGGAATATAACCAGCTTAATTGGCATGTAAAATCCTTTAGTGGAATTTACGTTAAAAATGATGTTTTTATAAGATGTCCGTCATAATTTAGTTATATATATATATATATATATATATATATATATAACATACACAGCTCGATTTTTTAGAAATCATGAACTGTAACTTTAATGACATTTATGTAAATGTTCATAATTAATATAATTTTTTTTTCCGTAAAAGAAAATATTTTAAATTAACACAAACACATTCGTTCTTAAGGCTAGATGTTAAAGATTTTTTTATACTAATATTTATTTTAAACGGTTTTCGGTATTAAATTATTTATGTACATTTAAAATTCATAATTTAAAAACAATGCACCGTAAATGATAACTTATCTCATTCACAGATCTCTCTTACTCAGTTACTCTTTTACGTGACGGACATGTTGCAAGAGACTTTCCGGTCTGCTACGAATAATAGAAGTCTAATAGTTATAAATACGTACAACGAAATGGCGTTAAATAAAAATTAATAAATATTATCTTAAACATAAAATATATTAAAATCCTTAATTAAAAACATTGTTATTTACTTCAAAAAATATTATTATTTTTTTTAAATAATAATCAAAATATGCCATTATATCCACCTTATTATACCAGCGATGTGCTCCCAAAAGAGATTTTACATTTATTATTACTGAAATTCATTATTCTTCTAAGATCTAGAACACGTACATGAACGTAATATAGTGGCTGTGCTACGACTTTGTTTGCACGGAATATGTTTTTTTAAGTTAAAGTAGCCCAAACTACTGCTTATAACATCGGCTATCCCGCAAGTAAAAGTCCTGTTAAATCGGTTCCAACGTTTCAGGGATTAGCGGGAACAAACAGACAGACAGATTTTTTTTTTTATGATTGCACTTTCACTGCATTTGAACAACAAACAGACACTTCAATTTTATTGTTATAATTATTAATAAAGTTATATTAAGCATTTTAAGTGACAAAATGTGTAAAACCAGTAAACGTGCAGCGTTTAATTGAATCGCAAGACATGTATAATAATATTAATAGTCGCCTAAGCGATCTAGAGATGACGCCTGTGAAAACAAAACTATGAAATTAAAAATTCGTTACGAGTTATATAACATTAGTTCTTTTTAGTAAACTTAGAGGAATGTTTAAAAACAATACTCCTCCCTAATATTTTATGTACATTTGCCACTTAAATGGCAACGACGTCGGTCGATACGCGATCACGGTAAATAATATATATATGTGAGGTTAATCGATTGAAAGGAATGTCGAACGTAAAACACTGCACGATACGATGGTGAGGATGGTATTTAAAAAAGCCTTATTGGATAAATTAAAGGGATGGATGGACATATTTATTTAAATACCCTTACTGACACTTAGATACTGTTTTATATATATATATATATAATTTGTTTGTTTGTTTGAAATTAACACCTACCTACTCATTAGTTAAATGCATATGAAACTTTATGCGATAGTTACATAAAAATCAGTTTTTAAAATTTATCTTTGCGTGTCTGTTATTTGTTCCGGGTAATATCCGAAACGATCGGACCGATTTTAAAAAGACTTTTACTAGCAGATAGCTGATTTTAATAATAACTTGACTGCTTTTGTTTTAAAAAGATCCCGCGTGAACGAATCCGCGGTCAAAGGTAGTATTACTAATACGTATAGTATAAGTAGGTCAATAACAATATTGGTTATATGAAGTCGGCTGAAGCCGAGGATTTTATAAATTGCCAAACTACGGAAACTCTTGTAATAATAAAGAGACAAGTTTCGAAGTAAGTACATTCAGTGTCCAAGACTATGAAATTGATTTTAAAAATTCCACCACGTTTCTGGGGTGACAATCTTCATTTCGGAGTTTATAGTTTATGAACTAAGTTTCACGTAAAGTTTCTTCAAAATTGTTAAAACTTTCTTTATTCTTCCATTTAAGATTATCAAAATAAACAATTATTTACGTGGAGTATTTTATGATACTAACAACACACACACACACACACACACACACACACACACACACACACACACATACACACACACACACACACAGTACATAACATGGAACAGATCATTCTTATGTCTCATCGAAACATCGCTGTATTTTTAAGGTCGAGTGCAGCAGCAAATATTTCATTCATTCAATTTAATTAACTCGTATCCCGCATTATCATTTTCATTACGATCCATTCATTGTTTGTTTGGAAAATATTTTTTTTAAAAAGAAAAGATGTCGGAAACTCCACAATATGTGTGCATTTCACGTGAAATGCTCAAAGTCAGTTAAAACACAATGGCGATATTCTGTTCCACAGCCAGTCACTCATCCAATTATGGGTTTGCGGCAGCAGCGTTGCCGGTGAAATTGATTGATATAGGTATACATACACTGGCTCGAAAAAGCGGATATTATGTTGCAGGCTGCCTTCAAATTTAATGTATGCCGGGAAAATGTACTCAGGATTCGGAAAATATTACATTACACACACAAATAATATCATTCAAAGCATATCTTATTCATCCGTGGATGGACGATTGGATATAATATAATAATATTTTTAATATTAAATTTAATCATATTATATTTGACCGAGGAGTAATATGTTCGAAATGAGAATCAGTCGCGGTAGTATCGGTTTGTATGTAAACAGACACAGGTGCAGTTTGGGTAGTTAATAAAACGTATAAAACAACTCAACCGACGCAATGTCACCTTCGTGAAGGTAATTTAAACGAATGTTTTTTTTTTTTTTTTTTATTAAGTATTAAATATTGGAAGACGCTTTGACTTTATATTTAATAGTAACATGTAAGATCAGATGATATAGATAAGATCGAGAAAATATATATACAGTAATACCCCGCTTTACGCGATCCCGTTATACGCGGTTTCACTATAACGCGTATGCAAATTTCGCGCTCAAATGCCTCGAATTATGCGAAAGGGTGTGTATAAATATAATGTAGTCATCAATAATAGATGTATTTTTCCGTAAAAAATAAGAGTATGTATTGCATAAAGTGTTCCTAGAATTAAAGTGATTGATTAAAATGATTTGTATTTTTTTGTAATAATTTTTTACTATATTTAATCATAAACCTCGTCATACGCGAATTTCAGTTAACGCGTTTTTTTTTGGAACGTATCCCTCGCGTAAAGCGGGGTAATACTGTATATATATATATATATATATATTGCGGTATTAGACTTTGGTATTACGTTGACATTCGTTTGAACAGCAAAGGCGAAACTTTCAAACGAGCCACCTCTATTACGTTAGTCACGGTTACGTCACCAATGCTTACAGAAGAGTCCGGTGTATGTAAAAGATACTTTGGTACGATGCACCACCTTTGAACAGTTTCGGAATACTATTGAATTGTTGTTATATCAGAAATCTTTAGGGCTTTTAGCTTCATTTGCATATTGGAAATATCATTTTTTTTGTCTACAAAATATGAAAAAGCACTGAATTAAATAAAACTTGCAATTTTTAAATACGTTACTATATATTAATATATATCATATTGTAGCAGTAAATTTATGCTTTTGTGCTGCCCAAATGCAAGACTAAGAAGACTCTTAGACCAAACTTGGTATTAGCCTGGTATTAAAGCACCAGGTCTTGGTACAGCGTACTCGGTTTGCAGCAACACTCGCAAAATATGGTAACTGCTGCCATTTGTTAAAGACAATAGGATACGTACATTTTGATTTTATTGATGTAGACATTTAACTTGATAATAACAAGAGTGCAGAATGACGATTTAAATATATTAAGAATAAACGATGAAAAATTATTATTATCCAATTAGAATACTATCCGGAGATCAGAAAAAGTTATATAGAACAAAATTAAAAAGTATTTTCAAGATATACGTTACGTTATACGTTATTTGTTACGTTATAGAAAAGAAAAGTTTTTTCAAGATATACGTTACGTTCAAGATAACTATACGTTATGAGAGGCGTAACCGAAAACAACAAATTAAATATATACATAAAAAAATATAAATAATTTATTAAAGATTCATAAATTTATTTAAATATTTAATAACAATTGAAATCGAGATATCAATGTTAACAGTTAAATTTAGTATTTCAATAGAAATGTGCTTTTAAACATTTCATAATTATTAGTATAATTAGTACCGGGTATGTGATTTTAGTAAATAATTCCTTTGAAAATGAATAAAATAATATATATATATATATATAAAAAACAATGGATGCATACAATTTTGATATGGACATCACTTTATGTATAATTTTAAAGTAAATTGTTACTATAAAATAATTCTTTATATTATTATTATAACCCAAAAATAATTTTAATTCGTTAGGGTAAAATTCAAAAGACTTCAGCGCTACATATTTTCTAGGTGTCTGAACCGGGAGCTTACAACATAATCTTCAAAGTGTGCCGTTTAACCTCAGATAAACCTTTATAAAATTCCCAACCACAAGGTATTTTACATTCACACTTTATCTCGCTTCTTAGCTTTGTTGTATTAAATATATTTTAAGATAGCGTCATGTGTATTTGATACCTACCGACGTGTCTTTCAAACTACCCGGTAGTGGGAGCTAACTTTAAAATCAATACCATTATTAATACCCAAGTTTTTTACTTTAATGAAATGCCAAAGGCGTTCAAGTTACAGTCTTCTCGTCGCTGCAGATCGACGCGGTAATATAAAGACCGATGAAATGTTGTGGTTATTAACAAAAAAAATATATAACCATCGACCGCGGCACCCCGACGTCGGGCGACTCGGTCATCTAATTTGTTTTTAAGAGCTCCGACTGGCTGGGTTATTTTGTGTAAGCAATTTTCTTTAACTTAAAAACATTTTCAATGGAATATAAATACATTTATACTGTGTAAGATGGAAATCCTTATTTGGTAGATGACTTACAGATATCCAGAGCTAGCAGCGCCGCGGGCCGGGCCAGCAGCAGCAGCGCTAGCACACACGACATCGCTGCTATCACTTCATTATCGCTGCTCCTCTACCGCCAACACCGCCGATCTGAACGAACATACAAAACATTGTTACATATATTTATATATATATATATACAGTAATACCCCGCTTTACGCGACCCCGTTATACGCGTTTTCACTATAACGCGGATGCAAATTTCGCGCTCAAATGCCTCGAATTACGCGAAAGAGTGTGTATAAATATAATGTAGTCATCAACAATAGATGTATTTTTCCGTAAAAAATAAGAGTATGTATTGCATAAAGTGTTCCTAGAAATAAAGTGATTGATTAAAATGATTTGTATTTTTTTGTAATAATTTTTGACTATGTTTAATTATAAACCTCGTTATACGCGAATTTCAGTTAACGCGATTTTTTTTGGAACGTGTATATATATATATACACAGTTCATATATGACAAGTTCCCTATTATATTATGTATTGCTTTGTCTTACCTAAATATAAAGTATATAAAATCTGTACTACAAATTATAACAAAATGTATTTACAATTTTATAACTAAAATATAGTAAAAAAAAATTACCAATATCATAATAAAAATATAGAAGTCAACGGATATGTAATCGATGAGAGTTAAATTGACAACCCTAATAAGTATAAAATAATTTTGTAATATTTCGTCAATGATTTACAGGTAACACATTTACAGTAGATAATACTCATCCCAGTCGTAATTTAATGTGACAACCCTTTTATTCTGAAGCAATTGTTACGTTGAAATGAAAATGTCGAAATGCATTTGTCATGTTACGAAATTCACTAGTTCCAGGCATACCCGATAGGATTCTTAAAGGCACTTAGGTTAAAAGTTCTAGATTTAAACGAAAAATGTTTCAGCTACGTAAAAGAAAAAAAAATATACCCAATACAAAATAATTACTCAATATAAAAAGCTTTATACACTTTAAAAAGAGATAAAACATTCGGAAGTCTGAAGAATTTGTTGGATAACCCCCCCTCCCCTCCACTTCCTCGGATCAATTGTTCTGTATTCGTGTTGGATAACTAGTGTGATATCTACATACATACAGTATCTATATAAATAACAAGGGTTATATAAATTTACACAGACAACTCAACACGTGTTAACACCACGTCATCCGCATTAAAATATATATACCAACAACTACATGTTACTACAATTACTTGGGTGCTACGTGTTTGAAAAAAAGTTTTCTACAAACCCACCTACCTACATTTCATTTAAACTTCGAGATGATAGAAACTTAAGTAAAATTCTCATTTCATTTAATACTCGGATGCCGAATGGAGTGGACTCACGAGTCCGCCAAGTGTCTTCTACTAATATAATTACTCTTATGATATCTTAAGGAATTATTTACGTTGGCGTACCACAAGTTGATTTAGTAAAGTTATATTTGGTAATGAATTTTATATATTGATAAACGAATTGATAAACAAATATATATTTTAACCGAATGTTCGATAAAGTTTATACACCACCTCTAGTAACATTATATATCCCATACGTAAGTGTGGTCTTGTATCTGTATCGAAGTTTCGACAAACAATTCGGGGGCGGTTTTAAGGAACCGTGCATTACGTAAATTATCTACCCCTTATATTGCAATTACTGTAAATTAATATTAATTTAAAACAAATAACAAAATTAATTTAATATGAAATCGAAGCATTAATAATTTGGAATGGTGTTGAAAATATACGAGGAAATAGGTACTGTAGGTATTTTAAACGTTCCCAAAAACTTGTCGTCCCATTGTTGCTTTAGGTTCATAGGAACAGAGTGAAATTTGTTTGGCGAGACTAGAAGATAGAACACAGACGTTATTTTAGTAGTTTAAGTTGTTGTAAGACTTCGCTTAGCCCTAAAGGATATCTGATGCATTTAGATGTAACATTATAGGGGAATCACATAGCTTAGTAAAACATTCAAATTATTCTTATTAGCATGTCTAATACTTGCAATTTCCAATGACTATATGGTTATATGAAAAAAAATATACAATAGAGCTATAACAAAAATGGCGTCAATAAATAATATAGCATATGATGGAATTTTATTAACTAAGATGTAAAAGATTCTGTCCGTCTATCGATACATGGAAGCTAAAACAATATTAATAATAAAAAATATTTTATATAACGAAAATCATAGTGGACAATAAATATCTAACAACAGTATAGGTAAAAACAGTAAGGGTAAAAGCCAAAGGGTAAGTCAAGTAAATCAATATTGGTAATTGTCACTGAGAGGCTTATTGATAATTATTAAGGACTTCAAAAGGGTCAAAACTTAATAAACAAATGTAGAAATATTGAAACAGAAACTTATTACAATATTGAGACAAATAAGAATTGCTTGAACGTTGAATATATATTTATGTAAAAAAAAATCTTCCGTTAATATTAACTTAAAAAACAGATCGACTAAATTTTATTGATCTAAAATATTGAATAACAAGTTGATATAAAAAGAAAGTCTGCACTGCACAATTGATTTTGATTTAAATACACAGATAACACAAATCAGCAAAATATAAGCATTAACAAGAAAGATAGATGAAAAGTTCGGTTTTCGTTATAAAAAATGTTGTGCAAAGACGCATCTCCCTGAATGTAGATCGCATCGTCTCGGATAAAGTCAAATTGTTGAGCAAAAGTCACTATTTAGTAATCACAACATTGCCTAGAAACTTAGTTTGTGTGTCGAAAAAGTTACAAATTTGATATTCTATTAAATTAATGATAAAAATTGCATTATTAGAATAACTTGAGTACCTAAAGTGCAAAAAAATATAGTTGCCATGGCAAGGAATTTTCATTAACGGTATCAAAAGTCAGTATAATGAGAAAGAATGTAATATCGTTATAAATTTAGATTGTATATTGAATTCTAAAAGTATTGTTACAGACTTTGAGGATAAAAATGGATACTTTTTAACTGCCATTCTCTTTTACTTACTGGTCTGAATAATTGACAACTAATTGTCATAAGATAATACATATTTCTTTCACAGATCAACGTGAAGTAGAAATGAAACCATATTTCTGAAGTTTGAACAAGATTAATGTTGGTATCAACAATAATATCGTACCACAATCCTCTGGAGTACGGGGAGCGCAATTTAGAGCGAAACTCGGTCTAGCAGCTCGGTGCTCACCAAGTAATTTAGGACACCGAACCGGCCGGTATATTGGTATAGGGAAGCCCTGCATAATCGTTAGTATTCCCATTTCATAGAATACTCAATACCTTGACTGGCAAGGGGGCACATGAGAGAATAATAATAATACTAATATTATTCAGATTATATTATGTAAGAAACAACATATATTTTTTACCAAGTGTATTTATTATCGTGGGATTATTTCGTAGTTTATCTTGTTGTAGCAGCTCTAACTTTACCGAAGAGTAAACAAGGTTGTATCAACTGGTCGCTAAAATTAAAGTTTGTTGTGTATTCACACAAGAGATTAGGACTTTATTATTTCTACTATCTATATGATGATGATGAAAGGAATGGATGTTTTTAGCTTTTTTATTGTTTTCAGGTTATCAGATAAACATTATTTATTCTTTTTAAAAACGCGATCTAATAATCAGCGCACTTTTTGTATTTATTTGTAATTAATAAAAAAAAATGCAAGTTCCTTGTAATAGAGGGAGTTAGGTAAATTAAATAGCCTAGAAGACATTTTCAAAACTAACATTAATAAACTTACTTAAAATAAAAATAAATTAAGAAAAAATTTTTTTTAATTCAATACATAAAACAACAAAAAATATATAAACAATAAAAAAAACATTCAAAAATAATATAGTTTTAGTAGAAAACTTAAGTTTTTATAAAACAACAGATTTGTAACAAGACAACTTAACTGTTTATGTTGCTAACTCCAAACAATGTTACGTGTTCACTAATATATAATATATTTCAAAACTTCACAGTTTGTTTACAACTATTTTTTAATATAGGTGAGCTGTAATAAATGAATATCACGTAACAGCGGCGCTCACGTCCAGCCCGCGCTAGCTCACGGGAGCAACTGAGTCGCGAATCCCACATCAGACTAGGAGAATCTGAATTGAACATTAAACAATTTAGGTTTTATAATTAAAAATATAAATATTCAAAGTATCTCAGACTTGAGTACGATTTAATTGCGTGTAAAATTAATTTAATTTGCATTCTCCCGGGGTTATTGACCCTGCACCAGAAAATAAATATATAGGTAAATTTTATACGTATCTCGGTTTAAATAACGATATCTTTCTACCTCTAATAATGTTACTAGACAACTAAAACAGCATCTTTACCTCAGTTTCATATTTAAGTGGAAATCTTAGTATCATTTGCTTTGTTAAGAATGTGATTGACAAAGGGCTATTTTGAATTTCATTGATAATAAATTTATAACCAATAATAGCAGATACCATATTTCTAAGGTATCTGTCTGTACGTCCCGACTTTGAGGACAATAAATTTAAAATGTTTATTTATTTATTTATTGCACAACAAGTTACAAAAGGTGGGGTTAACGCTAAAGCATTTTCTACCAGCTAAACAAATTTAAAATTGTAGACTTAATAAATTTATAGACCTAAATATTAGAAAAGATAAACATAATTTATTGTAATTTTACTCTTATTTTTCTATTTCAATTCCGTTTTTATGTTATTCGGATATTATTTATTCTGCCGCAATACAACTAACTCAGTAATTAAATACAAATAGCAAAAGTTATAAGTAAGTATAGATATTAAAATATTCGTTCACTTTCATTCCGGTTATTTGGTGATGTGCAAAATAGTTTTGTTCATAATAACTAAGTATGTTGTTGTTTCATAATATGTTGTTTTCATTATAACTTAGTATTAAATTTAGTAATACAATAAAACACTACACACACATACAACACAACACACACATACAACACTACACACACATACAATACAACTCACACATACAACCACACACACATACAACACTACACACACATACAATACAACTCACACATACAACAACACACACATACAACACACATTTCACTATTACCATTGTTATTCGCTTTTTAGGAATATTTCGGGAGTTTTAATTAGGCTTTCCTATTCTTTGGTGATGAACTAGTTAATAAGGATTTCATGTGTTTTTTTAATTAATAAATCTAGTTAGGCATTATTGCCTAACTTTGGTCCATTGGACCGGTAAAATCGATACAATAATATTAAACAACAATATACTTAACATCCAATAAAATATTTATAAGTAAATAGATTAGTCTGAACTTATCTAGTAAATTGTTAATTTAAAAATATGGAATGGGAGTCGCTGTACAACTACTGAAACGGAATCTAAATTGACGACTAGGTGTTAACTAAAAAGCAAAGATTGAGTACTAAAAAAAGTACTAAAGGCGACCGTTGTGTTTACTAAAATAAATAAAAAAAAATATATATTTTATAGCGAAAACAGTGGTTTTGATAGACCATCTCGAGTCCTCTTCAAAGCAAGCCACCTAAGATTAATAAAATGATAATAAACAAAATGTAATAGACAATTAAAAACAATTTAAAGGAATTATATAAATACACTTATGATAATTTAATATTTTGATCGTAATCGTCCAAATTCTTTTATTTCATGGATTCTTCTGTTATAGTAATATGAAATATCTGCCTATTTTTATAGACATATATAATGGGTTAGTATTGTTTGCAGATGAAACTTCTTTGATATTACAAAACATCATTAGGTGATGTATGACGATGAAAACATTGGTTTAGTGGGTAACATGTGTTACTTAAAGATTTAACTTTTCAGATTCACAAGTTCAAATGAACGACACGTAAAAATATAAAACTTAATTTATTATTAAATAGTTTAATTCGCAGTTTCATCACATCACTGGATATTCTAAATTACAATGGGAACCTTATGTAGCTGGATTGATTTGTAAACTTAGTTCTGTCGCATATTTTTACTTAGTATTGTGTAATGTATTTCTGTAATGAATTTAACCCTTCTTTGCATGATTTTTGGAATTTCCAACCACAAAAAAATTAATGAATGATAGGTATACCTGATAAAAGACAGTGGCGTTTGTTTTTTTTTTTTTGACAACTACTTTTTATTTATGCTATGATCGTATAAAATGTTGTCAGCAACAGACAACTAACAGAAAACTGAGGTTTTGGGTAATTTTTTATGTTCAATTTTATGATGGAAATTTCCATCACTATGCAAAGCAGGGGTAAGTTCTAATTGAAAAAAAAAATCATGACAATCACACTGAGTTTCTGTCGCCAGCTCTTATCAGGTCTGTGGGAATTATTTTTCCGAGCTACCACCAGCTCGGAAAAATAATTTGCTTTGACAATGAAAAAATATTTTGTATGAAACTTATTTTCAATAAAGATTTTTGATTTTGATTTTGATTTTATGATGTTAAACAAAAATGATTCTTTAGTATTTGACTACTGCTAATGCAGTTTATTATAGCTATGTTTATAGCATAATGTTGTATGGTATCCCACTCTGGGGTAACGCTGATGGAATAAACACCATTTTTGTTTTACAAAAGAGAGCTCAATCTTTGCAGTCTGGACCCGAGGGATTCTATACTATATATTTAAATAAGAATACTGATATGCATAAAATAAATACGAGTAATAGACACAAGCTAGCTTTACCTGATACTTGAAACAAAAAAATAGTAACTCCTTTATACGAGCTCCCAGTTAATGAACAGATTTTGTCATTTAATAAATTTAAATTGTTTGAGTGTATGGATACTACAGTACTCCGAAACAGTGTTGGCAACAATACGATAATTATATCGTTAATACGTTGGTATCAAATTTATCGTACATGTACAATAATTTCGTGGGCCGTCGAACGCAATACAAATTCGTGATAATGTCTATTTTGTTAATAACTAACGCCTTTTTGTGTTATATTTGAAAACGTACGATAATTTTTTGTCGGGTACGATAATTTTACGCCCCTGGTACGATCAGCGCTGCATTCTAGGTTGCCAACACTGCTCCGAATATCAACACCATCATGCACCATTAACAAGAAGCGCGCTCTACCAGGCTACTACAATATTTATTATACATGTATGTTATGGCTTTAAAAAAGAAAAAAATAACATATGACAAGCCCGCTGAGTTTTCGTCGCCAGCTCTTGAAGTCTGTTACCAAAAACACTCCAAACTGGTGTTAACTTTGACAATGAACAAAAATGTTTCCTATAAAAGGCACTCTTAATAAGGATAAAATATTCTATCATGGAAATGGGAATCGATAATAAAATATTGTTTCAGTAAAGTTATCACAATTACGAAATAAAAATAACTGGAGAGAAATGTGTTGATTACTTTTAGTGGTTGTGAAAAGTTTGTGGTCTGAGCAATTTACAGATTGATTGTCATTTAGAGTTATTCATTCTGATTGCATTTATTGTTCTGTCAGGTCAGCTGAAGCTAAAACGAATAGTTGCGGCACCAAGTCAGTGCAACTTACTTTTTGGGCCCAAACAATACAATGGCAATATCCAATTTAGATGCCTTTTAAACGTGTCCAATCTAGAAATGTAAACTTAGATTTTGGCTTTTAGATTTCATAAAGCATATACTATAATTTTTTTGGGGCAGTATTTATCTAGTAGTATTTTTGCTAGGTGGATAGATATTGTTCGAAATTTATTCACATACAACTTTCATCACTAACCCTGACCTTGAACAAAAAAATAGATTTGCGAATCTAGATTCCATTAATATTGTTTTCTGCAATAGTTGATCACATAAATGGACTTTCAGTATGGTTTTACTTTCCAAAAACATACGAATTTTAGCCTATTTTTTTTACATAGTTGCTTAGTTTAGGTGATCAAAGCGCTGTACAATATTAATTATAACATTTTAAAATAAATTACTACTTTACTTTATTACATATAAATTTGAGCTTTCTGCTCTCTCTCGTAATTAATTTTAATTGTGCCAAATTTGATGTGATAAGTTCGAAAATGTGAGTTAAATTTTTAATACATTATGCACTATTTTATTTCGAATAATTAAATTACTTTAATACTTCAAAACCCTAAATCTTTCCTTCATTCGTCTCAATTGATAAACTTTCATAAAAACATATGTTCCTTATATTGCATTGTTCTCTATGGAATAAGGAAACCCATTTGGTATAATTAGGTTAGTTTAGTTGGCAACATATACAATTCTCCATAACGGTAAAACATTTTTAATTATCACAGTAAAATACTAAAAACAGTCTACGGTTTAATTAGATATAACTCAATATCAATAAATGCTTGAATACTAAAACTTGGACCTTTATCGCTATGTCAAAATGTATGCAACCTAGAATAAAACTTAATCAAAACACAACATAAAATAAATAATGAAACTGTCTTTTTTTAATAAATACATAGAATTCAATATATGTGGAATGGATGGGGGGCGGAGTGTGGTGCAGATGGAATGAAGTGTTCAAGAGTTATTTTGAAATTATATTTAAAAGTAGTAATCTGAGTCTTAAATTGTATATTGTGTGTAGAATGACTTTGAAATAAATAAAACAGGAAAATATGATTGTTCATCATTGATTTTTATACTCTTGAAATATAGATTGATGAAATAAACATTAATAAATAAATATGGTGATTATGGTCTAGTATTTATAAGGCACAATGTTCGTGCTGTACCAACAATATGATATTAAGATAAAAGTTGACAAAATTAATTGCATAGCAAACTACACAATGTAATTAAGAAACTCAGAAATTATAATCAGTAACAAAATGGCTAGGTTTCCAAACTTGAGTCATAAATATTCATAATATCACTTATAATTAAACTGAGGCTATAAACTAATAATCCTGACTAATGATTAACAAAAGGAAAAAGATAAAGAAAGATTTATAAAACTCCCAGTGATAATACCGTGAAGAGATAATTATTGGAATATCACCTGTTGATACTAATTACACACTATATACATTTTAACTTTAGTGCAGCTCACTTTGTTCTACTATACAATAATCAAATTGTTCCCATTTCATATTATACAATGTAGATAAGAAATCATAAATTTATCTTCAATTGAGAATGTTGCATCATTCATTAAATTATACTAGTTTGACACACTTAGCAAGATTCATTTAATAGTTTTCAATGATAACCAAGACAAATAGTGAATCATTTAATAATAGATGTGATTTATATATTATAATGACATTTGTTCTAACCAAATTTGATTTTCTAATACTTTTGTGCATTTATTGCCGGATCCGACTAATGTACTTCTGATTAAGATACAAATATTTCACTATATAGGTATGGATTATCAATTCATTAATATTATAGTAAAATAATACTTACTTTAAATGAGACTTTTTAGAGAAATGTTTCCCTAGTATTTAAGGGATTACTAATATTGATAATCAGATGATAATCCTTACTGGATAATATTTTTAAAGATTGATTACCATTATTTTAGTTGGCCTTTTACATTTGAACATAGTATTAATTTTAACTGACCGTGAAAAACTTAGTAGCTATGATTAGTAACTATTTTCTCAATAAATTTTACTTTCTTTTATATGTTTTGATACTGGTTTATACACTTATTATATTTTTCCAATGTTAAATAAAAAATGCATATTTACTATTCGGTAAATTTAAAAGAAAATTCTTCTAGCGCTATAAATATTCGAAATAAAAACAATGCACACTAGATATTTTATTGATAAATTATAAGTTATACTACAGAAGTAAATTGAATCTCTGGCAAAAGCAGTTTTTATAATTATAAAAACAAATCATATTATTTTAATCTTATAGACGAACTTAAACATGTTTACACTGTCGTAAATAACTAGACACAGTAGCTTCCACAAAAGAAACAAGAAGGTAAATAAACGTATATCCGTCAGCGGGCGAAGTATACATAAGGAACGAAAAGGGCCGTTTCATGCCCTTAGTGTAATTTATTTATGTTTGAGCAAGTGTAAGCTCAACAAAGGAAAAACAACATCGCGCCTAATCCCATCAAGTTTTTAACACTTATTTAAATCAATTTCTTATTACAGTATATAACTTTACATAACTCACCTTCCTACACCAGGTATATAGGTGAAGCCCGGTAACATGAGGAGAAAATTAGCATAACTTTGTCCTCGCACTCTCTAAACCACCAGCCATAACTCAATAATATGAACACTTTGCAACCTAATTTAATTTTTATCGTCCGAATGTCACCATTTTATGTCAATGTTCTGTTATAAGCATGTAGAAAAAGTGTTCACTATAAAATATAAATAATATTATAACACCTCAATTTAACCGACCATATTACAAAGCTCCGGTACGTACCTACCAATATTCGACCTGAAGTAGTGCAATAATTGTAACTTCTGAATGAACGACTTACGACAGACTAAAACATAGTCTGTGGACAAAAGCTGGGGTAAGAAGTTACATTCTATTACAATACAGTCTATGGTAGCAAGAGGAATGAATGAACAATTGTAAAGATGATAATAATAATAAGATATTTATTTGAGATTTTAAAAGTTGAGACCCATCTGGCATCACATATTATGAATTTGTAACCATAATAAATTGATAGTTAGTTTCTACTCCACCGCTTATTGTTTCTACTTCTCAAAATGGCATTGCTATGTATTTCTGAAACACATGGCTTAATAGCGATAAAGGGATAACACCCAAATCTTATTTTACTTCTCCCAGCTCAATAATACTTGCACAACAGGTTTACCATAAATAAATCACACCTTCCCTTTCAATATCATATAATTCCAATTCTTTAAGGCTAAAGGTTGTGAAAAACTTATTAATATAACGAACACGAGTTTGAGGCGCTGCCGTGGTAAAAGTGTGTCTGTAATATATAAATTAATAGATATTACAGATTTACACATGCAGTAGATGTCTTAACCTTTATAGGTATCGAAGTTTCGGAAAATATTGACCCCAATCCGTGACAGTCAATTTTTGCGCACAGTGCACTACCATCACTATGATAGTTAGGTCCAGTTCCAAACTCTGTCTTTAGTTTCTGCAAGAGAATTCTCATGTCTTTTACGGATGTTGTAATTAAGACAGTATCATAAGCGTACCTGAGATTACATATAAGCTTCCCTCCCAATGGAAAATCTCCCTCTTAGTTTTCAATTGTTTTGCGAATGATTTATCATAAATGTTAAAAGAAACAGACGAGAGTACACAACCTTATCGGACTCCTCTTTAGTGACGAAAACATCTGAACATCGGTGTAGATTCTTACGAAGGAACGATTATTTACATAGATGTTGCGTATAAGATGCTGAGGAACTCCCATCTTAAGAGCCGTCAGAAGCTTGCATTTGTAATTTTTCTGATAATCAAACAAGAGAAATTACAAAGAGTAAAGAAAGCTCGCGGAAGTTCCAATTACAGATTCGGTTGCGAGATCTTGCAAGAAACTTTATTCAAATGTGATGCACTAGTCGCATAATTACCACGCGGAGCCTGTTGAGCTTCTCCTGCTTAGCCGGTAGCATATTTATCACCACCTCGCCCGGTTAGGTGGTACCGGGAGTCAGCCGGGTTATCCCACAGACCTTCCTTTATACTTCGATCCACCATTGGGTTCCCAATACATTCTGCATTACACATTTTAGGAGGAACTTATATACCCAGGCCTTGTCTCTTCCAACTAACTCCCTAATAGCTTTTTTATCGCGGAAATAAAAATCCATCTGTTTTAACAAGTTGAACTCTCAAATGTAAAAAAATATTTGTAGATATATCTATTAACTTTATTTTCCTTTCAATGTTGGGTTCTGATATGAAATTGGTTTTATACAAATATGTATATATATTTATTACCATCTATGCCCTTCCGGTGGTAGTTTATTGATTCTGCTGTGAAAAATATATGGGAGTGAAAATCAGTAACTGAACAATAAAATTTTTAAAGATGGCTTAGACTGCCTCGTAGAAATTTGTTTATTTTTTCGGAAGAACTCGTTCAAGTTATAAAAATAATGGTTATCTGTTGGAACAAGATTCGTGGAGTACTATTGACTCTTGATATCTACACGATATGTTTTCTATCACGATTTGCAATTTCTTACAATAAACCTCCGCTATAATTGTCTGCCTGGATATGAGAAAAATAATTTGCCACCAGCACTATACCACCAAATAATTACCAGTAACTTTTCACTGTTGATATTTTAAGTTTTCCTTACCCTTTTATCATAATATTTATAGCCATAATGTTTCATGGTTTTAGTCTGATTGAATTATTAAAAAAATATGGAACCGTCGACTGATAATATTTGCGGGCTTGGCAACATTATCGTTCCTTACATCAATTATCATTCGTCGGTCGTAACTCGTTCGTTCAGTGTACCAAGTTCCAACGCCAGAGTCTAGAGTGAATTGTACCTGCCAAACAAAAAATCTGCAGTCTTTCTGTTTTCTTTTGGGTGATACATATTGTATTATATTCTCTAAATGGCGAATATTGCAGCAAAGCGTATTAAAAGAGAATTCAAGGAGGTTATAAAAAGTGAAGAGGTGAGGTGGAATATTTATTATGAATTTTAAAATTCCTACATCACCATGGTTGCTTTTACTAGCAGTATGTGGCCAAGTCACAATTTATAATAACAATATTGTGCTGCTAATTGTTGCGAATTTTAATTATTTACCATTATTTGATAGTATAAAAATCATAACAAAGACACGAGTTTTGTGCATGATTCAGCATGTTCCGAATTTTGCGATAATCCCATTCGGTTCTTATTCAATTTAAATAAAGCAAATAAAACAAAATATAGTTGTGTAGTGCAACAGCGGGCTTTATCTTTACATATTTTAATCATATAGTTTTCTTGTATAATCATTCACCATATGTTATTATGTCAATGTCTGACTTGTAGTAAGAATATATTTATAATTATAACAGCAAATTTCAGATTTCTTTAACACTAAAGTTTTTTGATCTATGTTTAAATTCATAAACTTAACAAACATAATTTTTATTCTATTTTCTTACTTACTATTTAGTTTCACAAAAATGCTGTTTTACTTTTCATTTGCTTGTATCTTAAAGATGCTGATGTTTTTGAAGGAAAAGGGATGACTTTATGGTAGTTAATTGGTTGATCATTTAATTGATAATATATTGGTCTTATATATTATTTCACAAACAAATTATTTTACATATTAGTAGCTTTATTATTCTCGAATAACTAACAATAGTATGGTATTGGTTGTTGGTTGACAGCATAGCAAATTTTAAGTTAAATATAATCTATATTGTCCTGGGTTTGATATGTGATTGTGACAAATTATTGAATAAGAAATGTAATGTTTGATTTCGGGTGTTTGCTATGTTTTTTCTTTTTAAATAGTATAATATCATGAGCTTTGCACAAATAAATTGTCTACCAACACCAAAGTATACTCCAGCCACTAAGTCCATTCTAGTAAATATTGTAAGATTAAAAGATAAATTACATGCATTTCATGTTGAATGTTAATAGCGGTCAATTGGTCACTGAAATAGCTATGAGATTGATACAGTCGCAATAAACAGTCAAAGTTCAATGAGAACAAAGTGGCGTTATATGATTCTACTCCAAGTAGTAGTCTCCCGTTCTCTCTGCTTTGTGATAATATTTGATGTAAATTTGTAAAATTTTATTTATTTTAAATAATAAATAAACATTATCATGTAAAATAATCCTCTTACCATATCATCTTATAGGTAAGTAATGAAATCCAGGTAACAATTGTTGAAAAGGAATTTGATAAAACTATTTAGCCCTTACAAAAATTTAATGTATGGCAATGGTTAAGACACTTAGATAATTTTTATTATAATATGTCTATGTTAAAATCTTAAATCAAACCCCTTCCCTCCCCTTACATTAATTATTGCGCGTGGTTAGTAGGACCAATTCCAATTTCCAACAGTTGCAATTTGGAGTTGTAATAAAATAAAACAAATTATCACTTAATAAATATATATATTAAGTAGTGATACTCTTCACAATGTCCACGATAGGTAAACTTGTTTTTTAAGTAATAATTATCTACTTGTTTTTTATAGACTATGTAATGGAAATAATTTTTCGTTCAGATATCTATATATAATTTTCATAACTTGTCCTTAGCTTATGCTATAAGCAGTAAGGCGGCTAACAGTACAATACATATTACATGTCTGGAACATTACAAAAGTGATGCAATTTTTTGTTTGTTTGTTAATTTCACTTAGTACTAGTTTTCTTTTGAATTTTACTTTGTTACGCCTACCGCAATTTCTCACCATCTACAAAGGTTAGCTGGTAGAGAATGCCAACAGGCATTAAGTTCGCCTTTTGTAATATACAATAAAGGGTAAATAAATAAATAAATAAATAAATAAATAAATAAATAAACATTATTTCAGGAGCCGGCAAAAAAATAACATTATACATAATTTAATATTTTTAGATATATGGGCTCTGAAATGCATAAATATTAACAATTTTATTATACTGTACAAATGAATATTTTTTTGGCACTCGCTTCTTTTTTGTGTATAGATTTTGTTTTTGCACAGTTAATGTTTTTTTGTATCACGGACATCACATGTAGGATATGTATTGAAGTACTAAATTCGTACAGCATTGATTGCCAAAATCTTTATTATTAAGAAAACATTTGTAACTGAAGTTGGCGCGAACAATGACCTTTAATTTACGGGACCGATATATTTAGGTTGTCTTGTTTATTTAGGGCATATACTAAATAAATTCCAATTACACATTATTTTTAGAATTGCATTTAGATGTTTGTTTGTAACTTAACGTTGTAAAATAATGGATTGAAGCGATGCAAATTTTTACACATTATATTAAAACAATATCACCCTGCAGGTAATCGTAACAAACAGTTCTATTTCTAGGTAGCGGGAGGTGCAATCAAACTTGAATTAGTTAACGACAGCTGGACAGAGTTACAAGGCGAGATCGCCGGTCCGTCCGACACACCGTACGAGGGGGGCACCTTCATACTCGAAATCAAAGTGCCGGAGACATATCCGTTCAATCCTCCTAAGGTAATTTGTTATAGACATATAATTTAAGTCAATTCTATTGAAGAAAATTAATGTTATAATTTTCAGATTCGCTTTATGACGAAGATCTGGCATCCGAACGTGTCGTCGGTGACGGGAGCCATCTGCCTCGACATCCTGAAGGACCAGTGGGCGGCCGCGCTGACATTGCGCACGGTCCTCTTATCACTTCAAGCTCTGTTATCAGCGGCGGAACCCAACGACCCGCAGGACGCCGTGGTCGCTAAGCAATTCAAAGAGAACCCTCGGTTGTTCCATTTAACCGCGAGACACTGGACGAACATCTACGCGGGGGGTCCGACCTCGATAATGGAGTTCAACCAGAAGGTACAGCGTTTGCTGGATATGGGCGTGGACGAGCACGAGGCGCGCGTCGCACTCTCAACCTACGACTGGGAGCTCGAGCGCGCCACGGAACAGCTTTTCAGCTAATTCCCCCTAGTCGTATTTTCAAATTCCCTTCTCTGAGACGTAGTACCCCTTCAGATATAGCAACCGTAAAGGATTGATTTAAACATTTTTTTAGTTGTCTGTTACATATTTTCTTTATAATTAGGTTATTGATTCTATTTTATCCGTGAATATCGTTTCGTACGCAACGTTTTTTTTTCTGCCGACGATTTTAATTGCAATCTTTACTTTAATATTTACACTTCTAAATTACATATGCGGTGGAGAATGTACATCGTTTTATAGAATATTAATAGTATTCAATCAAAAAAAAAAATTTTATAAATAATGTTTTCAAAAACTTTTTTATCTTATGATTTTGCTCGACCTGTTCGGAATAGTCTTTGACCGAGCTTTGCTTTTTGGCAATTATATTTTTCGATTTTACAGGCGCGGCGTAGAAGTAAAAAAAAATTAATGGCTATATACATAAAAAATCAAGAGTGCAATTAGTTAACATTTGATTAGTACCAAGTACTCACTTTTTACAGTTTAAAATCAATCAAGTAAGTATATTATTATCATCATTTTTAATTATGAAATCGGGTTTTAATCTAATACTTCTATACTATATTGCGGGTATGTTCACAATTTTTACATTAATGGTGGATTGTAACGTAGTTGGTCGCTTAATTAGAAAATGCTACATAGAACATGCATAAATACCCAACTGGATTAAGTCAACAGATTCGAATGTTTGCTCTTGAGATTTGCGGAGTCATGGTAAATGTTCTAATGGGAAATAGTGACATTGCATCCCAGTTCGATGATAAAATGAGTCAAGGGATATACACTTATATACATTTCCTTATACAAACTTCTTTGTCTTCTTTGTTTTTTCCTTTATTATGTGATTGCACAGATTTGAAGGAGTTTTACATCATTGCATGCTTTCTGATAGGTTTAAATTACGCAACAACATTATTAACGCGTTTTTTTTTTTATTTTAGTGCATGTGGAGGTTTGAATGGTTGATATTGAGAAATTCTGTTGTAAATTCGACTGTTTCTCCAGGTTGATCTTTGATTGAGTCCTGGTTATAGTAGATTTTGTACTCCAGGAAATTTGGCAACTATGTCATCATTAATTTTTTCAGCAACTTTGTTTAGAGGCGCGAATATGGCTCCGTCTTTCATCCCCTCAGAATTTCCATTGGCTAAACAGTTAATGACTCATTTTATTCGCACGCAGACATTGGCTAAAATCTCTCCTATTACTTTTCTACCGAAAGGTTCAACAGAGATCCGAATTTAAAATCGCAAAAGTTGATCAATGTTCTGCAATCCATATTTAGGGTCCACCGGAGCTTCATTGATTAGAAAAATATCTACTTCTGCTAATTGTCTGGCTTCAGAAGAGGTAGGTTTGATACTTGAGATTGAGATTGAATCTGGTGTCAGTGTTACTTGTAGTCCAAAAGTTTTATGAGAAAAACGTCCATTAGACAATAATATGAATGCAATATTGGTAAAAACCATACATTTAACTTCGTATCGTTTTCAGTCAGCATGCAGTATGAAGTTTTATATATGTCTTCCAAGTACCCCCTGGACTATCAATGAAGGAACCTTTCGTTTCAAAAGCTGTATGATTTGCAGCTTGAATAATGGATTTAACGTCTTTATCTATTTGCCATTTAGTAACTGGTATTTGCATTCCTAATACTGCTGATTCATCCGCGTTCAAATGCTCTTGATTATCTTCAAGATCGTGATTATCAATGTCCTCAAGGCCAAAAGTTTGTACCCAGTATTGAAAATTTCGGCCTTCTGTTTCTTCGATTAATAATTCTTAACCGTGATTAATTGTATTTTGTATGAAATGTTTCCCACAGACGCTAAAATAACAAATTGATCAAAATTCTATACATTGTTGGTTGTCGTTGTGCCGCACGCTGTCACATATCTTGTAGACGTCTTTACTATTGTTAGTCTTTTTCAGCGGTCACCCGTGACGCTCGCCCTCGAACATCTAACTCAAAAGATCTTTCTGCTCATGCTCGAAAAGACATTTTATCAATAACATTAGTAAATAATTGTTCTTGGTCTAACCTCAAACCAAACTCATTGGCTTAGTATTCCTTAACAACGCCATCTACTAAAGCAGTTTTAGTGCTGTGTCGGTAAAGCAGTAAGTTGCTCCCTCAAAAATAATAGTAAAACAAACAAATAATAGTATTACTACTCGCCAATAGATGTCAGGAAGAGTCATATCAGTTTATTTTGTAAGTTGCTTATTGATAGCTACTGATTTGACTTTTATCTTTGTACCGAAACATCACCAATACGATAAAAACATTTGCACAATGTCGGTGTCTACTAATGTAATGACTTTTTTTTTAAAAGCTCGGTCAATTTTGCGTGTTTTTTTTTTTTAAATTTACTTAGATACGAATTAGATGCGTTGATAAAGGGTTCCCAATAGTTTTCCTCACAAAAGAAAAAAAACTTGAAAAAATCGGACTGGAGATATCTGGACTCAAACCAGGATCTTCCAGTTTCTGGACCGTCCGATTTCCTGCCTGAGCTATTATAATTTCGTAGATGGTGGCGAAATTTACCTTTGTATTCTAATATCTTAAAACACCAATAAAAAGACGTTTTAAAAAAAATGGAACCTATCTAGATCGATTTAATACCCCCGATACCCTGCCTGCTAAATTTTATGAAAATCATGGAGCCGTTTCCAAGATTCATTTTATATATGTATATACAAGAATTTCTCGTTCAAAGGATAATAATACGGTTTCCTTAATAATGTTCCGTATAGGTTAAATTACAAAATCAATATTGTAACAATTGATTGTATAAATAATTTAATTCTATGACAGAACAAAAAATTCCTAGTTTAAGATACATTTAAGACATTACATGTAATTATTAAAAAAAAGGTAAATAATTTTCAACAGGAACTAAGTCCTTCTCAAACATTTAAACTACTTTTATTCTGTTTCTCCTGATACTTTTAAATTCTTATCCGCAACACCGCCATCTTTAATTTTAAATAACATGTTCGAAATGACATTTGTTTTGTCCTAATGAAACGTTATAAATGTCCTCGATAATACAGTATATAACAACAGTTAGTTACGGATATATTCAGTGAAAAAACAGGTGCTTTCGGTATAAGTAATAGGCGACAGTATAGTCTAAATAAAAATCAACGATTATTGTTAATGAAGCGTGTGTCCTGATATAAACTAAATCCATGTTTAGAATTAATGATTATATCTAGAGTGTGAAATAAAATATACATCGGTTACAATGGGGGTTACAATGTACTTAACATCTATAAAACGATCGATATATCATATAATTATCTTATATGAATACAAAGCATTTACCTGCTAGATACAGTTAGGTTAACTTAATGGCAAATTATGGTTTGATTTTGGTGGTGACGGTTGTGGTGATGGATTCCATCACATAGATTAGTTGCGTTGTCGACTTCACCAATTAATTGATATAAAATCTACCGAGTCTGTATCATATGATAAATCAATTTACCTCGGTGTTACTATAATGATAAATACGAAGTTGGCAGCGCTTTTACATTTCCAATATAAGTACGAAAAGTGAGATATAATATATTTCATACAAATGTTGCTTGCTTTGTTATGTAATTTGTTAGTTATGCAAAGTTTGATATGTTTTTTTAGAAATATATATGTATATATTTATATATATATTAGTTAAATATATATTGTAATATTGTAGGATTAGTTTATTTTTGTATTTTGGTAAACATCGGTAATTTAGTTACAACCTAGAAGTTTCGTTTTCGATTTAATGTAAAGATTTTGTGTCGTATAATGATAGATTAATTATAAATAAACCTTTATGTAACGCATAATATATTTTATTGTTTATATTACCCGAGTGTGAGAACCCTTAAAGAGAGATAGAGGGAGCCGCATCACTAGAGAATGATAAGTTCATACATTGATATATGTATCTTAATTTCTAAGCTACTTTTTAATCCTGTTATAAACGTATATTCCTAGTGTTGCAAGATTCGTTATTGAATCTGAACACTATATATCGAGAAAATGATTACCTAAATATTGTTTCATTCGACCATTTATAAGTTCCATAAAACTGATTATGATTATGGCCTTGGAACCTTATTGCATATCTGAAATATATATTGTAAGCAACAATATTTTAAATCAATAGACGTAGATATTTTTGGTTATAAATAATGGAAATTAAATTATAATTAATATATTTATTGTTGCCTTTCACTCTTCTCAGTGCGCAACCACAGAAAATGTGTAAGTCTTAAGATAATTTTTCTCTCGTCTCGAAAATAGAATGCAAAAAAATATTTCATTAACTCATAATGAAGGTAACACGTTAATTAATTTAAAATACGATTTTAATTACGTGTAAGACAAAGGCGTTTTTTGTGACTTCCAAAAACAAACACAAAAGTGTTACGCAGCAATTAAGTTTCGTGGCAGCGAAGGATGCAAAAAAAAAACCAATTTACTTAATAAAATATATTGAAATAAAATTACAATTAATTAAAACTAAGGTAAGGTGCTTGTAAGTCAGCGATTGACCCAAGAATGAATATATTTTATCCTCGATTCTCATCGATGGTGAGAACGCAAGCCGTATGGTGTCGTCTTCAGGATACTCGAAGCGTGGTGTCAGCATTTAACAGTGTGAAACCAAGTTGGTTCTTACTATAACAATTGCCCTTGGCTATGCTTTCGTAACACCTCCCCCCGTAGAACAGCGACTATTGAAGACCTTCGTTGTAAATTGCGCTGGAAGTTCTGATTCATCCCTTTGAGTTTTTGGGATGGTGTGTTTCGTATGTTTAAGTCGGTATTTCCGGTATGCAAGGCCGCTAATTAGTACACATGCACCGAATAGTAACGCATATAAAGGTATTGTTGTATGGTAGACGCTTATATCGTTGTTCTTGCTTAAGTTTACTGGTGACTGTAGAATAACCTCTCTATTGGTAGCGTGAAGATTAGTCAAATTAATGGAGTTAAATTTGAATATCAGATGTACTGCTGAACTGAGTGTATTTTCAATAGGGACATCTATTATCTTCAAGGCTTGACCTTTTAGTCGATCGTTGAAGATCGAGATGATGAATTCTGTTGTTTGAATGAAACAATCATATGGAATTATAGCGAGATAACTTCCTTGCAACATCTTGTAGATATCTTGATCGCAGGATACTTTAGTAAGAGTTGGAAAGCTGATGGTGTAGTGGCGATCGTCGAGTTTCTCGAGTAAGTAGGGATACGGTGACTGGTTTACATTCGGGGAGTTTTTGCTGCGTAGTAACGAGGGCTGTTACACAATCCGGCGATGTAGGACTATGTATGTTGTGTATCTCTTCACATAGATACCCTTTAGTGACCTTCGGGCATTCTGCCTCTGTGTACTTGAAATCTTTCAGATGGATTGCAGGGTATTGGAAGTGAGGGACAGGAATCTCATGATTTTCGTTAGTTACTATGGATATCTTATATAAATCATGTGTGGAATAGAAAAATTAGGAATTGATATACTATGATTATTTCTTTAACTGTATCATATCTTAATATTCTCTCGCTCGTATATTTAATACTTTATTACTACCATATATACTACGTTACTTATTAATTATAGTTCTATCAGAGTTTAAATTAAAAACTTCATAGTCAGCTGTAAATGTTGTTTACAAAAGCTAAAAAATTCTGTAGCTTAGATATCTCTTATGATAACCTATCAACGTTATCGCTAGTTATGAGAATAGTTAGTCTTAAATCAACAAATTGAAATAATTCCTGTTTTTTTTTTTAGATTTTGACTTATATTTTTTTTTACTAATGCTGCTAGGTCTACTTCTACAAACTACAGCTACTCGATTCTTTTGAATAGAAAATCTAAAACTATTTTAAAACACTACAAATTGACAAATAAAAAAGTAATTCACTCAGAATATATCGATGTATGCTTTAAAGTTCTAAGTAACTTCAAAAAATACTTTAAATAGTAATTTACTTGAAATTTAAAAAAATACTTAGATTAGGTAAAGATTAAGGTTAAAAATTAGGAAAGGTAAGGACCTGAAAGAATCAGAGTACTTACATGAAAATGATTTTCTTGCCGAATCGATTTTCGGATTCACCTCCGCTGGCCTCCACGATGTATGTAGATTCGGATACTCGAAATCGGTTAGTCACGCGGGATCTCGCACCGATATTAGGGGAAATTTTGACGCGACGCGTACCGAATATATCTCGAATATCCTACCGACTGCGCCAATTAAGTTTGGTGGCAGCGAAGGATGCAAAGAAAACCAATTTACTTAATAAAATTATATTAACGAGTTACAATTAAAACTTATAATTAATTAATACTAAAAAAAGGTGATTCCAGGTCAGCGATTGACCCAAGAATGAATATATTTTATCCTCGATTCTCATCGATGGTGAGAACGCAAGCCGTATGGTGTCGTCTTCAGGATACTCGAAGCGTGGTGTCAGCATTTAACCGTGTGAAACCAAGTTGGTTCTTACTATAACAATTGCCCTTGGCTATGCTTTCGTAACACAGCGAGTCTCGAGAGTTTGTTTATTTTGTTTTTGTTGATTAACTTGTGGCAAAGGGAAAGAATTGTATAAAGCGCCATCTAGCGGCAGGCTGCGTCCACTGCGTCCATAGACCCCGCGGCTCGTGCGCAGCGTTCCATGCATCAGTAAACAGCAAGTAGCGAGTAACTTGATCAACAGCGCAAGCGGCGGTATCATTCATCAGTCGCAGTCGCCGCCACTCCGTGAACGGTGCTCTCGCGCGCCTTTCCTTTATGTATTACTACAAATCGGGGAAGGCAGAGTGCAAAACACATCATCAGAATGTAACTAAATTGAAGTGTATTTTATTTATAATAAATCTCCTTCGCCTTTCCTAATAACCAAACACCGAGAAACTTTATTACTTTCTAAAACGTATTTAATTTTCCGCGTGTGTCTCGTTTCAAGCTCGCGCCAACAAAACGTGTGTGTGTATAAATAAATATTAATTTTATAGTTGTTAAGCTACACTCGACATGACTATATCGTACGCCGGTGAAGTTCCAAATGGCAGCAGTTTCGGATGTTTTTGGCGGATCCTTTGCAAGTAAGTAGCGAGAGTGGCCAAGGAGAGCGGAGACTGGCAGCGCCGGGCCGGACTCGCCTCCGTGCGAACAGCTGTTCCGGCGCTGCAGCTCAGACACACATAACGTCACAATAGCGCTCCCATATGCTATTGTGACGTGAAGCTTGTTTAGTTTATACAACGTTTCATAAAGTTCCATCGGTATTTATATTAAGTTTTAATTAAATTGTACTATTGTAAGAGGTTATTGAGTGTTATCAACCTTGGAGTTGTCGAGGTGATGAATGTGATCAGCGCTGGCTGCGGTGTTGTTGCTAGCGACTCAATGTCTGGAGACTGACTTGGCCCTGACAACGAAATGTGGCGAAAGTTGCCTATGACGCATTCGTCGAATGATTAATGCCTACTTAAATCAAGCAAAACTGAAAAGCTGACAATTAGCAAAAAATATAATCAGAATCAATTACCATTAACATGGTAGGTACGTAATCAGTATATTGCCAAATTGATACTTTAAATGATTACTGACTAAATATTTATTACGGTTACTGAGGCAATTAGAACCATCTCTGTTACTTATTTTGACACAGGTAGGTACCGCTAGACCAGTTGTAGGTAACTAGGTAGGTATTTATTTGCTTATTTTGCTAACGAATAACAGAACGGTAAATGCAACAAGTCACCTCAAGAATACATACATCATAACAAACACGCACGAGTCGAGCGAAACCAGTCTGTATCAGCTTCAGCCGTTTGTTATTAAATACATTTCATAAAGAGTTAAGTAATGCGCTTTTATTAGCACTTCGTATTCGATTGACTTTATTCTTATATTGGCATTTGTCATTTGATTTGTTACAACGGTTAAAACAAGACAATGAATTTAAGTAATTAGGTTTTTTTAATGACATATCAATAACACTTTTTAAATTGCAAATAACTAGTTATGGGCTACAATTAAAATTTCATTGAAAACACTATTACATGACATCTTTTAGAAATTTAAAGTGACACGGCTAAACTTTCTATTTAATGTCAAATAAACAAAAAGCCAATACCTATAAAAATAATCAGTTGACATACCGGTCGACACTGGAATCAATAATTAGTAGGGCGCTCTGACGTCTGTCGAGACTTGATTGGCCCGGTCTTGTCAAGGCTAAGGTATTGACAAATTTTTACAACATCCGAATCTGTATTCAGTGGTTTAAAAGAGTTAGTACATCTACCTCTTTTAAACCACTTCTCGACCATAGGAGGAAGTAATGTAGTAGTCATTGTAACAAGTAATCAATACATCGACCAACACGTCTATAAACATTTGTAAGTAGATGTCACATCGTAATGTAGGTATGAAATTACTAAATAGTTTATACCCAATTAATATTTTAAGAATAGTAAAAATTTAATTGATTTTAGACCATTACTGTACAAATATATTTAAAAAGTATATAATGTTTAAGACATTATTAATTTACTCTAATTTTTCCAACCATTGGCACTTATTTTGACTATAAAACAACTTTTTGTACTATTTATCATTTTCGCACGTTTGTTGGTTGATTGCCCGAGAATCCTATAAGACATTTATAATCTAAGAAGCCCTAATGTAGTAGACAGTTAGTAGACTCTGCAAGCAGTTAATAACATGTTAGAGTCAATTAAATATATTGTTTATAAGTTTTTCTTGGAATCAATTCAATAAAAAAAAATGTGTTATGATTAGTGATGATACGTCTAACTCTGTAATCTACAACCTCTAGAATATCTGAAGGTTTTCATTAGTCTTCGTCACTTTATATTTTTATTCTTTATGACTTATTTTGAGAATAGATCAAATCTTATCCAATCTAGAGACGTAAAAAGTATTCCTAATGTTACAGGTAGTTTATTTTTATTTGGATAACAGGATTTTTATTAAAAATCAACTTCCGCAAAAGAGAATTGATCTCGATATCGCGGTGAATATTAAAAAAATAAAACGTAAACAAAGAAGATCAACAGACTCAAAATAACACTGTCCTTTATGGAAATCGGACTTACGAACGGGTTTCATACAATCACTACAACTTTGGCTTAACGTTATAAGATATTAGGAATTGTCAATACAAGCTAAATTATTAATAACGGGGATTCCCCGTTAGCATTTCAGTTATTGATAACAAAATAATAAGATATAATTAATATACAATAACTTCAAACTGTGTATGTCAAGACCGCTAATGAGATACCCGTTTATTAATAATCAGATCAATTCTCATGTAATTTAAAACTTTATAATATGAGGAATTACGCGCAGTAACCTTACCGTTTTAAATTCAATAAAAAAGGCCGTTTTAGATACCAGTTCTGTAAATCGCCCAGAACAAGTTTGTATGTCCGGGTTTGGCTGAAAATTAGACATCCTTATAGGCATTGTGTTAAAATTGGTCCTTCTCATCCCGTACCTATATGAATATTTAATATTATATTGTTGGAATATTCCTTTATAAGTTGTTATTATTCGTTTTTATTCATTTTGTAAGAAATTTTGTACAATATCTGAAATCACACAAGTACTTGTAAATGTATTCGTAAAACCCGGTACGAGGTTGTTTGTAATAACTTTATGTCGGTACGATCTCATATTTTTGCCATTGTCTTCGTCATGACAAAAATGTTATAAATTACCTTTATTATTCATCGTTTAGTTCATAATTGTTTCTTTAAAATTGTTGTATTATAATAACCTCATGTGTAACCTAAACTAATAACATCTTCATGTCAATAAGGATGTATGACATTTACAAATCTATGTATGACTTAAGTGTGAAATATTTATGTAAAAACTTGTATTTTTTTGTTATTTTAACTGTCCATTTATCTGTGTAGCTAAACATTAAAATATTTTATTAAAACAAGTAAAACAAATGTTTGTAGTGATTTGTTTGATAACAAAATTAAATGTTGCTATTGCTATGCATCTACGTTAAATATGCTCGTATAGTCACATCTTTGATGTCAAGAATATGTGGTGTTGAAGAGAGGAGCAAAGTTTACATCATCTTTAATATTTGTTAGTTTGTTGTTGGGAGGTATTTCCGCGGATTTCTCGCACGTATGTATAGCACGAAAGTGCTAATATATTGCATTTATGTATATATATGTATATATAAACAAACAGGTAAATCCAAGTGACATTTCGTGCTTGATAATTGAAGTTAATTTGAATATACCTTCAATATAAGCGAATAACTGGTTGAGGAAAATGATTGTCTAAAAAAAAATAAAGGCGGAGTTCTAAAACAGGTTTTTATTACATCGCATTTTAATTTCATGATCCATGTTCAATATATTTACAAATGAATGTTTTTGAAAGATGCAAACCAGTTGAAACTGACGGACCTACAATAATTCATTAATATGACTAGTTAACAGTTTATACCAGACTAAATGGTCAAGATAAAAATTATTCTCTAACATTAGTCCTCTATTAACATTTATATTATTGATTAATACAAACGATTAATTCTTTAGACATAACACGAACTGATACATAAAATATTGACTACACTTAAATCTATTTACTAGAACTAGAACTATTTGATAGAACTACTAAAAGCAATAAATGGCTATAGAATCTATATAAATACTCTTCATAAACTAAACTAAACTTAAAACTAAATCAAACTAAACTAAACTCCTAAACTCCTTCCCTCCTTGTGTCCTACTTTTCTTTATTTCTCCCTTTTTCTTCAAATATGGAAAGTGGTATCAGTTATTACCAGATAAATCATATCTTGGTAATATTTTACATTAAAATTTTCCACTACCATATATGTATATTTAATTTACCTTATAGTTAATGTAACAACATATGCCGGTCTTTCATTCGCGAAGCCAATTCAATTTATGCTATTTTAAGATGTAGGTAAAACAATAAACTGCTGTAAAGTGCACGCATTACATTTATGCTGTGTATATATTTAAAAAATGTCAGTTATTTCTGACATATAATCGTGGCATTTATTTCTTTTGTGTTTGATAATTGTTATTATTTTTATTTATGACCGTGTGGGTTATTTACCATTTAAATTGCCACAGCTAAGTAAATTTATTGGTGGTTCATAGAAAATAACCTTAATAAATTAATTAATAATATTAAACTAACCCCCCCCCCCCATACACACCATTATAATCAGCCTCTATTATAATCTCAGTGTATAAATTTCTGTGACAGTCTTGGGGATCTTCTGGTCTGAAAATGTCTTTTAAACCAAATTGTTCATTTCTATCCAACGTAAAAATACACAAACAGTAGGGGAGACCGGGGATGGTTGACCAATTTTCAGTTTAAAAGTTAATATTTTTATTGCTTTAATGACTATTTTTGTGAAAAGCAATTCCATTGATAGTGACACTATTCAGCTCTAGAAAGAAATTACAATAAGCTCGATATCAATCAAAACAAAGTATATAGGCTCGATTTTATAGAACGGGAAAAACGAGTCAACCTACCCCGTGCCTGGGGCAGGTTGACTTGTCACTAGGGGTAAGTTGACCTAAGAAGTAATGAGTACCAAGACTACGAAGGAACAAGATTAAAATACTAAAGTAAATGCAATCATCATTTTTAAGAACATCTTCAACAACATTAAACACCGTTAAGAACCTATCGGTCCACCTCCAGTCTAAAATAATCTTTGATAATCCTTTAGTCTAAAATAGTCAAAATAGTATTTATTGTGGGAAAATGAAGAACGGAAGGACCATATTGCCGAGGCCGAGATAGCAACGGCGACTGTCACCAACGAATCTCGGTCAGCAGACGTCATTTTTGCCAATTTTTTGGTGCCAAGATGAGCTATGTCTCTATCAGGAATGTGAACCGTTGTCAGTCCTGTTTCATCTACATTCCAAATATACCTAGGGCTTAAATTTAAACGTCGGTAAACGGTTATTAGGTAATCAAAGAACAACTGCACGTTGTTTTTGTTGAAAGAAGTGGCTCGAAATAAACTCGTAGCTTAAGGAGATCGAATAGAGAGAATAGGATGACGTTTAAGCAAACTCCCTACCCAATCTTCATCAGCAATCTGTTTTTTTATCCCATGATTCAGGAATAGATTTATTATTATTTTTTCGCAAATTCATATGCAAATTTTCGGGACTCGTAAGGCGTTAATCCATAATAAACATCATCAGCTCCCTTATGGGCAATCTTCTGATGCAAGCTTTTCCTCGTCACTGAATATTTGTCTGTTTTTTATGTAGCCAACGCTTTCCAAGGTCAATTGAGATCTAGACAGTCCGGGATTGTATTCTTTTTTTTTCATATTTACTACATGGTATAGCAAATTCTTTAGCTGGAATTGATACTTTTTTAACAAAATAAATTTTTTGAAAATAACTTGTGAGAGTATGCTCTCTCCAGTACGTCTATACGTCGATTTGACTTTCGTTTATAGATTCGCATCGTTCTAAACTGGAAATATTAGGTTAAGAACAACAATTTTTATACCAATTTATATGTAGTATATCCAAAATTGTATGGGGCAGGTTGACTAGATAGTCAACCAACCCCTTTTTAAATGAGTCAACCAGCTCCAAACAACCTAGTAATTTTTAACTACGTGCCTAAACCTTAAAAAGGTGTCGTAATTAAAAATAATAAGGAAGCATACAAAGTTCGGAAATCAAACATTCGTATTAAACAGTTTGACAAGCAATCAAAACAAAATGAAAAGAGTTATCACAAATAGAATTAGGAAAAAAATAGTTACTTAAGTGTCTTGTTTTTGAACAATAGGCTTTAGCTGACA
The DNA here is from genome assembly GCA_918358865.1 of Melinaea marsaeus rileyi. NCBI lineage: Eukaryota > Metazoa > Arthropoda > Insecta > Lepidoptera > Nymphalidae > Melinaea > Melinaea marsaeus. The sequence goes on along the minus strand of OU911095.1, from coordinate 8,291,578 downwards.
AACGGTATGCGTCTGCTCCGCGGTTTTTCTGATGATTGTGCGCGGGGGAATAATGGATACGCTCACCTAGTCGGTCGATGCAAAAAGTTTGCCTAGCTCGCGTTTTTGACAATTAGTCTACCTGCCCCTATAGTCAACCATCCCCGGTCTCCCCTACTAAGTTAGTGCAAACGAGAATTATAGTTCCAATTATAATTGACTATCAAATATATATTAATAGTGATAAAATCGCTACAGACGTAAAGTTATATCGATAATCCTCTGATTTAGTGTAGTTTAATTAAATATTAATTTATTGTAAATTGTAAATAGAATTATATTATTTTTTTTACAATAATATATTCTTAATTGCTTATATTTATTCAATGAGTCATCTAAATACAATTTAATAATAAATACATAACACATTTTTTGATCTCCTTTCGTCTAATATATTGTAATTAGAAAGAAATGCCGTTAAAATAAACGATAAATTTCTAAAAATCTCAATATCAACATAATATTTGTATAACGTAATATTTTATGTAACATGGTGATGCATACGTGAATACCAATGAAAATATATAATTAAATTATAAAAACACTTTCAAAATTCATTTTGCCGATTTCACTCCGACTATATAAATTATTATAGTATTCTTTCTAATATATTATTTATTATTGTGTGTGTCAGATGGCGCGGCAGCGTGTACAAGTTGGTGTGGCGCGAGCTGCTCGCCTACCTCACGCTCTACTACACTATCAACTTGCTGTACCGCTTCGCTCTTACGGAGCACCAGCAAAGGTTTGTACTTACTAACGTCCATTATTATAATTATCTTAGGGAGGGGTATATTTGTGGCATCGGCGTGAAGTTCAGATGGGTTGGAGATATAACTTGCCCCAATCGCTAATCGCTTGAAGGTTGAAATTAAAATGTTCAATTGCGCGGTTGCTGATGGTGATGTCACTGATAGGCAGTCATAATAAATGCAAGTCATGGTTATAGTTATATGAGAGGGTAAGGAAGGAAGCATAACTTCATCTTAATGTAAATAAAATAGAAGTTTCTGTTTGTAATTCCAAATTAAAAGCTTATAAGTTAATGCATATGAATGTATTCAGTAACTAAATAAAAAAACAATTTTCCCAATTTTTCTTTCTATCTGTCTGTCTGTTTGTTTCCTAAAATCTGAAAGAGCTGGACCGATTTTAACTGGACTTCCATTGGTGGATAGCTGATGCCATAAGGAGTAACTTAGGCTATTTTTATTAATAAATATAGATAAGATTTATAAAGAAGAACCAATACAGTGTTAAACATAAATACAGTCAGTTTTTGTAATGGTACACATTATGAAGGTAGAAATCAGTACAACTAAGAAAAAGATATAACCTAACACAACATAAGGGAAGAGAGTGGCAGAGGACTAAAGCTTTTTTATCTAGCTATAAAAATGCTAGGATCCAATAGAGAAGTTCCAAATCAACCGATTGAGGATGAGTGAGGTGGAGTACTAAATATTATTAGTGTAAAACTCACTGCTCCGCTTCAACTCTAATTATAATTAAATTGTCTCGTGAATTTCACTTCAATCTTAAGAATCGTGACCCAATTGATTGTTTTTTAATATTCGCCTTATAAGAAACCATTTCGTATACAACTAATTAACAACGATATCAGAGTACGGCCATTGTTTGTGACTTTTGAATATCTCTTATATTTTTACAATTATTTCGCTTGTACTTCTTGTGTTTTAATTGTGTTTTCATTTAAGTAGATAACAAATATATGTGTATCTCTCAGATGAAAACCTTAATAGCGTTTTGTTTTATATTTACAAATTAAAAAAATAGATTAATATTCATAAATAAAAATCTTAAAATTTAACATTTTGCGAATCCTCCAAACGTATCGTAGAACTTCACAAAACATTTTGTGGCGGAAATTGATCGGAGTCAACAATACATCGCTTGGGACAACAATGCTTTTGTTTGTGATTCAGCTCATATGAAATGAAACCCGTTAAGTATTTTTCAAGTTACCATTCAAACACAATTGTGGTTATAAAATTCAGTCTTGAAATATTTTAAAAATATATTAAACATTATTATGATTTATACGTCATTGCTTCTTTGATAGTTTGAGAATAAATAAATAAATAAAATTAAACATACTTATGCATATGTTAAATAGTTTAGAACGACAACCATCTAAGTTTCCAATTGCACTCTCCTTGGTTGGAAACTCGGGAATAAGTAATTAATGGTATTCTATACAGGTCGAGTGATGTGGTCCCCAATTGCCTGCCAGATACACCTCTGCAGTTGAACCAAATTCGATAAATTTAACTTAACAATATTGTACACATTTACACTCTGACCATATTAAATAGGACCATAATATATCATCATAAAAAATAAAATACAATTTAACTACGAAGTTCGATCAATAAATAAACAAAGAACATTATTCTCTTACTTTGAGAAAATATTGTGGTACGACTTTTCGAACTTACCAAACAAAATCTTTGTTTTGTTTTTGGTATTGATGTTTTAATAGTATTGTAGTTTTAGTAGTATTGAATCGTTACTGATTCATCTACGACTACTAGTCGTAGATGAATTAGTAACGATTCAAACATACTTTTTTTGATTCTTGCTTGTTGCTTTGTTTAGAAAAAGTTACACTCCTACAAGCATTGTATTATTTTTTTTTTATTTGTTAAGTCGGACGATAATCAACTCTGCGTCAAATTGAATTGACAACAACAGTGTTAGGAAAACAATTAATCTTTATATTGATTTGTCTGTGAACTTTATTTTTATGAATATAACGTTTTTCTAATACATTATTTGCCCATATAAACTATAACTGAGCCAAATTTTCGACTCCTGTGACCGTATAGTTATCATAATAAGAGGTTTTAAATCGCATTAAAATATTAAATTATTGTTTAAACTTTAATATTCAGACACCGGTCTCCAAATTTGTCTAACAATATAATCACGTATTGATAAACATATCCAAACATAGTAATCGACAGCGGCCGACAGCATACATAATTGAACCAATTTAATTAATTTAATATAAATGTGTATTAAGATTTGTATATGTATACTATTCTTAACTTTCAAACAGAGTAATAAGACAAATGGATATAGTGATTGAAGAGAAAATACTTACAAATGTATAAAATTTTATAAGTCAATATATTATTACACATTAGGTAAAGTTAGTCAGTGTTTCCGTTCATAATAAAGTAATATTCATTATAAAATAAATCATCAAATGTTTTTCCCGGTTTCAGGTAATTATCGAGAAATCCCCATTAGCATTTTCAAAGTTTTGCCTTATTTGAATACTACTTAGATTGTTCTCTACATACCCATTTCAAATGGTTAAATATTTTTGTTTGTATAAACGAGTATAACATGTGGTATGATTATGTATCTTACATAGCTTTTATTACATAGTTTAACGTAAATCCGTCAATAAAGCTACCAGTTCTTTCATTTTAATTTTGTCATTTTAGGTTAGGAGTTTTAGATGTAGATAGATAATTAATTGAAAAATCATTTACGCTTATTGTATGTAGTTCCCAAAACCTATTTTACGGTTAAGATCAGTTATATTATGTGCCGTGACTTAAAATTAATATTTTCAATTTTCATTTTATAAATAAATATATGAAAATATAAGGATAATACAAAAAACCTCTTTATTTATCCTCTAAAAATCATGAATGAATGAATGAATTCGGAGAAATATGTCGTATTCATATATCGTTGTTTACTTTTGCTTTACTAGCTATGCCCCCGGCTTTGCTGGCGCGGTATGTTTTATTAATAATAGTAGTCTAGGTTACTCCTTGTACCATCAGCTATCCGCCAGTTAAAGTCCTATTAATCGGTCCAGTCATTTCAAAGATTATTCGGAACATACAGACCGGGAAAAAAAAATTTAAGTAACGTTTATATTTTCAAACGCCTTTAATTTAAAGGTGTTAATTTAGAATTACAAACAGACATTTCAATTTCATTCATATGTTTAAATTTATTAAACATATATTCTGCTACTTAACTAAATTCGAACGTAACTTTATTGCTAGTAAGTGTGTTCACAAAGCACTGTTACTCAAACACCTAATATAAGCTTGGAAGTGATAATTGAAACATATATAATTAATCTTTTAAGATGCTTATAATATATTATTTAATATATTTCTACCACATTTTCCAATACAACAAATTTCACATTCCTTTGTGGTTCATGAAACTTGAAAAGCAAGCACATCTCAAGTTATTAATATAGTTAGTACAAACTAGTTAACTACTTCAGTAGATACATTCGAGTAATGTTGAAAAATTCTTTAGAGCAGGTATCAGGTAATTGGCATTAGTTGCTAAATTTATTATTTCTTGAAAAATGGGACTCTTGCATAAGAAATTATATGAATTAAAGGCTTTAAATTATTTTGGTTAATTTGTAGAACACCATACTGGTGGAGTGTTTAGTAGAAAATCGAATATTTATTGTCAACAACATAGGTTTCGTTATGATCGAGATGTTAGTGTCAACATTTATCATAGACGCAGCCGTACGGAGTAAAGATTCAATCATAGTCACATTGCCCTTTCATCGTATCTGTAATAAGGCAACATTGTTAGAAAATTGATCAATTGGTTTGATAGTTGGTTGGTTCGATCCATATACTTATAAGCTGTTAGAGTTTAGAATTTCTTAGCTGTGGCTCTAGCAGTTTTAAAGTTATAACTTTATAACGATACGAGTTACAACGAGTTATGTGAGACCAATTACAAAGATTTTTACAAAATGGTTAAATTGAATTAAACAAATGCATACTTGTATAAAAAAAACGCTGCCGAAAAAGTTCTACAAAGATATAGACTAAACGTGATCTGAATATATGTAATATAATTTTGAAAGACCGCCAATTGAATATCAAGATTGCAGGTATGTTAGTTATTTCAAACGAACTGAAAACGATTGATAATGAACTCGCCTTGGTAGATTCCCACACTGCTTATAATTGAACAATATGTGGAAATGTTTGTAGCAGATGTACGAGTTGTGAGTTATGATAATGGTTTAGATATGATCCTTCATTACACTCTAGGGTCCAAAACAATAATCCAAGGAAAAGAAACCTTTTGTAATAAGAAGAAATATTTTGAAAAGTTATTACTTACACGCTATTCTTATTCACTTATTTAACACTTATTCTTCTGCTACCGATATTTAAAAAAAATCTTGGACATTTTGTCAAATGGAAGCACTGACGATTCAAAGATGCAGTAGGTACACAAGCATTTATTTCTGAAGTCTTTATCCATGCTCCAAATTTATTTCATTTCATCAACAACAGAAAAATTCATTCTGGACTAACCACATTTTGAAAACCAATAGCTTTCGACTGTGTTGATGACAATACAAAAAATCTATAACGAGTATGTTGTAAAGAAGTAAAAGAGCACAAAATAAGCCTTGTGTCTGAAATCCACATTTCCCTGAGAATTAAGTCATTTATTTCGACTTATTACTATTCAAATATATATTAAAATGTCTTTACCGATAATTAGAGATGATCTTTACGGTACTCCCTTAAATTAGAAGGGCTTTTAGTGCATACCAACTTTGCTATTTTACTTGGCGATGATGTTCAAAGAAATGCTCTTTTTAGAGCATTTCTGTAGTCCAATCGGACGAAATCGGGAGCAACAGTCAGTATATATTGTAAAGATGTCAATTTAATAATCTTTAAAAATACTGAAATGAATCTAAAAAATATTTTATCTTCTTCATATTAAAACAAAATATATTTCATTGAAATTAGAAAAATACTAGTCTTCTGAAAGCTTTATTTAGATGCGTTGTCGAAACGATTGGTTTCAGAACCTTAAGCGAAAGCTATATAGATAGGTAGCTATACGAAAAGTAATACAACCAATATTTTATAATCCAAAAACACCACATGTGTATGGAGCTTAAATATTATTTTCATCAATTTTCAGTGACTTATGTGACTAACATTACATTTATTATATTTAAGCCATTATTTATTATCAACATAGTCACAACTCTCAATATTTGTTTCTTCTTAGTCATCGGTTTGTGATGTTTATATTGAGATAAACGTGCTTTTTAATGCATTTCCTCATTTCTGCTAGTAATCATTATTAAAACAATCTAGGTAAATACCTAACTCGTCAAGTTCGTCACATCACATCTATTTTAAAGATTTCTAGAAATATTGTGAGCAGGATTTGATGTTTTATTTATGTTGCTAGCTAGCTACGAGATTCAGACTAACACACTTATCATCTCTAAGCTCTGGCTATATGAGTGTATATATATATATATATATATATATATATGTATATATATATATATTTCCATTCTCATGTCATATTTAATTATTACTTCTGACAGCTGACCTTGATGCGACTTGATAAAATGGTATTTCTCTTAAGATTAATATTTATGATTATTATTTTTATTTGAATAATATTCAAATTACTACTATTATTGTTATTATATTTAGCTTGATAAACCTAATCACCAAAACGATCTTATTTTAATAAGTAAAGTATAAGTGTAAATAGAACCCTACTTATCTTTGTGAAGGTTTTAGTGAACTGAATTATTAGCTGTCCAGTTTCTAGCCACAACGGAACTACGCTGTAAATCAAATATCTTTTACCTCGAGTTGGGAGGTAAAGATATGATTGGAATCATATTATCCGCATTCGCTGTGCAATTATTTATAAAAAATATTATCTTGAAGTAATTGTCCATCTGGTTTCAGAATATTCGAAAAAGTGCGACAGTATTTCGGCGCACAGAGCGAGTCGATACCTATGTCATTTGTGCTGGGGTTCTACGTGAGTCTGGTGGTGAAGCGCTGGTGGGAGCAGTACAAGCTGCTGCCGTGGCCGGACACGCTGGCGCTCTTCATCTCCGCCGGGATCCCTGGAGCGGTCAGTAAAGTAAACAAGATGAACTTATTATAGGTGGACTTATTTCTTGAGTAAATCGGACTATCCTATTGTTTCACTAATCTAAGACTAACGATGAACTATCCTTCTCATATTATTTACTGCTTTGAAGTTTACCCTAAAATTTATCTTCCGGGATGCACTTTTAAAGAAAATATAACAAATAAATATGATATATGATATGGATTATTATTTTACTAAATAATAAGTCGTTACGCAAGTGTACCTTACACGGACCGTGTGATGTCATGCGAGTGAAACACAATCATAATTTTATAGCTGTTAATGCGAAAATGTATATATTTGCAAACAAAGCCATTGCGACCTTCTCACACATCCTATTTGTTAAACTAACATATTTGTTATATTATTTTAGGTGTTCATTCTAATTAAACGAGCACTCGTTAGTGTATTTAATGTCTACACGTAAGTGAAATTTGATACACAATTACGTAACTGGAAAATTTCATGTTAATTATTTCGTAAAATGTTATTCAGATTACTATCGCCCGCATCGTTAACAAAAATGTTAATACTTACATAAGTAAAAATACTTTTTCTAACGGGTTATATTTTATCTATCAAAATTATATATAAAATTCTTCACTTTCTACAGAGCTTTAAAATTTTCGCTAACTACAAATGTTCCCTATATAGTGTTATGTTTTTTCATCTATTTTGATATTAAAATACTGGACATAGAAATATTAGTTAACATTTTAGATAAGTTATTTACTAAATAGCAGATTAGTTTAGGATATAAACTGAATACTGTTGTTCGAGCAACTCTAAATCCATCAGAGCCAGGTGTTAGTTGCACATTATGAAGTATTTAAACATTCGTCTAATTTGAGTAGTTTCGAAAGCGTAGTGTCCAAACAGGTCCTCTTGGACGTGTGAACGCTTGTAGTACTGAAGGTCCTTCGAGCACTATATTATTTCAGTGTACATATTCAATTAAATTCTGCTTTCAATCTTACTTCACTCTTTTGGTGACCTCATTCTAAGACATATTCCTTCTTCTATTTTGTATAGTAGCATTGCGAATTTTGAAGACTTTTCAAGTTGTGTGGAAATATAAAATATTATAGATTACACCAGGTAGCCGCGGTTAGCGGTAGTCGGTGATGCGTATGCGGGAAGTGCTAACAAGGTATGGTATAATGAAGGCATTAATTATAACAATTAATTTTTGAGTGCTAATTATGCGATGTTTATATTTTTTGCCGGCGTTTATCCTTGTGACGTATTTATTCTATTGTTTGATATGTGAGTGATGGGAACCTTAAGAAGATATATTTCATAAACGTCTAAATTGGCTCGTAATTTTTTTTTCTGTTCATTAATTTATGATATTATAATAGCGACAATTAATATAATATTATGTTGGAGAAGATATGACTTCTTCCTCTACTACTACTATTTCTAGAATTCTACTAGAATTTTCGGAGATAATATTCTGTGAAAAAAAAATACAATTTACTGTCAACTTTTACTTTTTAATTTTTTTTTTTAAGAAAAACAAATGGTATTAAAAAATATTATAAACTATATAATATAAACTGTTAATAAAACCTTTATTATAAGTTTGTTCATACAATATAATATTATTGTTATGACTTTTACACATACAAAGTACGTAAATATCTAAGAATTCATTTTTATGCCTTCACTTAGTCATAAAAGTGTATTGTTTGTTATAAGCGTTATTTAGCAATATAAAATGGAACAAATATATTATATTATTATTATTTTTAAAATGACAACTATTTTTGGGTCTTCTTAGTCTGGTTATTAGCCCTTCTTAGGATATTTCTACTGTAATAAATGAAAATACCAGAATTCAGAAAGTTGCAAAGAATTTAAATTGAAATTTCTTTATAAATTTCTGTTTGTACATTGTTTATTCGTCTTAATTACCAACCAGCACCAAAGTTTAATAATTTTGGGTGAAACATAGTTACCATGATTAATGACCCTCGATGAGAGACATGAGCTGTTCTCTAGTATCGGGTCTTGATTTCGGTTAATAGGTAAAAATAGGAAGTCATTTCTAACCAAAGTTAGTAGTAAAAGCTGTGTGGTCTGCATACAGTACAAGTGCTCTGGCCGCAACGTGTCAAGTTGCATTTATTTACATATTAAATGATAGTTGTCCTTGCTTTTGACCGCGCCATTTTAGATGCAAACTACATTTTTAACTTTTATATTTTGTATCACCTCGCCCAATGCTGAACTTTTTCACCAAATCAGAATATATGCAAGATGGAAAGTACATTTTAAGAAAGGAATAGCGTCTTTAATTTGGAAAACAAATGTATTATTAGTTTAGTAAAGTCAAAGAGTCAATTTTAAGGAAGTTTGAAGAATGAACTAAGTAATTATAAAACCACACAATCACTAAGTTTATTCTCGATATTCTGAAATCATGCAAAAGAACATTTTTATCTGGTAGTTCGTCGAGTCGATGAGCTGTCGCATTGTTATATAAATAACTTCTTTTAATTATCTTATTGGAGCTTCGTCACGATACCTTATTAATCGGGCGCACCTTGACCGAAATGCAAGAAATAACTCAGTTTGCACGAAAAAATCATGGAGTTTTATAAAGTATTAAGTGAACAGCTTGATTCCTTGTTCTTTTATGGTTGCTGTAAGAAAAATGTGGTGTAATAGCTTAATATATCTACTACCTACTTGTATACAGTATTTGATACCCGAGAAGGACCAACCTTACTTCCTTCCCACGCGTTTTTGACACTATGTTATGATAATATTCAATATTGTATACTTTTTTACTCTATTGAACACGCGATTCCGTTATTCCTTAAAAATAATTATTTACTTTGAAATACATTAACTTTCGAAATTAATGGTTTTATGAACACCTCAATTTACAGACATTTAGGTTGTAATTACTATCGCTAATTGAAAAATTATATCAAGATAATACAATACATACCCGATTATATTTTTCGTGATCTGACTAATTCTATTATTTTTTGTTTATCCTTTGATATTTTAATCTTATTTTTTGATTTGGTGTATTCTTCTAACCCACCTCTAAAATACTAAGAAAATTTACTTGTTTCTTTTTAAGGATCTTTTCGAATTCTACGAGATAAGACCATAAACTATAATCTTAGACAAGACCGTAAAACACACACACACACACACACACACACACACACACACACACACATACACACACACACACACACATACACACACAGACATGTAAATTTACTGCTATATATACTATGTAATTTTTTTTTTTAATCTCAAGAATTGGCGTTATATATATTTTTAATAACACTACTTAAACATAAAAAATAGGCTTTAACAGACAATTCTAAAAATATCAACAATCACATATATTTTGCCATAACTCCTTATTTGATTTCAAAATGTCTGTCATTATAAGCACCATCTCATTTTCACAAAACATTTAAATAGTTTTTATTAAGTACTAAACCTACTAAAACTATATAAAACCATTAACAGTTGAGGCATTCGGCAATTAGTTTCAATGTATTGTTGATTTGCCCTTGAGAGGTTGCGAGGGTCAGACTCCGAACCGGTCATATTGTTGGCAAGACTTCATTTAATGTTGCGGAGTTATTAATTAAATACCTATTACTGTACACTCGAAATGCCTATCCCAAATTAGCGCTCAGTGAGTTGCGTCTGATGCAATTTATACATAGTAAATATGTAACCTAACTTTATGTATTTGTGTATAAAGGCTTTATAGGGGGGTCCCTGTTTAGTGGCGGAAGCGCTGTTAACACATCATGTCTGAGCAGCGATACCCAGCTTGGAATATTGACCAAGAGTTCTGTTATAATCTGACGATCGGTGTATAGTTAATATTTCCTAATGTGTTCTAGCTCACCCATGATGAGGTCAGATTGCTGACACTCGCTATAAGAACAAGTAATCCGACGAATATAGGTGAGATTAATAAGTTTACCCTTGAAATGGAGGCGAGAGGACAATCGCTTCGTGCAAGAGTCGTAACTCGTAATTGAAGAAGTACAACTAGATAACTAACTAACTAACTAACTAGATATCTTTGAGTACATCTAATATTATTTGTTCGTCTGTTTCATACATCAAAATATTTTTTCCACGGTGAACTATTATTTATCTTAGTACTATAACATAATATTAGACTTCTAAGTAGTTTTCAAACCCAATTGATCATTGTAATCTCGAAACAATTGTAGGTACCTACTGTGGCAAATAGCAAGCAAGCAGAAAAACTCGTTTATACAACAAATAAGAAACAAATCATAATAAATAATAACATACGTCATAGATCTAGCAATTTTCCTGTGAATATACAATATAATAAAGGTAATTTAAATACAAGTCGGTATAAGATTTTTAACGCTGATTATTTTCCAAGGTGATGATAATTTAATATAAATCTTGCTTGAGATGTTATATAAATCTTGCTTATTGTTTTTACTATTCGAGATATTTTCATCATTTTTTTTTTCTTTTACTTATAATAATTATACATGCATAAATAACGAACTACGCTCATAAAGTTTCCTCAATAAATATCTGTTGTTTACTAAATCTTTTACTGAATGAAGGAAACTGCAGTATGATTTCTTGTTAGAATGTTCTTACTTGTGTTATATTCGCCTCCATTATGAATTATTATAAATAAATAAATTCTATATATCAATTTAGATGCCGTTATTAATTGTATTCTCATTAATCGTCAAACACTCACTCTTTATTTGCGAGTCTTCTAATATGAACACGTAATTTATAACAACACGTGCCGTGAGCTTATTTGTATAGCTTGTTCCTCAATTACAAATGAACTAGCCAGACCTATCTATAGTTAGTTAGTCAGAAATAGCAAAAAATCATTAAATATGTTCAATGTTCAACATACTGATACACAAGTTTTTTACTCGTCGGCGGATGTTTTTGTGTCCATCGCAACTTTTTGTAGTTTTAAGACGTGCAATTTATAAAATTATTTTTAAAAAATTCCCAAAAAATATTACGATAAAATCTTAAAAACGTTAGCATACCTTCCATTTAATACAATTATTGATTCTTTATAACGTAAAAAAAAGATAAGTGGGCTGTTGTTAAAAAAAAATCAGTATTTAGTTATAATTATTAATTTTTTATTAGTGTTATTTTTTGTACTATGACGGTCTATGAAGCTATGATTTTGTTAACATAAATAAAACAACATAAATATTATCCTAAATATATGAATATATATTTTTAAGTTAGAGTTCGTGAAGAGAAAAAATACATTATTTCTATTGATATAACACCCAACCAATACAGACTCCTAAACTTAATTTTTGTAGTAATTATTATAAGGACTAAAAACGTTCCTTAACATTTATCATTCTCACACCAATCAGTACCTAATCATTTTAATAAGAATCGAACATAAAAGTAATTGTTATCTGCAAGTCACGATTAAAGTAGGAAAAGGAACATTTTTAACTTATATATTGAGATTTTTTCAACTCAAACACTATATAAAATATAAATAAATTGCAGTGCATACTGGTTATATTAAAAATGAACAAAAAATGTTATATTTTGTATTAAAATTTTCCTTCTCGGTTGTTTTCCAGTGCTAGTGGTTTACACAAAAAAGCAAAAAAAAATATGGTATCTGTAACATATGTAAGACATACGCAGGGTCTGAAAAACTGTTAGTAAACATCACTACTTCAAGTTGACCAGTACTTGTAACTCTTTGTTGATGGTATCGGGATACACAGGATGGATCAGGATGATCTATTTGTCGGTTTTTAAAGCAGTTTCATCTATATACTAAATTGGAAGATATTCAAATTGCCTTTCCTGCACTTGTGTAACGCGGGCACAAGTGTTATAAACGTGTTAAACGTGCGTAGTTTTTTGCCTCATGATCTTATAAAAAACAATACCTAGCTACAATAAGTATGCATAAAAAGTCAGTAGCCTGTTAATACTATATGAATAGAGATATAACTTTTAAACTGACTCCCATCGATCTGTACACTATAGATGTTATATTATAGGTGCTTCAAATTTTGAATGAAGTTATTTATAGGTATAATAATAATAAAACGCAGTAAATATTGTTGGCAACAAGTTTTCTCAGTTTAAATTATGTGACTTAAAGTTAACTTAAAAAAAATATACACACTTATAGGTAATTCATATACGAAATTTTAATTCAGTTCACTTGTATCGAGCCGAAGCGAAAGGACCACTACGTCACACACGATAAGGTGGCATAGAAAGGATTCGCCACGCTATGATTGCTGCGTTGCCTCATATAGCTCTTACCACACACGAAATAGAGGTCATAATGCAATACCTTAACATTGTTAAGAATATTAAAATTATTGATTAGGCATACCTACTCTTTGTTCTCGCGTTTAAACCAAGCATTTTTTTTGTTCGAACACGTATTATGTATTATTGATTACGATGTTGATGACTTCAATCGTATCGCGTGATCATGTCCGCCATTGTAGGTATTCATTGGTCTTCAAATATCGGTTTCAATAAAACTAAATATCTAACCGATTTTTTACTATTACCATTACAATTATTAAAGAAGCAATCAATAAATTGGAGGAACGTGCGTACTTAATTCTAAAGTTAAATAAGCACTAAATATCTCTAGATTTAGCTTTTAAAATTATTATCTACATTCTAAAATACATTTATCTGGTTTAGTTCTAGTCTATTTTCAGTTCTGTTCGAGTGATCCTTTGTTTCTTTCTGTATTGTTTTTAGAGTATTACTCTGTTGAAAACTTTATATACATACACTTTAAATTTATTTTTTTTTCTATTTTGCACACACACATACGTACATGTTAAATTTAGATTAAAATGTTAAATCTAAGTATAATTAAAAAGCTTCAATGAATAGAACAATCTTCAAAAATATATATTCATAATGTGGTAAAAAATAAAGAGCCGGTAATAATTTTGTTAATAATTTAACATTTGTAGATATAATTCAGGACAGTTGACGATCTCACCGCAATGATTTCAAAAGTTTTCTTCATTGTTTTTCTATAGCTGAGACGCATCAGTGGCATTTTGTTTAAAAGTTATATAAACGTCTGACATTGTCTAAACCGTAGCTAAGTCGAATGAATGTCTATTCTACTTTACTTCGTTTTAGACTACGCATATTTTTGTTAGTGAGGTAATCGCACTAACAATTATAGTTAGAGTAACTTGTTATAAAGAAAACTATACCAAACTATTCAGATACTATTATTTTAGTTGTACTATCTGAAAATATCATTACACGGCATGATGATTTGGATACACTTATTTCTATACTCCTGATTCCTTATTCATGATGAAGGACCACGAGTGACTTCGAAATTAGTCGAGCAAATTCCGATATAATCAAATTAATTACATCCGTTTAAATATATAATAACTTGATATTGTTTTTAATAAGAAATAAAGATAATTCACTATATCGTTAAAACATAAATGTGTTTACATCGTAAGCGGAAGTTACTTATTAAGTTATACCTAACAATGACTTTGGTAACCCTAGATTTACTCTCAATGATTAGTAGTAAGTAGTAACTCAATACATTATTACACAGCCTTCATGTTCACAGCAGTTACTAAGGCGTGTTATTAATATACTTACTTATTTTGCCTTTAAACTTTAATCTTTAAAATATACTTATAACTGTGATAAGTATTGGATACTGCGACTTAAGTTTAATTGTATAAAACAAGATGAATAGTATTAGGTTTTTTACATTTTTTTACTTTGATACTATGATTGGTTTTAAAAGAGACGTTTACCCTGGAAACAGATTCCATTTACGATGTTCTAAAAACTTTATTGAACTTTCGATTATTTAAATTTATTTCTATTTATTTATTTATACTTAATGATGTTTGATAGATGATTAGATTTCTATATATCGAGGATGTTATCAGCTTAACAGTTGAGAACGTACTCATTTGGTAAAACCTTTTTTGTTTCTTCTAAATTGCCCTTTCATTCTAGATCCCAAAAAATGGATTTTTTCATTATTATTACAGTTTTAGGCGTGAAATATAATAAGATTTTAAGAAAGTCACCTTATTGCTGTTAACAATAACAAATTCCACGTGAAACATTCGTTTGTTATGGTCACAATGTCTGTATTGTTGTAACAGGTGTATGCTGCTGCTCCGCAAAGCAAGGCTATACCCGCCTCAGGGAAAAATGGTATCCGAATTATTAATTACCAAATTGGTTTAAATTCGAAAGTGGGCCGCCCCCATGGTATTCTGATTATGCTTTTATTGTGATTTTCTTCATATTTATTTTTATTGTTAATGAGACCAATAGTTTCTTATTATTTTTAATTATTTTAATATATTGTAGATGATTTTGTACAATAATTCAACTCACCTTATCTTGTAAGTAAAGTTCTTTGTTTCCTATTCTTCGAGGTTTGCTCAACATTCCTGCTATTTTGTAAACACGACTAGTCGAAGCGACTGCTTTTATTTGCAAAATTGCGAAGTAAATTTAAGTATAAAGATCACGATGTTGAATGCTGATTCAAAATATTATAACTAATATTGAAGTTTTCTTGAAATTCTTATATTAAGTACTAGCTTTATGTATTTATTCCGCCTATTTGTCATTATAATAAATTGTTTATCAATAAGATGTGTAATTAATATATAACATTTATGTTATGCATCACGAAGCAAATGCAGCGCTGTTATCCGTAAATTTATTAACATAAGAAATAATTTTAAATAAATCCATCTTAACCTATATGTTAAATATATAAATAAATATAGTATATAGTAAATATATTAAAATTTGCGTAATTTGCAGCGATGCCTTCACGAGCATGTTTCCTTGTCTGCAGGACGAGACCGGGCGGTTGATGAGGCGGAATATAGTCAGATACGCCATTTTGGCATACGTGATCACCTTGCAGCGAGTCTCGCTCAGGGTCAAGAGACGGTTCCCCACGTGGCAGCACGTTGTGGACTCCGGTGAGTGTGGCCAAGGTTAATTAATGGCATGCTGCATACAGGTTATCATTACGGAGCAAATATACATATACATACATGCAATCGTATTACGATATCGCAACTCTTGTGTGTTATGTAATTTGATATATTTCATTTACATGTTAAAACCACAAAATATGTTATGCATTTTTAAGGAACCGAGCATTTTATCTTCAATTTCTGCTACATACAGAATTTTTTGTGATAATACATTTTTTTATCTAAAATTTACCTCGTTTTTGTAATGTATTTTTATTTTTGTTACGAATATTTGAATTAGTATATATTTTTAAGAGGTCTTCAGGCAATCGTCGATATAATACACACAATGTTTAATTTATTAAAATTTGAAATAAATAATCGAATTTAAATAATTTTAGGCCTCATGTTGGAGAGCGAGAGAAAAGTATTTGAGAAAATGGATCACAAAAGCCCAATGTCGAAATACTGGATGCCGCTGGTGTGGGCGACAAATATAATCAACAGAGCGAGAAAAGAGGGACTCATCACCAGCGACCACATCGTACAGACGCTGCTAGTGGAGCTGTCAGACATCCGCCGACGGTTGGGAGCGCTTATCGGGTACGACACTGTGTGCGTGCCTCTCGTCTATACACAGGCTAGTAGATTGCCATCTTATATAATTACATCTTTAAATTATACAAAACAATCCCTAAAAGATTCGGAAAACAACCTAAAGGTGTCAAAAATCTAGAACATAAAAAAAATATATTCTTAGGTTGTATGGTATTACATGAACCGTACACAGCGACCTTCGTTCAAGAAGAACTGCAACATTGTAGTTGATAGATATCATAATGAGTGCTCGATCGAGGGTTAAATATGTTATTTTTCTGTCATGATAAGGCAAAATTGATATTGCACATATTTTCCTTTAAGATAAATATTTTATAATTTGTAAAAAGATGTTTGTTTTAAAGCTTTCTTATTTCATATATTTATTATTGACACCTTTTTTACCCAAGAATCATTTAACCATCATATACATGTAATAGAAATTATGTAATACAACTTTTAAAATACATATAGCACCTAATAATTTTAACACATATATTATAACTTAAGTAAAATAAATACTAATGTAATATTCATATCCAATATGTCCAAAGTCACTTTTTTATGTACAGTTATACAAATGAATAGGAAAAGCAAAGATTTTAAAATGCTTCATTATGTACAGAGTTCACCTCCATTATGAACTTTCGTAATTTATTATAGAAACCAAGAAGCGTTAGTTGTCTCTACGTAATAAACGTTAAAACATAATTTTGATTTAAGATGAATCTCTATCCTCCTAATTAATATAATTATAGCATATATTCAAAATAATTATTAGATAAACTATTTTAGAGCCATCGTACGTAAAAGACATTAAATTCATTGTTGTCATATAGATGTCGTCGCGATATTAAGAGAGCTGTTCCGATAATTGTTTGTCACAAAGTAAATGTAATCTCTACTATCCCAAAACTATTTTGAATTGACAGCTAATTTCATTAGAAAACTCAAAAATGAAAATCATTGGTCATTTATGTATAATTATTTTTTAAATATTTTTAAAGATTATCTGTCACTCTTCTTTGCAAAACTGGAAGTCTTGCAAGAAGCTTTTCGAGCTTTTCTATGATTATAAAGGGATATAATGAAAATTTACAAACTGGTTTTGGGAGTGTCTGCTCCAGCGTTAATTAATTATTGGTCCCGAGGTTAAATGTGGTCGAAAGAACCTAAACGATAACCCCAGACCGGACAGGTCGACAACCGCATTAACCCATGAAAACATCAGTGCAGTATTTAAAATAAAAACACTACATATCAGGAGATTCAGGATGAACTAGCGAATGGACAGGCAGTTTCCACGTTCCTGCAAGAACATCTGAAAGTTTTCTAACTTTCAAATGTTTATGCAGATTGCATCTCGATGTCTACTCCATTTTCTTACCGGGGAGCAAAAATGCCGTCGTATTGATTGGTGCACATTTATAGTGGTAAAGTTTGTAGAATGACCATTACAAAACTTATCCCACATCTTCATAACTGACGAATCTTGGATCTACAGTTACGATTATCTCACGAAGCAACAAGCATGCAAACAGGACGAGTTACCCATTAATATTGTGCACGGTCGGAGCGTTCACAAAAAGATTCCACTAGGAGATCGTAACACAGTTACTAGTGTGTGGTATTGCAAATCTCTCTCTCTATTGCAAATCTCTGTCTCTTGCTTTCGGGGAGTTGAATAGCGAACGCCCAAGGGGCGGCACAGCGGCGTTCTTTTCCACCAAAATAACGCGCCCGCTCATACAGCTGCAGGGCTATTTGACATCTTCCGGTGTACAAAAGTTACCTCATCCTCCGTACAGTCCAGGTGTAATCCATGCGATTTTTATATATTTTCCACAGTTTAAAAAATGCTTCTTGGTCGAAAATTTAACACCGCAGACGAGATCTTCGAATAATTTCGATGACTATTTTTCGATCTATCGCAAGAGCCGTTTATTAAATGTTTTAAAAGTTGATTCACTGGAATGCATTAATAAATATTATTAAAAGAAACAATAATAAAAGAATGCCTAGAAGTTAAAAATGTTCTACATTCGTACTACCTTTAATTTCACTAATAATTTTCTGAACAGCCCTGTAAAGCTGTAGGTATGTCTTGGTGATGTCATATTGCTAAATCATAATCTTAGGGAAATATGTCTTATATGGGGTTTTTATAATTCTTACGTAACATCAATGTTTATTTATCTGATATCACAGTGACATAAATGTATTTACGTAGGTTACACGTGTTTGTATCACAGGATATGATATATAAATATAGAATATTTATTTTATTTGATTTCCTTTATAAAAAATTACAACGTACAGTTCTATAAATTACGATGTGATGTTTATTGGTTTATTTAATTTCTTAATATCATACCTCATTTAAAAAAAAATATATCGGAGAGTTGTATGACATTTCCAAAGGTGTGATTAGTATTTGGGGAAGTAGATGTAAAAGAAGGTATAAGTTACCTATTATTTTATTGTGAAGTCATCAATAAAAACACGTGACAGTGGCAGCGACTAATAGCTCTATGTCCATTATAAGTTATTATCTTTAGCGGAAACATGAGCATTGAAACGTATGCTGGTTTTCCACTCGGATTTATCGTTGCAGTTAAAATTCATTAAGACACGATTTGTTTATTTATTCATACTTATGTCGCATAACTTAAATACACCACAAGGAAATATTATTATAAATAACATATTTAAAAATATCATTTAATATATCTGAAATTAAAAATATATATTATTGTATCTTTGCTCTAATCGGCTTTAATTATAAAAATACATGAGTATTCTGCTTTTAAAAATGTGCTGATAATGTGCTAATGTTAATGTAACTGGAACTTATGGCAGGTGGTGACACTAGCTCTGTACACGTACTTCGTAGCAGCGCTGATGGGTCGGCAGCTGGTTCCGCCGGCGCCCGGCAGCACCTCCAAATACGAGCCTGATGTGTACTTTCCCTTGTTTACTGCTTTACAGGTATGTATATAGTGTTTGGAAGTAGAGATTCATTTATATATAGATTTTGTTATGGCCTACATTTCTGAAATTGCTGATTTGTCTATTTCCAAGTTTTTTTTATAAATGTATACTATTTTATTTACAGTTTTGTTTTTACGTCGGCTGGCTGAAGGTTGCGGAGGTTCTTATAAATCCCTTTGGTGAAGATGACGATGATATTGAACTGAACTGGCTAATAGACAGACATATTAAGGTATGTATTCCATAAATCATCTAATCGATCCAAAATCTAAATGTCTGTTTTAAGTAGAAAAATATGGCACTTTTTAAATGTTATGTTTTAGTTGCAAGGTTCCAGAAGTATTCTATTATTTTTACAATGTCGTTCTTTAAATGTGCTATCACTTCTCAGGCGGCATATATGATCGTCGATGAAATGCACGAGGAACATCCAGAATTGCTTAAAGACCAGTACTGGGAGGAGGTGGTTCCCAAAGACCTTCCGTACACGGTAGCCTCGGAACACTACAGACGTCACGAGCCCCCATGCTCAGCTGACCACTACAAAGTAAAGGCCGAAGACGCAGTCTACGCTAACGTACAGGTCCCTAGAAAAAGCCATGACGAAACTTACGCGGATTATGTGAGTTTTTGGTTTTATAAATTTTTAAATCGTCAAATCACATCAAATAAATAATCTAGCTTTAATAAAAACTCCCACATTTAAATAAAGAAATAATATGTAGTAATTAACATATTATTTTTAGTCTTTGTCATTGGTTGAATGTAGGTAAATTTTAAGATTCTCAATATCAAAATAAACTATCATTTTCAATACTGCTTATAAATATTGCTAATTACGAGAAGCTAACATATTTTTAATGCTTTCAGGAAAGCGTAGATACACCATTGGTAGAACGGCGAAAAAACTGGTTTCAGAGACAAATTTCAAGAATGGGTTCGGTCCGATCCGCCTCCACGGACTACTCCTCTGGCGGCTTATTCGGGAGGAACCGTCACAATTCCATGGTGTACTCCAGCCCAGAGACAGGTCAACCCATCGCTCCACCGCAACCTCACTATAAGATGTCGTTGTATGAGAGACTTGTGGGTAGAAAGTCAGGTAGAGGGCAGCATCGCCAGAATTCTAAACATGGTGAGTAAAATATTTTATTACTATACGTTGTCGCTATGATTCTTGAACTTGAACTAAGTTATCAAAGAATTTTCTTCAGTTTAGATATGCAGCAATAGAGTATAATTCGTTTTTAAAATAAAAGTGCTATCTATTTGGTATTACAGGTAGTCAAAAAAGCAATGGATCAGCAATACCTATTACATTACGCAACCGACCACGCATTCCAACCCCAGACGTAACAAAAGAGGTAATTGATCGCGAGAATCGGATAGCCATGGGGATGCAGAACATGGGTGTGATCATGGCACATCAAGGTTACCAGAATGAAGTGCCGGTGCTGGGTGCACTAGTGTTGTCTCCTATCCAGGAGCTAGACAGTGGCTCTGTAAACAACACGCTGCACGCTGGACAACCCGGGACTACGGCATTAGCGCAGGCGGTGCTGTCCCCCGGCCTGGCTCCAGGTATATTCAATAGTAAGAACCATTTTTATTAAATAGTAGGGGAAGTATAATATTAGTATAAATTTAGTATAGAGTAATGATTCGACATAATGTAATTATCCTTCCAGGTTTAACACCAATGCTAACAGCGGCGCCAGTGGTAACTCCCGTTTCGTTGTCTCCAATGGGAGTAACACAGTTGCTGGGAAGCTCTGCTCCCTCCACTCCCCGCGCGGACCGCACCCCGCCGGCTTCCCGTGCCACAGTCACCGAGATACCATCTGACAGCGAGCACAGTGGCACGGGAACACCGCCAGAGTTCAATAGAAAGCGCAATGGCTCCAAACGAGGAGAAGTTTACGTATAGCCATATTTTGTCATCGGCATTTCTGATGAGCAGATTCATTGCCATGCTTAATGTGCGTAGAGGATCTGTGTAACGAGGTCAGCTGCTGTTGTGCTGGTCACAGGTAGCCCGTAACTCTTATTTCATTTTAATAAAAAGCTTATACGTGATAAAAAATACTATTGCAGATATTAGATAAGTCTGTTATCAGTCTTACAATGTTATAAAATAATATAAAAGAATTTTCAATTATAATATATTTTTATGATCATATTATTTATGATTATTACGCTCTTAAAGAGTTAGACTACTGTTTCCTGCGACAGTTAACATGATGGTTGAATATCATAAATTAAGTAGAAAGTGTGTATAAATATTTTTAGAAGATTTTTTATTCGTGATCTAGCATCACTCGTCCTTAACTAATCCGTCCGTGAGTGATGCTTTAAGGTGATCACCATTTTATATAGCGTAGGTACAATATTGACTGATATTGAAGGTTTTATTAAATAAGATATTATGTGTGTTATTTTTATGACTTTGTATTTACAAATATGAATTTACGCACAAACAAAATTCTTTTTAATATATTTTTCTTGTTATTTCTTCTCCCCAAGACATAAACTCAGTGTAAAACTATGTAAAGTGTATAAAAATATAAAATAATAATGTAACTTCATACATAGAGTGTAACCAGTAAAGGAGATATTATAATGCTGTTTTTAATGGTGATATATGTTTAAATAGATTATAGAAAACAATCTTTGAAGTCTTCATCCCCTATATCACGGTAAATAGAAACTTAGTTAATCTCTTAAACTTAATTATGATATAATCTATATATTTTTTCATGTGTAGATCTCTTAAAAACACCATTAAGAGTCAAGAAAATTTCCATCCTGTAATGAGAACTTAATGGACTTTCAATACGTAGCAGGTACTCCTTATTAGAGATTCACAGATATCTTATAAAGCACAGAGAAGGAACAACAAACTGATGAAATCGCTGACAACAGCTATACATAAATCGTAAAACAAAAGGAAGTTTCCTAGTAGGGGAAGAGGGGGCAGAGTGGGGCACTTAATGTTTAAACATTTGTAAAAAAAAAAATGTGACTAAATTAAAGATGTTAACTTTAAATCATAGTCTAATTCATTTCGAATGACTATGGATACATTTATGTTGATAACATAATTAATCTAAGAGATGTGAACACTTAAGTAAACAAAGGCATTTGACCCGCTATGCCCTGTGCATACGGGTAAAGTGGGCTCGCCTATGGGGCATTGTGGGGTGGTCATAACGAAACACAATTTCCAAACTAAATAGTTTTATTTTTTATTTTTTCTTTCTTCTTCTTTTTTCTTCTTTCTTCTTCACCGCCTGTTTATTTTTTCTGTAGTCTGTTTGTCTGGAGCATCCACGAACAACCAGGTTGTGGAGAAGGCTGCCTAGGAGGAGTTTGCATATTCTTATCTAATTGTGTTATTTTTGCAATGGTTGTGTAATGTTACGGGTCAAAATTGTACAGCTTGTTTCATAGCTTGCATAGACCAGGAATGTTGTTCAGTTTTCCTCTTGTATGTGCCACCATATTAGCTAAAAACGTGAAAAAGAAATATTTTTTTTATTTAAAGTCTTTAAAACGGGGCAAAGTGGGGCTTTTGTGTGAGTGCCCTGCTTTGCTCCGGGCACCATACCCCACTATGTCCCACCGGCTTAGCATAAATTAAAGAGAAACTGATGCCATCTTACCTTTCATTCAATCACCGTGTGCATTTTGATTAATAAATCAGCAAAGAATTTGATTCCTAATGAACTATAACACACCACAGTACATAAATACGTTTTAGAAAGAATTGATATCCAATTTCACTAAAAATTTTAAGAAAAACACTAGTTTTGATATTTTTGTTTATATCACACAAACACTTGCCGAAAGGGCGTGGGTAGCTTATGGAGCTCCTGTGCTGTCTAAGGATCAATCATAGCGACTCATTTGACAATTCGTACAGCGTTTACTTCAAGCTATGTAAAGCGCGCCCCGCTTTGCCCCGTGGCCCCGCTATGCCCCCCCTTCCCCTATGTGAAATTAACTATATACATGTTAGCTATTGCATTTGTCTGTGATCATGTCATGTTAGGCTTATTTAAAAGTTTTGTAAAGATCTGGGCTCAAATATTTTGTATATACCTATCTATTCTATACATATAAAGGCGTACTCTTACACATATAAATAAGAAATTCAACGATTTATATGAGATATGAACTCAATACGACTTAAATGAGTGGGGAATTGAAGAGGGAAGGGATGGATCCCTTCCAATACTCAAACTGAAAACATACCCTCGTAAGTGCTAGTATTTGTCTCCCATATTTTTACATCAATCTAAATTCGATTTCTTCGTTTGTTCTCCTATTGTAAAAAATAAATACTAGTATTAAAAAAAAATCCCTCTAGCAACTTCTTACTTTTCTCTTTTCGACTCACCACAAGCTGCACTCGTTTATAAGCATAACGCAAGGGTGCTATAATATATAATTTATATATTGTAAGGTAAAACCGTATGAAATAAACAGGATATTTTTAATGATAATACTTTGTGAATGTCAAGTGACAACATTATGGAAGGTATTTACTTACTTGTGAGGTACCTACGTAAGGAAAAAACGGCAACTTTAAAACACTAAATGGATTTATAGAGCGTAGCATTTGATGAGTTCTACTAAATATCTATTTATTTTATAATTATTAGGAATAATTTATTCCTTGATTAAAATACAGCTCAATGAATTTTGTATTTTTGTGGGTACACTTTATAATACTTGTGTTGGTACACCTTAACTCTACACTGCTTAGCCTTAAACCGACATCTTCTTCCAATACGCCATTTTGTTTATGAATTCATTATGACGTTTACTTTTTATTTAGATATTATAAATTATTATTGTTCATTATAAAGTTTCAGCAGTATCACAAATCTGAATAAGTGTTATGTGAACGACAAAGTCTAAAGATACAGGAAACAGCCTCGTAGAGTAATACCACATATGTTTTCAAAGTCATGTAAAATATGGAAAGAACATTCATCTTGTAGTAAATTAAAGAATGGCTCGTAACACCCATCACGCTGAAATGACTTTGTGGCAAAATTTGTTATTAAGCTAGGTATTGACCAAAATCGTAAAACCCCTAAAATTAAGATTTATGCAAAGTAACTGTCACTTTAAAAAGTTTGGTTTCACAATCCATTTCTATATATAACATGATATAGCTATGATAAATTGTTGTATTTTTAATGGAATCTTAATAAAAATAATTATTTTTACTAAATTGTTTCGTTTTTATTGTAAAATATATTTTTATTAACCCCTTAATCTAACAGCTCACCTTCTCGGAACAGTTATTATTTTTCTAATAATCCAATAACCAACATAAATTAATATTGATACATTTAACGATATTTATTTTATTTAAAAGATTTTAAGGTTTTAATATATACTTAGCAAGCGAATGTAACTTTTAATACTGTGGATTCAAGGATAATTTCTCTTCCTTATTTATGAATAAGGATAACCAACTTTATATCCAGCTTCTGTAATCACAAATGACAATTTTTAAACTCAATTATGACTTATTTTTATTATATTTTATGTATGCCACAGCGAAATACACATACTTATTGTTACAATATAAAATGTGGTGTGCTTTTGATTCTTGCAATGCAATTTAAATATGGAAGTAACAGCGAATTAATGTACAGTAGCATATTGATGTCATGTATTGTAAATCATTTGCTTTTAAAACTTCACTACATACTAATTCTTGCATGTTGCAGGAAAAAAAAAATTGTATAAAGGAATAAAAAAATATGTTGAACAAAATGGTCAAACCTTTGTTTTATAAACTATAGTATGTTGCTTAATACTTTTAATTTTAACAAATCTAATTCAATCTGATGCATAATCTGACTTTAAAACTCACTTCTGAAGTCAATGCAAGGTCGAGGTTCTCTTTTGACATTTGACATGATGGTCAAATTGAGGTTGAATTTTGAGATGTAATTTAAATAAGATATGTTTTCTTACAAAAAGTTTGTATATAACAAAGGAGTGTATAATTACTATTATCAATTTTATACTATTTTATTTTTCAGTCATAATGCAATGCGAAATCATATATAGGAGATATCGAATGGTAACAAAGGTGAGTTAAAATTATCTAAATATTTAAGTAGATTTGATATAATTCATTCTATATAACAAAGCTTATTATCACCCAAAACCTGGAATTATTGCTAAAGTAATATTTGGTTGATTTATTCTCTGTCCGGAATGCTCATGTTCTAAAACATGGTTCTATATACTAGGGATATAATAAATCATAAAAACAAGGAAACTTTATCAAATAACATTGAAAAGTATCTTCTTTGTTATTAAAGATAATAATTCCCCCAAATTTCATCAAAATCTGTTCAGTATATAAATCTTAAATGCCTAAATCAAGTGTCAATATCAAGCTCAATTGATAGTGATATCGTTAATAAAACATACTGCATTTAATTATGTAATTATGTCCTATCAAATTGGAAGGCTACCTACTCATATATACTGGTTTTACTCACTTTAAATTCCCTATCATTATATTAATACTTCACACATTGTGTCTGCTATTTGGGTAATATTGTATTTTGGAACTTTTTATATGCATCTGATCTGTTTCAATATCAATTAAACTAATACTGTTTAGATTCTGACCGCTGAAGTCAATTTATTAAGTTCAAAAGTACTGCTTGCAGTGGGCGTCTGCGAATTGCGAATTTCTTTCTTTATATATTGTTAACTAATTATTAGGCTTGTCCATCGAATTGATGGCGATGGTTCTAGGTATTCGTAAATTGCTCACACAATATTGACGTTTGCAAACGTACTTGGTACAATAAAGAAATACCCAGCTAAGTTTTTGTGTGGTTCTTCTCAATTTTTATAATCCTCAAGGCCTTAATTTTAATTAGTGTCTTTACAAAAGAGCTTATTATATTATAAGTGTTGACACTTTGAGTATACTTAGATTCAAAGAGCAAAAGTTATAAATAAATGTTAAATATAGATCATAATTAATAATATGAATACAGCGTCATATTTCCATAATAATGAACCATTGTCTTAACAAATTGTTTTTTCTTTCATACCGTAATTACATTATGAATAATAATAACTTCAACAAATGAGTTACAATTTAATATTCCACTACTTAACAGATTGCACCAAATGTTATAATATACGTTAATCAAAGTTTTTTTTTAATTTCCAATGCTCATACAGTGTACAGATAATTTAACAAATATTTTGCAGTACAGTGTTAACACTAAACCTACCGACAATTCTTATATACCTGTTCCTACCGCACGCGGTCAATTTGACCGTTAATTAAAAGTTATTTTATTATATAACGCAGGTAATAATGGAAATAACTAAAAGTAAAGAGTGTAGAAAATATTATATGCATATTCTAAGAATTGTCATGTAGTTTGATAACGATGTTATAACGTTTAAAAATGTGCTAAGTTTTACAAAAGTTTAAGAACGGTCAATTTGACCGGTACTTGGTAGGTTTAGTGTTAATAAGTTTATACGATACGATTAGGACGACACTGCTTCAACTATAATTGCAAAGATATTTAAAATATTCATATAGTAACAACAGAGTAACTGTTGTATATGATACATCAAATTCAAACTAACCAATCAAAATCCAAACAATACTTACCTACCTACAATAGTGGCGCGTACAAATTGTAACCTGTTCAATGATGCATTATCCACATTAGCGTATATTATAAAAAAGAAATTAATAATAGTAGAAATGTAAGCTTACCGCGATTTCACTGTATATTGCACTTATGAAACGTGAGACTAGTTTTAAGGTTCCAAAGGATAGGTTCGTGGAGAAGAACCAGCGAAAAACTCGCTCGATACTCTTTTAACTTATTAATTTACATTAAAGTAGAATTGATAAAAAAATAATAATAATTGTGCATTTAGAAGTCTGGAGGCCCTGAGCAGAAGAGGAGCCTGATTATTTTCCAAATAAACGACCGCTTTATGGATATTTTATTTCCTTTATAAAAATTTTTAGTAAATTTAAACGTGCAATTAGAGCTTTCTGACATATCGATAAAAATAATATAATTTGTGTGCCGACACTAATAATTTAAAAAAAAAAATTGGGAGGAAAAGCGTCAAATCCGAAAAAATCGGTCAAAATTTGGATATGTTTCATCTTTATCGTGGGGTCCTCCCTCCTGTGGAACTCCTGAGCCTACTATTCCCAAAATCCGGCCCTGTTAGTGTGTATAACGACAAGAATTATTTGTTTACTTATTTGATTACATTTTAACTTATTTGATTAAAATTCATTGTTATTTTTGTTTATTACAGACATGTGAGCAGAATTTTCATAGCGGTCGGAACTAAGTGTATTTGGAGTATTGAATGATCAAATCAACGATGAAAACAATACAGATTGACATGCCTGGTATTAAAACATGATAAGTCATCAATCGATGCTGTAATCTTCGTGATCAGACGGAAATGAAGACTTATTTACCTTTTAAAAATAATAATAATAATAATAATTTGTCTATTTCGCGTATTTGTACTTTCATCCGACGCTTTTGTTTGCTTGCAATCGTTTACACGGGAAGCTGGATATAGTTAAGAGACTTGACATAAACAATGCAATACAAAAAAAAATATGCTTCTTTCTGCATGCATTTAGCAATTTTAATTCAATATTTATGTTATAGTGATAATATGCTAAAAATGCGAATTATTTTGATATGAATGCGAAGTTATGTTTAATTGCATTTTTGTGCTGTTTGTCGCAATTCTATTGAATTCTATAGTAAAAAAATATTTATATATTCGGAGACAAGTAGTAAAGAAATGTACATTATAACAATAATAAAGTCTGGAAATACTAAACTAGTATATATTATCTGTGTATATATTATCTGTGCTCACGACTTCGTGAGTGTAGAATATGTTTTTTTAAAATAACAGTAGCCTAAGTTACTCTTTATAATATAAAGTAACCTTCAATGAAAGTCCTAATAAAATCAGTCCAGCCATTTCAGAGATTAGACGAAACAGGCTGTAAAAAATAAAAATAGATTTTTATGTAGTACTTTCAAATGCATTTAGTGAACGAGTGAATGAGTTATTTATTATCAAAAAGATGTTGAACAACGACTTCTTATAAATCGTCTTCTCTATCAAAGTAATAAAATTATACTTATATATGTATTTCGTGTGACATTGCTTGCTTGCATGCTTACTATTATTTCTTTTCAACCATTTTGTTATGTACAAATATCAATTATCAAATTGTAATTAATTTTGTATGAATATGATACCAGACCTTTTCAATATGGACGCATATAAATTTGTATCGTTAGTTGGTCAATACAGGATGGTATAATGGAGATTAATAGTTCTTTACCAAGTGGACATATATGGATCGTCGACATGGACATACATGTATAATAAACAGCCCAGGTTTTTATTAATTTTACACTATATGAATTCTGAGACTAGTAACCGATTTTGTTGTGTCATTTTACTAATATAATTTAAAGGCAGTTTTAAGCGGGTTTGATAAAATTCCTAGACCCTCTAGATTTATCAACTATTTCGTCAATACTATTATTATGGATGATTACAATTCAAATTCGCGATTAAAATTCACAAAAGGCGAGAAATGTATCTTTACACACATAGTTCTCACCTTCTGTATAATACTTACCGCAGTGATGATATATTTGGTGCATTTGTATTTGGTTGATCACAATACTAATACAGTCTTCAGTACAAGGAGACTTATGCCAAGTTACGGTAAGCTTCATGGACGTTTAAAGTTTTCAGGAAGGAGCACAAATAAAATATTATCATATACTATATATTACGTCAGCTGCAGCGACGTCTGATAGAAAAATAAGAGTTTGGATAGATTTAAATTAAGGACGTCTTCATCTTTTGTTAATAAACTTAATTTTTTTAACGTAACATTTTTCTAAATCAGATATCTATTAGAAGAAAAACTATTGTAGAAATATTAGAAAAAATTGTTTACATATTGTAAACAATTTTTATTAATAAACTTAGAATTTTAATTAATAAACAAAACCTGTTAAAGATTATATTTATTGTAAATTTACATCGCAATAAATAAAATCTTTAAAATGTACAATTTATAATTAAGTTTTATTGCGGCGCTAATGCAGTGTTAATTGATAAGTTTTATTTTCAGATTAAGTAGATTACAGTTCAAATATTAAGTGTTGGAATAAAAGTTCACTTCTAACAAAGTGCGCTGTTAAATATGACTTAACATATAAATAATTCTTTTTGATAATTGATCCATAGATATAATTCTATACATTATATAATTATTCTAGCTTCATTACGAATAGATGCAGTCCCGATTGGGATCATTTATCTCAACATAACTCCGGTGTTAGAAACCTGCAACACGCTTCTTCTGCGACCGCAATGGTCTTTGGGACCCGCCCACTGCATGACTCTTATATCACAGCCAGATTTATTTAACTTTTTGCACAAATGGAGGATTAAATATAGAGATAATAACGGTAATATGAACTTAAGTAATGTAATGCTTTACTAACTTTAAATTCTGTCAGTCTGTTCCATTAACTTCTAGAACTAGAGATTGTTTAGCTGAGATGTCACTAGTTTTCCGAATTATATTAATATAATCTTAGCCATCTACAATGCATTACAAGTAAATATATTTAAACAATAAACAATTATTGCTACAAGGTAAGCTTGAACTATATTGTAACAGGTGTGAGAATCAAAAAGTGCGTGGTACACCCACACTTCGATACGGACACTTTCGAAAATAATATAGGCGTTGTACATCACTACAGTATTGGATTACAAGAAAACAATCGTTAGTATTAAGTTAACTAAACTATCATCATCACATCATCGACTTATAATTTATGATTAAGAATGATAAGAATCGGAGTGCCGGGGACCAGCATTAAACAAAAGTTTAAGACAGTTTTATTCAAGAACCCCGACAAAAATGTGTGACATTATTGTTTTGATATCTTCAACATATATTTTTTTATATAAACTACAAGTTTATAATTTTATACAAACGTTCTGTACCGTGTTTCTTCATAGGCAAACTATGCTTCATATATATTTCAGTTCCTAACACTAATTACAAGAAATTATACAATAATCTTGATAGCGATGGCAATTTAATCATAATCTCCTGGATCAAAGACACCTCTTTAATTAAAGGTAAAATAAATGGTATTCTATCTAATATCAAACGAATAAGTGCATATTGTCAAATAGATAATATAATAAATATTGTCCATAATGATCAAAAATAGTATACGAATAGAGTACAATTTATAAAGGTTTATTAAATTCAGACAACAAGAACCATATCGGTATATATCCGGCTCGATTACTGTCTCAGGAAAATTGTCTGGTTCAAATGGCTCCAATAGTAGACCTAAGACGTTATGAAACGTGTGCTGTGTTTGAGAAAGTCGTCTACACCTCATTGGGTAAGTCATGTTACAACTGAACGTCAAAAGTAATGCACATAAAGTCCAGTCATTTTAGGTTTCATCTGCGTAATAATACCAAGTGAGCTGAATTTGTATTGAAGAGATTGGTGAAGAGACATCTTTTGTAACAATGGCACCATGAATAATTTTTAAAATGACCTATATTGATCTCCGAGCAATAGGACTGATTTAGGAAAACTGATCTGACCTTTTGATCTTTATAATTTGTTTAGCCGGCACGACATCAATGTAAATCTTCACATGTTCATTAAAAGGCCGTAATAACGGTATAACCAAACATTCATCTTACTAGGATATTTTCCGTAAATTGGGTTTTAAAACGGCTAAAATGTCTGGACTAATAATTAGAGACGATATTACTAAGCGAAGAGCCTGATGGACCAGCTCTCACCTGTAATATCGTTTTTTTCTACTACATATCTCTTAAATAACTTAAATTCATGTTCTAGGACATGGTGCCTTGGCATTACAAATTAATACCTTACAAGTATTTGGGATTTTCACATGGGGCGAGACATTACATAGAACGTTTCCTCTTGTTATACTCAATTTGTCTTACTTTCAAGAGTGGGTAGATATTGCTATGACTTTATAATGAAATGGCATGCAATCTCACCAACATTGAGATACCTATCGTAGCAAATACTAAAAATAAATAAAACATATATTTGTTCTTATTATTTACATCCTTCACGTAAACAACAGAAGGAGTTACGCGTTGTACGGAAATACCATATTATCATTTTTATTGCATGTAATTATTATTGTGTACAGATATGTATATTAACTATTATTACCGGTGTTAAATAAAAATAACTACATTTGGGTAATATTGTTTTATACCATTATAAATTATGACTAATTAAGATATAAGTGCTT
The DNA here is from genome assembly GCA_918358865.1 of Melinaea marsaeus rileyi. Lineage (NCBI taxonomy): Eukaryota > Metazoa > Arthropoda > Insecta > Lepidoptera > Nymphalidae > Melinaea > Melinaea marsaeus. The sequence continues at coordinate 8,259,543 of OU911095.1, read as the reverse complement.
TAATTAAATAATGTAAAGTTCATAATTGTTATGAAAATCAGTGAAAAAAATATTTTTAATACCTTCTATTGCGATAATACACACACCTTGAATCAATTTTCATGATTTTCCTGGAAAAGCATTTAGGTATCACGCTTATTATTTTTGAACTAAAAGTTTGTTACAATTTGAAATAATAAGTGTTTATTTCAAACTAAATAGACAAGCTGGAAGACCTACAATTGACCTGCACACAATTGTTTCATGCTAATGATAAAATCTGACTTGGTGGAAACTATTTATATAACAAATAAGAATGATTTCTGTGACACTCACTAAGATTTGAACAGAAAACAACTTGGAGTGTGATTTAATGTAATGTGATTATTTGTTTATATAAAACTAAAACTAGTCCTACTTATTCAATCATTCAGGAATTTGAATTAATGGAATTTACTTAAAAAATGTGTCATTTATTACAGCCAGCAGCAGACAGGATTGCAGCTTCTTATATCATATTTTATTACTAGGAACAAAACAAATGGTAGAACAATATTGTTTCCCTACCACCTGTATAGATTAGACTTGTAAAATGAAGTAATGTTGGCCCGGGATAATGAAAAGTTATACATTAGGTATTCTAAAGTAATGATCCTCCTTTTAATCATGTAGTTGTTGTACAATGACCTCAGTCATCATGTCAGAGACAATTTTTAGCATGAGCAACTCTGGCTCTTTACAGTTTACTAAAAATATAAATAAAAAACATTGTTTTCATTAGCAAGATAAATGAAATCAATTTGATTTGATATGATGCAGATCTCTCCATTTAAATATATAAGAATAAATAAATAAACCAAGAACACATCTTATTGACTCTTATCTTGATTTATAGTGTCAGTTTCCAAAGATGTAGAATGCTTTTATTGAAAAATGTGTATTAAAAGGAATCCAACTTTATTGGAAATGTGGTATCGTTCTGCACCTGCCATTCCAGATGTCAGAATCCCAATCATAAAAAATAATAAGACTATTTACTGATTCTTTTATATTTTTCATCTGCCTACTATTTTCAAAAAGTTAAATTTGTTATTATTAAAAAGCGAGAGTATGCCTATTAATTTCACACAAAACAATAGTTTCACTAATATGCATTTAACTACCCTATACCTGATATTTAGGTCTATAAATAATGAAGTTATTCAACCGTAAACAATGAATAAAATACTATCAATAGACAATTATATATAGACTTTAAAAAAATGTATTTGATGATCAGGATCTTTATAACAACAAATAATACGTAATAACGTAGTAATAATAAATAATAATAACGTAATAAAATTAAATAGTGAACAAATTCCTAACACAGACGTTAAAGTGTTTAAAGTTTAATCCAATTTAGGCCTCGAAACAGTCCTGTCAGTGCCAAAATTCTTAACTTCGACTTGGTTATCATTGCCATATACAAAATGGTGCAATGGCTTTACTTGGTAGAAAGTCTTTAAAAATAATGACATATATTTACAGAAACATAAGTGAATTTTTGAGACGGTTTCTTAAGAAGAAAATAAATATATTTTACAATATAAAGCTATTTGTAATAAATCTTGCATTCAATATTAGCCACTTCGAAATTGTGTAGCCATAAAATAAAGAAAAAACAAATATACTTATGATTGATTTTCGCCTTTAGACAAAAACAAGCACAAAATTTTAAAAATTATTTATTTTAATAATCGTCAGACAGGGTAAATTTTGCAATTATTTAAATTATACAAATGTAATAATTATTTGTAACTAAATTCAAATAACTTGTATGGCACGACCAAAGGCGCGATTATGTTGACATTCAATATGGCGGTATGTCGTCAGTGCTGTGCTGTGTCGTGGTGAGATTTGATAATTTAACGGAATGTGTTTATATACTTTCTTAATAATTTGATTCAGTTCAGTTTAAATTTGCAACCAGTTATTCATTTTTTATGTGACACCGATTTTATGTCATGTTTAATGAAGTCAAGTGATAGCGGACGACGATATAACTTCTGCACTCCGTCAGTCGGGTCGGGCCGCCGATACCTACCTAGATAGCAATAATAAAATGTAGAACGATATTCGGGTAGGACGCTTTGTAGTAACACAGGATTTTTTAAATTTTACTGTTTTGTAAGTAACATTTATGACAATTTAATTCATTATTTGAAGACAGTTATAACGACTTGCTTTTCTGTCGCCGAGATTTTATATCTTTCATTGGTGAGTATTTTCAATTGAATCGGAACTGTTTGCACGAGATCGACTTGTGTTGAGGCAGCTCTGAGAAGTCTTAAGTTTTTAATGTCAATTCTTAAGGCATTGCATTGGAATAAAATATATAAATGTTTGTTCGATTAAAAAGTTTATATTCCGGCGCAATCGCGGTACATTGGTAAAACTTTAAATCGGTTCAAACTTTTAATTTTAGTATTTGTACAATTAACACTTAGAATTCCATAATTTGTAATCTCAAAATTTAAATAATTCGGTTGCTAATTTACTGATATTGAGCCATTATTCAGAAATTGATTGTGTTATTAATTAAAACTCATTGCAGTAGGTAGTTGTGGATAACCAAACCATACATAACATAGAACAAGCCAATGCACAGCCGAGCTCCGATTCAGCAAGCATTGAAGACATCTGAGGATCTAGTGTAGTTTATACCTATACCTTAATTTTTTGCAAATCTAGTGTTTTATTTTGAAATTGTTACCTCCAACAAAAGACTTATGGTGTTGTTAAGACACGAAGATAAACATGTGATTTGGTTTATAAATTTGTAAATCTTATAAAAACTTTAAACACAACTCCTCTTTCTGTGATATATTGGTACACAATTCTGAGATTTTTGACTTATATACAATATTAATACTGTCAAAAAATGTCAAGCAATCCTCAGTGGAAAATGTTCCAGCCGCCAGATTCACACAACTCCCCTTTACAGGATATTATAGATCTTCAGCAATCAAATATGCAGGCAAAACAGGTTTATCGTAACGGTAAGTCCCAATATAGGTTAAGCAACGCTATCATATTAATAATTTGAAAAGTTTTGCTTCAATACTTTATAAAAATCCCTTTTAAACCTACATGAAATGTAGAATCCAAAATACCTATAACATTAAATTTATTTAATTTTCAACTTGATAATTTTGTAGGAGATATGAGAAAAATTTTAAAATTAATTTTAATTTATTTAAAGGTACTTACAGTGGTGAGTACCCGAGTTCCCCTCGAGATAATTTTTCTAATATGGGCAAGTCCAGTGGTGGAAATAGATTTTCTATGGGCAATTATAATTTGGATGGATGTCCCATGGGAGATTCTGTTGGAGTGTACTCATCCAGTTCAACTAATAATCAATCTCAATATGACTCTTCAAATCACCCACCTATTAGAGAAACAGGGATAATTGAAAAATTGCTTGTAAGTTTATTTTTATAAAACTTTTCTTATACAAAAAAACTTTTGCAATATACAATTCACTTGCTGTTACATTTTTATATTAAAAAAAAGGTATTAAGTGTAGACTTTTTTTGCTATCATAAAAAAGTAATAGTAGTAGCATTTTTTATAAATATATATATATATATTAACAGCATTTTGCATAACAATACAAATATACTGTAGGTGTTACATATTATGCATATTATCTAAGTATTAAATTTTTTTAAGTAAGGAGTAATATTGAAAGAATAATGAGTACTCTCATAGTAGAACATGCATACACTGTAGTATTAATATTGCATGAGATTGTTTAAAAATATAGGTCAACATTATTATCTCACTCGTGCTTAAGTTATCCTAGTCTGTGGCTTTACACGTTTGCATTTTATAGTTTAAGAGCGATTCTATGTAAACCCACATTGCACTAATTGCGTTTGTGGGTCACTAAAACTGTTTTTTATTTTAGCATTCCTATGGCTTTATACAATGCTGTGAAAGGCAAGCTCGACTATTCTTCCACTTTAGTCAGTTCGGCGGTAACATAGATCACCTAAAAATAGGCGACCCAGTGGAGTTTGAGATGACATACGACCGACGTACCGGCAAACCCATCGCGTCCACCGTCACTAAGATAGCGCCCGAGGTCGTGTTGAGCGAAGCTCGGGTCACGGGAGTCGTCACTACAGAGGTGAAGGGAGAGGGGTCAGGGGACAATACGGGACGTATATCGTACGAGAATCGGGGCGAATGCTTTTTCTTGCCGTACACGAAAGATGATGTGGAAGGAAATGTCACTCTTCGTACCGGTGACGCGGTCAGCTTCCAAATTGCTACCAACCAAAGGTGAGAGAGCGGTTGTTGTTTGTATATATTTATTACTGGCGTCTTCTTTCTATTGTATTTTCTATTTGAAATTGTCTGTTACACTAAAATTATTTATATAAGTTACTTACATTATCGTTTGTTTCAGAGGCACTCTAGGCGCTTGTCACGTACGCTTCGAAAATCCCGCCCATCCCGTCAAATACCACGGGGTCGTCTGCTCGAAAAAGGAAAATTTCGGTTTCATAGAGAGAGCGGATGTAGTCAAGGAGATATTTTTCCATTACTCCGAAGCCAAACTCAAAGAGGAACTGTCTCTTGGCGACGATGTGGAATTTATAATACAAACTAGAAACGTAAATATTTCAAAAAATATATGTTCTAAATTAAGTAAAAATATAACGTAAAGTATACTATAGTTTGTGTGAATGTTGGGTGCAGGGCAAGGAGGTGGCGTGCAACATAAGCAAGCTGCCGAGCGGGTCGGTGGTGTTCGAGGACGTGAGCCCGGAGCAGCTCCGCGGGCAGGTGCTGAAGCCGCTGGAGCGCGGCGCGCGCGTGCAGAGCGACCCGCTGCCCGGCCGCATACGATACCGCGCCCCAGACCACTCGGAGGTCGAGGTCGGTGATCCTATGTGCTTCTCTATGCTTACTTTTGATTTGCTGTCTCTTTCTAAAAATAATACAATAAACGACAGTTATGAACTATCGTTGACTAAACTTGGCATATTTCATAGTCAACAGCAAGTACCCTTTTGATTCCCTTGAGAGTGTCGAAATAATCTTTTGTTGTGACATAAATCGCCGTATGTTTTTTACATTAATTTAGTATTTTATTTTAATATTTCCCCGGAATTTAGGGTATTTACAGATATACAGGCAGACGGACAACAAAGTGATCTTTTGAGAAGCGTGATAGGTATGAATCTATTAAGTGATAAAATAAGGTATAGTGAAATAAGCGAGCTTTGTAATCTGAAAGTGATTAGGATTGAGAATGCTTAGATGGTTCGGTCATGTAGAGAGGATGAACAAAGGGAGATTGACAAGAGATGTGTGAGAAAGGGGAAATATCGAGGACAGGTCGAGTGGTCCGGTGATCACGATAGTGTATGAAGGACTTATTAGTGTAGAAGAAGCGAAAGAAGCATGTCACAATCGTAGCAAATGAACGTCTTTTGTCTCTGTCTGTCTGTCTGTCTGCAATTAAACCATGTCTAACTTCGAATTCCATGAAAATGCTTTACACGTTATATAGGGTGCTGTGGATGTGTGCGTGTGTCTGTATTTGACGTCAGGGAAAGTCGATGCATTCGCTTCGTACAGGAGGGGTTCATTCGATTTTTGAGTCGTATAATAATTTTTGTTTGATTTTGTCTGTTTCCATTACTTTGGCCGGACGCATTATCTATGAAGTGAGATTGAAAAAGATTCAGTCGTTTGGGATCCGATATTAATTTCCTCTTCCAATCCAATTTAACTAAACACCAGCCAGCATTTTAACTAACTTTATAATCGTCTATGACATTCCGGTAATGTTCCAAACGTGGCAAAACTTTTAAATTTTTCCTTCACACTTATTCCAATCTTTGTCATAGAAAATTCGAGCCAATAAAGCGGAGGATGCTTTTAACTTAATGTGATGAGATTAGTTTTTCTTCATTGTGTATTATTCGCAATGAAATGAGCGTTTTTTTCCTGTTACCTCCCGTATGTTAGTAGGAATCGTTATAAGATGTAAGACATCCTGCTTAAAATTAAAATTTTACAGATTTTTTATACACCAATAAATTATTTCATACAACAGAATCATAATCTGTCTAAGAAGTAAAGAAATGAAAGATAAGTGAATTTACAAAATTTTCAATATATCGAAAGATTTTGATATAAAAATTTCTATGTAAAAAATCTCGTTTCTATATTAAAAAGAAATATTTAATTAAGTAAAGATTAAAAAATAAAAATTCTTAGTAGAAAACCGAAATAGAAGCTATAAAAGTAATAAAATTAAGTCAAATGCAATTATTTATTTGAAGAGGTAGGTATCCGCTTTCTGAGAAGTGTTTGTGTAACATTATACCTTAGTGTAAGAATATTTTTAAATTAAATTTAAATCTCCAACTACCCACTAGAGTTTGTACTAAATATATCTTTACAATACTTATACTTTTGTCGAAACCTTTTTATTATGTATTTTTCAATCATTGCAATATATTAATATAAATTATTAATTACCTCAAATTGACGAATTTTGACAACTTTATATGTGACGTATATGTGTAATAATTATTAATTGTTACTGTTGTTGTTGTATTACATTTAGTATTAGTGAAAATCGTTCGCTATAACAGATTAGGCAGATTATTAACTACGAAAATTGATAACAAACTTGAATATAACAAAATATTTGATAAGAAATATTTTCTAATTAATAAATTCAGAATCGTTATATCGAGGTTGCACTGTGCATAGAGTATGTCAAGTTGTGAACTATAAATCGTTTGAAATGTTCAAAATAATCGACGCTGCCCTTTTCGATACATTGTTTTAATATTATTTAAAATACTCTAATACCTGAATTTTTTGTCTCCTAAGAATCCTTATGAATCCCTTTGGTGGCGTTACATGCTTGTATATTATATTTCCGTTGAAAAGTATTTAATACTATTTTGTTTTGTATAGTTTATTCGATCTTGGGAATGTTAACTCTCATCTCATCTCATCTCAACTCATCTCATCTCATCTCAACTCACCTCACCTCACCTCACCTCACCTCACCTCACCTCATCTCATCCCATCCTATCTCATCTCATCGGATCTATTACAACTATCTTATTAAACAGTATTCTTTTAATTGTACATTTAAGTACTAACTTTATTTTTTGTTATGTCCATGTCCGTGTTTATTTGATATGTCCATGTCTATGAAGCACAGAGGTACAAAATTGCTTTGATGATATCTGACGTATAATCCGCTTCACTGATCTATACAGGGCTGTAATTCACAGACATCTCAATAGTATACCATATTCCTATATTTAATAATAATTTAAAAATTAATATCACCATTTTGTTATATAAATAAGAATGTCGGGAATTAAATGATATTTATTTATGGTATGCATATATATATTTTGAATTTATATATGGTCCTTTCGTACGAAGATGGGATCACTTTTTACAACTATAATGGTAGTCAGTCCTACAATATTTTAATAAGCTTCTAAGTATCAAAATATACGACCATATGATCCTACAGCTCCAATGATAACATAAGGTTGCCTTTGAGAACGTAAAACGAGTGATCGCTTTGAGCGTATCCATTTCGTAGCAAAATTTATTAATACAGTGTACACTGTGCTACGAGGGAGCTGGATCGATATTGCATCCCCAATCTCATTAGCAGATGTTCACGTTCAGACAGCAAATTACGATATAATATAATCATCGAGGGGTAATTTTTTTTTTAGTTAAAACATAATATAAATACTGACTCGTACACAAACCTATTATCCATTTTTTGTAATATTTGTTTGTTGGTTTGCAAGTCAAATGGGTGATTATAACCACCCCCAGGTACCCTTTGGTGACAAGGACCAGTGCGGGGAGTTCACCCTGCGTCACGGTGACTGGGTCCAGTTCCAGGTGGCCACTGACCGGAGGGACCAACTGAAGCGGGCCACCAACATCTCACTACTGGACGAGTCCTTCAATGTGTCGGGTGAAAGGTAAATTATTTGTTATATAATATTGTGTGTGCGTGTGTGCGTGTGCGTGCGTGTGTGCGTGTGCGTGTGCGTGAGTGTGTAGTTTCTTACAGACGGGACCCTTCATACAATTTCACACCGATTTTGTTGTATGTCCTGACGTTGTTGATTATATAATGTATCTTTTATATATAATACATATGTTAGCGGTATAAAACTAACCTAACCTAACTAACCTCTTCCTCCTGGGTCAACATTGTAGGTATTGTATTAAACAATACGATATTTATTTATTATTTATTCACACATAATATAGAGATTGTCATTTTTAGAGACGCTGCTTATTTGGATTTGAAATAATTTCCATCATACCTTTGAAAACATTATAAAAATGGGAGGCAATATTAATTGAAGAAATATAGGAAAGTGATGAAAATAATTATATATTGTATATATATATTGAGTAAACTATTTGAGTCCTAGTGTCAACCAACAAATTTTGTGAGTTTTCATCAATTTCCAACAGCTCATATTCAATACTTGACTGTCTTAAATGTTAAGGTCACTTACGTGTCTATTAATTTTTACTAGTCATTTAATTTAAGATTTATGAAATGACAAGTGAAAGTTAGAATTCAGACAAATAACTTTGTATCCTATCCCTAACATATATTACAAGTAAATAAAACTCTTGGTAAGATTACATATAGTTTGAGTACTCAAACTCAAACTTGAGTTTGATTACATTGCAACAATTGCGTTAAAAACGTTACGTTGTGCTGATATTAAATTTATAGTTATTTATAATTTTAGGATGATTTTTGGAAAAGGAATTCTTGTTAATTTAAAATAAACATCTATATAATTAAAAAGGTTGATGATATGTGTCATCTTTGACGGCATACGTCTCATTGTTACCACGGACGGACCGTATCCGTTACACATTGTTCATATATATTCTGACAAGTCAGGAGTCGTCAACTCCGAATAAAATTTTTTTTTATAGATCTAACGAAAATCGGGTCAGCTTTTTAATTCAAATTTTTTTTGTTATAAATTTTCGATGCTTCATGAAATAATTTCATTTAAATTTTTTTACATAAGAAACCCGTCAACTCTTACTATAACATAATTCTATCTTTGTAGTTTTGTATAGTATACCTCCTTTGAGGTGACACTTATTCTTCAGTGAGACGTTTTTTTTTTTTTAAAGCACTTTCTTCCTTCCTTCAAGTTTTTGCCATACGAAACTGAATACATCCAAAATGTAATGCTTTTTTTTTTTTTTTTTTTGTTATCTGTAAAGTTTTCGAAATCTAAGTTTTTTGTCTATTCTTTCTTAGAGGTGGTAAGTACCTAATCGTGAATGATTTCTTGTGCACGTTGTGTTGTGTAAGTGTATGTAAAATGCATAGTTGAATTTCATTTAGACGTTACCTAAAGATGTTTAATAAGTACAATGCAATCTAGTTGCATTTCCACATGACATCACAGATGTGGCACAGTTCAGTAACTTTAATTTTACATGCACTCACTATAAGAAATGTATGTACGAACTGACATACAGGGAGTTTGAATATATATATATATATATTTGAATCGCTTCGTCATTTGTAGTTCTACACTACGAATGTTATTATTGAGAAAATAGAATTTTTAGTTTTACTTTGTATTCGCAATATACATGAAATGGGTTTTCTATTTTTAAATGTAGTATTTTATATAACACTAGTTGTGCCCGCGACTTGGTTCCTGCGGAATTAAGTTACTCCTTATAATAATCCGCCATTAAAAGTCCTGTTAAAATCGGTCCAGCCGTTTCAGACATTAGACGGAACAAACAGATACAGACAGACGGATAGAGATTTTTTTTTAATGTAAGTACCCTATATACTTTCATATGCATATAGTGCTTATATTAATAGCCGTTAACTTGAAATTACAAACGGACAATTAAATTATATTTAATTATATATACATGAGTGTAATAAATGTGAAGACTGAAAACTTTGTGTATAAGTAACATTTGAAAAATCTATACTTATAAATATATTTCATAAACGCTATAATAAGTCGATATCTTTACAAAATAAAGTCTCAACTAAGAGTACCTACGGTGCAGCTTTTTCTAGTGTTTAATAACTTTGTAACTAGTTTAATATGTCCCCATCGGAGCAGCGAACCCGATAATTAAATTTGAAAATAATTTTATTTATATGTAGAAAATTTTTATTACTTATTAGTATCAAATTAAATATGAAATGGAAGGAGCGTTATAAGAAGTTATAAGTATGATATGGCATCTGCATAAAAAATATAATAATTAATAAATTAGTTTTCTAAAATAAAACAGTTTGTTTTTTTATTTTGACTGTTTTTACATCGATTAATTATATACTAGAAAAAGGAATTGTCTGTATATATATATATATATATATTTTGTTATCTATGTTCATTTACAGTCTCGTTTTCGACGTCCTTTGATATAAATATATGTATGTATATTATAATTGTGTTCGTATACAATTTTTTTTAATGTTATATACATGAAAGGCAACAAAGTTAACGGGATCTATATAAATCATTTGATATATATTCATTATTTATTATTTTACTATAGGCGACATTTTTTCTGTTGACGCCAGGCGGGAACAGGGCATCGTGTGCTCCCTGCGGGAGGGCTTCGGGTTCATCCGCTGCGTGGAGCGGGAGCAGACGATGTTCTTCCACTTCGCCGAAGTCCTGCGCCTGGGGCAGGAGTTGAGCGTGGGCGATGAGGTTGGTAACGAAGAAAACCGACGGCACAACGAGGGCTCGAAGCGATTGTATAGCTTCGTAATCGCAGGTGGAGTTCACGGTGGATCCGCTGGCTTCGTTCTCGAACATGAACAGCCGCCAGTCCGCCATCCGCATCCAGCACCTGGCGGCCGGTTCCGTTCAGTTCGAGGCGCTGCTGGAGCGCGGCGTGCGCGGTGTCGTCGCCAAGGAGGCGCAGTATGCCGCCGCCTCCAGCCCCCCCGCCGCCACTGCCTCCCCCACCGTAAATATGTCTTTACATTTATTTTTCTTTACTTACAATTTATACGTACTCTAATAACTTTTAACTGCATTGATTTATTTGTACGGCTCCCTTTTCATCGATAAATTCGGGTGAGTTTATCGATGTCTCTCACGTTAGTCAGATGGCGGGTTTTATATTTTCTGACAGAAGCGATTATAAATGTTCTGCAGCTTTATATTTTCGCAGTTGCAGTAGGAAGCGTTTAAATCTCGGGATACATTAATACATAGCGTATAAGTATACGGCACTCTCTGATTGGCGTCTTCCTTGCGGGCTCCGACGCTGTCATTGGTAGTAGTGATGTGACGAATATTCGCATTCGATATTCGCATATTTTTGGGTATTCGCGTTCACAAATGTCGGCGAATGTCTTGCGAATATAAATATCAGATAAAAAACAATTTGAAGTTAATAGTAGGTTAATTTTAAATCCATTCATTCAATTCATTCATTCAAAAGCCATTCATTTTTTATGTTTTTTATACAAGACAATATAATTTAACCTCGTAATGTTCGCCAAATTTTAATAAAGAATTGAATATTCGCGAATGTCGGTAGTGGATATTCACAATCGCATTCGGAAATGTTAAAAAAAAATGTCATTCCTTACATCACTTTATACATATTCAAAAGGAAAATAATTGTACCTATAGGTATTGTTATTTTTAATTTGTAATCATTTAATTGACTTTTTTTTCACTTCACTTATAAGAAAACACTCAATATTTTTGTTTTTTTTTCTTAGTGTCTATTTTTTTTAAATATATATTGAAGTAGTAAGTATTTTTTCGCAGAAATTTTGTGAATGCGAACATGTAAAAATGTTCGTCACATCACCAATAGGTGGTATAAAAAATTTAACTAACGTAGAAGCTGAAATTTACCATACATATTCATGTGTACAGAATTAAAGTTATTTTTTTTATATTATTATTATTCAAAAGTGTAAGTGTGTAAGCAAACAAAATAAAGATAGAAATAATATAATTTAATAGCGACCGCGCGTTAATGCGCTAACTCTCTTATAAATATGTAAAATGTTGACAATTTTAGAATTAAATTCATACATACATACATACATACATAAGTATGTATGAAACATGAATATTTAATATTTTTAATGCGAATGCAGTTTCACTGCAATGTCAGTTTTATATAATTAAATGTATAATTTAGATGTATTAACTACGTTTGAATGAAATTATATAAGGAATAATTACATGAATACATATATATATATAGACCCTATATATAGACGAGTGTCTTATGTATATTCATAAGTTATTAACTATAATAGTAACAGCGTTAACACTAAACCTACCGACAATTCTTGTATACCTGTTCCTACCGCACGACGTCAAATTGACTGGTAATTAAAAGTTACTTTATTATATAACGCAGGTAATAATGGAAATAACTAAAAGTAAAGAGTGAAGAAAATATTATATGCATATTCTAAGTATTGTCATGCAGTTTGATAACGATATTATAACGTTTAAAAATGTGTAAGTTTCACAACAGTTTAAGAACGGTCAATTTGACCGGTACTTGGTAGGTTTAGTGTTAAATAAGTTTATACGATACTATTAGGACGACACTGCTTCAACTATAATTATAAAGATATTACAAAATATTCATTCATGTCTTACTCTGTTTTATATGATACATCAATCACGTGGTTTCCTCCTGAACCTGGATACGGAGTAGAAGGATTATGACCATCAAAACTACTGAATGATACTTTGATGAGATAATTGTAATGATATTGCAATTAAAGACGAAATGAATGATTCTCTAAATTTTTAATTTGAGAGTAACTTAGGTATATATCTTTATTTTGTAAACATATTAATTGTAGCAGTAATACGAGTAGATAAATGGTATTAATCGCGTGATATTTATTAATATTTAATACTACTCTGAGAACTCGGTTACTGTATGAAGTATCATTTGTGTACTTCGTTTATGTGAAGTTGCCAGTAGGTAATTGGTTTAATTGAGCAGTGATTATTGTATACGATGCGATGGTGTGACAGAGCGGGTTATTATAATGTGAGGGTAGAACAATATTGCGATATGCGTGAATATTTTGTTTGGTTTTCGATGAGTTATTTAATTTTTATCCTCTTCGATCTAAAGAGGGACCTAAAGTTACCCTTAAGCATTGAAATTGAGGTAAAGTTAACAAATCCTTCATATACTTGAGTGTACGCCAAATATAATAAATGTTAAAGTAAGTAAGTAAGTTAAATAAGTTTTATTATAACATTCAAGAGTTTTTAGTGAATTGAAATGTGTGGAGCTTAGGTTGTTTGTTGACTCATTTGCAGAGTTAATATTATAATGTATACATATTAAATTTCTTTTAAATAGAGCAACTGTTTAGTTTCTGGCCGGCTCTTCTCAGCAGAGCAGCATTCCGAGCCCGTAGTATCTTGCTCACGTACTGACTACACTGACTTTTATTGCTATAATTGACGATTCAAAATGCCTACTCGAATAAGGATAATTTGTATTTGAATTCGAGGGTGAGTTTTGTAGGTACGAAAGTCGGGAGCCCCTCTGCCGGCATCCCGTCATCGTTCTCCCACCGTTGCGTTTATGAAATATAATGTAGAATTGCATCCTGAATTCGATCTTTAACATGAGTGTGTAGTGATGATAGTCGCTCCCATTCGCCGCGTCCCCTCTCGACCCTCGCTAAATTCCTTAATAACAGGTAGCGAATTTGTAACGTAGGTACGACGGAAACAATTGTTCGGCCACTTGATTTTTATTGGGTGTTTTTACTCAGACAGGTTAGAGTTAATCAATACCACTCGGCAGCAACACTTTTGGACCCTCCCGCACCTCCTTACTTTTTATGCATATATAATTTTGTTAACAGCGTCTAGGTTTAAGTAAAAACGTCTTTAAAATTTTCTTCTTTTACGTACATGTATGATTGTTGTATGAAAATATAAAGTTTATTTTAACTGCCCTACCCCGCGACTTTGTCCGCTTTAGAACAAAAAAACTTTGCAAATTTAATCTCAACTATTTAAAGGATCAAATACTATTTTAAAAGCATTAAGATCTTCCCTACGGATTTTAATTTCACAAGAATGACATACAACCAATTATAATAGGATATAATAATGATCAGTCGCCATATTCGTAACTATGTTTGTCTCGATCCGATATCGTAATAATGGATGTGAACTGTTAACGCTGCGAAGGCTTCGGGCCATGAGAGGGATATCCCTCCGTGGGGCTCCGCTACTGATTGGCGGGTTGTGAGTATCGTACGATAAATCATTTAGAACATTTATTTGTGAAATGTTTTAACTTTTATTGTTTTCTCTTATAAATAAACTTCCTTCCGCCTTTCTGTGTGTGTGTGTACATGTATACAGCAATGTCGTTGAGTGTATCAATTAATTTAATATATGACGTTTGTTAAACAGTGATCACGATAGAAAAAAAAACCCCGCTGAGTTTGTGTGTAGTTCCTCTCAGAGCAGGGCGTATTTTTAACCCTCGTAGCCTTATTTTAAGATGGAAAGTGTCTTTACGGAAGGGCTTATTTCGATACGTACGATATCAAAATAGGCCCCCTGTCACTCCCATTTGACGTACACAAGTGATCACTGGTATGGATTCAATGTGGAAAAATATAAATAAATAAATAAATAAAAATAAAGTTATTAATAACAGTGAATGTCGAACGATTCTAGTTCTAATGTGGTATATGTTAAGAGTGCATTTTGTTTGTATATATAAAGTTTAAAATGATGTTGTTAAATCGTGTCATGTTGTTTCAGGAGTCTGGTATAATAACCTGTCAAATAAACAACATGAAGAAATCGATACCGTACACAGTTAAGAAATGCGAATCAAAAATGCTACCTCGCGTCGGTGACAAAGTAACATTCGACCTGTATCAGGTAAAACCTCTATATTATTATGTATAACGCAGTTAACTAAGTTGCATTTGAAGTAATGGGCACGGCTGTATGGCAGCGATAAAATATTCAAACGTTCCCTTAATAGGTTTTCGAGGAACTTTTTTTCCACGATTGTTACGTGGTACGAACTTCCGAACGTTTCTTCCGGATCTTTACGACAGGGGTACCTTTAAAAGCGTATACTCCCACCTCCAAGGTCGTCAATTAATGGTCGGCGGTGATCACTTGTCTTGTATGACCCGAAAGCTCGTTTGCCCTAAACAAAAAAATAATAATAATGACCCTCGATAAACTAAAAAAAAATTTATAATAACCGTTCCTCTCCCAGGTGAAAAGAAGCAAGGAGCTGGTGGCGATGAGCGTGGCAACACAGCACAGTCTCACTAACGGCACCCGCGCCGGTGTCACCGCCCAGGGCTTCGTGGCCGCGCTTAAGGACGGCTTCGGGTTCATCGAGACCGCGGACCACACCAAGGAGGTGTTCTTTCATTTTAGGTACGCCCTCGCTTGTCACGTAATACTATTGATATTCTTTAATCTGAATACGTTAAAAGCATTTTAATATGCTATTTCAGTTTAATGATAAGGAAGGAACCTTAAACAATTTATTTTATTATTGATTTAATTTAATTCCATATCTTTATTGGTATATGGAATTATAGTAG
Organism: Melinaea marsaeus rileyi; assembly: GCA_918358865.1. NCBI lineage: Eukaryota > Metazoa > Arthropoda > Insecta > Lepidoptera > Nymphalidae > Melinaea > Melinaea marsaeus. Next base: position 8,243,873 of record OU911095.1, on the reverse strand, counting down.
TAACTTAATTAGGTATCAAGTTACTGAAGAAAAAAACATATTCAAACTTATCTCACTAAAATAAAACTTTAATTTAATATAATCAAAGATATGTGTGTATATATTAAAGGATAGTGAGAACTGATTATACTATGGTTGTACAAAATCTATTGAACGAATTTGTTTATAATTATACATGTGTTTATGTTAATATATGAAGGTCACGTAATACAGGGGGATGAATGAACGGATTAACGAATGAATGAATGAATTAATTAATGAACGACCGAACACGTATTGTGTCCCAAATAATTGATAAAAAAAGAACTGCAAGGATTATTAATTTTATACGATATATAATGTTCCAACATACAAAGTATAAATGCTAAGCGATTTAATTTAGAAGACAATACTTGAGGGGATGTTCAATATATTTTGTTTGTTTTTCTTTTTAGTATAATTGAAAGAAAATATTAAGTAATAGAGGAATGAATGAACCACCGAACACGTATTGTATCCCAAATGATTGATAAAAAAAGAACTACAATGTATCTCAATTTTATACGATATATAATGTTCAAACATACAAAGTAAATGCTAAGCGATTTAAATTAGAACACAAAACTTGAGGGGGTGTTAAATATATTTTGTTTGTGTGAGATTATGTGAATGATTAAGGGAAAGTTACAATCCGCCATGGGAAGGTCACCCTACTCCACCAATGTGATCGGTCACTTGCCGTAAATGCGACTTGATTGATGACGCTCATGCTATTTTGTTTTGTTTGATACAATTCTTGCACTTTTATATGCGCCTTTGCGATGGTTAATTTGCGCTAATTGAATGAATTTGTATATATATATATATATATATATATATTCTATGATGATTTTTTTTTCTACAATGATACATCACTGACTATATCTCTACCATTTAATGTTTTGCGTTTAAAATTTTATTTTATACATGTATAATATAAAAGTGAAATGTATATGTGAAATTATGCTGTTTAGCGAATGTATAGCGAATATGTTTTTATATACACCTATATACTCGTATATATATGTGATGTGATGTAGTTATCAGGATGCAATCACCTGTTTGCCTTCGAAGTCATAATAACCGGGACCGACAATCGTTACTATTTCATTATACATATTGTGATGAGGAGCGTTAATAGCTTTGCGATTGATTGTGTTTTTAACAAGAAATATGAAGAATTTTCTACTTTTTTCGTCATAACAGCACAACACATGAACGTTACATACGCCAAATTGAATGAACATTACATACCTCGAATTCCAGCAACCTGGAAGGCAGCCCGGAGTCGCTGGAGCTGGGATCGGAGGTGGAGTACAGCTTGGGGCGGCAGGCGGGCGCGGGAGGGGGATGCGCCAGCGCGGAGCACGTGCGCGCGCTGCCCCGGGGTTCCGTGCACGTGTCGCGCGCCCTCGAGCCCCCACTCACCGGCACCGTCACCAGGACGTTGCGGGCCCTCAACCCCGACCAGTCAAAGTACTCGGGTGTGTATCATTCATTTCATTCATTTTATTTATATCTTTTCCACTTTGAATCCATACTATTGATGACTTTATACGTCTAATGGGAGTTACACGAGCGCCTATTTTGATACTTTATGTACCTACGAGATAAGTCCTTCTCTCAAAACTCTCCTACTTTAAATATGGATATGAGGCTCCTAAACGTGCCATAGTCTGAGAGGAAACTCAGGCGGGTTTTTTTTTTATTTTGATCACTTTCAAAGAACAATGTACAATAAACAATTAGAACCATCTCAATCAATTCGATAAGTCGCCCTAAAGATTAGTTAATAAGAAAATGGGAACCCGTGGCTAGCAAAATGGCCAGTAACCGCAAGAAGCACCCGTCCACGAGCACCACCCTTGCAATATTTGAGGGAAAAGGGTGATGGCTGACAACACACACAAATAAGATATTATTTTTTTTTATTAAATAATATAAATATATTGACTTCAGGTCTCATACAAGTGGAAGGAGGCACGTCCTACGAATTCGGCATCATGGGTTTAGCGAGCAAGAGGGAGATCCTCCAAGTGGGCGACCCAGTGACTTTCCAGTCTGATATGGAGGGGCGGGCTACCAATATAGTGCCTATAAGAAAGAAGAGACGCGCCACGGTCGATGCTATAAAAGGTTTCTACAAAAATATGTTGATAAAATTCAAAAAATTTTAAGAACTCGTAATGTTAAATTCATCACTTTTCGTTAATAAGTAAGTGAAAATGCTCTATAGGTTCTGAAGAACTATCTCTTTGAAAATTTTGTTCTCTTTGAGAATTGTTATTGAGATAGGATTAATATCTCTTTTTCTGTTGTTTAAATCACATCTTCATAAACTAAAACAAAACAACGTTTTAAAAAATGTAGTGCTCACTTTGGATTTGATTTAAATATATAAAAATGTCAAAATAATTTTAATATCAGCAATAAAACTAATATTGATTTGTTATAAAGGTTAAAAAAAATAAGTTTCGAATATTACCTTCTATATACATACACCTTATCTGTGTTCTCATCCCCGTTCTTATTCCCCAGGCGGTTTCGGCTTCCTATCCCTGGAGGCGGAGGAGGGCAGGCGGTTATTCTTCCACATGAGCGAGGTCCGCGGGAATCCCTCGGACCTCTCGTCCGGGGACGCCGTGGAGTTCGTCATGCTCACCAACACAAGGAACGGGAAGTGCTCAGCCTGCAACGTCGTCAAAGTCGGGTGAGTCTACTTACATGATAGTAATAGTAGTAGTAGTAGTAATGTAGTATGCGTACTAAAGATTTTTGGTTATTATTGGTACAATTGTAATAAATATGTTTTGTAATTTTATTTATTGTAGGACCTATCACTCATGAACATTCTGAAAGTTTCCGAATTTTCTCGCACGTACACTCGCACAGAAAACTGTTATTGTCTATATAATATAAATGTATGTTGTTTAAGGGTTGTCCCTTTGTTTTTTTTTTAGCAACTGATATTTTTAAAATTATATTTAGAAAACCTTAACCTAAAAAACCTAGAAAACCTGTCGTTATGTATGGATCTGAGTGCTGGGCGATGAAGGTGATGGCTGAAAAGCGTTTGCATGTAACGGAGATGCGAATGTTAAGATGGACGTGTGGGGTGACAAGAAGGGATAGAATAAGAAATGAGTATATTAGGGTATATTAAGCTTAGGAGTAGCGCGAGTGACAGAAAAAATTAGAGTTAGCCGTCTGTCATGGTATGGGCATGTTAAGAGGAGGGATAAAAGGCACGTGACCAAAAGAGTGCTAGGTATGGTAGTGGAGGGATGGACAGGTAGAGAACGACCGAAGAAAAGATGGATGGATTGCGTGAAAGACGATATGGAGAAGAAGGGAGTGTGTACAGAGATGACGAGTAACAGGAGAATATGGAGGGAAAAAACATACTGTGCCGACCCCAGAATGGGATAAGGGCAGGAAGATGATATTTAGAAAACCTTAAATGACTCTGAAAATCATTATAATAAGATCGATTAGAATAATAATCGATTAAATGACACTAAAATGCATCAGCTTTTGTGTTGATTTCGGGAATCTTCGGCATTATTCGGTGCTATAATATATTTGTCAGTCACACATTAGGCACTAGTTGAACGTCTTTTTCGCTATTTCTTTTCTGTGGAATAGCAACGACAAAAATTTTTTGATATTTAATTTTTTTCTTAGTTATAGAGCTGAGCGTAAGTGAAGCTCTTACTCGTTTGGGAGACCTTTTTTGTGTTTAGTTTTCTCCAGAATGCGACGAGATAATTAATAAAAATAATGTATGTTTGAGCCGAACGCGGATGTTATAGCGAAAACAGATTGAAAAAATGTTTAATCATTCAAAAGTTATCAAGAATAGAAGAAAGGAGAGGGGCTCAGCTTAACACCCGCCGCGCACGGTTGGCGGATCCTAGTATTATTTTTAGTTTTCCTATTAATTTAAGTTTCTCATGTTAATTTAGTTGTCGGTCATAATTTTTGTTCTTAAATTTTGTAAAATAATTTTATTTTTTATTTCTCTTGTTCAAGTTATATCATTTATGTATGATTTTGTTGGTTTTATTATTAGTTATAATTTATATAAAATACACAAATTAAATGCTATAAAAAATAAAAATATAGTTCAATATCAATTTAAAATATATAATGTCATATTTTATGGATAACAACAGTTCTCTTTGCGACTACATGTACATGTGGGAAAATTCGAAAATCCTGTTTTCAGGGTGTCCATGACTCGTCGACTCTACTATACATAAGTCTTGCTACTAATAAATTATCGATACCGATATTGAAACTCAAAATAGTTCAATTTAACACTAAACCTACCGACAATTCTTGTATACCTGTTCCTACCGCACGCCGTCAAATTGACCGGTAATTAAAAGTTATTTTATTATATAACGCAGGTAATAATGGAAGTAACTAAAAGTAAAGAGTGTAAAAAATATTAAATGCATATTCTAAGAATTGTCATGTAGTTTGATAACGATATTATAACGTTTAAAACTGTGTAAGTTTTACAAAAGTTTAAGAACGGTCAATTTGACCGGTACTTGGTAGGTTTAGTGTTAAGCTTATTTAAAAAAAGTTACAAATAGTATTTGTTCAATTATTCAACAATATAGATAATAACGCTTAGAAAATTTTATTCTTAAATTCTTAGAATAACTTATTTATCGACAAATTCTCAAACAACAACAACTCAAACACTCGACACCTATACTGTAACTTCAAACATTAAACACGTTCCGAATGATGCCAACAAAACTTTTTTCTATCTATATGAATAAAACACGACAATGAAATTGCAAATTATAAAATTATCTTTTATTTTACAACAGTTGGTTTATTGGTTTTAATATAAAGTAAGGATTTTCTGTTAATATTTCCACGAGTTCTACGACGTAACATATTCTTCTATTTAGTAACAGTCAGAAAAGGAGTGATTTTTTTAATACAAATACTTTTAAAATTAAATCGTAGTCAGATTTTTGCTATACCGTGGTTTTTGTGTAAATTGTGTGAAAATTCTTCATATATATGAATTGTCATGTATTTTGTAATTGTACTAATTAAAGTGCAGTCAACTTTTATTATTTTATTATAACAATCTTGAAGTATATTGTACTGATAAGATTATAGAATTAATGTTCCAAACAAAGATCACATAGATTGGTTACAAAGTGTTTCAATTACTCTTGTAGGTTTATCGACCTCTTTGAGTACTAATATTTAAAATTATGACACAGTAGCAACAGCAGCGTTACTCTTGTATGACTAACGACGCGGTGTTTTGGGGTACTAATTTCTACAATCATGACACAGTAGCAACAGTAGCGTTACTCTTGTACGACTAACGACGTGATGTTTTTGGGTACTAATATCTAAAATCATGACACAGTAGCAACAGCAGTGTTACTCTTGTATGACTAACGACGTGGTGTTTTTGAGTACTAATATCTAAAACCATGACACAGTAGCAACAGCAGCGTTACTCTTGTATGACTTACGACGCGGTGTTTTTGAGTACTAATATCTAAAACCATGACACAGTAGCAACAGCAGCGTTACTCTTGTATGACTTACGACGCGGTGTTTTTGAGTAATAATATCTAAAATCATGACACAGTAGCAACAGCAGCATTACTCTTGTATGACTAACGTTGCGGTGTTTTTGAATACTAATATCTATAATCATGACACAGTAGCAACAGCAGCAGTGCAAGCAAGAGCGCGAAGCGCGAACGCGAGCGGCCGGAGCGACCGGAGCGGCTGCTGGCGCGGCTGCGCACGGTGTCGCTGGAGGAGGCGGGCCCTCGCGTGGTGGTGGTGCGCCCGCCGCGCGGCCCCGACGGCAGCCGCGGCTTCCGCCCCCGCAGGCCCCTCGCCGACCAGCTCGCCGAGTGAGGCCTCCCCTCCCCTCGACGCACCGAGGCCTCGACACAGCTACCGTACCGCTAAGTAGGTAAACATCATAGGTTTTGTTTTTGGAAATTCTTTCGGTGAACTATACCAGCGGTGTCGTACGTCGTATTGATTCGTGATTATATATTCTGTGGTTAAATCTGCTGGTGAACCCCGATCGTATAGTTTACCATTCACGTATTCACCGGAGACTGACTATTACCCTGTATAGCAGTATTTAGATGATTAATAAATTTTTTAGGTGAATAAAATTTCCGTGGAGCCCGTTTTTAGTTGTACGAGCGATGGACATATCAATTGAGGATTTGTTTGCTTGACACGTTGTTTGTTATGAGGTTCTTTTTCGCATACGTACGTTGTTCAAAATTCCGTCTACCCTCCAATGGTCTATCCGGGTCCGCACCGCGCCCGTCGTCCGGACTTACGTAGTGATGTCCTGGTTATGTTTAGTTACTGTGACCGTTTGCGAGCTCAGATTATCTAGTGCCTTTTATTTGATGAAATATGATTATATAAAGGGATAAATCAAAAAAAAAAAAATAACAGGTGCCTTATTGTGTTATAACTGAGCCGTCAGCGGGTAGACATGTGTATACAAAAAGTTTGTATTTGTTTTTTTTTATTTTTTTTTATTTTATTGTATTGTGTATTCACTCTCGTACTATGTATGACCCAGTGTTGGTTTATTTAATCAATTAAATTATTATGTAGTGTATGTAAAACTCAAAATAAAACGAGATATATCAGGTACAATAATTTATATTTATTATTGTTTTAAGTTCTTCTGTTTTTACGTTGACGGCCTTGTATTGTTGTATTGTCTTCATTGCGTGCGGTGTATTGTAAATTTTATAAGTATGAATATGTACATGCCCCCCCCTCCCCCCCCATAGTTATAATTTTAAATTCAAACCATTGTTAGTTTATTTTCAAAACGATCGGAGATATATCATTTAAACGGATCGTATCTTATGTAATTGTGATTATAAGAATTTTAATGATGGATTTCTCTGTTCGTTTTAATAAAATTATGGTTTTTTTTTTATATATATAGCATATATTGGAGAAACGTTCATGAATTGTTTTTTTTTTATATTTTGTCTATGAAATTTTCTTTTAATATTTTGTTTCTATCGATTAAGTGAAGTCTTAGTGGGGAATAAAGGCATTAAAATATATATATATAGAAATCTTCTCCGGTACACGACTATATAGATCTCTATATATTGAATTCTGTGATTTGGTAATCGTATGTGCAATATGAAATTACATTTTTTTTTGTATAGTCGGCTCGTAGGGCGCTGGCACGTTTATAATCGACCCGGTGTTGACTCGGATGACCATAACGCGAACAAAGTGTTTGTTATATTTAGCTTATAAATAAATAAATGATTGATCGGGAAATATAATAATAATGGCATTATTAAAAACACGTGCTACGTACTGGAATGGAACCAAAGACTGAGAAAAAAAATATTTATTGCAATAATAATATTGGTATTAGATTATTTTAATTAGCGTTTATATATACGTTTGTATTAGATTCATTAACGTCGACGTCCTCGAATTGTATAGCAGGCAGCATTGTGTAATCTGTACGAAAAAAAAAACGGTGCAAAATATTAAATTGTAAAGAGGAGAAAGAAAAAAAAAAAAAGTTGCGAGTTGCGTTCTGATAATAGACTGAATTAAAGAGCAATAAGTAATATGTTTATATCATCGGTTCGGGGTGACGGCTTTGGTGATAACTCGTTCGGATCGGAGTATGTTGTGTTGTGTACGCTTTGTGTTCTGTTAGGTTTTGGTGATGATGATATTGTAACGAATTTTTTCTGTAATTAAAGGCGATGTTGCTATTGTAGTGTATAAGTGTGAGTAGACGGTCGGACGGCATGTCTGTATGTATGTAACGTATTATTTATGGATACAGCTTAAAGAAATTATCAATGTATGTATATTTAACTCGTATTCTCTGCCGATAAGTACATTGAAGAATGCTGTAATAATGTTAGTTAAATATATAAATAAAAATAATAATTTACGTTTTCTGATCGCTAAATTATATATCGCGACGCTCCCCCCCCCTAACGTATCCCCGTGACACGCTCCGAGTCGGACGAGCCGACGACGTTCGTTTATTTTATATATATATATTTTTTTTGTATGAATAATTCCAAAAATGGGAATTTTGAACAAACGTTATATGCTGTACGCTTATATATTTGTTAGCTTGTAAATGCCCGTGTAACCATGTGTAGTGTTAGTGGCAGAGCGATGTATTTAATCTGGATTGATGTTCTAGTTTCTCCCGGACGCACACCGGGTTTAGATATACTGTGTACGGGCCTCAGCGTACCTTCGAGAACGCTCCTCGACTTTAATATTGTGATGTATCACCCACACGGGTGTTTTTGGTTCCGTAAATTAATAGTAATGAGGATTGTGTAAGGAGTGGAGTGTGTGGCGTTCTCGCAGCGTCCGCTCGCGCCGTCTCGACTCGACGGTTTTTTCAATCTTAACTGTTCGGCGAAATCATATTAAAAATAATGCAGTGCCTAAAAGAACCTCGAGAGGGATGATACCAAATGTTAAACTTTCAGAATTACAAAACTTTGGAATTATAATAAGAGTTTATTTTATTTTATTTGAAGTTGTATTATTGAGATGTATCTACGCCAAATGTTACAAGTCCTATACGTGATACATTTTCTATATGAAGGGTCGGTACGGTCGGTGCGATTGTCGTTTATCGTCAATCGTCACCCGCCGGTCGCCTGTATCAAAGTATATGTGTAATGGGGTGACTGTCGAGCGACTCGAGAGTTGCCAACTATATTTATAGCTATACGATACTTGAAATAAACAACATTAAACATATACTAATATAAAATATATTATTATCATTTATTTACGAATACCCGCTCGCTCTCCGTCCAGGTGGATGTTCTACCGAATGTTGACGTCGTATAAATCAGGGCTTCTTAAACTGTGGGTCGCAACCCCCAGGGGGGTCGCGAGACTACTGAAAGGGGCGTCGCAAAGATCTGATACTATGATCATTATATGGAGGAGAGGGGGGTCGTTTAAAATTTCCTAAGCTTGAAGGGCCTATATAAAAAAGTTTAAGAAGCCCTGGTATAAATAATACACGTGGACCTACGTGTTGATCATTTATTTATTAACGCTCACAAAATACATATATTTATTACAACTATCAACTAACACTTGACACGAAATAAAATTAATAACTAAAATATCTATTTACTACTTGATCTTAACAACAATAGCATCTTGGAATGACAAATTTATGAAGATGTCTCGTAAATAAAATTCTTATTGTCCTAGATTTAAAATATTATAGATAAAACAAACAAAAAATCAGTATTACATACACATTATCCTAAAAATAGAATTTCACTGTACTATAGTAAAATTTTAAAGACAAATTTGTAACTAAAATATTAAGGAACGGCACTACTGACGTAAAAGGTAAGGTTGATTAGGTAAAGGTAAAAGGACTTTTTTTGATCAAAATATCAGTCAATTTAATATCAAAATGTCGGTCAATTGTCTCATCGGCTTATCGGCGATGGAGTGGCAGATATTGAGGTGAAGGTGAAGCGGCCGCCATTGCCGATTGTTATTAAATAGCTATTGTCACAAAAGTGATTTGAAAATTGCTTTACAATGATGATGTCTTTTGATGCACTATAATAATAAGAGACCAGAAGAAGCGAATCACGATTACTAAGTTACTTAAATGCAATTAATGATTACAATTTCATAATTGTTGATTTTTAAATTTCTTAAAAAATATATAACATTTTAAGGTATAAAATTTTCTTAAATGCACAAATTGTCATGGCACATTTTAACACGTTATTAAAAGCAAAAAAAATATATAATTATTGATATAAAAATAAAAAAGATCACCTTGTTTCCTAATTAGAATTTCTAGAATATATGTTGTTGACATATGCCTTGCATTGTATGTACCTACGGGGCGTCAACATCGTACAATGGTACGTCCGCGTACTTTTCGTGTATCTGTGCGCACGTGAGTCCCTTGAACCGTGCTTGGTGGTCGTAATTAGGCCACCGGCGTATCGCGTTGTACAGATTGGAGCCGGGGCTGGCCGTGCTGGTGAGATCCCGCCCTCCCACCACCAGGAAGTCACGGCGGAGGTGTCCCAGACGTACCCCTTCTTCCAGCAGCAGGAGCGTGTGGTTCTCCATAGCGGCAGTCATAGTCGCGTGGTTCGGCATCTCCTCTCTGTAGTCACCTATCAAAAAAGTATTGTAGAGGACATAACATTACAGCTTAATATCTTGACTCGTACACATTACGAAATTGTCATATAAGGCCTTATACACATTCATACTCGTTCAGGTTCAGTTGTATGACTTATAATCGTTAATTTATAAAATATACTGACACGTATCCTACAAAGAGGCTTTATGAGTTACATTCTAACACTTAGTCCTGTTTCGATTATTACGTACGGCGTCCTATACTTATCAGCTTGGAAGCAAGATCAAAATGGCAACTACTAACTCTCGAGTATAGAAGCAAGGCCACAACATGATTCTTAAAACTTTTTGACAATTTCTAAGACTGATGGAGTTATCTGTTAAATGGAAGTCAGTAAACTAAAATATAATAATGATTTTCGAGTTGCTTTTCATTTGGACTGTTATAAAGTATGTTTAAAATACTGTTAATGTCTGCAGTAAATTTCGACTTCCTACTTTTAAACATGTTAGCAAAAATTCCAACGAGGTTATAAATCATGATCAAATCGGTAAGTACATAAGAATGAGGCTTATTTTTTGTTTGTGTACGTGATGTTTTTTAGCTACTACAATTAACCCCCTCCTTCCCCACTGATAGTTATTTTCCTGTCTTAGTTCTAATGTAGTCTGTCCAGGTCTATAGAATGTGTGACTAGATTCATAAATGCATTGTTTGAATTAAAATTTAATATCAATTGATGTATTAATGACTAAACCAGAAATGGGAAAATTAAAATGATTATTTTTAGCCAGATTTTAAAATAAATTTTGTGAAATACCCTCTAGCACTCTTAGCTTAGAACAGGGGTTTGCTACCAACTTAAAAAGGTTTTAATTTTTTTCCGTTTGCATATCTGCTCATAAACTACTAGAATAATTATAAAAAAATTGAGTTACTTGTTGATTAAGTCAACATGTAGGAATATTTTTAATCCAGGAATTTTCCCATTTTTAGGGAAAACTATAAAGTATTAAACTTTATATGTTAATAAAAAGGGATTACTATATTATGGTATATGTGATGGTAAACTTACCTAGGAAACCGAGCCCTACTGAGCAGCCATTATAGCCAAAGGTGTGGGCGCCCTCTACCGACCACCCGCGGTTCTCGTAAACGCGACCGTCGTTACCGATCGCAAAGCTGTATCTGGATCATATGATTTTTATTTTTTTATTAAAATCAAATTCAGTTTTGGAATATAAACAAATCATTTTTAATTAATTATTATATTGTTATTAAAAGAATTGTAGTTTCAAATTGTTTTCATCAATCTAAAAATCTAAAATTTGGTTGAAAATATGAAAAATGAAATTAATGTGTATTAAAATATACTCTAATGGTATTTGTGAGCACTCTTTAAAAGGAGAAAATGTACAGATAAATATTTCTAGTATTATTTGGTTTGTGTCACAGAGTAGAAAAAAATATCTAATACTTACGGAATATCATAGCCATGATCTTTCAGGTACCAACCCTGTAAGTTTCGTAGTTCGGCGGCACAGGACTTGAAGCGGTGGCACTGTGGGCCCACGGTGTTCTGTACTATCACCAGCAGGAGTGGTTGGTAGTGGTACGTGTAGTACGTGTAGTTTTGGGGCGTCGCCAGCCACATTTCGCGGCTGATGTTCCACTCATGTGGCGCTGGAGATAAATATAATCTACATCTCTCTGATATGATGATAAAACCGGCTTTTGGAAGTCACTAGAACGGTCTTTCCAACTCTTATGAGTTTCTAAAGATCGAACCCAAGACCATTATTTTCAATCGAGGTGTCTTTATCGCGACTGATAATACAAGTTTCAGTAAATATCTGATTTATACTCTCGGTACGTCTCTACAGCGAGAATGTTACCTTATTGTGGGACATATATACACACACATATATATATATATTTTACGATTATTACGATGAGAAGTCTATACAAATTGGAAGCATTACATAAAACCTAACCCTAACAGAAAGTAAGAAATAACTTTTTTTTATTTTTCTTTGAATATTATATGTATTCATTTAATTAGAAGTTTTTATTGGCAGCTATATGAATATAACGTAAGATCTATCGGTATTAATATATTTATAATTAAAACCTACAACGTCATGAACATTGTATCTATGTTAAAGTAATTTATAATATTGAATTAATTAATCATAATAATAATTATTTTTTCATCTTTTTTAATCTACAACAATTTAATTTACTTAAGTACTGCTCACTCTATAAAAGTCTTGATGTGAAATCAAAAGATTATTCTGAAGACTATTTATCGTTTTCGTTTTATCTTATCAGTGTTAAATATGATTCAAATATTTTTATCTTCAAAATTACAAGAAAATATAAAATAATATACCTAATATTTACAATCTACCACGCTACCACTAATACACGGAAATGGTCATTTCACAGTTTTAATCTTTTAATCTAAACTTGCTGGATAGATAATATATTAACCCGGTTGAAAAAAAAAAATTGTAGAGAAAAAAAAAATATCAAGCATCGTTAATTTTTCATTTTTTTAGTTAGATTATTTTTTAAATATACCTCAATATTATCTGTAGCTATACTAAAGATTACTCTGTACTCAGCCGTTACAAGTTAACAATGTTAGGTTCACCAACCTCTGTCCACTGAATCTTCCGTCTGTGAGTTTCGGGTGGAGAAGTATCCTATGAGGCCAACGCAGACGACCAGCACGGCGAGCGCAGCCGCACACGACAACCTCTCCGTACGCGTGCTGTTCTTAATTATGTGCCACAGATACTTCGGGAGTGGCAACTCTGTAAATATAAATTCTACATACAAATGGAGGAAATATAGTTATGGTTTCAATAAAACCCATCTCTTTGATACAGCTCATAGCCAGTGATCTTGATTGCATATAAGGAATTTCTATTTTTATAGATTATGTTTGCTGATATATAAAATTAGACGTATACATATTTCCTTGCCAACTGTTATAATAGAGGAGCTTGACACAATTCTCATTATGTTTGAAACAGTCTTAACCAAAAATACATGAAACTAATTCATATCATTTTAAATGTGAAGAGGATATTTGCTTTGACCACAAGATAATGCAAGCTATCGGCATAGGTTTCACCAATTGGTAGGGTTCGCTTATTCCCGATTACTAAATCGGTACTAAATGGTACTAACCATAGTTAATAATAAATCTATCATAGAATTTTATTTTTGCTATTGTGATATGGATGATTGTTGTCTGAATTATATAAAACATAATTATTATTTAAATAAATACTTTATTTTCCGAAGTACAACGTCGACCTCGAGCAAATCGTGCAATAAACATGTTACCTGGTATTATGATACATATACATACACATATGAATGAATAATTGTATCGTATAATACCACTAGTAAAATATTATTATAATTTATATAACCAAGAAATTACAATTTTAAAGTTTTTTTATATAACGATAGATAGATGAGGATTTTTTAAAAGCTAAGATGAAATGGTAGAAGAACAAAAGAATTATTATAAAAGGTTGAAGTGTGTGATATAAATTTAAATGTAAGTCTTCATTTTGAATTGTTTACAAAACATTTCAAGCGAACTCGAAGACAATTTTAATATCAGTCAGGCATTTGTTATCTGAACGAAGTTAAACTCCACGAGATATCATAACATTATTATTTGAAATTGATTATTGCGGAAACACAGTAACCGCCAAAACGGGGAAATTTTTTTATCCATGCCTAATCATTAGTTGTCTGTAACTTTGATAAGAGCCGTATGCATCTCCTATCTAACCTGACCTTGTCAGAGTATGGTCTGAGGTTTGAATACACGAAATTAGTGGCATTTTTAAGTATAGAGATAAAGTGCGCAATTTTTTTGTAAACTGATTTTTATATGGGTATATGTTATTATAGGAGAAATAATGTCCAGGAGTGTAACGACCGTATTTTTATTGTTATCTCATTTATCTTTGACAAGATAGCAAAAATAGAAATTCACTTTTGATAAATCGATTAATTAATTATAAGATAACATGAAAATAACATTAAAAAAGATTCAACGTATTTGTACAAACATGTATATTTGAATCATACATCCATACACTTTTCCTTATTTTGTTCCTATTCTATCTGCATCTTGTAGGGTTGCATTTGTGCCGTATTTTATATTTATTTTTGTATTTTACGCCGAGTTTTGTCGAGTATCCCATGACGTTAAATATCGTTTGATGGTTCTTTAATACTAAACCTACCAAGTACCGGTCAAATTGACCGTTCTTAAACTTTTGTAAAACCTACACATTTTTAAACGTTATAATATCCTTATCAAACTACATTACAATTCTTAGAATATGCATATAATATTTTCTTCACTCTTTACTTTTAGTTATTTCCATTATTACCTGCGTTATATAATAAAATAACTTTTAATTACCGGTCAATTTGACCGCGTGCGGTAGGAACAGGAATACAAGAATTGTCGGTAGGTTTAGTGTTAAAAACATGGGAGTGTTTTGCAAACCATCGTTTGTGAAAAATTTTGAGATTGCATGTTTTGTTAGATACAAGTCTCTTCCCCCTGACAGCTATTTATATATTTAGTTGATTTTGGAGGTTTAATAAATTTATTTTTTAACGAATTTGACGAATTTTTTTGGTAACTTAAAATATATATTTTTGTGCGCTTATATTGCAAAGGCTGGCTAAATCTTAAAAGGTAGATCAGAATAATATTCTATACAATTCTAAAGTATCTTAAAAAGATGTACTATAAATCTGCGAGTCTATATATCAGGTTCCGCAGTTACGGATTCGGTAGTTACGTACATTGCGCGTGGCTAGACATGCACTTGTTTGTTATTATAATTTACTAAAGTTATAACAGCAGGGGCGTAGGAACGAAATTTTTAATGGGTGGGCAGGTTTGAAATCGTACCCCGCCCCCCTAGTTTTTAATAATGTCAAAGAAAAAAAAGTTCTACGATGAGTCATCTAATCCGCCCAAAATAGAAAAGGTCCATTTTGTCGTGAAAAGCGACCTTTTTGCCTCTAAAATGGTCTTGAACAAATTTCCATTGAAACAATAAATGTTCAATTTCAAAATTTTAATCCTTTGAACAAAAAGCATGGGTGGGCAATGCCCACCCTGGGAAATTTCTGGGTGGGCAGCTGCCCACCCTGCCCACACGGTTCCTACGCCCCTGTGTAAATGTATAAATCACTGCAATACACCGTCACTCCTAAATTTCCTCTTTGAGTATTTTGTTATTTTCTGGTGAAAACATAAGCCAGCTTAATGTGGTATTAAGTTGAACAATATCACTTAATAACACCATAGACCTATCAATGTATTTTCACCGCCTCTCTTTTTAATAATCACTCTCGGAGTTGAAGAGACGTATCAATTTTTTACTTCTCACAGTATAATACTTCCCCATTCCTCAGAAATCAACAAGTTTTATGAAGGCTAAAGTCCTGTAATAAAAAACTTGTTTTTAGACTCCGGGTATGTTTTTAACAGTTTTTTTGAATACTTTTTACAAAAGTAAGATACATTATTTGAGATTTTTTCGACATTGGTTATGGATAAAGTGGTTTGTTCAAGATACCTCATTAAAAATAATAAATAGTTATATTTTAGTCCTACATTGCATACTGCCATATCTGGTACAGTCCAAACAGTTACGTCTAGGTCTCGTTCATAGACTCCTAGCATTAATTGTCGGCTGGCGAACGAGTCTTTTCATACTTATCAACGGCTTGGTAACAGTGAGTGTCAAGAGGTGGTATGTATTAGCAATCGACTTGTGTAGTGAATTTCACAATTTGGATGATTACCCGTTGCTCGTAAATGCTCGTTGATTTCACATGGTTGAAAATATCTTTAAAGATGTGCAAATGGAATAAATATGTGTAGATATATTAGACGGATGTAAATTATTTTTCTTTAATGT
This sequence comes from Melinaea marsaeus rileyi, assembly GCA_918358865.1. Classification (NCBI taxonomy): domain Eukaryota; kingdom Metazoa; phylum Arthropoda; class Insecta; order Lepidoptera; family Nymphalidae; genus Melinaea; species Melinaea marsaeus. Next base: position 8,227,694 of record OU911095.1, on the reverse strand, counting down.
CCATATTTTATATACCAAAACAATAATTTATTTGACTGTATTAAGGATCACCATGCATGTGTTGACAGCTAATATATTGTTTAGATTTAATTTTATTTCAGATTATGGAGGAGAGCGAGTTGTCTGAGACAATGTTTGAACAGGATTTAGCCATACGATATAACTTTTAATATTTTGCCTATCAGGAATGCACCATCGTATTCTACTGATACTGATACCAACATCGGTGGAAATGTACGAGTAATTGAGCGACCAGCAAATCGTTCGCCCGGTGTTTGATGAAATTGCTCATCACGACAAAGTAAAAGTTCTATTCCTGTACCAACTAAGAGAAATAGAGTATTGAATTTTACAATTACAAAAACTTCGAAATTTTATTTTAAAAATAAAGGCTTAAAGACCGACTAGCCACAATTTAGCGGAAAAATAAGTTTAGAGTTACCAATTATAGAACTAAAACTGTAATAATATATCTAGAGAGAGACGTTAGTAACGTTATTAATATTATTAAATAAGAATTTCTTATGTAAGTTATGCCAAAAGATTTGAATCACTCCTATCAAGTACTACTACAATCTACCAAGCTCTAGGTCAATTAGCATAATATCAAGATTAAGTTTGATAGATGGCTAATTGCGATTGGAGGAAACCCCAACTCGCTATTTTTGGGTTCAAATAATGCGATTAAAATTGGATTCTTAAATAGTCGATAAAAAACTGGTATATTGTTTTAGGTTTAAACCTATTTTAAATTAATCTCATGTGGTCCAACTTGAGAGGGCTTGATCTCTTCGATTATTATAATTATACATTTGTTATACAAAATACTAGCTCTGCCCACGATTTCGCTCGCGCGGAATATGTTTTATAAAATAAAAGTACTATTTACCTAGTTCTCTTAGAATCGGTTCAGCCGTTTCACAGATTATCCGGAATAAACAGATAGACGGACAGACAGAGAAAAATATTTTTTTTATGTAAGTACCGTATATACTTTCATATGTATTTAGTGAAAAGCTATTAATTTGAAATTATAAATGGGCCCTTAAATTTTGTTTACATGATAAATTTTATATATATATGTTTACGATAATAATATAAAGCATTTGTTCAGTTTAATACTCAGCTTAATTTTTATATTTAGCTATTTTATATTTTGTGAATTGTTTTCATATTTAATCATTGTATAAATTTTATCAAAATGATACATGTTGTGGTTATATAGTGGAAACCCATTTAACTTAATAAATACATACTAATTACTGTATCTTTTGTTGCCCCGTCGCATCTTTATCATGTAGGTTCAGACAATCATGACTTAATATATAATGTTAAATTTTTATTTAAAAGTAGCTATTGTTGGTAAAATGCTCTTAATTATACGTAGAAAACTTTCCTTATAGTTTTAATGTAATTATAGTTCAAATCAATTTTTGTATTTACAGCACAAAAAGTCGGAGTCAAATGTTTCTAAGTGTCGACAATAATCACAACCATACCAGAAATATCTTCTAATTAATGATATGCAAACAAACAAACAGACGAACAGTATTGAGTTTAAATGTTTCATTTATTATTTTTTAAAATATTCAATTTACAGGATTTGTACTATTTTATAATATTATAATAATAATGCAGACAGTAAAAATATTTTTACAATCAAGAAAAATTTAAATATATTAATAAAATAGAGATAAGTATTCAGACCTACGTCATATCCTTAAACTTGCTTTAATAAACTATTAACATGAAATAACATTACTGGTATTAAAATGAACGAGTATAAGTCATATAGACAGTCATCATAGTTTAGTTTTTTATTTGAATATCTCATAATTTTTATTTGACCATTTTCCTTGACAGCGTGTATTAGTATGCGGTTAGCAACCTGGGTAATTTGGAATCACTATAACTGAGTCTAAATTGTATATGAATATGATGATTCATAATCTTAGTTAAATTTGCAGAAGAAATCTTTTACATTCAACTCATTAGATCTACATATACGTTTTTAGGTAAAGATCAATCTAGAAAAATGTGTAGCTGAATATAAAAATTACTTTATTAAATCTGTTCTAATTTCTTTTGCAATCTCGAGAAATTATTTCAGAATACTTTGTAAAGAGCACGTAAACAAAGTCATAATTATTAGCTTATAGACAGACGTTACTTACGTCTATTTGTAACTTCCTTTGAACGTATTCCAGTTAGTCATTTTTTGGTTTTTCCAATTCACGTCAAACTTGTTAATATAAAAAAGGTAAAGCCCACGACTGACTTTACCCGCATAGCTATTACATAATCTTGAAACCAAAAGACAGTCGTCTTGTTGTATTTAGATTTGAAGATCATTCATAGCAGGAGCAATCCTACTCTATGGATACGAATACATCGAACTAAGTCAAAGATTTAGTAAAGATATTATATTTATTTATAGAAATATCATAATTCACAATTTCTTTCCAAGTCCAAATATCTATTTTACATGATAGAACAGAAAAAACAACAACTTTCTTAAAACACAATATACCACGAACAATGTTACACATAACCAACGGTTCCTTAAAATAAAATATTATCGACAAACAAAACAATTATATTTACTTTAGTATAATTAAAAACGAAAAGAAATGGGGTTATCGGTTTAAGTTTAATAATAAATACACAGAATCCATACTAGCATTTGCAGACGATCTCGCGATACTGACACCAAAACAATGTCAGCTACTTTTAAATGTGGAGGATTTCTGTGCTTGGACGGACGGATTGAGGACAAAACCAAATAAATGCTACAGTCTATGTCTGGGTAGGCGGAACATCAGATATACCTCTTACGATCCGGGTCTTATAATAGGCGGTAAGTGCGTTACTACGATTACCGAAATCAAATCCGAAATCAAGTCCGTTCAAATTCTTACATCTCCATCTCTTACATCTCCATCGTTAGATACAATAGTCGATAGCTTTTTGAATGATCTAAAAAGGTAGACAATCAACCAATAAGTAATATCAAAAGGCTTGGATATACGATAATTATTTAATATCACGTCTAAATTGGCCTTTCCTCGTTTACGATATCAATAAGACCCTTTTGTTGAAGTTAGATGCAAGCGTCATAAGGACATTGAAGTCATGAATCGGGCTACCGCATCAAGCGGACTCTTTTGCCTTATATAGAGACCGTCACAATTTTGGGTTAAAATTAAAGAAACCATCGGAACTCTATAAACACCTAAGAGTGACCAAAAGACATATCATCTCAAAATCGAATGATGATACTATAACGTCTCTCCCAAAAGATAAAATTGCCGCAGAGCTGGAGTCACGACTTCAATTTTATAAACAATTTATGATAGGTGCTCAAACAAATAAAGCAGGGCTAGTATCAAGTAGGAAACAACAAGACTTAGAAATAACAAAATCCTTTATTCGGCAAGATGGAAACGATAATTATCGTTTGCACGCGATGAGCCTAGAATTGCAAAATGAATGGGTGACCATAGGAGATTTTTGTATTCCACTAGCTTTGAGATGGCGCACCCTGCTTCATGATTGGTCCCCAGCATTATTAAAATTTTATCTTAATAAATTCCAAATGACTCTCCCAGATCAAAGTAACTTAGTTAGATGGGGCAAAGCCACCGAAAAATCTTGCAACATCTGTGGGGAGGCAGTAGAAACCGCGAAACACTTGCTAGTAGGGTGTCGGGTACTTTTAAATAGAGGTAAATACTCGCGTCGCCTCGATAAAGTATTAGAAATCATACGAGAAGCGTACATCTTGGAAGCGTCTCCTGATTGGACTCTCATGGTGGACACGTATGAAAGGCAATACAAAATACCCGGGGATGTTTGTGTTTCGTCATCTAGGCTGGACTTATTCCTGTACTCAAAACAACTAAGGCGCGTTATACTTGTGGAGCTTACTGTACCCTGGGAAACAAACATACTCAAAGATCATACATTTAAGCTTAACAAGTATTACGAACTATGTAAGGAACTGATCAGGAATAAATTTATAGTTAATTTGTACGCTGTAGAAGTAGGAGCGAGAGGTCTAACAGCAAAATCTCTCTACAATTTATTTAAGGACGTCGGCCTTTCTAGAACGATTATCAGTTCATTTCTGGAACGTATTTCAAAGGCTTCTTTAGTAGGTCCTTACGAAATTTGGTTAGGTAAGGAGAGGAGCGTGAACAGTGAAGGTGAGCGTGTATGTGCATAGTAAAGGGGCCCCTTAAACCTACACCTGGGTTGCAAGTCCCAGGCATTGTTTGCGCTCCTCTTCTTGCAACGCGATGGGCCCGGCACCCGCACGGTGACTCCATGGAATGCTAAAAGCTTCGTCTCTTTTGTGCATACATGTGCATACATGCGACTTATGTGCGAATCTTCAAAAATACTTCCTTTTTAATTATTTCTTACGTCTTTTACCCTATAAATTTCACATTTATATAAAGTAAAATATTTATTTATTTACCCAAACTTCATTCTACAAAAAGTTGTTCATTTGACAAACTCAATACTAACGGTCTAGACAGTTTAGGTTTTATCTGTGGAAAATTCCAAGTAATACATGTTTTATATATAATGAATTGTTATTAAAGAATAATAGATGTTTGAAGGTGGGCGTTATGTACAAACATTAAATCATGATACTACATGCTTACGACTTGATAGTTTAAACAACGATTGAGATATCAATAAATAATACTGCAATAAAAGTTAGTGAAGACATAGATCTATTGGTACTTCTCATGACACTAAATTGAAATAAGTCAGTGTGAAAACATAACGTCTTTAACAGTCAATATTTATTTTTCAACTGAGCTAAACACTATCAGGCAGTAGCATGTATAAAAGAACGGTTCTCGGAACAATAAAGTACGAAACATCTGCCAGTCGAGGTCGTTTGTATAATTTAAATTGACTTTACTAAGCTTCGAAACCTTTATAATATAAGCATATTTGTTACAAAATAACCGAGTATTAAATAAATTTTTTATGACACACGAATGTTAAAAGCAATAGAGTTAATGGTATATCATATGTGAGTGCATTTTAGTAACTTTTTCAGGTTTCTATTGTTAAAAATGATTGATTTAACAGAAAAATGTAACAGGCATTTTTGTAGACAGTTTCACGATGATGAATTTTGCAATGATCTCTACTGACCTCCAACAATAGCTCGCGAGATATTCGCGGTAACCTGATATTCATAACCTTTTGACCTTTATAACTTTTTTAGCCGATACGAGCACGGTATCAATGTATTAAATCGCATAAAATGACAGAACTACAAAGCCAGTCAAACAACAGATAAAAATTCAAAGGAAGAAGTAATAAACACAAATGGTATAAAAAGGCAAACTATAATATTTAAAAGATAATAAATACATATATGATTTATCGCATTGGCATAAAACCATAGACATAAAACCCGGATAGTATGAAGAGATAAATTGAAGATTATTAACTGACTGGAGGGATGAATAAATTGGAGATGAATAATGAAAAATAAGCAAACAGAATATCGGTGTTTTCTTCAACATCATTCTTCCAATGGTATGGGGATGTGTACTCGTAAGGAGACACTTTATAGAGTTAATATCTTTAATAAAACGTCACCAAACTTTTACATGTCATAGAATAAAAACAAATGTAATTTATTATTATTTATTTACTCTTTTTATCACATTATTGCATTTTCCAATAAAACATTCACTTGAAAAACATAATTAAAGTATCAAAAAACACAATTCAATTTCTATACAAATGTGTTTTGAAAATTATTTAACAATTAAATACTTTTAAAATAAAGCATCTTTTGTGTACATGAAACTCGGGAAAACAAAATACTACAAATTATAGTTCATGATACTTGTACAAAATATTAAATAAATCATCGAGACTAATTTCAGTCTAATAAAATTATCTCTGTATTGTGAAGAGTACAGAAACTGTAACCATTATAATACGACTTATGTCAGAGACTTACATACATTCTAAATAGTTGTTAATACTTTTGGCTTATAGCTATTTGATTTGATGTGAGTCTATCACAGTCCACCATACACCAATATAATTAATTAGTAAGGTCTATTTTATTATTATATTAATTTATTACGACTGGAGGAACCAAGTAAATCTTTTTAAGACATCTAAGTATTCCATATAGATAACATAAACATTCAATCATTCTCAAAAATCCGTAGTCTTGGCAAACAGCGCTTAGCATTGGTTCGATTCCAATGTAAAAAATGATCTAATTGGCTCATGATGTGAGGTCCTGGACTTATGGTATCGGGGTTAATTTGACAATTACCAAATAAAGTGTAATCAGGTCGCAATACCCCCTCTTTGACCAGAACGTCCAGAAGAATATTAATGTGATCGAATTGCTCCGTGTCTGGTTGGTCATTTAAGTAGTTTCCCATGAACATTATTGATATACTTTTAAAGTTCCAGGAAGACACCATAGCTCCGTGAACATTGGCACCTCTACCCTCAAACACGAATCCGGAGCCACCAACGAGAAAGTTAGGACCGATGTCGCTAAGATCTCGCCGCAAGTGATCTTGCTGAATGACAAGCATTTGTTCTATACATCTGTACCTTTGATTACAATAGTTAGCTGCCGTGTGTCCAATGATGACGTTAGAAACGGGAAGTTGCAAGAAATCTATGTCATAAGGGGGCATCGCTTGCCAGTCGCCTCGGCGCAAGTACCAAGTTTGATTCAGACCTTAACAAACAAATAAAACAATATAAACAAGAGTTTACGCAGGAATAAAGTACAAACTATTAAAGAATAGTTAGATTCAATAGTTTTAAGGGACTTGAAGAGTTATTTTTTTTAAAGAAAATACCAAAAGAAAGGAATGTTATTAATGTTATATCAAATGAATAAACAGAAGGAGAGGCGATATGCCTGGTGATATACCTATATCTAGACGAAGTTGTTGACTCGGCATAGCAACATAGATGAGATATATGACGAGTCCTGAGGCCACTAGGAGAGCCCAACACACGAACACAGCGACGCTGCAGCGCAATCTGCGTGCTTGCTTTGTCGACACCAAATCAAGGCCTAGAAAACGGCCTGCAACAAAAAATACTCAGAGATTATTCTCGAAAAACCTACATTATTCGGAATATCTACTACGGTAATTGCACAATAGCGAATACAAACTGTCAGGTGATCAAAATATTTTTAATGTAAAATGTAAAGGTACATTTTTTAATTTAATAAAAAACTAAAGTAGTTTATGCGATTTGTTGTGTAAATGTGTTTGTTTCCATCGGTCAGATTAGTTTACCGAATTTCATTGTTCTTAACGGATTTGTGGAGTAATTAGCATCGGTATTACTGGTTTCCAAAATATGAAATTTTGCCGAGGGTGCTGCTGAGCATTTTAGCTGCAGAGTCTAACTAGTGCAGCCACTGTTAGTGCAGTTAGACTGCAGCTAAAATTATCACTCCTTATCACTCGATGTGTACAGAGGTCACGCGACGGAGCACTTAAGTATCAAACCCATAAGGGTATAATTATTTCCCTTTGCTACATTGTATAAAATTTATTCCTCAATCTGGGGAGCTCCTAATTCTTGACTGTACAAGTCTGACTGACTAAGAGACACATACCACAAGCGGGCAGGTAAGTCGTTAGTCATTATACATAGTGTAGTAGTATACGTAGCACCTGTTGACGTAGACTTTTTAGAAGTAGTGTTGTAAGGTTTGCCGAATCCTCTTAGAGAAGTTTACCGATTTTCTTTGTATGATAAAGAAAAATCATAATGAAAATTGTTATTGACAGTAAGTTTTATACAAAATATTTTTCATTGTCAAAGCTACGACAAGCTATAAGAAAAAATATAATTTTAACAATGATCTGAATTAAGTGGTTCCTATACATTAAGATCAATTATTTAAATAAAGTATTTTTAACCGATTTATCATGCATATATTTTCCATGTCCCGTATACTTAATCATTTGTAATTAAAAGATATGGTGACATAGTCAGTAGAGACTATAAAGAGGAAAATAAACAATGTGATAATAAATAATGTCGCTAATATTTCGAGGTAGGAATAATATATTATAACAAATTACCTTATAATGGCTCACACGGAAAGCCATATGTACGTATTTAATATAAAATTAATACATCTTTATTAAATAACAAATTCAGTCCCACGTTTTTTTCTTTTCTATACTTGTATGTAAGAAAATAATGATAAATAAAATTACGTATTTGGTGGTTTTATTTATTTGTTGTAACCACAACCTTGCAGTTATATTGATATCTTAATTATACATATATATTACCGTATCCAAAGATAACACTAATGAAACTTAGGATGAGATAAGAATACCTCCATAATTTAAAATGAGTTTTTATTTTACACTTTGAATATCACGGTTTAGAACACTTATACACGATTTAGTTGTAATACAACACCAAAAATCTGAATTGAATTATTGAGTACCAGTAAACAATCAACTATGTCGATACATTAATTAAATAGAAAGCAAAACTGTATACATATTATTTTTTTGGAAAAATATATTTGTGTAGTAAATGACGTAGAAGTAAAAACAAGTTGTTTTATTTTATCACTGGTCGGTTATTTGTTTGTTGTTTGCATCTCATAAAAAACGTAAGGCTTGGACGAATATTTAGTTGTTAATTGATGTTCGTGATATCATATATTACGAAAAATATAAACGGGTAAAGATAATTAATAGAGTTACTCTTTACCAGTGTTAAAAAAACACAAGTCCTAGTAGACGAGTGTTCGTCACTGCTTAAACTGTACGATACGACTGATTCCATGTCACATGACATCAATTACGTCAAATGTATAACTCTCAAAGGTAAATCATGACGTTAATGTAACGTAAAACATCTATTGAAAAATGATTCACATTTAAGTTGTACACGACAAATTCTCGATATCAATTAAGTATTGTAATAATACAAAGTTTTTAATGTTTTTTTTATTTGATTCAATTTATAATTTAAATAGCAGATCTTGATAATGCTTGTAAGTACTGCAGTACGCAGCAGATCATGGCCGTATTGTAGGTCAACTGACAATTTACCAGATACGTTTGGTATTGATGGTGCAAAGCATCATTTTCATGATTTTAAATGAGAAATATTGAAGATAGTTTTAATTTGGCCTGAAGTCAGAAAAATTTGAGACAGAGCTAAGCATTCGTTGGATAGTGGCAGACTTCCATGAGCGCATCGTTAACCGCTTGAAATAAGAATTTTAAATGAATTCTTTAGAATCGCAGTCGTTTCCGAGCCAATGTTCGGAGTAAAACTGTCGGAGCATCATATAAAAATCGAAAGCAAAGAGAGTTTGTCTTGCAACTTTTTGTGTAAACACGATATCTGTTACCTTGGTTTCACACTGTAAAATAATAAGCGGAAGGTTTCTGTAAACAGGAATGATACCTGGGCTTTATGCCTATTGCAAAGGCGGAAAGTATGACAGTATTTGCCTAAAGACCTTTCGTGTACCGGATGATAAATGACCTTCAATCTAGGTTCGAAATATTTATTATAAATACAGGCAGTGGCTGCTTTAATAGAGGCGTTTATCAAGTCACTAGTGCCGCGATCGGCCACGTATTGTTACTAATGAGATTGTGATGTTTTTTTTATTGTTGTTATTATAACTGTTGCCTGCACACATGGTTGTAGCAAGAATAATAGTAGGATCACTTTAAGTTAAAGAATCCCATTTATGGGATACAAAAGGAATGCTATCCATTTCAATCCCTTGACTTGTAGTGACTTTGAGATGGGTTTTAATATATATAAATAAAATTGAAGTGTCTGTTGACAATTCCAAATTAATAGCTTTTCACTAAGTGCATATGAAACTATATACAATACTTAATAAAATAAAATAAAAAAACAATTTTAAATTTCTTTATTTTATTTCTTCCAGCTAATCTTAAAAACGACGAGACCGATTTTAAAAGGATTTTCACTGGCGGATGGCTGATGTTATAAGATATAACTTAACCTAAGTTATATCTTTACTTATACTTTAATTTTTAAATAACCTATTTAGTTGAAATGCAAACGCTTAGCTAAAATATCTTAAATTGTGATTCTCTGAATCTCTGAATAAAATAATGGGTGCTATTTTATTCTCTGAACTATATATATATATATGATTTTATTTATAATGCTTAGAATAAAATCTTATTTTAGATAGACAAAATTTGTCTAAAAATAGAGGCTAAATGTATATTACTATTGTCATACTCTTTTATTCTTGCCTACATTATTATCTTTGTGGGTTCACTGAACTCACAAATTATTAAATGTAATTTAAAAAGTAACATTAATATAATAACAAGCTATTGATGTCTGCATTAAACATACAAGATTTTTAAAAACTATGCTATAAGTCACTAATATTCATAATTCGTGGTAAAATCTTTCTTAAATTTAAAAGACATGATAATGATAGATAGCATTACTACAGATGTATATTTTTTGTTAACAATTTTTCTTGAATAATATTGATATTAACCCGTGTATTTACCAGTAATATACTTTAGTTTATTTATATAATATTTAAATAAATGAAATTCCCATATGATGGTATTTAGACTCAATATAAGAATAATTCAAATAAACACATTTACCGCGCGATATTTATATATGTATATGATCAAGAATGTTACGTAATGAAAAAAAACATTACAGTATTATTGGATATTAACTTTAAATGAATTTTAAAATCTATTTAATTCCGAATGCATCTTTATTTAATGATCATTATTTAGTTATAAGATGAGATTTTTATGGGTTTCCTTTCGTGGTCTGATTGGTGTACGCAGGTTTAGTAATTAGTATAAATATAAATGAGCAAGTAAAATAATAACACTAAAATGTTTACAAGTGCGATGTGTGTTATATAATACTGTATTTCTATATTTTCCTCTACTCTGAAGTTATTTACAAAGGAATTACTAGGAATTAGAGCTCTACAAGGCGTCAGTGACGTTAATAATAATTGCATGTATGTACTATATATCTACTGCCATTGAGATGACCTTGTGTAGAATAAAATTATTTTATATTTAATATGTTATTTGAATAAGGTAATGACGACTATTTAATGTAACCTAGCTTCTTAAACTCCGTAAGTAAAGAAAGATATAGATATCTTTCTCAATATAGTCCATCCATCCATCCATCCATCCATCCATAGTGGATGTTGATTGTGAGTATAATTAGCTAAACGACTCGGTAATCAAAATAACACGATAATTTGTTCCTGTCATATTTGTTCTTTTGTTTTACGGGATGTAACAAAGAAACAAGGACTACATAAATAATTTTTTATTAACTTTAACGTTGGTGTATGACCGTGACCCAAAAGCGATACAATGTTATTGCTTTTATTTTAGTATCTTATCTCTCTTTTGCTTATATGTTCCTTGTTTCTATATACTCGTAATATAATTAGTGATTAGTTTCTGTTCACAACGCATTGGTGACTTTAAGTTATCTCGCCCGACCCGCACCAGCGCTATACTTACCTACTCGTCATATAATTTACTGAGATATTTTCCTTGATGTTGTTACTTAAAAGTATCCAATAATATACATGACGTCAACATTGTGCTAACGTGTTAATATCTTCATATGTAGCTGAGTATCTTTGTTTTAAAAAGTTATTAATAAACTTCTGATTAAAAGTGAAGTGAGTTTTAAAGTTAAGAAAAACGCGCTCGTTAAAAAATAATAATGTATACTGTTATCACTTTGTAACATACAACAAACATGTTTACTGTGGTCTTATCACTTGTAAACAAGACCGTTTATTTTATATGAATGGTATCCAACAGAAAAGTGACAATTCACTAAACTATCAGTTTCGAATTAATTAAAATAAAACTCATAATTTATAATGATATAAATATGTGAATAATATTCTAATAATCCACGAAATAAATTTAAAAAAATATTTTATAAAACAAATTTGGTAATTTTTCAATCCATTACATCATCTAGGGTAAAAGTTGGCATTTGCAGAAAATTTTTACGTTCTAGTTGAAATTAACTGCTTGAAATAATATGATACATCAGATGCCTGGGTCTCAGTAACAATAGGTATGAGTGCAGCTGCATACAATCATTTTAAAATCAACAACTTAATCAACAACACTTAATCTTTATTGTTTTTCAAATTAACTAATAATTTTATTAATATTATTGATTTCACTATGTAGTATTAATTAATAACTAATCAAAAACATAGAATTCATATAGAATGATGTCGTTCTTTAATATACTTAGGGTAATTCTATTCGTATGTTGTATACGTACTTATTGGTATACGTATTGTAATTCGCAATTAGCTGTGTTTTTAAATTACTTAAATATATATATTTTTTTTATCATGACCAATTTGAAACAATCGCTGCAATAAACATGCGGTCGCCAAGCAGATTGTTAATGTTAATCTGAAAACTAAAATGGCGCACAAACAAAAGAAGCGCTTGCGTCTTACCTTTAAGCATTTCAGCGTTTTGCACATTTTGCGTAACAGAGACAAACTTGGGACCGATGTGGACTTTGGAGGACTTGGTGACGTTCAGATTGCCAACGGAGGGAGTGGGCATAGCGGCCGCTAGTGCACCGCCCTCCATCACCACCAGCTCTGCCGGGCTCCGAGCACAATCGGACACTTCTTCTCTACCAGTCCACATCACAACACAATGATTCGATACGACCGCAGAAACAACAACTCACGACGTCGTCCGCCGAGTGACTAATGTACTTAGTACTGATAGAGGCGACCGGACTTATAATATGGCCGATTGGAATTTATGTTTTCCCCATTGCAATTTTTAGCAATGTTGTGATAAATACATCGGCTTTTTTATAGATAACTGATAACTTGACTAGTTTTGTTTATCAATATACATTTTTGCTTTATTATAAATATACACATTTGATATAAGATACTTATCATGTTTATATATATAGGTACGGTCGTTTCAATTGTGATTATCACAGCTAGACACAGCTCGCCCACCGATAAGAGCCAGTTTACAGAGCGCATTTATTGTAAACTCGAGGTAAAGATAAGGCGATAGGTTGTTAGGTTATATGTACATATTAAGGAGTAATGAAAATTATTGTTCTTGCTATGCTACCTAACAATATCAAAGGAATCTTAAGTGACTTACCAACTGTTGGGTTCATAAACAGATGAAAGTATTATGAAATATAACCAGACAATACGATATGAAGTATTAAAAAAGTTATTATTTCAGTAAAATATTCATTTCAATTATTGAATTAATAATTGACATTAAGTCAAAAGGCATTATCTAAGTAGAAACTGGCGACCGCTGCAGTTACTTACTACTACTATACAGTGTTCTTCATTATAGTAATACAGCTGGCTGACGATCCAGTGGAAGCAAGAGGATTAATTTTCACCGGTCTGGTCTGGTCTGGTCTGCACAAGACAAACAGGAAGCAGACTACCAAGGCCTGCTCTCACGTACACTGCTTAGCTCCGCCAGCGTCTTGTCCTTCTGCCGTCGATGGTTAACAGTATGCTCGGAACTCCCTAATATTCGATTTCAGATGTGACAGAAAAAGAAAAGAATGTAAACTTTTATTGAAAATTTACTTTTATACAAAAATGTTTTTCAATTTACCACCAGTCCATAGCATTATTTGAACAGAATTGAGAGAAGTGGCCAACAGAAATTTGCTTAGCAACTCATTTTACAATACTTTTTTTAAAAGCTAAAACAAATTTATAATAAATCTTGCCTTTTTTTGTTCTTTCTTCTGTAACTCATCATGAGAACACACCGCATTCAGGGGAGAAGAAGGCGGTGTTTATATGAGACTCCTACTCCCTAAACCGGTCAACACATCGCCGTATAGAGGAGGGCCACGGGAACGCATAAGCACACATCCGTGTTGCTCCAACGGCAGGCCAAGCCACGTGGGCGGCCACCACCCCCCCAATAGAGCTGCGTAAACTGTTGACCCGCGTTGATTGCGCCCCACTCTAATGGTCGGCTTGTTTTCTTGCGAGGAGCTCCTCTGCCCCCCGTCCAAGCCGACCGAGCCAGATCGTTCTGGACAACCTTCTTCCTTTACCTTCAAACCTTCACCTTCACCTTCACCGAGCCGACGGCAAACCCCTGCACTCATAATCAGGGAAGTGCAATCTGACTCATCCCCACTTGAACCCAGGAAATCAAACGGGGCCGAGGGCTATGGCGGCAGGGGGCGCTCGTGAGCGAAAAGCCTACGCCTTACTCCTTTCCGGCGCACCGGAACAGCAGCTCCGTCCTCCTCCCTGAGCCGCTCCGCCGTGACATCACATCCTCGCAGAAGGAGTGCACCGCACTCCAAGCCTCTTCGCTCTGGGCCATGGCGTTGACCACGGCCGGGAACGAGAAGTCCGTCCCAATGTTTGGTACGAGTGTAGCACGCGGCTCCGCCCAATGCGGGCAAACTGCTAGCGTGTGCTGCTCCGTATCCTCGGCGCAGCCACACTCGTGACACTCCATCGTGCTTTCTCGACCCGCCACCTTACACAGGTACCTCCCGAAACAACCGTGCCCCGAGAGGACCTGCGTCAGTTGGAAGGTCAAAACCCCGTGTTTGCGTCTGACCCAGTTCCTAATAATAAGGCCAATAGCTATGTAAATAGAGATGCCGAAGCTGGTTGCCCTGAGTCTCTCTCGCCACTTTTCGACGAGCACGTTCTGCGCCCTGTGACGCCAACTAAATTCTCCACTTTCCTCTGACGGAAGATGTTCTCCTCGAATACGAGCATCCCTCCTCCGTCGGTTCGCAACTGCTAGCGTCGCCGCGTCCAGATCCCACGGTGGGGTCCCGGCCAGTGCACAGGCTGCTGGGTATCGCACTATTTCCTGTGAAGCATCACAGGAAATAGTGCGATATCTTCTGACCGCTCTAATAGCCATGACCCTCTGCGCTCCGCACAAATAAAAGGCTCCGATTACGGACGTTCAGAGCCCCTGCCCATATGGGTGCTCCGTATAGGCCCATAGACCTGACCACCCCTGTGATAATAAATCTTGTCTAGCCTAACCTCGCAGCGAGCGCTTCATACCTTTGGTGTATTATATTTCGGGATGCTATAGTATTCGTTAGCACTATTAAAGGTACTTTTTAAAATTTTAGGGCTTTCTGGCAGTTTAATATAAAAATGTATAAATTTCCCAATAAAAGAGTTACTCACTCTTTAGAATTCTGTATTTATATTAAAAGATAATAAGAACACAAGATGTGAGATGATGAGTCAACCGAAACAAGATAAACAAGCTGTGCTTACAAAAATGATAAAGATATTTCGATCAAAGCGACTTGTTTAAAAATATTTTTTTTTTTACCGTTATTGGAATTTTAATCCAGGAATTAAAATTTCTATAACGGTGTTAATAGTAATCAGATCAGCGAAAGGTAAGTGCAATATATCAAATATCTTTAACTAGCATTGACACTGACATAAACTATTTTCCTTCATAAGAAAGACTAATTGACTTATTAGAAGGAAGCATAAGGACTCTCGGACGCGGGACTAATTAGCAACAGGACGACTTCTGCAGAATTCAAATACCATAGCTGTGGAGCTTGACCTCTTAGCAATAATAAACGCCATCGAACATTTTCGTCACTCGAAAGAAAATTTGTAGCAATCTCGCTATAAACAAGAATTACTTCCAAGAATCCATAGGTGGAAGGAAGGGTTTTTAGAAAATTTTTATTTTAACGTTGATAAGCAAAAACTGGAGGAAGAATTTTGATTTCCCAAAAATGACAATAACAATAAATTGCTTAGTATTGCATTGTGTCATTTGAAGGAATTATCTGGAGATATACAGAGTGTTGGTTACGCCCAATTGACACTCATGCCAAGAATAAACCCCAAAGCCGAGCATTCAAATACTTATAAGAAGTTATATTTCTATTTGGATGGATATAGCGCGTTTGTTTCACATTATAAAGAATATTGTGATCAGTATAGAATTCAGTTACATAAATTATAAAAATCATAGAGAATAGTTTAACAGTATTTAAACATACAAAAAAAACCTATTGGGAAATATCGCATAGAACACATCAGTAAACTATAAACTGTACTATTTCAAAAACCACAACACATACAACGATTGAATTATTGACGGTTGTGTACTCCCAAATTAATTAAAAATTATATATGAAGACAATTAATGCATTGGTCCGGAATCGCTTAAGAAAGCTGTGATAGAAAAGATAATCGACAAGGATTAAAAATATAAGGCAAGATATGACAAAGGAAAAGCTCAAATTAAAAGATTCGAAATTAAAAAAAATCAGACAGCCACCACTGTTAGGTACGAATTTGCTCATATATTATGATGGGTCATAATATGAAGTCATAAAAAGTAAAATTACTACCATTCAATCGTGATTTTTTCTTCAAACTCAACAATAGAATCACCGTCCTATTACAAACAGAGATGTAGGGCGTCGTCGAATTTAAAGGTAATATTTTCCTGAAACTCTATAAAGCCGCGTTGCACATGTTCCTAATGTTAGGAGTTCCAAGAAACAGTGCCCATCTACAAGGTGAACAATGAGATACCCTGTGGCACAGTCTTAAGACTTCATATGCATAAAAATATAAGATGCACCGCATTTACCCATTACAATTACAAGGATATATTACATAGTAAGTTGGGCCATTTCACTTTATGTGGGATATATTGTCTTAGGTATAAAGAACCCAAAACAGGACCCAGGATATCTGGTTCTTGTCCTATGATAAAACTGAAACCCTTCCCGATTTAATACATATGTCTCACACGTTTAAATTTAAAAGAATTGTATCGTTATTGGGAAATTTCAGAACAAAGAACAATCACTAAACAATATGCGTTGCAAGTTCCTTTGTCTATTAAAGGTATAAAAGAACTAAGGCAAAAATCGTCAATAGATACATCATTAATAAAAAAACGCAACATTAACATATAAAAAAAAAAGGAAAACAAGACAACAATTAAACTATTAATAATAAGACTTAGCAAACGCACCCGTCAACATAATTTAATTTCGGGATAAAAGTACGCGTTATCTTTCCCGGGATATCAAAATATCTGTACACAAAATTTCATCAAAATCCGTTAGGTGGTTTAGGTGTGAAGGCTTAAAAGACCGATAGAATAACTTTTGCATTTAAAATATTAATAGGATGTTTTTGCGGCATGCGTTTACCAAGTCTCTCTATTCATAAAGATGTAAAAAAAAGTTAATATGGATATAGTTACAACAAAATGTTGTTAGTTATCTAACAATTATGACAAAGTCGTTTGGCAGCTGCTCCCTTAAATGGGTACTGAGTTAACCGACGTGGTTTAGATTTGATTTCATAACTTTTCACGACGTAGTCAAACTTTAAAATTTATACACGATATGTTTTTGGTAGAATCTCATTTTGTAGGCATTCCTCTTTTTTTTTCTTTCTGGAATTATACCTACTCGTATATTGCGCTTCAGCTGCGGGGTTCCTCAAATCCCACTGAGTGTCTCGGTAGGTTTTTCTCAGAGATTTTGATTATAAATAAGCGTTATTTCTTGTCTTTATATTATTATACTTTATGTTACTTAAGATAATAATTTTCCGTTTTTCTGATAGTTAGCTGCGCTTTATTGTTCTACATCAAGTACTTTATATCCTCAATTTTATAAATTATCAGAGAGTGCTTTTCAGTTCGAATATCTTTTCCTAAGGCAGTATTTCCGAATCTATGATAGTTTCTTCTAATATCAAAGTTTTCCCTTTCTATTAACACTGAAACCTTATTGTCTATCAAATTTCAGCTCATTAGGTTAACTCTCAGGGAACCACTTTTATTTTTATGATAGGTGGGTCAGTGAATCAGTGACAAAAAAAAGGAACTTTGTCTTGCAATAATTCCTAATGCAAAATTTATTTTCATTAAGACAATTTTGTAATTTCCGTTTTATTAGGTGTACAACTTTGCTCCCGCCGTTTTCCAAAAGATGGCGCTAGTAGCCAGTAATAGTTCAAATAAATAAATCACAGTTGTTTTCCATCAGTTTTGACATCTATAAATATAACCTTACATCGATATTAGTTAATTTTTGTTTGCGTCATATAGTTACACTTAATTAAATATGTCAACTTATAAACCGAATTCACGTCATTTGCGGGAGATTTTACTTTTTCATTTCAACATGAAAAAATCGGCGGCTGAGGCTCATCGGGTTATTTCAAGTACTTATGGTGATGATACTATTAGTGAAAGAACTTGTCGCGAGTGGTTGCAGCGCTTTAAAAGCGGTGATTTTGTTGTTGAAGATCGGCATAGCGGTGGCAGAAAAAAAACTTTTGAAGATGATGAACTGGAGGCTTTACTTAATGAAGACTCGTGCCAAACTCAAGAACAGCTAGCAAAATCATTGGGAGTAACTCAGCAAGCAGTATCAAAACGTGTGGAACAGCTGGGGATGATCCAAAACAAGGACACTGGGTACCGTATCGGTTGAAACCAAGAAATGTCGAGCGACGTTTATTTGCTTGTGAACAGCTGCTTGAAAAACAAAAACGAAAAGGATTTCTTCATCGTATTGTTACTTGGGACGAAAAATGGGTGCTCTACGACAACCCTAAGCGACACACATCATGGGGATTGCCCGGCCACACTCCTACGGCGACACCTCGACAGAATATTTACGAATCCAAGATCATGTTGTGTATTTGGTGGGATCAGCTTGGCGTAATTTATTATGAGCTGCTAAAACCTTCTGAAAAAATTACTGGTGCACTTTATCGAACGCAATTAATGCGTTTGAGTCGGGCATTAAAAGCAAAACGGCCGCAATACGCTGGTAGACACGAAAAACTAATTTTGCAACACGACAATGCTCGACCTCACGTAGCGAAAGTAGTCAAGACGTACCTCGAAACACTGAAATGGGAAATTCTACCTCACTCGCCATACTCTCCAGATGTTGCTCCATCTGATTACCATTTATTTAGGTCGATGGCACACGGCCTGGCGGACCAGTGCTTCGATTCTTTTGAAAAAGTGAAAGAATGGATCGATTCGTGGATCTTATCAAAGGATGAAGAATTTTTCCGACGCGGGATTCGTTTGTTGCCTGAAAGATGGGCCAAAGTAGTGGAAAGTGACGGACAATACTTTGAAACATAAATAAGATACCATTTTTTTTATATAATTTTTAAAATTAAAAAAAAAAACGGCGGGAGCAAAGTTGTAGACCTAATACATACAATTAGAATCATATCCACAGGAGTCAACCATAGTCAAGTTACAGAATTGATAATCTCAAATGTTGTTTGTTTATTAGGTTTCAATAAAAATGTCAAATATACATTTTTACTGTTTACAAACGTCTATCTTTTAGAAAACTTTGATTTATATTCAGTGTCGGGATGTTCATTTAACGATACATTATAAAGATCCTACAGGAATAAAAGAAACATAGGCCAAACAACTTACTGTTTATTTTCATCACAAATTCATAATATAATATAATTACTTACTCTAATAAATGTTATTTGAAAAAAATAAGATTTTACCATAATATAATAGCCTTATACTTACCTAAACTACCGAAAAATTTAATTTACAATATAATATAATATAAAATAATATAATAAAAAATAAAATACGCTTACGTTTTTACATCTAAAAATGTCTATCACGTGGTTATTTTACTTATTAACAATTTAACTTCACATATATTTTTTAAAACACTTTAAAAGTCATATGCTGAGATTAACTATTTCTTTTTATTATCTGTTTAAATTTATGAGATTGTTTTAATTTAATATAATTTACAATCATTACAAAAATATTCTAAATTCAATATCAAGTTGTGTTTTTGAAACTGCATTTCTATTTACCAATAAAGGACTCTTGTTCAACTAGTTTCAATATAAAATAACAATGTGAAAATATTATAGAAATTCATAATTATGAATGTTAATACACATACATACATGTTTTGTGGTTGAAATAATTTCTATGTAAATTTGTGAAACAGTTAATTTGTTACGCTTTAAATAGGTATATATTTTTTCATAAAATTTATCAATACGACATTTCATTTATTTCACTAGTTTCTATAGCAATGGATACATTAACATATTCTAACTATTTATAATATAATATTAATTTATTTGATCTAAGTGCCTTAATTAAGTGAATCCGCATCAATATTATAACAATTTATTATAATATAATATAACAAATTCACGATTTAAATGGATTATAAATTTTCTAAATATGAGAATCCGCTGTCATTTCCTCTTTGTACGCATCTTTAGGTTGAAACTTACTTAGAAAAATAAATAAGTTTTATAATAGAATATCATAATGTCGTAATTAATATTAATTAACGTCGGCGAAGAATAAAAGATCCGCCTGGATTATGATGCGGCCGCGAGAATAATAACAATAACATTGTCCAAATGAATGTTTTTGGTTTGAATTCAGCGATGTTTAAATAAGTCGTCATTCTCGTCCCTCGAACAACAAATATTTTTAAGCGATTAGTCAATAAGAATAAAATGCATTCATAATTTATTAGTTATAATCGAGTCTGAGAAAGTCAAATGAAAATCAGCTAAATGTTATATGTATGTTAATAACAGTGAAAGACTTTAAATATATATAATTAAGAAAACATCTTCAACACATTCTTTGCGACACAAATTCATTTATTCACTATTCTTAAAGAATGAGATGTCTTTATTGAAGTTAGTTGTATAAGAGTTAATGTCCGTGGACTGGTAATGACAACGGAACAATGAAAATATTACATGTAATGTACAAAAAAGGTATTTTATAAATATTCATGTTTGTGTTTGAATTGAACAAACAAAAAATTAAAGTATCATTCAAGACGGAAACAAAAAAGATTAATTGCGATTAAAAAGAAAAATAAACACAGATGTTTTTTTTTTTTATCCATCGATTATAATCTGCAATTTCACCAGACGACTTGTTTTTATAATATAACAAATGAATCCAGAATTTCAATATTCCATTATAAAATAAATCAATATAAATTTTGCAACATTAATAACGAAATTTAAACAGTCTTTTCTGTTTTTCTAACATAAGTATAAAAGATAATTAAGAAATATTTCCAGCTCAATTATCTTTCCTGAATAGAATCGTGCCGAAACCACGAAACCACCGCAATGGCCGGCGCATGGATAACAAATTCCAAGCCGCAAATAAATGAAATTTTATCTCGACATAACGGTAATAGCTCGGGGGTATTTGTGCAAATAAATCGGAGTTTCGTGATCGTCTATCAACACGTAAATAAAGTCACATCCGTAAAAGCTATTTGATTGGAAGTGTATCAGTGAAGTGAGGTGTTGTTAGTACGCGACGCATTTAGAGGGCATTCAACGAGACGATTTGTACTTGTATTCTTCATAGCCACTAGCTGGGTAGTGTGATAGATCGTGGTTTGTACGTAATACGTTGTATGGCAATACACTTTATGCGAAACCGACGAGGTTCCACCATTTTAAAGGTGAGTGATGATAATTTCATCGTCAATTTCGTCTTTTTCGTCGTCTTCTTCTGGCGGCTGTTTGGCAGCCTCGGCGGCGGCCACTGGGTTCTCTGCAATTGCCTTTAGGCGGCGAGCCTAGAAAATACAATACACAATATTATAATTCTTAGTACGACTCATTACAAAATTATAAACAGTTAATAAAACTAAAGTTCTTGTTTAAGACTAAAATAGGATATCATGTACTAAAATGGAATTGTGACTTTCCTTGCATCTCAAATATTTTTTTCTTAATAGCCAGAGATGGTTACCTTTCTCATATGTAGAATCTCGACGACAACATATCCAGCAACTCCAATGAGCAGTACTACCATCATCACATACAGCTTCATCCTGGCACAGAGGTGAGTTGAGTAGGCATAAGCCACAACGAATCCTGCGCTTTCCCAAAGCCTATAGTTGGAGAAGGCGGCTTCTTTGTTTCGTCTAAACAGTACCCCGTACAAGCCTAAAAAATATTTTAATTTTATTGAAAATCATGACATAATACAAAAGCGCTTTTTATTGTATTTTAATAATTAGTTCCTTTACTATATATTCTTGAAAAAAAAATGACTAACGTTAGATCTTCATCATCTATTAATTATTAAGAACATAACAGTATTAGTAGTTTTAGTAATTTATATCTTAGTGTAGAGTTAGCTTAGAAACTAATTGATAATTTAATGGGAGTTTTATTGCATTTTATAAATTTGCAGCGTAGATAAGACAATTAAACAGGTCGCTTAATAACACTGGGAAGCAATTAGAACAAGGAAACAATGGCAGAGTTCAGAATAACACATGCCGTTAGGCAGTACCTACGAGTGGTCACAGGCTGTCGGGCGATCGTTATGTTACGTTTCCTAAATGTGCTTTATTTAATTTAACATAACATTTTTGGAAATATTAATCTCCATAACAAAAGTTTTGTATCTACTCGGACCTTGACCATTGAAAAAAATGGTATAAAAAATTTGTATCTAAAAATTTATTTAGTTTTATATAACTCTTTGTACTTGGATCGAGTTTCAACTGTTTAACAACTAAATGTCTTGATGATCTTGATGATGAAAACGGAAGAAATTAAAAAGAGTCTATAAGAGTTTAACAAAAATTTTTTATCAAAATGAAATTACCTCATCCAGTCATGTATATATCCCCTCAAAATTACTAAGTTACATAGTGGCGCCTACAGCCTCTTAAGGTTATTAATATTATGGAAGCGATAAAGACGTGCTTCTGAGACGAAGCGTGACTTAGCTGTGAAACTACAGAGATAAGTGAGAAGGAACTACCTTGTTGTTGAACATTACAATTATTTTCGTTGAGTAATTAGAATTCCAAACGTATAATAAAACTTTGATTAATTTAGTTAAGTTATAAATTCGGTATAAACTTGACAAAAGATAACTCAGTATTGATTAATCATGACAACTATGGCATGTGTAAGAATTAATGATGAAATACAAAAAAAAAAGTGAGTGGAACACGGAGAGCCGGTCTATATTAAATGAGCCGTGATTTGTCCGTTAATTCAAGGAGACGCACAAGACTGAGACAAATATTTAAACTCGCTTTAAATGATTATAGTTAGAAAAATTTTACGTTTACATACACACACACACATAAACCTCTGAAGCATATATATATATATATATATATTTATATTTATATAGATGCTTCAGAGGTTTGTCTCGACCTTTCAATGAATTTAATTACAATCGAATATCCAACATGAATTTATAGTGCTATTTGTTACAAGACGTAGTACTTTAGGTGTGTATGATAGTGGGGCATACTTCAGTATACAATTACTAGTACTTAACTGTGATGAAAAGTGGACCAAAGTTGGATGTGTAAGTCTTACAAACGGAACAAAAAACGTAAAACTCTTTTAATTAGATAGATTGATTTAGTGACGTACACGAGTTCTTGCTCTTCACAAGCATTGAATAATTTTGATTGTTATCTCTTTGATGATAGACCGCTAAAGCCATGGTGACGTAATCCAAACAAAGTAATTAGCCGCCATGACGTAATTGATTTGCCTTATTTTTTTCCATCGCGAATATGGTTTGGAATGTTCGAGAATGTGTCTAAGAATTTACCCAATGCGTTGTATAACTTTGCTGCTTTAGATAGATATCACTACTTATGCCATTCTTGCATCTTTGGCATCTAATATGGCCGGTCAACTTGTTGTTTATTTATATTGTTTGTTATTGTTTAAATACAGTTTGAAATTTTTAACTATTAATTAAAAGTAATAGAAGCCTATCTCACTTTTTTTTTACTGAAAGCAAAACTTTGATTTAATTAACTTTGTAGTTATATATAGTCTTTAATTGTATTAAAGCGGTTGAAGACGACACAAAAAGGCGAATCCAACAGGGACTACATTTTCTTCAGCTATAAATAAATCGCTCGTATCTTTAACGGCAGTGCCCGTGTACGTGGGAACACCAGTTGGCTAAAAATACCTTCATCTGGCTAACGCTCCTAGAACCTGATCTCTGCAGCCACATCTAACGTTTTATTGCACTGGTCTCTCTAGTTTTTTGTAGCTATAGATTGTCTTTTACAATTATATACTCGATATTTATATTTAACAGGTTCTTCTTTGTTTATTGTTCGGTTATTCTGACGTTCAATAACGATATTGTCTATAGTTATGAATGCTTATTTAATTTTATTTTAAATAATATTTATACGTATAATAAGTAATCAAATCTGACATATATTGACCTTCTTTCGATTTCCTACATCTTCAATTACACAAACAACACCGTTTATAAATAATATAACACTTGATGACCGCAAAAAATATATATTTACACACCTATTAAAGTAGTTGTCTTGATATGTCAAAAGTACGTCTAATAAAATGGATGGGTGTTTAGTTTTTTTTCATATAAAAAATTAAATATACTTATAATATTTTATAAGTACATTTAATTTCAAAATACAAGTTGTTATTTTTATTACTCTTAAATCTATATAACTTGGTATGGTATTTTTATTTTTTAGGTTATATAAGTATTGTGCTCTCGTGATTTGTTTCTGTTTATTGTTTCCAACGAAATTTTTTTAGCATTCGATCAGTATTTTTATATCTTATACTTAAGCCCATATATAAATGTTATCATATAAACGTACGTACCGTTCACTTGAGTTTGCCACACCGCATCCCCGACGCCCCATAAGCCGGATATGACGAAAAAGGTCATCGGTTTATCAGCACTTGGTCTCCAAATCAGGAGCCATACTATGAGACCGAGGTGAAGAGCCGCACCCATCACGAGTATGGGGAACCTTCCAATGTACTTCATGGCGGAGCCGAAGAGCAAGGAGCACACCGCGTTTACGACTCCGAAGCATATCATCACGTAGCCGATAGAGCGGATGCCAAGAGCGCAAGATACATAGGCCTGCCAAGAACAAAGTAAACTGTTTATCAAAGTACACTATTTTAGTGATTCTAAAAAACAACCAACCAAAAATTTAATAACTATCTTATTATATAAACATAATTCCACTATTTCAGTTCTAGTTCGTTTCATTATAAGATTAAGTAGTTAAACTAAAGAGAAGAAAGAGTATCATTACACTGTTCAATAGTTAAACTAGCTTAACTAACTAACTGGGATTAAATAATAAAGCAGCGATTATAAACATACAAAAATCTTTTTTTTTATCAGGATAACTACAAAAATAAAATTTTTGGCATCAAGAATTTAAATTTCATAAACGTAATGGCTACATTTAACTTTTAAATCATACTTGAGTGTAATCAGCTCCGATGAAAGCCTGTTCCATGCCAATCCAGAGCGTGATGGGAATAAGAAGCTGTTGGTTGGGCTTCTTAAGCTGGTACGCGGTGGCTGATAGCAGCTGGATACCTGTTAGCTCTTTGGATGGATCTGTTGTTCTCTGTTTCTCACCATACCTATCCGAAAACGTTAAATTGTATAAACCGAACTTATTGAACGAAATTTAAAATAATAAATGTATAAAATTGAAATTATTATTAATTTTTAAACGGAGGTTAATATAATATATATTTGTTTTTAATGTTAGGAAAAGAATATTTTAGAATTCAAATTATATTTTTAATAGCTTCCAGGAATTACAGAGTTGCGTGTAATAAAAACGAAAACCTATAAAAACGGAGTGGATTTACTACATTTTTGCAATTTTACAGACAATAATGTGTGTAGTGGTGTGCGACAGTCATGAGGTAGAGATTCGTAAATTGTTAAAGTATAAGACAGCGTTACAAAATATAACATATTGTCAGTTTTATTAAAATACATTTTATATCATGTAGTTTTATATATGACCCAAACGAGCATACAAATTTATGGCAAAAAAATTAAAAACATAATATTCGACATAATTATTCCACATTTTTATATGTTATGTATTCTAGTATTAATATCGACTAGGATTGTTCTTCGCATACTAAATTAGCAGCAATATTGTTTTATTATATCACATTGAAAAAAATATAAAATATAACTATTTATATATTAATTGAAAATATTTTAGACATGTAAATATACAATTAGCTTTTAACATCTTTAATATTAGTTATATAAGATTATTTAGATAATTTTAAATTCTAATCTATGTGAAGGTATGTAGTACCGCAAGCGCGAAAACCATGTCTAAATATTCTCTAACTGGAAGAATTCCAAGCCCTCAATAAAATCAAAGTGATTCGAAACTAGATGATCTCTTAATTATTTTATATTATACATACCTTGAGAGAGGATCGACGAGTAAAGCAACCATCAAGACCGCAACCACAACGCATGCAAGGTATATAGCACTGATCTCGTATATCTCGCCGTCGGGAGGCCGGTGGAGGTTCCTGTTATCATGATGACCGCCTCCGATCATGCAGAAGTTGGCTCCGCAGGACAACAGAGTGCTGCTAGTGTTCTCTTTGGATACGCCACCACTATGAACTCCGGAGGAGAACACTACGAACGATGAAGATATTATTACTCATTTGTAATCCAAGAAGCATAAGTATTAAATAATTTCATTAAGTGAATTGTATACAATGAATGTAGGAGATAAAAACCTTATATTGTGTGTAATAGACATCGTTTCACATCAGTTACATTTGGCCAATCATTTACCACTATTAAAATGAAAATATTGTTACTAAATATAAAAAAAACATAAATTACCTAAGCTAGAGATCAGATTTCCCCATAATTCAGCAGTCTGCCATGCCAAGAAGAAGAAGCCGAAAAATCGTACGATGATACCATCGACGGCTTGGTCGGTTAGCTTAGCATACACACTTCCCGCTTGAGTAAGGTATGTAGCCTTAGATGTCCACATAGGAGCCGCCCCTAAGCCAAGAATTACTCCAGAAGGCACGAGGGTGTAGAATGCCGGGTAGAACTGGGCGGCGATGTATGGCGCGTAACAAAGCATCGAAACGCATAGTGTCCACTTCACTGTTAGCCTTTTGATAAGGAAGGTAGGTACAAATATACATGACACCACTAGGGCAGCATATATAGAACTTAAAGATACTGTGCCAAGACCATCAGCCGCGTTGATAGATGATTGAAGGTTTGCAGTTCCTTGAAATGCGGTAAACTGTACCATAAACGCACAACTGACAGCAGCTACATTTTTTAATATACGCCACTTTTCATTCCTCGATAGTTTAACTTTGCCGGAGGCGTAGGAGTCGTCCTCGGTGGGTAGTGGCGGGGGTTTGACGATATCGTCATTCGAGTCTCGGTCGTGCTGGTAGCCATCATTCTTGAAGCCAGTCTTAACCGTGTACACGGGGTCCTTATCCGGCCGGTGGTCTTCACAACCGCCACCGTGCGTTGCAGTCATACCTTGTTCTCCTTTTGACCTGTTATAAAAATATATTTTAAGAATTTCTCAAAACTTCATTATTTACACAGGTTTAATATAGGATATTGCTGTAATTAAAACACGCGTCTTTGGAGTTAACAGGGAAGTAAGTCACAATAGCAATGAGGCCGAATGTTTTGCTAATCACATGCACGAGCCGGTGCCCAGCACAATGATACGGTGTGTTGTGATCAACGCGGAGGCAGAATCTGTAACAATTCGATTTGATTCGCATTCAGCGGCACAATGAACGACATCGGCTGAGTACATATCACACCATTGTGTTGTGTTTCACATACTCCTTGGTCATGACATAATCACAAATCATTTGAAAACCATAAACCGCGTTAAAGTTAGAATTTTAACTTTCAGTTTATGTAAGCGGCTTTTAATAGCGCGAAATTTAAGTTTAAGTTTAAGTTAAGAAATTGAAATTATTTTATATACTTTTTTGGATATTTTGACATGTATTTCTATATTTCAAGAAATGGTTGCAAAACCTGATAACAGACAAAAATATGTATGTGGTTTTTAGATAAGAACCTTTAAAAGAGGATTATTACCTTCCGCCAGTAAGGAACGAAGTAATTAAAGGTGTCGTAACAAATCTATATTCTATAGAGGCGCACAAGTTACAACCAAACCTGAAAGTAAATATTCTATTGTGCAATTTGAGCCGAGACGTGTTGATGTGTTGTGTTACGTTTGTCCATTACACTTTAATAACAAACAGGGAACAAAAGGACATCACTTACAATGATATTATTGAGAAAATAATATTCGATCAGATAAGGTATATATACAATACGGTATTTTTAGCTCAGAATCCTGTAATAATACGCTATTACTTCGTTAGTTTGGGAAAATGGTAGCTTAGTGTCGGTAACTTTTTCTAGTGACCTCAAACGAAAATGTGATCTAATTTTAACTTGTTTTATATTTGAAATATTATATTATTATATATATTTAAAAGTTACTAAATAATAGCACTAAAAATTACAAAATATAATTACACGTAATCACTCTATATAATCACTCTAATTCGCAACATTAACTATTTTCAACGAACGTAATGAATAAACCAAACACGAAAGGTTATTTTCAAAACTTCCCACGGTATCAGCATCATAGGCAGCTTTCGTCACTTCCTGAGCTCGCATCACAAGAGACTAATAGATCTCTGGAGGTCACGCTAAATTGGCTAAAAAAGTTTTATGTGACAAATTATGCATATCATTGTATGTCATGTTTCAGTAACTGGTCACATACAAAATACATTTTGTGTTATTCTACATATGTTTGTTAAATTACATAAAATCACAGCGCTCTTTTATTTGAGCCTACAATTACTACAGCCTACAATTATTTCGCATTAACCGCTACTTAAAATACGAGTCTTGTATTTTCATTGTATTTTAATTTTCATTAGAATATTCTTGAATGAAATGTCTATTTATATCGAGTAATTAATTCTCAATTTCAGCAGAGAAAAAAAATTCCTAATTAAATTTAGATTACCAATTATAAATTGCTTTTAATCGATTTTAAAACTTCGTAGCGTGTTGTTGAGGTCAAACAAAATATTTCGAAGTATTTTATGTTATATAAAAAAATATTAGAATTATCTTATTTGAAAAATTTATTCAGTATTTAATAAGCGCTTCCAAGAAGTGTTTACATCCCAGGCTCACTAATTAAGAAATGACCTCAACATTCACAATACCATATGAAATAATCTCACTTGACCATCTCATGATGACAGATGCTATTTGGTGGAATTATTACCGATATACCCTAGCTATATTAATAAACAAACCTTTCCATAAAAATAAGGTTAAAGAAGTTACTTCAAAACATATATTTCAGATTTCAAGGTTTTGTTTTAAACTTAAACAAAAAAAGGTATAATATATTATGTATTAATAATACTATTGCCAAAGGAATTCAATAGTACCACAGGAAAAGGAAAAGCTTTTGACCAAACTCGTCTTTGTAAGGACAACAACTCAATGTTGATTGCGCAGGCGCATCTTGACCGATATTGGAACCACCAACTATTTATTTATTAATAAATAGTGACATTGTCCGCAACTTTGTCCGCGATTATGTGCTTGGACTAAGGAACTTCGTAATGAAACATTATTATTATGAGAGATTCTTACATAATTTAGTAATAAACAAATAATAATGGATGCCAAAGTCACCTAAATTCTTAAATTTAATCAAGTTATTTGATAACATCAAAGACATATAAGTATATATATATATCATGACATTTAGGTTTTTTATAAAGTGCATTCTTTAAATGATTGTTTTCTAGATAAAACGACTTTTGCACTTGAAAATTGAGATAAAAATAAAAAAAAAACTGACAAAATATGTGTTATTTATTTTGATTTAAATCTTGACCTGAGATCAAGGTAGAATTTGTGACATTTGGTGTACAAGTCCGCCTGTGAATCAGTTTTGAAATATTATTAATAACAGCTTCATATATATAATATTAATATTAAAGCTTCAAGAATATAGATTTTTTTTGGTAAAAAAAATGCATACATTTCAATGTTTTTTGTTTTATTAAGCATGTAAGTTACGTAATATAATAAAATATGTACGTAATTTTGCAAAGGATTGTCCAGATCCATTATCTTTATATAACTAAAAAAATATTAATATGAATAATAGACAACGTTGAAACGGTCAAGAGTTAGGTATAACGTACATTGTAAAGAAATTCCAAAACTTGAACTTTCACAGTTATGTCGCTAAAAATATCTAAAAAATAACATTTCATGTTCTTATATGTTTCATAATATTACAAACCTTTAGATAATACTTATTGTATTTTATTAATAAATTTAAAACGGTTTATTTAATAGAACTACAATTATATTTAAACGTCTGCAATTATATTTTATATCCAACTATAATATAAAAACAATAGAATATCTCTGCGGGATGTAAAGATGAATAATTTAATAATATAAATACACATATATATATATATATATTATTTATGATTACAATAATTACGTATGTTGTATAATTGTATCAAAGTAACAACCAAATTAAATAAGTACGCGCATGTAGAAGCTTATAGGGGACCAAGGTCAAAGGTCAAGTTTTTCCACCAATATGGCTAACAAGCGTAATGTAATATAGGGTTGACACTTGTAATTTATGTTTGATAATGGATACGAATTTTATTTTATTCCGGAAATAAAGTCAGTGTACATCAGTTTCCAAGGTTGAATAACAATGGGCGAACAATAGGCAAGTGTAATTTGTGATATACATACATACGGATTTTAATGGTAGGTCTGAGACCACCCGAGTAGTTATACCACCCACCTCTTTATTATTACCAGTAACTATCCTTTAACCGAAGCAGTCAATTAGCTCTCGCTTGTAATAAAAGCTACATATTACCCCTAATAACTAATTTTACGATAACGTACCAACCGACGATGTTGACAGCGCCCCTTATCAATATATAAATAATGCAGGAGCTCAAATTCCGATACATTCATCTATTCATTTACATAATACAGATAGTTTTATACAATATGGGTAAATATAAGTATTATTATGGCTCGTTTTTGTAATAACAACTTATGCTAATAACGACATTCGACTCGACCGTGTTTATGACTCCCGAGGCTGTAATATTGCGTCGTCTTTAAGACACCGCAGACCCATCTCATCGTAAGTAAAACTTTCAAGTAATTAGCAGATATCACTTTATAATAAGTTTAATATTTTAATACCAAAAATTTCTTATCATTTTATTACTAAGACTCGATATCTTATTCGATTAATTAATAATATCGTCGTGTTTTAATACAAGTGAGGTAAATTTACATGAGAGATAACGCTTTTATATATATTTTGTTAGTTGTAAAATTAAACTTGAGAATATTATCAATTATAGTAATTATGAGCATTGTGTCTAACTTAAAGAAAAAATCACACCACATATTGGTTGTGCAAAGAAGATATTGTGCCTAAATATGTCATATAAATTATCAATATGTAAAATTAATAGAACTTATAATATTTACCTCTTTGGAATGTACCTAATGTAAATGATTTTTAACTATATTAATTAAAATTATCTTTGTATTTCATTTCATAGTATATTAAAATGATCTTATCCGACATATAAAAGTATATACCAACTTAACAAGTAGTCCAGCTTTCGTTGCTAGCTATTGTGATTCCAACAGTCATAATTTTTTTTTAATCAAAATTGTTTTATTAAGTAAAAAAATTCATTTCTTTGTTTAAATTATAATAGTTTAAGATAATGAACCGGTTACTAAATGCAATTTAAAAGTTAGCAATTACATTAAATACACGAAAGCAAGTTAAAAGTGCCATGTGGATTTATACTAATGATACTTTATGTCAAACAAAGGCTACTATAAAAATATATTTAACTATAATGTAAACTAATTTTGAACCCCAGTTAAAGTTAGTCCATTATGAGTATTATCAATAAAGAGACTCATTATGATTGCGTAATCAGTTGAGGTTTAAAGTGATCCTTCATCACTAAAGTATTTTTTATATTTATACAAGGGCAAGTTGTAAGTAGCTTCGATTATTAAATCAACGCTTTCCATTGTGGCTATATACAGCAATGATCCGAGTTATTACTTAAATCCATTTAAAATTCTGACCCTGTATTAATTTAATATTGTTAAGAGATTCCAAGGAACTGCGCCATATGTTGAAAATATTAATTTAGACTTTGTTTTTATTTGGGATCCTGTTTTTAGAATCTGCATATCAACGGATAAAATCCGGTTCGTCGTATCCGTAACCAGTCCAACTTGAGCTTCTTAGAAAGTTTTTGCAAAATAATTTGAATATTCATACCTAACGACTTTTAGCACAATAATTGACAATAATTTATCATACGATAGGTTTTATTTTATATTTGAAATAAAAACATTATTATTATTAATTATAAGGAAAAGTCAAGATTCCTAGAGCTTAATTCCATTGCGTGGTAAAGCGGGAGTTCTTTAGAACTCGTTCAGACGAGGAAGAAACTTTGGAATGTATATTTTATGAGATAAAAAAGAAGTTATATGTCACGTGCGTACACTCGCTTAACTTATTAACTCTAATTCCGGGTTCAAATCAACTTATTCGATATAAATATTTAAGATTATCCCATTGGAGAATTGTTTATGTGTTGGTTCAAGTCTGCACCGAAGAATGCAAGTGGTCCTTTGAAATGCTTAAGAAAGTTAAAGTAACTTGAAATTTTGGTAGATGCTAGCTTTTTAACTTAAGATAAACGATTAGTCACCCAATGAATGTATGTAATAAAAAAACGAATAAAGTGATTTTAACGTTATAATTGAGAACTTGTCAAATAATAACTGTTGTTAATTTAGTAGGTCATTATTTTAAACATTTGCCATTATTGAGAAGTGAAAGGATTTTTTTAATATTAAAAATTAAAATCCTGAAGTCATTATACATTTTTTTTTAATTAATTAATCATATTAAAAATATATATATTTATTAAATTCCATATACTGGGATAGAGGAATAGTGATGACGAAGTTGCGTGTGAATGATAGTAAGTACGCAACAATTCCATAATATATATTTGACATCACGCCATATATTGTTAATTCAGTGTCAATTAATCCACCGCCTGCAGCTGGTTACAACCACATAAATCTGATCCCGATCGAGATGGAGGCGGTACGGAGTCGTTGATCCCGCTTTATTTTAAGAGTAATCAACAACTTGCCTCAACAACTCTGGACTCACGACTATTAAGTGCCTTAGATATTGATAAATGCGGTCTATATAAAAATATACGAACTACTTTTAAAAACAAGAGTTATATGTACACGTTTACGTTTTACATGTACGAGTGTGTTCTACATGTGTGTGTTCATTGAATGAATGCAATAATTAATGAATCATTCATGGTATTTGAAATCGGGTTGTATACGTTTAATAACAACATGTAAACACGTAATTACTACAATACTTTGCGATTGTACTTGCGATTGCGATTGTACTTGCGATCGTTTAGTGTTGTATTGATGTAAAGTTAAAAAGTTGATATGTATATATCTAAAGATATCTCCAATATCATCGAATAATAATATATTCGTATAACCAGTGTTGAAAAACGAAGCGAAACAATGAATCAGTCAACACATGTACAAATAAAAAGGATTTCATATTTATGAAATAAATGTTCCAAGAATTACTACTTCATTATTTTATTATTTTTGTAATGTTATCTAAAATGGTATTTTAATTAATAATATAAAAACGTAATAATTGGTTTTGTCCCTAATTGTATATTCATAAATAATAAGATAAATTTTAAAATTTTAATTACATTTTTGACAAGACATAAATAACTAAAATTACACGAACAATGGTTCGCGTATATTTATATGTAAAATGTATAATATGATTATAATTATTTGTATCATGTATAATTATAATTATTACAATAGTTATATAATTGAATTCCTCTGTGATTTTTTTTATGAACATGAACAAAAACTATTTATTCAATAGAAAAAACCAATTGATTTAATCATTTCTCAAAATATACTTCTTTTAAAAAAAATTTATTGAATTTTTCTTTCTTTCGATTTTTCAAAGCAAATATTTTTTATATATATGATATCATTATATTCTTAAATTTAATTGGTCCCTGTTGAAAAGAATAGATCTGTTTTTCTCACACGTTATTCCATAGTCAGTCGAGCAGAGAAAAAAAATACCAAAAAAACCAGGTAATTTATTTTTAAGTAGGTACTCGAAGTATTCGAAGCTAAAATATTTTATTGTACTCTTCTCACTTACTGTACTTTGGAAGATGAGCAACACAATGTAATATCGTCTTTTATTTAGATATGATAATAAACAGCATAATAATAATAATAACAATTATTTATTGTATTTTAGTTGTTGCAGTAATTGTATTTATTAATGATAACACTCCTAAGTCTCAAAAATCCTTGCTTATTATAGAGTTCAAACAAAAATCCTATACGGAATTATAATATGATTGTTGTTGCAGTATTATTGACAAAATGGCAATATGAAGATGTCAAAGTTCGTATTAAAACAACTTCATATAATCACATTTTATATATAGAAATAAACATGATTCAGCATTGAATGGAGAAACAAAATCAAGTTTACAAATAAAAGTAAATTACAAGCGAAGTAACTCGAAGGAAACTAGATTAACTTGTTCTCGTGCAGTGACTTTATGCAAGAAAGTAATGTAAAAATAGAATATAATAGCTATATAAATAAAATTAGAGGTATTTCTTTTAATAGCCATTGAACTAACTTGTCTATCCTGCTTACAATTTACAACAGCAAGTTGGGCAAAACAAAAAATAACTTTTATGTTCCAATTTGAAGTAATCGTTTATTTTATAATAAAATTGTGATATACAATGTAATGGTAGCAAGGTTAAGTACTTATTGGATATTTTTGAAAAAAAATCGCAAAATTACATAAAACCCATTTCTTACGCCAGAATTGTTTAGTGAAAGTAGACGCGCATGGATTAGTTGTTTGAACACGAGAACGAACAACCTCCAATGATATGTTGCAAAAGTTAAGATATCGCTTTTACAACCTATTGACTTTATTTACATTATTATTAAAAACATATCATACAATGGGTGGGGAATATCGATGGTTAGAACTATTTTATTTATGTAAGGGTCATCACCACGGGCGTTGTGTGGTTCAGTGGGGCGATATACAGTATTTTTGGGCCACTTTTTTTTATCACAGCCTGTATAAAGATTACTTTCCACTTTGGCCTACTAACATCCGACTGTCTGAGACTTTAATTGATTGATAATATTTTATGTTTTGTTTTTTTTATTTTTTTTTATTAATATTCTATATTTATTTATTTCAATTTAAAATATACTTAATGAATATAGTTAACATAATAAAGTACTTTCGTATCTAATATTGATGAGTGTTTTAATTTAATGAACAATACTCGAAGATGCAATGTCTTGAATTTTTATAATGTCGTGATACGGCGTTGACTTTTAAATTTCCTTTTAAGTTGTATGCGAAGAGAATTACAAGAGGTTCGATTGGGACTTCATAATTTACGATTTCAAATACGCACACTAAAGGCTTGACAGTTAGGAGTTTTATAACGAGTTTTCTGCTTTTAAAATTTTTAATAACGGTATAATATAAATTGAGGTTCCTTATTTTAAATAATGTTTAAGTGACAGGAACAAATTAGTAACGAATACATTAAGTTGTGTTTTTAATTAATATTGTAAGTGGAATAAATTATCCAAGCACCCCTGAACT
Source organism: Melinaea marsaeus rileyi (assembly GCA_918358865.1). Taxonomy (NCBI): domain Eukaryota; kingdom Metazoa; phylum Arthropoda; class Insecta; order Lepidoptera; family Nymphalidae; genus Melinaea; species Melinaea marsaeus. The sequence continues at coordinate 8,191,804 of OU911095.1, read as the reverse complement.
CGTGAGAAACTTGTGACAGAATGATCCTATCAATTATAAACAATCATTAAAATTCGCTCCAAAACATAATTTTTAATAGAAAATTTAATACATTGAATATATTTACCTTGATATAATTATGAATAAACAATCAATTCTCATAAAATTATCAATGACAATGAGTAATATTAAAGTCTGGATTGTCTGTTATTGTTTATATATTAACAAACCTATTCATATTTTCCATTAACAAAATGTAAACATCGATTATCCATATATTTGTGATAAAGTTTATTCATCTGTTACCAATTAGGAAGTTATGACGAAGTTGACGTCACGCTGACGTTCAGAGCATTAATGAATATCTATTGTGTAGCTCTAGGCAACACTTGAGGCTAGGTCACTCACACACACATAGACACACGCACACGTATATGCACACACACAGACACACACATAATAAATGAGACTGAACTGCTTTAATTATTTTGTACCGAAAATCAGTGTGAATATTTGTTAGATGCGAGTTCAAAAACCTTATTAGAATATAACTCGTTTTTTTTCCGGTGTGTAATGTTTTCTTGTATTTTATTTTAATACGATTTTGCAATAAGATGACCGGAATGAAAAAATATATTTGAAGATCTTAAATACGGTCATAACAGTACTTGTAATTTATTAAACTTAATGTTATAAATAAGACAAAAGAAACTCAAGTTCGCATCAATGATTAAAAAAACTTTCCAGTGGACGCTTAATTATTATTAAATAATAATGAATAAAATTAGTGAGGTACGTTTGTGTGCTACCTGTTAACGTTCTTAGGAACGTAAGTATGTATCAATGGCTGCCAATTTACTTCGAGATTTAATATAAAGTTAATTGCGCCTAAGTTAGGTTTAGTAACATAGGAAAATTCCTGTAAGTTTCTGTGGGGGGTCCTGGCAACTGTGATACAAATTTCCGAGATCATGGTAGCTTACGTTTTGTATATAACTTACTTCGATACTATGCGTTTGTATTACCATAAGCCGGATTTTGAATAAAATACGCGACTGTCTTGTCTTTTGTGTATGAAAGTACCAAGCATTACCATTGCATTCGCGTACATTCAATAATGGAATACATTTTCACTTTTTGTCTTAAGTGATTTGTATTATCACAATGTTTTGTGTTGTTACGTGGCAATTATCGTTCAAAGAAACTTTAATTCGTTCTTAACATATCTATTTTGATATAAATATGGACACACTTCTTCTGTACCAATTGTTATGATATGGGAACCAGGCTGTCAAGGATCTTGGATTGGATTGGATTTAAATGGATTAGAAATATTTATTTATTAAGAAATGTTGTTCGTTTTAAATTGTTATATGGATGGAACGGTGTATTTTATTTACTTATTTACGTGATTTTCTATAATTCTGCGTTTAACTTTTCATTCAACCACTTTGTAAGTCTTATTACGCGTAATATGATATAAAATAGGTCTTTTATATATTTTATATTATATTTTAATCTGTCATTACATTGTTATGATAATACGTTATATAACAAAGAATAAGTAATAGTTAAAAGGTTTTTTATATTCTGTTTGTGTATAAATCTCTTGTATTTTATAATATTTCAGAATTTTTCAAAATTAGATTATTTAAAACTTTATGTAAGATATTATATTTATTTAAAAATAAAGCAATAAAAAGTTCAGTTTTTTCTTGTCTATTTTGTATGAAATATCATTTACATTTTTTTTATGTACAGCATTTTCACACATCACTTGTACTGAGTGAAATGGAAAAGATATAAATAAGTAAATAAATGTACTTTTTATACTATATCATTGTGCAAACGCCTTACTATTAAATGTGTAGACCTTTATTTGATGTTGTACAAGATATCCTGTTATTTAAATGTAATAGCTGTCAATGTTGTCGTATCGAAGTGGTCATTGTTTTATTAATTGTTGTAATTACCGCGGAATACATTCCGATCACGCGAATGACACAAAATACGTAAACCCCTCGTCCTCTCACTCCACAGACATCAATAACTGTACCTACACTATCACAATACAATAAATATACAAATTATTGTAATTTATATATTCGTATTACCTTATTTTAAAACGCAAATATTTAATATACGGAAACGCTAAATAATAATTGATATGGTTTGTTAACCAGTTAAGTGGGTGTTAATAGTATTTGTGGATCTTTCATTACGAGCGGTTAGCGGTTGTTCGCTAGCTCACGTCTATGTTTGACTGATAAGAACATCTTTATCTCTAATTAGCACAATGTTACCGTTATTTATTTTAATGAATCATTATATTTTCTGAATTTTGCTAATTATAATTATGCTATTATAATTTAAAGACATTTATTTAAAAATTCTATCTATCGTCAATCTATTAATAATTAAACTATCTTTCAATCAAGAGATTCTTGTTACAACTTTGTTAACACTAAACCTACCAAGTACCTGTCAAATTGACCGTTCTTAAACTTTTGTAAAACTTACACATTTTTAAACGTTATAATATCGTTATCAAACTACATGACAATTCTTTGAATATGCATATAATATTTTCTTCACTTTTTACTTTTAGTTATTTCCATTATTACCTGCGTTATATATTATAATAAAATAACTTTTAATTACCGGTCAATTTGACCGCGTACAGTAGGAACAGGTATACAAGAATTGTCGGTAGGTTTAGTGTTAATAAAAAAAATAACATCTTAACCAAATGATGTTATATTATTTTAACATTGAATTATAGGTATAATGCTATTGAAGGATGTTTACAATTAATATGCTCCCCGCGAGGCGTCGTGCCCGTCTGTTTGTTGGATAGGATGTTAGCTTGTTGCAGTGCTGTGTGCGCTGTGAGTCAATTGAGCCCGTCACCTCGTAATGTATGCACCGGGTCTAATAAAATACATACATTTATACCTTATCAGATAAGATACGATAACTTTGCATATAAAGTCATTATTTTACAAATCGTGAGCGACACGTATAATTAGTTTACGTGCATAAAAAAAGTGACGTCACATATTGTTTGTTTTTGTTCAGTTTTGTTATAAAACTCGACGCTAACATGGTGGTGGCGATATCTCCTTTTCACGGAACTTATAACAGGCATGGTCATTGAATAAATACTTCCATCGAGACAAAAATGACCATATTTATAACTTTACTAGCATCATGTTTAGATTTTACACACTTCAGTTTGAATACATCACTAGAATTGCTTCTATAATTAAGTACACGGGTGGGCGTGTCGGTGTTTGTACGTACATCATATATATCTAGTAATATTGTGTTATATTTTACAATTTAGATTGTAGTTTTCGAATATACGTCAATTTGACATCACAACCCGGAAATATGGAACCCCCGGTTTGATAATTAACAGTTATCGTATAAGTATTCAATAATAAAAAAAAAGTCTTATATTTTTTTTAACTTTCCAAAACAGAATCAGGCCGTTAAGATATTTATTGAATTTTTATTGCATTTATTATAGCCAGAGGTTTATTGGAGCGACACAAAATCGTAATCTGATTCCCAAAATGCTTGTAGTATATATTTTTATTATTTTTTTAAAGTTTTTTCTTCGCGAAACTTAAAAAACTGAACTTAATTTGCATAAAATTTATATTTTTATACTGAGGAAAAATAATAATAAAATATTAATTTAATATTTGTTACATAATGATTTATCTCAACAGCGTCCTAATCCTCGAATCTGTTGTAAAAAAATCAAAATATCTTTAATAAAGTAGGCATTTACACCCACTTTTGAATCGTCAATAAAGGTGTGAATACGTACTACGTGGCTGCAGTGAGTGTAGCACTGTGGTGTAAGGGACCCCGCGGGCCGAGGCGAGGCGGAGGAGGCCAGGACCGCTACAACAGAGCCACGGATCAGCTACGACTCGCTACGATCACAACTCGCAAGCGCACAACAACTCACTCGCATTGCATATACATAAATTGCTTTGCGTCACATAACTTACAATTAAAGTGTTTATAACATTGTATACTTACTTGAAATAAAAAAAATATTCGAGTAAACTAATCGGAGAAAAAATACCGTGTCGCCGTTAAAGTGCTTTATTGTTTTTTAACGTTCGGATTACCCGCGTCAAGTCATTGTCGAAGAATTTTTTTATTTACATCATTAATTCGGCGACCGGCTTAATGACGTGCGCCGTTACCGCGTGGACCTTATCGGGGACTCTCGGTTATGTTAATGTTGGTTTTAATTATATAAATATACAAGCATTATACAAAATGTATATATTATATATTATATTAAACTACAACTTGCATGTTTACATTTTTTTTTAAGTTACGTCAGTATCAAGTATTAAAAATACAAGTTATTCAGTCGTACGGAACACGCGATATCGCCGACCTCTCGCTCCCTTGGCTGGTTTTTATTTTCCTCGTTCTCGTCTCTTTTGATTTTGCATATTAAAATGGAACAAAATGAGACGGTTCAAATAACTTCGAATACATTAGCCTTTTTAGGAAATAAAGTGAAGATTGCGGTTCTTAAAGCATTATTAATTATATTGCAAATATGACAATCCGACGGAAAATAATTTAGAAACAACGTTTGTAAAAATACTTTTTATATTTAATATTATTGTTAATACAATACAAATTCGCATATTTTGCAAAACGGATACCAATCTGTCTATAATAAAACATTAATTTTTTTGTTATATGAATCTCTTCAACGGTTTTGTTTATGCAAAGGTCGCAGTTTTTTTTCTGTTTAGTTGTGACTGACGTCAATAAAATTTTACATAAATACATAAATATACGAGACGTTTTGAGTGTAAATATATATTTATTACGCATTTCAAACAAAAATATTTGTCCGTCAAATAAAGCAATGTCTTGGCCAAGGACTGTTCCGTGAACGGGACAGCGTGTAATTAAGATATTTTATGAATATTCAGTACATTTGCAATACAAAATGCCGAGCCCATACATTATCAAACAGTATATAAAGGTACCTTCCTATCTAGCGTAAGGCACAAGGCCGCGTCACTTACAACATTCTCTTACGTCGCTAGGGTTCGACTTCTACATACTGCATACTACAAATTGTTAGTAATCATTAGTTTGATCCGCTTAATATTACGTAGTAACGAGATTGCTTAATGTTAAAAAGTGTGGACCGCCTCCATTTAAGTATTACTTTTGAATAAAATACTTATTTATATATTGACATAACACTTGTAGATGTGAAGTTCAAAATCAATCATCATTGAACAATTATGGATTCTTTTACGTATAACTTTGCCAAAAAAAAAGGTAAGTTCGTGTATATTTAAATTGATTACACGTACTTATTAGTTTTTACGTTATATCACGGCTGGGACTAGGAGGAGGTCGGTCTTTGGCACCGCGAGGCTCGTCAAGGTCGGAGCCAATTTATTTTAAGTAATGAGAAACCGGATTTAAATGTTAACTTTTTGCGTTGCATCATTCATTCAGCAATTGTAATATTCATTTATATTTAATACTAAATTTAAGAGTAATCCATTCGTTGAACATAATTATTTTTCTGAATTAAACAAAATAATAGTAAAAAATTGCCTGTAGGTGAAATTAATCCTTTTAAATAACTGAAATATAAACGACATATATTTCGTCTCCAATAAACAAGGACATAAAATAGCTTTGAAAATTGTTTGATAACAGATAAAATTAATAATTCAGTTCTATATTCTAAAGGAAAAAACGGAATATAAACATAATAGTAACTATTCATGTATAATTATAAAACTCATTCACTTTATACATAAATAATAATAATGCAAACGGCGTTTGCGGAAAAGCTAATAATACACACTACAGGAGCATCCTCGATTCAAAATAATATATATGACTTAGTTCCGCATCTCGTCTAATAGAATATTATAAACTACCTACAGACGCCAAGATGTCCGATGACACGGGGACAAGGCGATATTGTAATTAAAGGACTGTTTTTCTTCATTTTGATTACATTCAATTAATTAATACACAGGATTTATTCCCAAATAGTTATTATAATATTCGATAAATGCATGTGACCATGAATAGAGCCTTAAACGATGCGTTCAAATATGTATTTGTTAGTAATTTTAAAAGTTTATGACTGTTAAAAAGTTCATAAGATAAATGGCATGTTTATTTAAATATGAATATTGGATATTGTATATTCTTTATACACCTTTATTGTCTAAGACACTGTGTATCATTATTACTTGTTTTTGCGCTTCACACGCAACGTGTCGAGGTGAGGATCTTATATTGAAACGAATGGACAGCTTATATTGTTGAGAGAATCATTTTGTCCGATAAATTTATAATTACATAGTATTATTACATTAGTACTTTATAGAATACCGATGCTACATTTTTATGTCAGTTTTATGTTTTGAGTTCAAGTACATAAGTGTTTCACCTAATAAACTACTAAATAATGAATGAGCCACTTGTAACACTTATCTTGCAAATTATAAATGTAAACGTCGAACTATAAATATTTGTACAGATATAAACTATTTAACAGTAGGTGTGCCTAAAGTGTGATTTTCGTCTAAAAACGGATACATTCGTAACGGACACTTTTGTAAACATGTATCAGTATTTATTCCATAGTATATATAAATAACTAAAGCATTATTGATTACTTCAGTTATTTAGGAGAACGACATTGACTGATTTTTTTTATTAAAGTTATTTTAATATGGTAGTAAATTGTATATAGGAAACAGTTCTCGATCACGTTAAAGCAACGTGGCTTATTGAAGTCATGATACAGAGTAAAAAGAGTGGAACGGTAGTTATTGGCAGACTGGCAGACGAATGATTTTGGTTAAGTTTGTTTTTCCATTTATCTCTTGGACGGTTGAAAGCCGTTAGATGTAACTCGTAACCTCAAACGATTGTTTGTTATGACACAAAATAATGTAATATTTGCACGCCACTTCGCGTGTAACAGCGAGGCGACCAGGGCCTGCGACCTCCTCAATCATTTTAGAGAAAGAACAATTATTACAATACACACAATAGTCTATTATATATTATATTTTAAATATAATTTTCTGTCCTCTTTTCTTATAATGATGAATTAATTTAGTACTAAAAGATTCAGACAACCTTTATTCGGATTAAAATACATGACACTTCATATAGTTCAATAAATAAGGCCGTGGCAGAAGTCACATAAAGGTTTCTCTCGGGAATTTAATGACAGAGATGTAACACGTGTCTTGCAATTAGATCTTAAGTGAGGATCGAGGTGATGGCTGCGACACGTCTAACACGTACAACGGATTCAAGAAGCAAGTTTTAGTCATGTCTAATCATAAGTAACATTAGTAATGAAAATAAAATCAAAAGACGTCAAACATTTTAATCATCTGCACTATTATATCATCCATACGGTTATATTAATTAAGCGCACGCCACATGAAGTCGTTGAAGTGGTATAGAATAAGTGGTTGGAAGGGAATTAATTTATAAAAAGTAACCGACGTCCAAATAATGATCCGTAAATAGACGCGGCGCGATAGATGTTGACCGACGACCGCATTTACTACATTGTACATACAAAGTAAGTATTATATATTTTTAAATTCATACTATTATTCGCATTCGTGACTTCACAATCATCTTATTTGTAAATTTCCAGTTACAATTTCGGTCACTTAGACCATTCACTTGTCCGTGGACACTTGTAATATTTCGTACCGAGGGAGCTCTGGTGATTGACTAACCCAGTTCTGAAGTACTGCATGCTACTGTCATTAAAACGAGAATATCGTTCTTCATAGTTCTTCTAGTGCTTGGTCAGTGTTCAAAAGTAGAAGATTTCATAAAAAGCTGCAACTCTCTGAGTACGATAACCCATCTGACTAATGAATGACCAAAACTACATACTCTCTTAAAGTCAATGCCTACCATCAATGAATATGTAATATTTTCAACTAGAAAATAATGGGACATAGGTATTAAAGTGTACTTGCCATTTGTAAGCATTAATACATTTATGGTTATAATTTATATTGATCTCTGAGCGACGCTGTGACCATATATACCTAATGTAAGTATTTTCGAGACAATGTAATGAATATGATACCTACTATAATACGTCGCAACAACGGAAGTATGTTATTTTCACATCTCTGTTAGTTGTTGCTGTTAATCTTATTAAATTAACAGATTAAATTGTTTACGGTTTAGTTCAATACTGCAGGATTTCCTTTAGATTATTTAGATAATAATTTAAAACGTCCGCAAAGTTCCCACGCTCTTAAAACAAAGCAAAGTTAGATATATGTTAGTATGTGTAATAAAATAAACAATAAATTATTTACGTAATGAAAACCTGACTTGTAGGTTTGTATTTTAATAAGATATATGCTTCTATTATTTAATTCAAGTAAGATTTAAATCCTTGCACTTGCCCTTGATTCACGGTTATGTAAATAAAATAAGTTGAGCGAACAGATTACTCTTAAGTTCATGTATATTTCAACAACATCGATAACTTACGAGTATATATTTAATTTAATGTGATGTAAATTTATAAAACCAAAAAAAAAAGTCAAAGACACGTTCAGAACGGGATAAAATAAATATTAAATCCACTTTCTCACAATACATCGGTTTTATGTTTCCAATAATTCGATTGTTTTCAAAATAGTGATATAGATTTCAAAACTATATTTTTATTTCCATTTATTTTTAAATATTAGTTGCATGAGCGGATTAATTTAACTTATCATAAATCGCATAAGTCAATTCATAACATCACAAGATAAACACGGTACAGTCTGATAGCATCTAGATGCAACTGTAATTACCTTACGATTCTTGAACCAAACATAATGGCGACTGAAGAATATTATGCCGCATTGTATAATTCTAAGAAGTAGTTAGATGTAATCTTATGAAATTTAAATTTTATTGATTTTACTGTATATATTGTGAGTTAAGTATAAGTATGCTTTTGCAGTCGTTTGTGTGTATAAGAACATTGAATATAAGAAACTATTCTACCGAAGAGTTCACAATGTTTGTACAAAGAACTTATTATTAAAAAACTTACATTTATATTACATTACAATTACATTAATATAAACTTATATATATAATATATATATTTTATCTGAATTGTTACAAGCGTTTCAATATTAGTTTGAGTTGTTGTTGGTCATACCCAAACTTGACACACCGTCCAAATATAACTTAATAAATAAAATAAAAAATAAATTATATAAATTTATTTATATATATTAATCCAATGCATTCCTTAACTTTAATTCTCGATAAAATATTTTAGCACATGAACAACCCCTCGCTGACAAAGGCAGAAATAATATAAAAAAATATTCTTTAAGACCCGTAATTAGACTTTCACAATTTTGGAATCTAATATTATAAATATAAACAACGGAAATCGATAAATAATTGTTCCGAAATGAATCGTTCGACAGTTACATGTTTTTTTAGGTTAAAGCAAATATGTTAATTAGTTTGTTTTTATGTTGTTATCGGTTCAAACCGTTCTATTGCAGACAAGGTCGGAGATTTTTGGCCTTCGACGCCTTTTCAATAATTTGGATACTTGTTAAACGTTCGGACGTAAGATGCGTTTGACAAGATGGCGTGTTTTTGACCGCGGCTCTGTCTCCAGATTCTCTTTCTACCCATTAAATATCTACCAATTTATTTTTTTGTATTAGACATATATTTATGAGGTATTTAATATCTTTAACGTGTATTTTTAAAGCAACATTCCGATACATAAATTAGAATTATATTTGTTTACTAAGAATAGCAGAAGCGTTTCTACGAATGACCAATAAGAGAACAGTTAACGGAGAAAGTAAATGTGAAATTTAAATGAAACTCAACCGTAAAAATATATCTGCCTTCGCTAAAGGACACCGCCGAGTCGTAATGGCGAACCTTGTACCGTGTCTTTAAATAATACTTACATTTTACGCGCCTTTTAGTACCACGTTTTATCACCGACTATTGTGTTTTAAGGTTGGTAAATTTGGATTTTCCTAATCTTAAGTTGTTTAAATACTGTTTATTGTTATCAAAAGTATCGCTTTCAATACAATGATGGTATTAAAAAGCTAATAAATATCTTTTAAAAGTATTTTTCCCATATATCCACACTAGCATGGTAAACGTTGGCGCCACGTCTTAAAGGATGTCACGAAAACAATTAAAGTAAATAACTTTCCCAGTTACTCAACTATTTATATCGAAATTTGCCGTAATGCGAGTTTTGCCTCGCGAATACTAATGCAAATTTATAAAATCTGCGCGTTATTCTAATGAAATCGAACGGGTTTGGTGTTGCATAATAAGAAAGCACTTTGCGATGTCGGATCATCATGGCCGCTGTCCGGCGACGCCACTGGCTGCTCCCATTCATGTTACGACATTTTAGGATTTACCTCGCCTTTATAATATTATTGTTATACTCCTATCTGGAAGTTTTGTGCGTCATATAACTTAATCAAAACAGAACAAACAATATTAAAGTACGGAATAAATTGATTACACGCTTAGTTAATACAAAATGATTAATCGTAAGTATATCGAATGAATTAAACCAGTTCAAGAGTGCTTTGACTACGCGTGCAGATGGACTGGGAACGCTATTAGTGGAAAACTAATAAAACATTTATTTTTTATGACTACTATCTTGACTACATAATACTTTTTATTATAAAACAATAAATAATCTCTTGATTAGTCGAGAACCGTCACCAATCTTAAGAATTGTGTACTGAGGGACTATTAACTTAAATTCCAACAACTGACTCACAAACCGCTTGTAAATATTTTAGTATCTACATTGTTTACTGGTTATTTTAAATTCCAAACAAATAATAAATATAATTACTATAAAATAAGGTACAATGGTATGTTTGTCGCTCGATCGTATTAAAGTTCTGTGGATGGATCAGTGGTTAGCAGTTATTTTTTTGTCACTAAAAGTACATTTGCTTTTTAGTATTTTAATAACATTTAAGATGAAGTTGACAAACCAAAGATGACTGATGCTATCGATATAACTAAATATAACTCTGCAATTTTCTGAGCGATATAAATAATATAGAAGTTTGCAGTTAATAACCCGAGTCTTAGCACTCCAGTTATTAATAAAATGTACAAGTAGAATATTTACGAACAAGGCATTTGAAATATGAAATAAATATTTAAATTTTTTTCATTATGTTAAGTCCGTATTACTAATCTAGACTACGCGAGTCAGACGACCATATTTAGATTACTATCACTGTGATTGGTAAATTAAAAAGCAATGTTTTTCATTAGCATTACAATAATAATAATCAGATATGCAAAGTTAGACATACAAGTTGGAAAGTAGGTTCGTAAAACGCCGCGGCGCCGTCGAGTTCATCCGTCTCAAACGAGTTTAAGTACCGTTGAGACCGGCCACGCTGAAAACCTAAGTTCCGAGAATCGTAGGAACTATAGTGACCTGGGTGCATAAGAAACCTCTTAGCAGTTATACGTTCAGTCTACGTCATTTAGTACAAATTAAGAACATTGTATCAGAATTTATAATTGAGAAAAGGTAATATGAACGATATTACCTTTTATATTAAATAATTGAAATCTTTACCAAAAATATTTAATATATATATTTGACAGCCTAAAGTTTTAAAATATACTTATTATTATAGAAGTTATTTAAAATTTCACTTAAATTATTATGAGATACGTTTGAAATGAGATCCGTATCCAAGTTATACTGATGATGTCTTCAGAACTTCAGCAAGATGTTCATAATTGATCGTGATATCTTTAATTGTAAATTCATTTATATAACTTCGTTTTCGATCACCTTAATAAAAGTATATTATAAAGTGATCCAACAACAGTAATGGAAATTTCAACCGAACACACTCAGGGTATTGTACACAAGGATGTCCTATATATTGTATCAATTGTAAATACCAATCACTGGTGTATCAACAACTCCTTTGTTTGGTACATTTGTTTATAAAGCGATCTCACTTTACCCACTATGTATGTAATTTAATCTGTAATATTTTGACATCCAAAGTACAATATTTTTGATATTTTAATTTATTTTCGAAGTAGATACACGCGCAAGATCCTTTGGAGAGAGGACTTGCTAATCTGAAGCCATGAATGTCTGTATCCATAATATAGTACTTAATATACGGATATATAATAAAATTCCACAAGATATCTTAGAACTTCCTATTCCTAATATAAAATTAAAAGTATTTTATTAAATAAATCTTATTTAAGTGAAATTTAAGTTGTTGATTTATTTGCAGGATTTTTATTATAGTCAAACTTTGTTAAATTTAAAAAGAGTAAATGTTGAGCTTCTGGTTGGCTCTTCTCAGCAGAACAGCATTCCGTGCTGGTGTTAGCTTACTCACGGTCTGACTACACTGACCTTTTTATTATAATAATTAACGATTCAATAGTGTAGTTGAAAATAATAAAAGTAATAACGTTTTTAGCTGTTGCCATTGTTTATTTAGTTATATAATATTTTCATATTAATTATGTTTGTAAGTATTTATAAAATTATTCTTCACAATTTAAGAAGCAATCCGCGAGGACCGGTATGTATGTCGCGGTGCTCGTTCCTCAGTGAAACTCACGTTACATAAACAATCGCTTTTGGCCTCATTCAAATAGTTTATTAATATATTATTTATTTAAAGAATATAAAAATTTAAAATCTCACCAAAAATAAGCATTTTCTTAATATTTTCAAAATTGTGATCCACAATATAGCTATTTCATTTTATTTTTTACTGACACGGTCACTCATCGTCAGAGTACTTTAATTAATATAGCCTTTGTTTAAATCAATTCAATTCAACGAACAAACTATTGTATATGCCTGCAAAGAGTTTTGATACAATAAATATTTTAAAAGGGTACACATTTTACGATTACGTGCGAAATGTTCAAACACAGCAATTATTTTCTGAAGAAAAACCTTAACAAATAAGAATATATTCAATATTTAATAATTTTGCAAGTTATAAACAGCGGACAAAGGAAACGAAAGTTGCCCACACGTTGCAAATTCCACGCGCTGTTTGTCTTTAAACATTGCATTTTCCTGTTTGGAGCTCGGAATAAAACCTGTAGTTTTTGATCTTTTTGCAAAAGCACGTGCTCACGATCGAGATAGAGATAGATAGATGGAGATGGGTAATCACAGTTATTACGTACTCACGATGCATTTTATGGCATGTTATTTTGAGCTAAAAATAAATTGAAATATAATTTTGAACCGGTTCATATGCATACGGAAAGATGGATACGAGAATTATAACTTTAGTGAATTACATTTGTTTCTTTAAAATTTTAAAATAAATTAGGATGCTGCTCACGCGTCCCTCGCAGCAGCCTCGCCGCAAGGTTCCGCGGGTCGCCGCTATTCATTTTAACATCGTCGTTTTAATTGAACCAATTCCGTTACTATACATAATATGCATTGTGAATACTTCAATGTGTCTCATTTATAATGCAGTTTACATACAATGACTAACACAAATATTAAAAAACAACCCGAACACAAAGTATTTCGGCGATAACAATAGTTAGTTAATGATCCAAACCATTAGCTACATAATTAGTCGATTAGCGACAACGCCGATCAGTATAAATAAACTTCAAACAGCAAATTTGCTTAAATACCGTCCATAAAATAATGGATTCTTCTAATTTATTAAATTTTTAGAATTATCGTATCTACAATACATTGTCAATATAATCTATTGATTTTGTCAATGTCTTGAGACGTTATATGTGCAGTATTCCAAGAAAGTTTATTATTTAATTCTCTTAGGTTATTTTAGAAATATAAAAGGGAATATTTTGGCTTAATAAATTTAATTTTAAAAAACTTGACTAAGCAGAACTTCACCGATTGGACCTCGAGCACATATTTATATCACACAACTAATGATGATATCATTAAGAATATTCTATAATTGTTTTTAAATCAAAATATTATTATTTCTTATAATTTTGCAATTTATTAATATGAATACAATATTACAAGGCAGCTGGTTTTGAAACGTTACCGCAGAATTCCTCACCTCGAGTGATAATGATTATGAGCAAATACATTTAAGTTTATCTCCAAGATATTCCATTAATTGCATACTGTGCAGGTTATTTATATTTACATCGATATGTCTAAATAAAGATATTTTATAAGATCTATAATTCATATGTTATATTAATTAATTAAATAATTTAGTATATTAAGTATACTTTTTTCAATATCTATAGATACTAAAGCAGGTTTAGTATGAAGTTGTTTAAGCAAACGTTACTTAATATACTTAATTTAATGGTAAATAATGTACATTTTAAAGCAGCAAGTAAGAAATTATCAATGACAGGTCAAATTTACAGCCCGATGGAGGCCTTATGTATTGCGATATAAACAAAAAAAATACGGTACTTAAATTATTGTATGTGCAGATACGAGTAGAACGTAATCGTGAATCTCCTCTCCATTGTCCTCCGCCGCGAGACGCCCATAACATAAATAACAATACGACATCTAGCGCATTTTAAAATAAAAAAAATAACACATTTTTTATCGTCATTTATCTTCCAAATGTTTTACGTGTCCGTTGAGGTGGTGTTTTGTAAAAAATAATGATTAGCAATAAATACCTGATATGGTATAACATCACCTATTCCGTACACAAAGGGTCTATATTACCGCGAATAAGATAATAATAACTGTTGCGTTCCGTTACTTAGTTACAAGCTAATCTATTCTAAACCTGTTACTAAAATATTCAAGTTCACGTCGAGTCGATTCAATATAACATTAATAAACGCACCTTATCAAATAATTGTTGTAATAATTCATTGAAAATTTGTGTGTGAGAGCCGACAAGAACCTTCGCTATGAGTTATCTTAAAACTTAACAGATAAGTACAATATGTAATTTGTATTCAGAGAAATGGAAGTAACGTAGTTCTCTTTAAGTAGATATGAAAACATTAATAAATGTTCTAACTTAATTTTTTTTATAAGAACCTCAACTTTTTGAGATGTAGGCTTTAAAGCTGTTCACGACCACTATTCAGGATTGTAATATAAAAGTAAGAACAGGCAGTTGCTGAAAAAGAATTCAATTAAAAGAAAAGTTAATACTAGCAAACAAAATTTTTCCCATCAAAAAACAAGGAAAAATTGATTCTATTCAATTATTAAGGCAACGTCTAAAATAGTAAAAAAAAATTCTACAAAATTAATTGAAACTGTGGTCCGAATGGTATCATGAAACCCTAAATAAAAAACCTAAATAGGAACTAAGTCTTAAAGCTAGTGTAGTGCTTGGAAGTGTAGCAGCGATTGTATACGATTTTAAATACTAGCATTATCAATAAGAACGCCTAATTAGTTTTGACGGGACACTTAAGACCAGACAATCGGCTGTTTAACTATTCTAATCGGACTGACTGCCAGAAAGACGATTATAATATAATTAGAGATATAGTAATTAGACTTGGAGGTGTTTTGGAGTTGAACAGTCAATCTATTTGCTTTGTTTATCTCTAGTGTAAGCAGTTTGTTAAGATTAGCAGTTTATGTAATATAATTAGTATAGTAACATTTCATAAGAAACAGCTCTAACCCCTTCAAAATCCTTTACATTTATTACAAGAAGTGTAATAAAATATTATTGTAAATTAATTCACGTATCGAAAGATTGTCATGAACAATAAAAAGAATAAGACAAAGTTCATCGAAGGAGGTAAACGGAGACAATTTAACACTCAATACAATGATAATTTACCGCAATGTTCGCGAGACATTTATTAGTTAAATCTTGAGGAGACGCTTCGTTAACCAGAAGAAGCCTTATCTTGCCTTGACACGACGTAGGTCAGGCAGTTTATAGCATACGGCGTATTAAAATAATATTTACATATTCATTTTCCTTGTCGCGGTTAATTTATTGTTATCGGATAATAAAAGCTATTGTTTAGGTAACAATAAAATTTATTTTTGCGGTTCAATCTTATCTGGTGTATTGGTTTACCTTCAAAGGTAACATTATGTTTAAACTGGTATTATAAGATATATAAATATGGTATCCGCAATAAAGTTAAACATTTGTTGAGTAGAGTCTCAGGTTGACTCCCAGTGATAATAAAATATGGTAAGATTATGTTGTTGTTAGATTATTAATGCTGCAAGCATTTTTAGATGAATAAAATAAATTCGAATAAAATATTTTTGGATTTAAACATCAATCATAACAAAGACTAAGAGATAAGTCACTAAAGAAAAACATAATGAGTTTCTGTACTCGACGGGAAAGCATCAATTACCAGTGAATAACAATAATGAGAATTTAAATGCGCGATTCAACGAGGCTGTTATGACAAAAAAATTAAATTCAAGGGCTAGATGACTCTGTATACATCTAGAGAGTAGAATTACAAAAATAACAAAGAGAAGTGAGCATTAATTTGTGTCTAAGAAAACGGTACAGAGGATAAATATATAGGTGAGGAAACATATCCAGTGTTTAAATATATTTCAAATAATAGCTGTACTATCTTATGTGACCCACCTCTTAATCTTTGGTGATGTAATTTTTCAAGACTACTTTTCAATATATTCCATATCATAATAATAATTATTTATATTGAAATAGGTAACATTTCAAGACTATGTCGATAACCGCAACAATTTAATTATAAACATATATCCGCTTTACATAAATTGTTTATATAATTATCTATAAGGATAATCAAAATATCGTAAAATCAATTGGAAAAGTACAATTTACATCAAATTAGTATTAATTAATTTTAATAAGATGCATCCCGTCTGCTTAATATATATATTTAGAATCGCATTTGATTAAAGTATTTAAGATATTAAATATAATGAACGTAATCAACGACGAGTCATTTTCCTTAATTGTCGTATTCCGGGATATTAAGACCAACGTTGGACACACTGGCCACTGGCGACTAATCGTTGGACAAGGTCTGTTTATGAATGGAGAGGACATAACGACACTGACATTGGTAAGTATCACGACGACATTATATGCAACAAATTATATTTCATAGATCATGACAATCATTGGAACATCTAAACAAAAGAGAACCATTAAAAATCTTTAGAAAAGTCTTCGGTGACATAAGAACCAATTACTTAAAATATAGAATTTAAACCACATATTATGTTCTCTGTAGAAATATTTTGAATCTAAAATACTCATAAAACGTGAAAAAAAACGAAAAAGTATCAGCGATTCAGACACAAGAAGTTTATTGGCATCATTGACTTCAATTGAACGCTCGCTGAGTGCGCAAAATAAGCACAATGAGATTTGCAAATGCCTGTCAGGAAGCTAACTGGATATGTTCATTCTGAATTTCTCGCGAGACCCCGTTCCATCACGCTTAAACGATGTCAGACGTTTTTATCTATGCCAACTTAACGGTCGTCAGTATTTTGAATATTTGTTCTGTACATTTTATAGGACATCTATAAAGCTTATCTAATATATAAATATATTTTTCCATTACACGGTGTGCCTATCCATTACTGACAAAAGATAAAGTCAAAGTTTTTTATTATAAGCATTCACGATATAAGTAAACACAACAAAACCAAACGGATCGTGAAGATTTGAACGGGGATTAACCGACAGTTTTGTAAAATATGTTGTTTACAAAATCGAGGTGAACTTTTGTATTAATTAAACGATACAACAGGAAACAGAGATGATCACATTAGAATATTAATTAACCGAAGCGGTTGACCTCTCTCGTCATCTCGCGGACCACATCTCGAACACTTCTTGAACAATCACAATCCGATTGACTAACTAGGAGCTATTCGTTATATAAAAGTGTATTATTAGTAAGAAAAATGTATTAATATAACAATAATATAGTTAATACATAATACCTTACAATAATTTTATGACCGTGTGTTTACGAGTGCTTACATATTGGAAAATCGTGTTTCGTGATAAGAATTTAAGATTTGCGTAACCTGTGTTACGAAATGCTTCATAAATACTAATAGTGCTCAAGTGCGATAAACGAACTTTAACTAATTTTTAGTCTATTATAATGTTTATTTTTTCAAAATTGTTACAAATGAACCACTCTTCACTACCAAAATTATATATACTTATCATTTAGTAACTAACCGCGAGTGTAAGTTATGTACTATTTATTTTTAGAATTTTTATCAGATAAATCACATTTTAACTACATTGTAATTAATTCCTATAAACATGTTTAGACTGTTTATGTCTCAACAGCACCTTTCAAAGTACCTACGGCGACTCACTCGCTTTTTATAGAGATAAATCTTTTTATACATATATCTGTTTAAATGTTTATTACTCCCTTTATGTATATAAAAAATGTTGTTGAATTAAAAATATTTCATCATAATGCTATAAATATACAAGTCAACAAAATAATAAAAATGACATTGTCTACAACCTAAAATAAAGAATATGTTGTACAAAGTAATTAACATGCAATAAAAATAACCCACGTTTAACCTTTATCGTTAACGTGTCTTCAATATTAGTTTTCGGACTCTGTTTTCCGAAACCTTCGACTCCATAGAGTCGACCTCGTTGTTAATCTATACCAGTGAGCACTAGTGAGTGTTCAACTGTTTTTATTGCTCATATCATTATATGCATTTGATTTCAAGCGCATTTGTTGTATAATAAAACTGTAACGAAAGGTCAATCAATAGTCTGTTGTCGTTTAGAGTAATGTATTCCTCATTTACGGAGACCTTGATTTTAATTACAGACACCGTTGAAAATTTATATGTGAAAAAGTCCGAATCTTACAATTTAGTTTTCATATCATTTTCAAATTTTAATTGTATCTGAATCTAATAATTTAATAAGATAATAACAATAAATGCTTTATAGTCGAACGGATCGGGTAAAATCCCCTATTATCAAGTATATAACGGAGTGTTGGGCACCAAACTTATTATTTATTTTTATTTATATGCGGAAGATGAAGTGTTATTATTAAATATAACAAAGTTGAAGGACTACACCTACCGCCATGGCTATAAAGTATTACAGATGATATCCGTTTTGCAGAATTGTTTACAATTAGCAACGTGTTCACCTCGGAAATACTTGATAGATTAAACAATACAAATAAACATTTTGTAGACACGAGGAATCCGCATTTTACCAGATTATCAGAGCCTGGTAGATATTAAAATAGCCATCAAAGAAAACCAAGTACTTTACATTGACATGGATCGAATTTACGAACGTGTTAATTATTGCTGTTTCGGAGCATGTCCGTTGAAGTTATTACCGACTAGAGATAAACAGAATCTTCACAGATAATTCTATTGACGCTTTGATTTAATAGAATTATATAAAATTAATATTGCATTATAAACCCAGCGTCGTAATACAATTATTCAAATTATTAATTTTAATAGAATGGATTCAAAACGCGAGGTCAGATAGTTGTTTATTTTTAATAAAAAATATTATACTTTCAAGAAACTATGTCACTGTAAAAATAACAATATCATGATTTTGTCAAAGTAGTAAAGAATTATAAATTTATAAATTGATTTCTTATTATAATATTTTTAAATATATTTTCTTAAATCAAAAACGTTACGAAATTATACATTTTAATGAGTGTGCCTGTCGGTTCTAGTGTCACTGATAACACGTGACTATTCTATCACCATTAAAATGTAGATGAAGAAGAAAATTCTTAATATCCTAGACCGGTTCTTTAAAATGCCACTTTGGTCACAGAATTAGACGGATGTATATAATTTGTTCTACTTTTTGATTGTAATTAAATATTCTATATCCATACGCAATGGAATGCTAGTAGGTATTTTAAAGTAATTCACTCTTACAAGACTTACAGCATAACTGGGAAACGGTCACTACCATTTACGTAAGCGAAATATCTCGAAACTATATTAATACATTATAACTTACATAGATGTATCCACTACCAGCCAGATACAGCAACATTGGAACAGTTTTTAACGTTTTTGAAGTTACAAATATTAATATTTCTCAAACAAATATATATATTGTAAATATTCATACAATTTTATTGATAAATGTATAAATTTAATCATAATATGTTTTAATTAAATATATAATACGCCGCTGTCTATTGTCACATCCTCAGTCAAATAGAAAATTTTTGAACAACCTCTTGAAGGTCGGTCGAAGACTCATTGATAACAGCCGTGTTTATGATATTCAATTTTAATCTCTATTACAAGCGAATAAAGGCTATGTTACAATGATAAAGCACCATTCTATGGAGAAAGGAAATCGAAAGTCGCCGTAGCCCGTGTCAGGTGTAATGGCTATCTTTTTAATAATATTAATAGACCTTGTGTGTATTCATTTATGTATGTTAGGTTTATATCCACTTATTTAATATTTATATTATGAAGCTTCAATACATGATACATCACATCCCGTTCGTACTTGATCAATTACTTATCACATCTTCACAAAAATGAACGGTAACCTCAATATGTACCGTAAGGAAACAAACAATAAGTTCATGTTACATTTTATGATATAAAATATTAAAAATGCAACATTATATTAATTATATTAATATATAAGGTAACATGATTTTGGTGTTTTCGTCACCGGTCTTGTTTGTACGGCCTTGGTAACGTTTCGCACGAGTGTCGCATTAGAAAGTGTATCGGGATCACAACGTCCCTTACCGGGTACTAATATATTACCGTATAGTATAGTATAGTATAGTACCGGGTATTAGTACGATACATATCAATAGAATTGAATTGTCTGTTTGTTATTCTTAAATAACAGCTTTTCACTAAACGCACTTTAATAAAAAAAATTATAATAATTTGTTTCTGACTATCTTTCTATTTGGTCCGGCTAATCTTTGAAACGGCTGAACAGGACTTTCATAGGCCAATAGCTGGGTAAGGCTACTTTTATTTAAAAAAATACATTCTGTGCGAAAGGAATTCGTGGGTAAAGATAGTGGTACAATAAAGTCGATGATATCGCTCGATTAACTGGTCCTTAAGCGATTCTTAAATCACCATCTTTGCTAAATTTAATCATTTAGATAAGAAAGATTATTTGTAACATTTATCAGCTATAACAAATAATATAGACCTCGTTCTACATTAATATAATTTAGTAATACATTTAGTCTGCGTTTACACTTTGTAATTTTAAACCGTAATATAAAAAGACATTCAAATTTCCGTTAGGATGACAAAATGGGCGTTTGCATCATCTTTTTATGGGGATTTATCTTTACTGAGCATTCGACATCAACGCAATCCAATTTATTTTCAATTCTCAAACAACGATAAAAAAAATAGTTAATGAATGCATAGAATGTGATAAATACATGTCTCATTATTATCTTTTATTGAATGTATTATATAACGTCTATTAACTATATGTAAAGTGACTGAAGATAAAACGACGGTATGAGAATCATTAGTTGACTAAATAATTAACATTTATTAAATAGTAAATTTATGTATGTGTGAATTATAAAATATCAATGTTCAATGAAATGCCTTTGGGTGTAGATTATTTCACTTTAGTACTGCATAATTTCTGGATAAATTAAAACATATTTTTAGCACAAATTAACGATATGAATGAGTAGGTTCTCATTTTAATTTAATAATTCAGCAATTACTTGAGTAAATTAAGTCAAGAGTCAACCAACTTATTTACGATACTTGGAAGGAATGTATTGATAAAGAACCACAACGAAGTAACGCTTAAACCAAGGTCAAAGGTCAGAGTCATCAGAAACCGACAAACAGCTGTAATGGATCACCTTGTGTCATTGGATTGGATTGGATTTGATACATCTTCACGTTACCAAAATATATTCGGTCTTGACTTACGGTATGTCAGAATGTCGAGTTATTGACATCAAAGAATTCGTTTCCTTTAATCGTGAAGATCTATTACCATGGAGCCCGGTGTCTGGAACCTAAAAGGGAATAGCATAATCAAAGACAAAGTTATTTGCCTCGCGTTAACAGACAATTGATAATATTATCACAATATGTGGGTAGTGGAACATACAGATTACAGCACGTAAAGAGTTACTGCAGAAGAGACATTTAGGTTTTTTGGAAATGTAGTCTATTGTTGGGTCCAATTCAAAGGATGGGATAGTTTAATAATCTTCAACTTTTTGTACAAAGTGTCTAAAAATAAATTCCCAATACATGAGAGCGTACTTGTTCAGTTTTTGCGAATTTTATGATTGATGGCTTATGATTTGAGGTAGATCGATGGGGAGGGAAGTCGCCTGCAACTAGTATATCTTGGACATAAACCATATAATCTTTGGCAAGTTCATGATTTGAAACTTTGTACATTAATACATAAACATCAAAACATTCGTTAATAATTTATAATTCGAACAATAAACGTATATAAGTAATATTTCAAGTGCCATAATCAGGTTATACTTATAATTATATGGCACCCGACGGTTTAGTTTAATTTGAATGTCATTCGCAACTTGCGGTTACGAAATGAATAATTACAAATAGCACAAGTTGTGTTTTAATGTTGGTGTACAGATTATCTCTCGGTACAAGTGCATGTTGCCGAATCTAAGGAAACCTATTTATTAACTTGGTTTGATTTTAACGAAGATGATGTCATATTCTACCCCGAACGGGAATAGAACATACCTAGCAACTATATTTATTTTTTTATATACATTATTTTATTTTTAAAAGTTCTGCCCACAATAGTTTGATACTAACACTTTTTTCTCCGATCTTCGATTATAAATAAATATTTCATCTAAAATACACACATCCCGTCTTCGATTGTAAATAAATATTTCATCTAAAATACACGCATCCCGATAATCTGTAGGTATAACAAGTTTTATTAAATTGGATGGTTGATTTAATGGGGTGGATGGATGATTGGATGGATTGGATGATTTAATGGCTATGTAATAAGAGCTAACGTTTTGGGTTATTCTACTTTTTTGTATATTTATGTTATATTTGAATATAAAGTTCGTTATAGTTTTACTTCATATCAGTTGGTGATTCGGTAAAAATATATAGTATAGAAATTTTTAATGTTTTAACTATTCAGAAATTAAAAATACCATCTTAAAGATAATTAAAGAATGTAATTCATAAAACACGTACTTAATAATCCTATAAAAATGTTTATAGAGTTAATAATACGCTTTGCAAGTTTCAACGTTATCCGCCAATAGCGAGGCGGATAGGAACCAGATACCGCCGGTTAAGACCAGTTCAATACACTTATGTTATATTATGGAGATGCGTCTTTGAGGAAAATAATAAAACCGTTCATATTAATAATCAATAATAAAATTAATTATATTCCATATTTTTTTATTGTATAGTAATTATTTGTTTGTTTTTTTAATCATAAAAGTAAAATACTGAAAAATTCGCAAAGCGTCCTTTATTGTCAATGTGTTTATATCTTTACAACACGCTTAAGTAACAGGAAAATAAATCTTATATATTTTTTTATCTCAATTCATGTAAGTAATTAAATATAATTTAATAAAAAAAAAATTTTTTTTGTTCTTTTTATTAAGATGTTTGTAATTGGACTACTAATGACGATAATTATAAAAAAAATCTAATCTTACGAGACAAGAATGGTTTAGTACAAAGGGTATTGACAGTTTATAAATGTGTTATAAATAATATTGAAGACAATTAACAAAACAAACGATGCGATGACTCAGATTTATAGATGATGTGACATTACTTGAAGTGAATTGTATGAATAAGAAATTAAATTAACAAAATATAATAAGTAAAAGTCATCAATTTTGTACGTCCGATTAATTGTTTTAATATTCATTAATATATTTTAACTTAACGGGTGTAAGCGATACGATGTAAATTTTTTTATATATCAATATTAATTTTTTTATTTTGTTGATAGTCATTGAATCGTATATATTTTTTATTATATATGTTAATTATAATAAATTACAGTTCACATCGCTGTGTTACTGTTAAGTTATAATAATATTTTGCAATTAATTCTGGCTACTATTAGTAATATTTGTTACCAACCGCTTTCTAATAGACACTATCTAATGTGGTAAAAGCTATTACTTAATTGTGAGATAGTGAAATTATTCTTTATTATAAACTTATGATATACAATTTAAACATATATATATATTTTTTACAAAATATACTTTTCTTCAGTGTAAAGATAATAAATACACTGTTCATATTACAAATCAGTTATAAAAATATTAAGTGACTTAAGATCAAGCGTGTTCAAATGCGTTATGAGATTACTAAGATTCTACGATCCACTGTAAATATGAAAGAAAAAAAATGAGAATATATAAAACATTGTAATATAATCTATATATATCCAACCGCGCGTTCAATGACGACTCGGCGTCTGTTTATACAAGTTGAACTTACTTGTCATATCGAAATATTGTTTACCTCATTAACAAAATATAAGTGTTTGTAATTCTAATATTTATTTTGTACCAGATAATTAACACAAAGTACACTAAATATATGAATAATTGCCAAGTTATATTTTATTAGCTCGTGGCTTATCCGCGACGGACGGTGGTAACGATCATGTTTTTCATTATTACCCAACGAGTTTACGGGCTGTAGGTGTTATAATGGCTTTTTGTATTTCATACCTGTCGCGAGTGAATAACGCGCGAACAAAAGAATCAAACAAACGCGTCGAATCGAGAGCCGCTTTTCACTGTGACATCGATATGGGATATTTAAATAGGTATACACTCATAAGTGAAAAACAATTTTATTGTGAACAGATACGTCGCAGTAAGGTTCGCCTCGATCGTATTTACAAATACCGTCGAAGCTGTTAACCTTAACAGCATCGCACCGCAGGAGCCCGGCGAAGGGAAGGGCCGAGTGCGAAACGCCAACGTATCTGTGCGCAAAAACAGCGGCTCAAGGCGGAGGCGTTCGCGACCACCGTCGGGACCGACAATCGCTATGCTCGCTAGCTAAATTAAAAAACTCACCCTCTCGATAACTTTAGTCCGAGCTTCGGATTCCTGGATGCTGTGTATGATCAGGGTCCGTATTGCATTCACGTACCGAATCACGATCGCACTGCGTGAGAGAAAGGGCGCGCGCTAACAGAGCACTGTCGCGTGTGCAGTCCGGGGCGTGCTGCGGCGGAGTGTCGCGTGTCAGTCGGTGCGGCTCGTGGCTGTTACTGCAGGCGGCGCGGCGCGGGGGCGCTATATGTGCGCGAGCGCACCCCGCCGCACAGCCAGCCCTCTGCCTCCTAGACATTAATTGCGTTTTATTTAAAAAATAAAAATCTGACATAATAACCCTATTTTTTTAACTATTCGTGCTCTGAACATATAGCTTGTCGGACCTTATATTAATACAACTCTTTTATCTTAAATCCTTTCGTATCTTCAATCATCTTATAATCTAACTATTCACTTAATACAAAAAGAATTAAACTAGTATCTAAATGTCCAATGTCAACATTAAACTAACAATAACTTAATAACTTAACTCCATTTACCGTTTGTTATATTATTATTTATGGGTTTTCCTATATATTGTTATAAGGATCGTCTTCCGAAAAATGTATTTGAAATTGATATACTAATATATTTAATACGCTTATTACGATTACAAAATATTTTTAAAACGGTCTTTTGGCCGGGTACAGTTTTAAACTGGCTCTGCTCTAATTTTATTTGATTTTCGAATAAGTGTAAATGAAATGCTAATATTATATAATTATTTTTTAATAACATACAAATTTTAAGAAATATATATTTGAGTTAAGTAAAACAAGGAATAATAAAATGAGATCATCAAATGACATGAATCACCCAAGCAGAGTTTACTACTTTTCCGTAATTAGGATATTCTTACAGAAAATAAACATATTTTATCTATACAATTAAATAAAAAATGCAGCTCTTATTGGGCTGGCTCGACCGATACAAGACCGCCTTCACACAAAAGATCGACGTGTAATAATCAAATTCACTTGGTTATGTTCCTTCGGTGAGTGGGAGAATCCGAAAGAATTTTGAACATCGGGACCTGTCAAGAGTCTGCCTACGCAAAGACTTGGACGATCGTTTCAGAGTCTACGCGTACCTCTACAGGTCAAATAGTGGTAGTGCAGAAACGAATCAATTCTTATGTCATGTTTAAACGAAGATTGACGACCTACTTTGACAGACTCCCTCCAGCGACGTTGTAGTACACAGGGACTTTGAAGCACACAATACCTATTGGCTAGGATCACGTGTCATGCGGGGATATCTGTGTTTAACTTTGCTCTGGACAATGGTTTATCGGAGTTGGTTAAGACGCACAGTCATCTTCCGAAAGTGGAAAGCAACATGCCCTCTTTGTTGATCTTCTACTGACTACATCTACATCTACATCTCAGAAAGTACAAGATTACTGTCGAGGTCTACAAGTCAGCAGATTGGGGTGGAATGCGGTCCTTTTTTGCATCTTTCCTAAGAAGGCTGCTTTGTTTAATTTCCAATGACTCTACTGTGCTGCAGGTGCGGAATGGTTCTGTTTTTATCATACTCTGATGTACCACTTGGTGGCAGATTGCAGCCTTGCTTTGAAGCGGCCGTCAGAGTTGCAGCCACAAGCAAACGGCAGGCGTGTCATGTTTAGGCTAATGCGTTAGTAAGTATGGATTTAAACTCTAGTTCTGAGGTAAAATATGACTGAGCCTCCTATATACGAGTATTATGTATATAGATCCTTTTAACGACAAATCACTAGAGCAAAGTTCAAGCATGTCGTAAAAATTAGGTATCAGTTGGCAAGGTACCAGTCTGGCACGCGCAAGTTCTGGGCGCTCTCTAAAGCCACTCTGGGCAATTTTTACCAGCCCTCACTACCGCCATTGCGAAAGGGGAATGTTCATAAATCGTGTAGGCGGGATTGCATTTCCATAATGTTGCTATGAACTTGTGTCGCCGTGTTGATTCCAGTGCTAACTAGTCTATTTCAGCACTCGTACCTTAAAGTCATATTCCCGGTCTCATGGAAACGTACCCTTGTCCATCCGATCCCTAAAGAAAGCTTCTCTCCAAAATAATGGAGAGTTACATTAACCGGCGACTTAACATACCTCGAGGATCGCCAGTTGATCAATGACCGGCAATATGATTTTCGCCGTGGTCCATCAGCTGGTGATCTTCTGTTATATCTTACGCACTGTAGGGCAGTGGATATTGAAAGCAAAAGCAGAGGGCAATTAGTCTGGATATGGCGATACCCTTCGATACTTTATGGCATAAGAGGCTTATTCGAGGCTTCAATCACTAGCTTTCTCACTTAGCAAAGCATAGCAAGCAGATCATCTTGGACGATTTTTGTTAAGACTTCATATTGCGTTTGCGTTTCACATTAAAAAATTGCGTGATTGCGTGCCATCACCAATCATCTGTTCCTCCTGTTGGATATTTCCAGCATACATTCCCGATGACAGCACTGTGGATGCTTTATACTCCGGCTCTCGTCAACGACTGAAAAAATAAAACTTGTGACTTCTATGGTGATGATGTCAAAATGGGGTGAATTGAACCCCGTTCAATTTAATCCACAAATGAAAAATTTGCACGTTTACCACAAAAAAAACATTTGTCGAATGGCTGCTTTTTGTTAGCAACTCGCTCAACGCCTCAACAAGTGTAGGAATAATGTTTCTCGACATTTTGAGCGACTGTCTAGAGAGTAAGACCAAGTTTGCTCTATTGAATAAGGCAGTATTTCAAATCAGACCAAAGATTTGTGTTCTATAAAGCGCAAGTCCGGCCATACCTGGTCTTTCATTTCGGGTCCGGATCGCCACAAAATCAGTTTCTACCCTTTGACCGCTACTGTCGAGGATCCAGTACTAATCCGGTAATGTATATAAATATTACTATTTTAAGTCAAAGAATAATATTAACTCATAAAAGCGCCAACAAATTATTAGATATATAATAAGACTACAAAACAAATATTATGTCAATTTCTACCGATTTTGGGATCCTCTTGTGAATATTACGAATATCGTGGTGTAGAAATGAGATCAAGATACTTACAAGGACTGCAAAGAATTTTCATAAAAGAAGAAATTACAAAAAACAAAATTCTGTACACTATAACTTGTGCCACCAGCAATTGTTACACTTATAAGAGACAGAATAAAAGAGAAAAATTTGATAATCCACGCTACAACTAAAAACACTGATAAATCGTCTATTAATTGCAAAGCAAAAAATACATTATGTTACTGTAAACAGTTTAATGTAAAAGAAACAAACGACTTTGTGAAACAAAAGAAAATCTCATTGTAATAGAGTTTTTCGTTTGTTATTTGGTCACTATATTAAAATGTTGAATTCTTATTAATAGACACACCTGTGACAAGGGCTAACACTTACTTCTGCATTAACAAAATACCTAAAGAATTGCAACGCCAGATGCATATTCTATTCAAACATAGCGGTAAATTATACAAATGATGGAGTGATACAATAATATATGAAAGTAGACAAGATACAGCACTGCTAGCAAGAGCATACGTTAAACTTAAGAGTGAATGACACATGATTTCTGTGTAAGTGCTCCTTGATCAAGGCTCACGTAGGCCTAGTAGGCTCAAGGTTTTTTCAGCTCCTGAAATTTATTCTAAAATATCCAGTATCATTTAAAAAGATCAGATCATCGATATTAATAACAAATTGGAACATGTAGAACATCTAAACCTTAAAGACCCTAGTTTCCATAGAGATGGGTCCCTCCATTTTTTTCTGGGAGTGAATGAATAAATAAAAAATTAATGAGTAAATAATGGAAGAGCAGCTAATCCAAGTCCATCGGGTACAACCTGTCCACAACAAACGTGCCTTAGTTGAATACTATTTGGAGAAAAAAAAAAGACACTAAGAACATTCCTTTCCTCTTAATGCAACCAAGTAGATTTTAACGATATTGTTAATAGTTTGTGGGAAGTTAGGAAAAAAAATTATATACTGAAACAACGACTGGAAATCAAAAGTACAGATATATCGTCAAACTATCGAGAGGACACACACGAGAGAAGACTTTGATAAGGCTATTGCAACTAGAAAACGATTAGAATTACAAAACAAGATATATTAGAATATATTTAAGACTTAATTACGAGTTAGAAAGATAACAACAAACTGCCCTGGGCTTTTAACGCATCTTCGTGAGCATACAATATTTCACTCATTGTAGTACGACCGCTAAGCTGAACTAAATACTGTTAATCAAATTTTTCTTCTTCTTCTTGTCAGCCTATAAATACCCACTGCAAAGCATAGGCCTCTCCCAAAGACCGCCACGATGACCGTTCATGCGCTACCTATTTACGTATAACTATTTTCCTTTCTTGATTAAATTCATATATTAAAATTAACACTGATAATAAATCTCTTAAAACATTTCTCATAAACTTCTCTGATTTACCCAGAACCATAACAATTAAATATATTTGATTCAAAGTACCGAAGTTATATGACCCACTCGGTATGTTAGCTTCTAGTAGTAACTCCAAAAACGTTAATACAAAAATCGAT
Organism: Melinaea marsaeus rileyi; assembly: GCA_918358865.1. NCBI lineage: Eukaryota > Metazoa > Arthropoda > Insecta > Lepidoptera > Nymphalidae > Melinaea > Melinaea marsaeus. The sequence continues at coordinate 8,162,074 of OU911095.1, read as the reverse complement.
TAAAGGTATAAACTGGGAGATTAAAGGTATAAAATAAGAGAATGGTAGGAATCAAGAAAAAGGTAAGAACATGTATCAGATATTGAATTAGACTAAAGTTAAATAGTACTAAACATTATATAAATAATATGATATGGTCACTGTTATGCAGCCACTAAAGTGTATTTTGAATTTATTCACCTCCGAGCACTTAATAAAGATAGCGATATAAAGAACTTGGTACTCCAGTAAAACTCTCTCTTCTCAGACTACAACTTTTTTTAGCTGTATTTGTCTAGCTGTACCTCAGTTGCTCAAACTGATCAGTGAATGCCCAAATACCGATCAGCTCAATATTTGCCTGGACGAAATCAATCATTCACAGTGAGATCAGAACTGATAGAATACATTTGTCCTCAACAGACTTGTTACTTTAGTATCTTTCTTTGACAATATAATTAAACAAAAAAATAACCTATAATCCAACAATAATACTACAGAAATTGCGTCAAGAGAACTGAATACTGATTACCTAAATTGAAGACGATCGGTACACACACGGTCCACGACAGTAAAAAGAGAAATATTTAAAAATAAATGAAAGCACGTAACTTAACAACAAATTTGTAGATTAAAACTTTAAATACTACCGAACTGTGCCTGACTTATTATCTTATTTACTGTTACACCGTTACTTATTGTTGATTTTTAAACTATAAAAGAAATTATCATAATGCGATTAATTACAAAATAACTTCAGACAAAATAAATGATATACTTCGGATATGAAAAGATTAGTCCATGCGGAAGAATTTGTTATGACATAAGAGATAAAAAAAGGAAAAATATTAGCAAAGAAAGTAACATAAGGAATTTGAAACTATATCTTGATAGCAATGTCTTTAGAGTGGGTGGCACAATAGAAATGCTAAATTAACTGAATAAACATCCAGAGACGAGTCTAAAAAAAAAATTGGAGATATTATGCTGATTTGATGAACTTATTGATAACAATGTGCATCACCAAAATTTGCAAAGTATACAGCGTTTAATGTGATGATAATATTATGAAGATTGATGATTAGATTGATGATGATTATTTTTCAAATTCTGTCAACATCCAATTGATCATTGTGACTGAACATTTCATGTACGAATTACCAAATTTCGTATTCATATACATTGTTTTATGATTTAAAGGATTTATTATTGCATTAGCAATGCAATTTTTAAATTATCATTATTTATTTGAATTTAATATCCTTTATTTGCTTTGTAGAAAGCAAAAGTAACGGATAAGGGTTGTTTTAAACTGCATTATCTCATGTTTTAAAGAATTAAATTAAATAGCTAAAATACTATATTGTATCTAACTTATAGAAAGAATGAATTAGCGTAATAATTTGGTACCTATGTCACTGTTGCTTTACACATCGGCCGATAGACCGTCAGTCGAAAAAATATTTATATAAGCAAAACATTGACTTACATTTTTATTTACGAAGGTGAAGTATACGTAAAACTCAAAAAAATAATATTTTTTTACTTAGCCATGTCATCTTTTATTTTTATTTATATAATGTCTTAATGTTTTAAAATAACTGTTATGTTATTGCAAGATTTATTTTTTCTGGTTCACTCAAATAAAAAAATATATTATTTAAGTGGTATGATAAACCTGTGGTACATTTAAAATCAATATTGTATCCAGCGATGCAAGTTCAAAAATATTTTATCGAATACAGTATTTTGCAATACAAAACTTGTATATATATAATATATATTCTAATCTTAAATTAGAATATATATTCTTGCTTTTATATGAAATTAATTTCCAATAACTAAAGATCACTTTACAACATATACTGTATATTTTATTGTAGTGATGGCAAAACCTTTTCCTCATAACGCTGAGGCCTGACCTCTGAGCTCGCGACACGACCTGCATAGTTAATATCACTCACCAACTGTAAATGACAAGAAGAAAACAATAAAACTTCAATCAAGTTGATAGGAAGTGACAAGAGTCGCTCGCGGCGTTGGGGATTCTAGATAAACTGAGCCCGTGCCAAGTCCTCTGTCTATTGCGGTACCGAAGCAAAACTACGCTACGCGCAGCTTCTTTGTTATATACAATAATAACTGAAGCACGAGATCACCTTCAAACTTTTAATAATAGATAAGTTAAGATTTGTTATTATTTTTCTATCACAAGTATTTCCACTTTTACCGTGCCACTGCTTAAAAATTACCTACTACAATAGTAAAGGCGTAAGTCAATGAAAATAACAAAGAGCGAGTAGAAGATATATATAAAGAAAATGTGTACTTCGAAAGTTTTATCTGTTACTCTAATGTAGTGCAGAATAACTGAAAATAAAATAATTTTATATGTACCTGTAAACAATAAAAAATTATTCTAACATTTCGGACCTTAGATAACTTAGCTAAAAGAGATCTTTTCCTGTTACCCATAAAAATTATATAAAAATCAATTTACAGAAACAAATTTTTGGGTACATTGCTATTAATTATATGTCGACGAAAGCACTTCTGCAGAAGAACTCGTCTCTTCGTCTTAATTCTCTCCAATGCTCTCCCTTACGTCGACGGTAGAAGAAGTCAAAGAACCTTCTTCTATCGAAACATCTCTAAAGAAATCACTTCAAACAATTTTAAGACATCAGAGAATATTTTTAAGATAGTGGTTCAATTGGAGACAAAGATTGGCAGCATTTATTAATAACTTCAGAACATCATTACCAGAGCGTAGGGAACAAGAATTATTATTTAAAAAAATCAATAGAATTCTCAAATCAAGTTGTAATTATATCAGCACGTGAACAAATTATTATTATTTTTTTCGGCGAATATCTGGCTTAGGTTTGGAATAGTAAAAAAAATGTTGGACTATTTCAATAATATCACATTATTATAACAGCGCAGCTAGCAAGAGTATATATACGTTAAATTTAAAAGTGCAAAATGACACATTATTACTGCGAAAGTGATTCTTGATCAAGGCTCATGTTTAATATTTTTCTAACTTTGATAAATTATCCGCATTAACGTTTAAAAAATTTGAGTCTCAACTAACGGTTCCAGAAATAATTCGATTTCTTTAATTTAATAATATTATTGCAGAGGCTTATTGATGATCACTATCACATTTAGATCGCTGTTAAAATACGATACTCTTGATATCTTGCCATTAAATTGAAAAAATGTATCAACAATCCCAGAATTCACAACAGCAGACGATAAAATATTTGATGTCTCGCAGAGTGCACAGCATTCTGATATGCCCTATATATGGCATTCGGTTATGATTACATTTCTAATGCGGATGCCTTAAATGTGGTATAATTTTTGTTGTTCAATGTTTTAACATCGGTCAGAAATTTGTACCAAAGAATAATGATCTCACACTCTGATCTTAGAAATAAATGTAAAAGATCTGTTTGGGGTATTTATTGATGAAAGGGCCTTTGAGGTTCAATCTTAGACCCACTTCTCTTCTTTGTTTACAAGGCTCTGAAAAAAGCACTATGGTTTACTGTTAATAACCAATTATTAAATAATAATAAAAAATACCTATATTTTTACCTCCAAATTTGAAACAAATGCAAGCTAATGAACTTACTCGTAAATAAACAATTTATGAGAAAGTAATGGTATTCCATTTGTTAAACCAACATATGTCCTTTAAACCACTTAAGATAATAAATTACAAGGGAGTCCTTATATGATAGGATTAGCATCCAAACAATTGACGAGAATATCAAAGTAATTTAATATAGTTTTGTAAATAATAAGCAAGAAAATATCTAAATGCTAGTTTCGTTTTACAAAAATGAGGTATCCCTCTAATTTACAATCTAAGTCCAAGAGATTCTTAATTAGATAAGTAAGAGCCAATTTCAGCAGAAGTTTATATTAAAAAATCTATGTCTATCTTGTCAGCTTTTCTTAGGTCGATGGCAAAAAGTTGCCAAACTTGTGATAACTTTTACAATCATAAATGTTTTATGTAAAACTTCTTTTTCTAAATTGTTACAAACTCAACTGTTGTCAGTGCTGTAAAAACAAACACAATTCTTAGAGTTATTATTAGTATTAGTAGAGCCTTGTCAGGGTGTTAGTGATTCTAGAACAAAGTGGATTTAAGGTTGCAGACCAGAGTAGACCATGTTCATATTCTCTGTTATTATCTAATTATTTATTAAATCTTGATGATACAGCAGCAACATATCATAAAGTACGCCTTAATAAGACATTGAAATGTTATTGTTGTAAGGCCTTGAGATTTTCAATTATTTACGCTAACTACTACTCGTAAGAACGTTTAGCAATTAGTAAGATAAAGCAAATCTCAATCTTATCAATCAACAGATGGGTTACCACATTATATCATTAAAGCGTTACATTTTCGTAACTCAGATTTTAATGTCTTACGTTTTCTTTTCTTCTCATTTCCTAAAAGGCCTGACTTTTATTCTTGATCACCACAATTCTAAATGGAAATTAACAATGGTTTCCCATATCAATATTAGATTACCTTTATATACTTTCAAAATGTTATGCTTGCCTTACAGAATACTGCTCTGGGGATGACAGGTAACCTATTTTTATTCAAAACATTTATTTGCAACTTGGGGCCCCTTCAAACATAATCCATTCACAAATATCTCTATGGTATGGTTAAGATATGGTACATTTAGGTAAATGATATGTATTCGTGTTATATATCAATATATATGTTTTTAATGTACTATGTATTTTACCTATATATACGTGATAGTATTTATACTATTTGCATAATATATATTGTTGAATTATTATATAATTTAATTATATAGTTTTACGGTCTTATTGTTGTATTTCTTAAGTCTGCCCATTGTGCCTGTAGCATTAAGTCCGCCTATTGTGCCTGTTTTACACTTATTTCGACTTATTAAGTCTTAGATTTAGTATATGATTAAATATATATTTTTTTAAAGTCGCTTTGATACTTACGCTTTCACCTCTTTTTATTTCATGTAAAGAAAAAGGGTAATTCTCTTAAAGAATAGAAATAATCATCCCTAAATTTAAATACAACATTTTATTTTGGCAATGGAATTAGTTTTTATAATAATTGCTCAGATTTACCATTGACTTATCGGATAAAAAAAAATTAAAGCTTACATTGAATGCGTTCCTGTACCCTATGGTAAATGTAGCTTAATAAAGAGACTTGGCAGTAATAAACTTTTTCAATTCTCTATTACCATTCTTAGATAAAAGGTAAAAAAATATAAAACTCTTATTTTGAATGTGTTGTTTGTTAAATTATAATATTTTGTAAATCTAAGAACATCATGGAAATAGAAGTAGTTAGTTATTCTAGACTTCATTTAGTAAGGTCTACGTTATTCTTGAATTGTAATTTGTTTTATCATTTGTAAATCCGGTATGATATTATAAAATGCAAATTAATAATAAAATAAAAATAGGCCAATGGAGACGAAATAGCGCTTTTGCCATTTCACCAATTACAAATTTTTTGCAATCGTGCAACCTGAAACAGATGTTTCATATGTGCTGTGTTTGCCTAACTGGAAAAAAACTTAAATTTGGCTCTGACTTTGAGTCAAACAGTGAGTAATGTCTCAAATACACATTTTTTTCAAACCTCCAAAATCAACCATTTATCTTGCATTTGGCAAGGGGCGGGGGGAGGGGTAGTTGAGTATACGGTTTAATTTAGATCTTAATATCTCACACGAAAATTTCTTAATTAATTTTCTTCACTAAACCAACAAATAATAAATATATGTGTATTTTAAAATGGCCAACAGTATCTAAATAATGTGTTAAATGAATATTATTATTAATTTTTAATCTTAATTATCACGTTTTAGAATTAATTACTCAAAAGTCAAAGGTCACTTCATAATGCTAGTCTTATTCTATTATTATTTAATTTTATTATAATTACTACTGCTAAACTTATTTTACGGGTCTAAGATATTGACATTCATTTGTTTCCTTTGGATGACACTCTCTGGCCCCATAAATTAATTGATTCAATATTATTTTCTACAAAACAGTTTTATATAAAATTAAAATGCAATGTACTAAAAAAATTTATTCATATTTCATTTTGTTCTTAATAAATCCGAATACTAACAAACTACAAATTATAATTATAATACAAACGTATCATATGTTTTTAAACTAATTTGAAAACCTTTGCAATTATTGTCTAAGATATTAAAAAACTATTATTTAAATAATAATTATATTGTACATAATGATAATTTGCATATATTAAAAAAATAATGCGAAAATTACGTGACAAAATAATCAGATAAAAATCTCTTACTAATTTCGACATTGCAATAACAATCAAGGTAATATATAATATATAATATAATATACTTTTATAGACCTATTTCACGATATCCCACATAACAGAGTATACAAAATTGAATTTTAACACTTTGTCCTTATAAACGAAACGCTCAAATCCTACAAACGAAATACTTCTTAAGAAATACATATTTATTATATAACCATTTGACTACCTTAGCCACGTACCTACCTATACCTTAACTCAGGTAATCGTTAACTTACCACAAAAGTTAAAGTTTAAGGTTTTCATAGGCAACTGGCAAAGTGAAAATCCGAGGAAAGTGTTTAAACTCAATAGTTTAAAATTACATAAGTCATTGTTTTAATGCATGCCCACTTATTGTAAAGTAGATGAAGTTATGAACAGCTCAAGAATATTATATATAAATTGGTGATGGTGATGGTGATTCCATTCAAAATCGCATTCCTCCACTTCTTCCTAATACATATTGCTTACATCATCCGTATTTCCCAAAACATCGTTAATAACATTTTAGTTAACAGCATGAGCTACAAAGTAACCGCTTATACCTACTTAACCAGAAAATGAATTTTGTTGTATAAGAATAACTCCATGTAATCACCACAAACTAAAGACCTCAATGTGCTTTTGATTTTTGGTAAGAACGATAACGACCATTAATTATTATAACTTAAGTTCTATAATTTACCATTTAATTTACCCATTACCATAACAGTACCATATGAACTGAACATTAGTCACTAAACTTATGTTCATTTTATATTCACATATTTAATATAGAGATCTTTTGATAAATTCTTTAATATATTACACTGTTATATAAAAAAATGTGGTCTCTTTTTATACCTGATGTTCATTTTCAAAAAGTCATTAATGTATTTCGGTTTCGTTCTGGAAAAATATAATTAATTTGTCAATTATGACTAACTGAGACTGAGACAAAACACATTACTCATGTTCTATTTTTGTCAAATAAGTTGTAGGAGATATTAGTTATAACTCATTGGCGCAGTTTTCATTGTTGCACACTAACTATCGCATACTTATTGCAATAGGTATTTCGTCTTGATCTGTAGATTATGTATATCGTATACTATTTTCAAGTGAGCGGTAAGAGATACAGGGGGAGGCCTCGAGTGACCTTCGAAAACACAGTATCTATGACACTGGAAGAAGGTCACGTAAAAGGCATGAGGACCCCCCGGAGGGCATTTATGAAGAGGTTGATGTCTGTGGCCGAGACGAAAGAGGTATGCAGCGACCGTAGCGTTTGGCGCTCCGTGGTCTCTGGCTACCTCGCAATGGATATGGCGTGAAGATAAATAAATAATTAAATAAATTTTCAAATACTATTAATTTACTTACCGCCGACATATACAGACATCCACAAAAATCCTACGTAGAAAAGAACGTGTCACGCCTCACTATCGTGGCTTATCTGTACATTTACTATAAAACATTCAATATCTTATCTCAACGACTACCTTATAATTTCATTATTCATATGTAATTGTATTTTGTTAATTCTATTGAGTTTTTGGAAATTTCTTTTAACGTAAATGCAATGTTCAAATAATAAGCCGGTTGACAAATAGTAAAACAGCTGGAACAGTTTACTTCAGTAATTATCACATTATCATGACATATAGTAAACTTATAGGCGTAATGCATCAGATATTGATACTGTAATTATTTCTGCTGTAGAAGAGAGAGCAATGTATAACATCAGGCCACATGAGTCCTAGTCCATAAAAATATTAATAAATTCCACATAAAACTGATATACACAAAATTAATGCTAGAATCAAATATATTTGATTCTTATCTTCTTGATATATCTTGCCATGCCCATCACTAGACACTATGAAATAGGTAATTCGTTTAGTTTCTTGTATACGTCTTTACAATAGACCAATAAGGCTTCTGATTTTTCAATTAGTTATTTTACAATATATATTAGTAGGAATTTGATAAAAGAGCTATTATATGTTAGTGTTAAAGATTAGAATAACTTATGATTTGAAGCATGGTATCAAAATAGGCCTTCTTAACATTTGATTTTCTATTTGAAGTAAACAAATGATCACTGTATTGAATCAAAGTGAAAATTTTATTTATTTATTTATAATAAATAGATTAATACGAATATTCAATCATCCAAAACAAGCAAAAAAACAGCTGTTGTTTTTTATATCATCATATCATCCGATCATTATCATTACTCTTTTTATTTCAATTCGATTGTATTGAATTTTTTTGCAAATGTACCTAAGATTTTTTGAGTTTTTACAACTTGTTTTCAAGAATAAATACAAGGCATTATCATTTCTAAATGACTTCAATTGCTTGTACTAAAATATTTATAAACGCTTAGACTCGTGTATAATTTGATTACGTGTTCATTTTTATAATGGTTATTATAAAAACAATCGTGTGATAATAGAAAATACAATAAATGTATGCATAGATCTTGACGGAGGAGTTTGTGAGTTTGTGTGTGTGTTTGTGTACTGTGAATTAACGTAATGACGCGTCTAATTCTTGGTAGGTATTTCATTATCCGAGGTTACAAATAATCTTTAATATTTATTTTTTATTACTGAATCTATCATAAATATGTATGAGGAATTTTGGTAAATAAATAAATTACTTTAGTTTAGTTCCACGACCACAGACAGACCAAGGTTTATTATAAGTATACAAACGTATGAATTAGATTATAGTGAATTAAATGGTTCAGTCTTTTTTCGTTAATATTACTGGGTAGTTTTGTTTCCACATCACTGCGCAAACACACACATTTATCAGCCCCTAAATGCTGAAAATATCAGTACTGAAAAACAGATTTGTTTGTAATTACAGATGACAACTTAGTATTAATTCAGGTGTTTTGTTATCCATAATTTTAAGGATGACTTTATCTTAATTTCAAAGCAGTGTTATCATGAGATTATGATTATGAGTTATCAATGTTGAATTTATCCAAGTTTATTAAATCAAATGAAAAGATGTAGAAAATATAAGAAAATATAGGAATGAAAATTTTTGTGACAATATTTTATTTTGCATATAATTTGATATATTGTTTATAACATGACTTTTTATAAGTTGAAATAACAAACACGCGGGTGTTTTCCTGTCTTAAAGGGTGTTTTCTTGTCTCCTGTATGTATTTGTTGCTAAATTACAATGTATTTCTGCATCGTAATTATAACCAGAATAACCTAAGTGGAGTAAAAGATGTGATCGGATAAGCAGGAAACAAAATAATCAGAACAACTTGCTTTGTTGATATATATTTTATAAATAAAGGACGAATATATTTGAATTTAATTAGATGTTGAAGGTAGATGTAGAAGGTCTGTTATATATAATTACTACGGAATAAATATTGTTGATTTTATAATCATCATAAATTAATTAATTGTAAGCGAGAGATGAAATAAAAATATAAGTATTCTGATTTCTATTATTAATAATAAAAGCAACAACTAAAATCTTTTTATTTATAAACGTAACTATAGTTTTGTTAGTAAGTAATGTCTCGTATATTGTAACCTACGGCTACCTAATAATAATGAATACTTGCTCAAGGTATGACGCACAAAATCATTTAAGTGTTCTTTGAATTTGTTATGAGACTTTTTTTCACAAACAGGAAATTAAATAATGTTCTACTTGTCAGAATATATTTTCTTTAGAATAGCTTCAGATTGCTCTCTTTTATATATTCTATGATTTTATTTTAGATTCAGGGACGTAATAAAAATATTGAAATACCGTATACTACTAATATATACATGTAAATAAAATTGAAGTGTCTGTTTGTGATTCCAAATTAACAACGTTTTACTAAATGCATGTAAAACTATATACGGTAATTAGATAAAAAATCTCTCTGTCTGTTTGTTGCGACTGATCCAGGTTTATTTTGGGCACATTTTAACAGGATTTTCCCTGGCGGATAGCTGATGAAAGCCGTAGGTACAACTAAGTTATAAAGTAAACGATAGTAACCGATTGACAATTGCAATGTTTCTCACTCGTTAACATTCATCATATTTAAGTATTTGTCGTGTTATCGGCAGTATTTCTACAAATGTAATAAAAATGTACATACAACGTGTTTACAAGTGTGTTATCGCATCATTACTCCATAAAACTGCAAATGACTTTGTCGCATGGTTAAGTATTAGCGCGATTTAAGTCGATAATTATACATTTAATACCAAAGAAACGATTATACCATAATAGTTTGTTTCCAGAAAAGATCTATGCCAATTAAATTATTTATAAGACAATATATCGATCAATTATTAAATAAAACAAGACTATTTACTGAATTTTCTCTTTACTGCGTAATTATATATATACAATAATATACTACAGTTATTGTGTGATAGTCCCAGCAGTAGTAACATTTCCGCATATTTGTGAATGTTGATCATAATTACGAATAATTATTAGGTTCAACTCACGCTTTAACGCAGACCTTGCTTGAACAAATATTCATAATAAATAAGTAGGTTACATTCATAGAACCAGCTGCATGTCGCTCGTTATAGCTATTGTATTATCTATAAATATAAAAATATCTTACCATTTATTTAATAGATTATTGTTTTAGTTAGAATCATTTAATATAATAATAATGTGTATAACTTTATAATGTGCATTATGTGTTTAGATATATAATAAACGTAATAAAATAAAACTATTTCTGATTTTCTATTTCATTATATAATGAGTGTAATTAAATGTGCTGCCGAGTGATGAGACCGCGGGTCAAGGCGTTATCGAGCCGCACTGTCAGCACTAGACGGGTGACCCGAATTTAATTTAACACAAGCACGTTCCGAATAATTACAATTTTACATATGCATATGATATTAAGTTATGAATTATATTAGGTGCGTATTTAAAAAACTTTAAACAATGACCTGTTTAAGTGACAATTGTAAAATAAGTGTAATATTGAGTGTAGTGATAACAGAAATTTTCACGGACAGACGGTTTCCTAAAGGTCACAGGTTCAAATACTGTAGTATATACAAATTTTTCATTATTATTTAGTTCAAAAATTAATAAACTTGGTTAAACATGTTGTAGACAATTTCAGGATAGTACGATTAATAGTATTTTTTTTAATATTGATCTTTAGAGATGTCTGCATAATATCTCTCTCCAAACACAGACACGTGTCTACTTTAAAATGCCAATGTCTACTGAGGGTCTTTTAGATACTGACTCCGTGACTGAATGTTCTGAAAGACGTTCTAATATTAAAATACTATGTAGGTATAACAATCAAATCAACTGTAACTTTACTATCTGGCTGGCACTAATGTCTCGCTCTTTAGGAGTAACAAATGTTTGCAAATTTCAAATACTAGTTGTTGCTAGCAACTTCGTCCCCAAATCTCCGAATGCAAATAATAAAATATCTATCGTCATTTAAAATTTATATACAACTTTAGTTTTATGTGCTATATGCTATAGTGGTCCATTCAGATGGTTTAATTTAATAACACAATATTTTTCTTTACCCAACAGATCCTTATATAGGAGAAAATTCTATACAACTTATTAATGAAACCAATACATAACAGCACGCTAACTATGTTCAGCTACAGCTACATGTGGTTATGAAAATTAAACAACTGATATCGCCACAGTTATGTTAGTTTACTTGCACAATTTCATAGTAATGTCTTATGAGGCAGACGAGGAAATAATTATGATTTTATAATATGGAACTGATCGAGTTACAATATATACAACGTGGGTCCTAGAATGACTTTGAAAAAGGTTAAAATTTTTAATTAAACGCTGACTTTCGCAATATTAAATCTAGAAATATACATAGAATAATAGTTTCAAAATATAAATAAAATTAATTTAATTTGACTGAAAATAAAGTTAACAAATTTAACAACCACCAATAGAATTAAAAATTAAGGACTTACATTAAACGATTATTATAAAACCTTGGAATAGATTGATGATAGAGAAGCCTGGCTATAACCACTTGCTAAGAGTTCTGCACATATTGCTATATTGTGACCATTTCCCAAGTTTCTTAGTTTAGAAAATACATTAATTAAAACAATTAATTAATTAATTATATGCACACTTTATTTTATATAAACTTTAAAAATATTAAAATTGTTTAAAACATCCTGTACCGAGACAATAAGACCACACCACAAGTTACAACAGGATTCATTCATCAGAAAATACGTCTTGAATTTTAATTTATATAAAAACAAACAAACAAATAAAGAACTATTATATTTTTTTTTTAATATTAAATGCTTTAAAAATAGCATTATGATAAATAATGTAAACAATAAAAAATGCAAATCTCCAGTGTCCCATCCTGAGGTCTACATTTCAATAATTAATTAATTTAAATTATCATATAATGCAACTAAAAATTAATGGTGTAATTTTGACATGGCTAAATATAAATTAAAACTCACATTTTTAAACTAAAGTTTAAACTTTATTACAACACATAAAGTGTTTATTATTTATATTATATAATTTTATATTCGGTATTTATTTAGAAAATGACTGAGAAATATTATTACTATGATATTATTATTTTTATTCATCCTAAAAACGTTAAACATATGATAGTGTGGCTATCGCCGGTGCCCGGTGCGGTCCTTCAGTCCGGAATTTATTACCCATTGTTACATCGAAATCGAACGCAGTTAAAATGCAAAAAGGATAATGCAAATAATAGTGTCGCATTATATACAGTCAATTAGTTTTGTGGTCTTGTGTTGTAAGTGATTAAGCAAATGAATGAATATTTGTTTGTTGTGCATGGGATGTGACAACCTGTACACTACATACATACATACAATGGTCATCAAACTGCGAATTCGTGTGTCTAGTGACCTTCGTTACACACTTAAGAATAACAGGTGATTATAACAGAATCCTTTTGTGTAGTAATCTTGAATATTCATACATATTCTCTGCAGCACTAAAACTATCTTCCAAACAGTGCGTATCAGAATTGGGATCTCACATTGTGCAATCGGAGATGTCAGGTGTTAAATAGTCTTCAACAATCGTCTTTTTAAAATGATGTTTTTTTTAATTTCAATCACCCTGACAATTAGCCTTGTTAAGTAATGGTGTTCCCTAGCATGGAGTGTCTATGATATGTTCAGACGACACTGTTGACTTCTACATATTCTTATATTAGATGTGTTTCCTAACTTATGTAGGGCTTAGGCTATACAAGTAAGATAATAAGTGAAATAATAAAATATATAAATAATTAGTAATATTATATTTCCCCGACTGCTTTTTGGTGGACAGACTGACAGTACTTTTGCGATGGAATGAAGCATGCTCTTACGTTTGAATCCAACTGGCAACTGATTGACCAATAACAATTGTTTTTATGTGTGTTGCGTACATATTTTTAATTTGTTTGTGTGCGTAAATACAAGAGTGGGGGGTCTCATTTCAATTTAGACAAGGTCTACCGATACTCATCTTTGATTGACCAATATATGACACTACCATGTATTTATAATAATAAAATCACTACATATGAATTTTAAGGATCGCTAGGATATTTTTTGATTCCTGTGGCGGAACAAATTGTTGAATAATAAAATCTCCCATGTTAAATCTCATGCTTTAAAATACGTACACAACAATGAAGACCTCACTATTCTCCTCTATAATATTGTAGATAAATAAAAACACAGTTTTCTATATCTATTTTTGAAGTCAAGAATTTCTATAAGTATTTAAAAATAAGTATAAATGGTATAAAACAAAGTAGCTCGATTCTGTGTGTCCGTTTAGTTCTTTTAAACTACGTGTTTGGTGCGGTTCTATTTAACACAGAAAAGAATTCCTGAAAATGCAAGTAAACATTTCAAAAAATACGTTGGTAAAGTAGAACTGTTTCAATCTTATGAAAAATGATAAAAATGGAAAAGTACAAGACATCGTACTCGTATATCCCAACATAATAATCAAATGTTAAAAAATATTTTGGTTAACAATATAGGTTAATTGATTATCCATATAGTTATACTTATTCATTATATTAATCTTTAGCATAAAATATGGTGACATCTAAACAAAAAAAATAATGTTGATAATTATCTTTATAGAAAAAAATTTTTCACTGTCAACATAATTACCAACAACTCCAAATACAAAAGAAGAGCTGGTGACGGAAACTCAGCGGCAATAACTCGCTCTTATATTACTTTGTCTACATACCTACGGTGCGTTGCGTTCTAGACACTCGTAAATATTGTAGTATCTCTTAGCACAAATCGTTCTTTAGCAACATTTTAAAATTCATTAAAGAGTTAAATCTGAAGGTTTTCCCCATAAACAAGATGCTCACTTTTTAGTCGAGTAACAGGAAAAGTGAGATTGTGTGTGTTACTCGTATTTATATAATTTATATCACGTATATCACTATGTTTAATATAATTATTCTTATAATTATGTACATATTTAAAAATCGTAAAATTATACCAATCAAAATGATTGACTGATCTTTTCATAACCAAAATGGTATTTATATCAACAGCTTTATCCCAGAGTTGGATACCGTATGACATTATGCTATAAAAGTAACTATAAAAAAACAACAACAACAAAGAATTGTCATCAGCAAACAATAACGTCTCATTGTTTTTATCATTTTTATACACAAGGAAGAGAAATGGCCCTAACATTAAACCTTAAGGATCCCACATAGCAATCGGAGTCCCAGCCGATCACATTCCACTGATTTTAACAAAATGTATTGTGTTATGATTGTCTGGGACTTTATTTTTATTTTATCTTTGCTATTTCTCATTAGGTCATGAAACACCCTACATGAAATTCAGTCAGTAATAATTAATGGGCATTTGGTAAGACGCAGCAATGTCCTCAATATTTAAGGTTCTAAAATATTTTATAATATCTTTTGATTCAATTCTTTAAAAAATAAAATAATTATTATATTAATCAGTTCTTTCAGCGACGCCAGGAGAAGCAGAGCAACTTTTTCGAAAGCAGAGACAACTTCCTTTTCTGATTCTATCATTTAGTTAACTAAGTAACTATTAATTGCAGTTGGGAACTACATTTAACAGATTCACACTTAATGATATTTTTATTATATTGGTAATTTTAATATTATCTAATGAATTATTTATTAAGTTTCTCTCTTACAAACACCTCAGTAAACAAAATTTATTAAATAAGTATTTAGTTAAATATTATTTCAATAGTTCTCCATTAGACACACATTTTTTCTTTTATATTTCTGTTCATTATTTTGTAATTAAATAATGCTAATTATTCACGGTGACCAGAATTTTACGGATGTACTTTTTTTTGCTATAAAATGTGAAAATATTATCAACAAAAGTAGAAGTAGATTTAGTTATTTGAATTGATTCAATAAATAAGTTAAAATATTATACGACTTTAATATTGATCTAGTATTGGTAAAGAAATTATCTGAAAGGTTAGTGGTAAAGTCACCATATACAATATTTTTTATATGGTTTAAAATAAAATATTTTTCAAAAGTTCCAAAGAAGCGTACAATGAGGTGGGGTCTATACACCAACAACAATAAAACGCTCCAGCTCTGCACAGCGTGGGCTATTTAAATGCGATGTACAGAGATGCTCACATTTTATTTGCGTTTCTTATATTATAAATGGTTAAGTAGTCTTCACTCTGAAGAACGAGCTAGTGACCTGGTGAGTGGCAAAATTAAAAAAACAATGCATGATTTTTAAGTTAATAAACTGTAACACCCTTTTTTAGGTTTTATTTGTTCTTGTAAATAATTTATTTTCAATTTCTTTACCTATAATTCCTTACATATTATATTAAGTGTAAGTGTAAATTATATATTTAAAGTATTTTTATGATTAAAATGGCTAAATAATAGATTTTGTGTGTTTTTTATTACCACAATAATCTCCTTTGAATAATTCATCAATTTAAATTATTTGAATCGGGTTCTGAATTTATAAATACCAATTATAATTACTGTACATCATGTTATTATTATACTGTTTTCTGAGCAACAAAAGTAATCTTATTAGTCAAATATTTGATTGAATTGTCATTTACACAATTGTTATGTCATGTATATAACAATTAATTTAATGAATATCTTATGTTATTTTCCACTTACCATATGTAAGGAAATGTAAAGATAACTTCATTTATACTAAACTCAAATAGTGTATTAAATAACTTAATAATTATATTTTTATAAATTGCGTGTCATGCCACGTGCGATGTATGGTTCCGTACCTGCCTGTGATGGATACAATTCTATAGTACATTATTTTAATATATTTTCCAAGATAAAGCCAACGTTTGCAATATAATATATCCGGCTAAGTTTGTTGTGTGGTTCTTCTCAGACCAGGACGTGTTTGGAACCCTCATAGCTTTAACATTAAGTTGGAAAGTGCTTTTACAGAAGGACTTATTACGATAAATCTGGTATCGAAATAAGCCCCTTGACACTTCCATTTTGACGTATACAAGTGATCACTGATAATGATTCAAAGTGGAAAAGCTATAAATAAATAAATAAATATATTCACACAAAAATATATTCAAAAATAATCAACTATTACTCGTAAACTTGTACTTCTACTTAGTTGTGTAAGTTTTCATTTTAAATTCATTATATTAATTCATTTAGCTGGCGGGGCACGGAGGAACGGGGGGACACTTGAAACTAACAAAAAAATTGCACCTTAAAGCTAAATATTACACAAACGAATTCCTTAATCGAAAAATGGTTCTTGCATACAAAAAAAAAATAGTGTTGTGTTATGACAATAAAGAATGGTAATAGATTTTTCAGAATACCTTATATCTTTACCTAACTCATCCCTGAAGACACATATTTTCATTCAAGGAGTCTATTGATTTTAGTCTTGAATTTTTAGTCTCAAAATGAAGAACATCTTTGTCAGTTTTATAGTTCTGATCAAAATTTTTAAATTTATTACACATAATATTAAATTAATTATTCAGCTTTTCTTTTGATAGTTTTGTGAATATCAATTTAATATTATTTTATTGTTGTTTTCAATTACGAGTATATTTATCTTATCGACAGTTATACGCAATGAGAATCTTAGCCATTCCACTGCTCGGGGCGAGATGTTCATCGCCTTCATTAGGTGTTATGTATGTATTGGGATACAATATATTACATACCTTGTTGGTAATAAAAAATTCGATTGTTATTTTGTGGTAAGTAATTAAATCGCGGAAGCTGACACTCCATGTACAGTCGGCACTGGATATACGAGAGAAGGTCCTAAAGTTCGTGGAATGGAGAGGATGGAGCGGGGGTAGGGGCGCTCGCTTGGTGTCATACGAATCGGAGACTCATCATCAGTATAAATACCGAATTTCAACCCGGTTGCGTCATTCGTTTACGAACAGTCGCTTGCTGAACAAGTTAATCCGGAAGAAAACTGAAACTATGGAGAAAATTGAAAAATCAAAGCGCGTTTGATAAAATTCCTTACTAAGCAAGGAAAGAACGCTCAAACCATTTTAAATGAAATGGGAGTCGTTTATAGGGAACAGTGCCCTAGTAAATCAATGATTTACAAGTGGCATGGTCTTTATAAACATGGTCGAGTGTCAATTGAAGACGGCCCCCGCTCAGGAAGGCCAGTTGAAGCCACCACATCGAACATCGTCGAAAAAGTGGAGAAAATTGTACTAGAGAATGCCCGTTTGAAGAAAAAACAATTATCTGCATTAGTTGGAGTATCAGATACCACCATTTTGCGAATCCTACATGATCACCTGGGTATGAGAAAAGTCAGTGCAAGATGGGTACCGAGAATGCTCACGCCGTTTCAGAAAGAGCAGCGCGTCGATGCGTCAAAGCATTTTTTGGAGTTGTGTGGAGATAAACCTGATAAAACAGATTTTGGACGGAATTGTTACGGGAGATGAAACATGGGTTCATCACTTTGAGCCTGAGTCCAAACAAGAGTCCATGCAACGGCATTTTATGCCATTGTATGGACTCTATTATGAGGACACAACCGCCAAAAAAATTCAAGGTGACGGAGTCGGCTGGAAAGATGATGGCTACTGTTTTTTGGGATTGTGAGGGGATAATCTTGATTAATTACAAAAAAAAGGGAAGGACTATAACCGGAAAATACTACGTAACGATATTAGAAAAATTAAAGGATGGTGATCAAGGAAAAGTGGCGAGGAAAATTGACAAAGGGTGTGTTGCTCTTGCAAGACCACGCGCCGGTTCACAAGAGCAGAATTGCAATGGCTGCTTTGCACACGCATGGGTTCGAATCCCTAATTCACCCACCCTACAGCCCAGACCTGGCCCCAAGTGACTTTTTTTTATTCTCCAATTTAAAAAAAGACTTAAGGGGAAGGAAATTTTCCGACGACAATGAGGTAAGGGAGGCAATTTCGGCTCATTTTGACGGAAAAGATAAAACATATTTTTATAGTGGTTTAGAAAAATTTATTTATAGGTTAATAAATGTATTGAGCTTAAGGGTGATCATATTGAAAAGGAAAAATAGTTTGTTGTCTTATTTTATTTAGATCTTTTTCATTCCACGAACTTTTGGACCTCCCCTCGTACGTAGGTACAAGAGTCAACCATCCCTATAGTCATTACCGTATCAGACAATGAGTAACTACAAAGGGATAAAAGAAATAAAACGATGTACTAACAACATATCTTTATTACCGTAGGTGTCAAGTTCTTAACCACCATAACAAGGTCTACATCTAAATATAACATTTAAAGGTATTCTAACAAAAGTTGAACATCTACATTATTAAACATTTGATAACGACACAATAAAGTAAATAAATAAAACGTGATGTATTCACGAGTTCACTAGTGTTTGTACCAACCACGACTCATGGTACTTCAAATATATAAAGTAATAACTAATATTAGGTATGTTGAAGGAATATCTATATTGGATGAGCTCAGTTCTCTTGTAATACGACCACACGTATAACAAAATCCAGAGAACGAATGAACGAATGAATGAATGAACGGATACGTGAAGGAAATTCAAATTATATTAGTGCGCTTTCTCGTAATATATATAATATAATTTTAATTGTATAATTGGTGTTACATTTATTTTGAAATTACCAAAATTATAATAAATAAAGCTGGTATAATTATTATTAATTATACTACCATATTGCATACTTTAAGCCTACTTTCAACTATTTGAAGTTTTTTAGGCTACCTATTTATTTTTGCACAAATATACAAAAGAAATATTTTTTACAATAGCAATGTTTAGTTATTAAAAAACTACAAACAATTTTCACAATTTCTATCAAACTATTTTCATATTAAAAAATTTATTTTATCTGAGACTAAATACTGACTCTATGTAATCAGATAATATTGCATCCTTAAATCATTAAGTCTAAGGCGTTTGAGATGAGGTGAGGTGGCGCTGCCTCATCACGAGCTCGTCTCATAATATTCCACTTCAGTAAGGCGAAGTCCTAAAGACAAGTATTAACTGACTTGCAATTTTATGTATTTCTTGCATACAATAAGACCGCTATATTAAGCCTCGTATGATATATTATTAATAATATCGTTATATAAAATACATTTCTTAGCAATCTAGCGGTTACTATTAAAATATATAGTTTTTTTTTTAAATATTTGAATGTATTAAAATATCGGTTCTTGATTTCTTTCAAAGATTAACTTTTGAAGTTCAATAAGGCAGTTGTTTGTTTACAGACTAATGTAACGAGGTCTTTACAACACACGGGTGCGATACGATTAGTCGGATCCATTGTAAATTTGCTTCAACCATAGTACTTTATCAGACGATAGAGACTATAAAGTCGTTGAGTGTAAATTTATATCGTACTGTAATATTATTACAACATTATGACAAAATATATTTATATAGTATCAACGTTGAATAAAGATGTTTTTAACTCGCTTAGTTTGATTAAATGTATTGTGCAAGGCTTTATTGCATCTATCAAATATAAGTTTCACATCAGATTGAGAACTTTGAAAGGGAGAACTTAGTCGGAACAATTTAGTACGAATCTCAATCAGATAAAGAACTTTGTAAAGGAGAACTTAGTCGGAACAATTTAGTACGAATCTCAATCAGATAGAGAACTTTGTAAGGGAGAACTTAGTCGGAACAATTTAGTACAAATCTCAATCAGATAAAGAACTTTGTGAGGGAGAACTTACTCGGAACAATTTAGTACAAATCTCAATCAGATAAAGAGCTTTGTGAGAGAGAACTTAATTGGAACAATCTAGCACGAATCACTTATGTCATTATACATACTTACTAAGATAAGTTCTGAAAGAACTCATTTTAGTTAACATATAACGCAACAAACCAATTACATACAAATAGCAACAAATTTAAACAAACAAACTATTTAATTATTGCTACTACAATGATAGACTACTATATACATTCAAACTTCATGGTACGTGGTCCAAAAGCACAAATGTAGTGTAGTCACAACACACGCGGCCGCCTCGAATGTTAAGTTCATAATTGTCTGGATTCTGTTACACTGTGGCGCGTTCTATTTGCGCCTCGTTAGTTTTCAGGACCTGTTCTTTATTCGGTGATCTGAAATTGTATAATTTAGTTAGTTAGTTTATGGATAATACAAATACAGTAATATGAATTTATTTGAGTTATTTTTGTTTACTACATATACTTTTGTTCTAAAGGGTAAAAAAATTCTTTAACACTAAACCTACCAAGTACCGGTAAAATTGACCGTTCTTCAAGTTTTGTAAAACTTATACATTCTTAAACGTCATAATATCGTTATCAAACTGCATGACAATTCTTAGAATTTGCATATAATATTTTCTACACTCTTTACTTTTAGTTATTTCCATTATTACCTGCGTTATATAATAAAATAACTTTTAATTATCGGTCAGTTTGACGGCGTGCGGTAGGAACAGGTATACAAGAATTGTCGGTAGGTTTAGTGTTAAATTTCCTTGCTTAGCGGGTAAACATTCCGAAAACTGACGAGAACAAAGAGTGGGGAAGATGAGTAGGGACTGACGAAAGTGAAGTAGAAATAATCATATTACTGCCTCACAAGAATCAACGCTTTTCAAACAACAAGTATAACATTTGTTTCGTGTTAACACTAGATGTTAATAAAGTTACAACAGAGTATTTTCTATTTGATTTCTTCTGAAACGCAATTAACGGCAAATGGCATTCCACATATAAGTTACGAAATACTTGTTAGGTTCCAAAATATTACCGGTTCAGTAGACTCAAGTAAAACATATTGACCACAATATAGAAATAACTTTTGTTATATATCTAATAAACAAAATATGACAGTATAAAAAATAAAAGAACAATTTTTTTAGAGAAAAATATACCGCAATCTCACCATCCTCTAAGGTTACCTACAACAGACTGACTGACTGACCATATACTGAGATTTTTATGTAATAATTGACGATTCAATAGTAAATGTAAATTCCTATTTGAATAATGATATTTTGAATTTTAATTTAAATACAATGCAATATTTACTTAGGCGTGACGTCATACACGGCCGTCATAATACGTACGTGGTATGGTACGGTACGGTGCAGTACGGTGCAGTACAGTACAGTACAGTACAGTACAGTACAGAACAGTACAGAAGCGTACCGTATCCTACAGTACAATATAGCATAGTATGTCGTGGTGTTTGTTACTCACTGTTCCGCGGCAGCACTAGCGGCTGGTCGTCCCGCACGGTGACGCTGTGCGCGCCGCCGTGGAACGAATATTGGATAGTGAGGTGCTTATCCTCGCCCACGCAAGGGTCGTAGAAGCCGGGCAGCTCCGACTGGAACAATATGTAACTTATAGTCCCGCTCGCTTGAAATTAACTAGTTTTATGGTCGGATCGGGTGAGTTAATAGTTGAATTCCACTTTGCAATAAACATTTTGTGGTATCTAAGATTCGAGTAGGTATAATGTCAATTCAAATTATTATTTTTTAACAAAGAAGTCAAAACAGAGTTCAAAAGAGCGTCGACTAAAAACTTTATTAATACTAGTATATCCGTACCTTGCTGGCATCGAGGAGTTCGAGGCGGCTGTCTCTGATGAGGCACTGCACGGGCACGGTGACGTCGATGAGGTCGCTGACCCCCGCGCCGTCCCCGCCCTCCGGCGCCGCGAGCTCCGACGCACCTGCGCATGCACTCACAGTTACACCCACGAACGACACGCATACAGAATATGTTTAAAACTTAGTAATTTTATATTTAATAATATTGTAGATATTTGAAAATATCCATAAACATTATTATATTGTTAAAATTTTAGATATTTAAGGAAAAATCCGGACTGGAACCTATTCCCTGTAAACATGATATTAAAAAAAATCTGTTTCTAATCGATTTTCTATTATTTGTTAGTTGTTAATATGTTAACTGACCCTGAGGTAGTTTTCCATATAAAGCTCTTGTAATAACTAAGCCTTTTTTCTTTTCCTCGTCATTTTTGATCCTCGAATACGTTTCTCTCATTAGCTCAATAGTCGCTCGTGCTTGGCGTTGCATTTCTTGTAATCTGTCGAAAAGTTATAAAAATGAATGAATGAACTGAACTGATTAGGTTCTAATCACAATTAACTTCTTAGTATAGTAGATACAGATTAAGGATACCTAACTAAAAGTATCTTAAAATCTTAGAAATTTCATTAAAACCTCTCAAAATTAGCCTCCATGGACCGCTGGCGTTCCCTCTCCCTCCTATCATTAGCAATGGGATCCAGAACGAGCTTCTTCAATAGCAGCCACGAGACGACGGGTACTGCGGTCGCGTAGAACACCGGCGAAGGTAGCACCTCCTCGCATAAGTGGATCGGCAAAACGATACTCTGAGACGAGCACGACCATCTGAGGGTAGGTTTAAGATCTGTTATAGAGAGCACAGATAATATAGAATTTAACAGTAATATAGTAATAAAGTAGAATTTGTTTATGTAAGCATTCCACGAAAGAAAAGAAAATGTTCGACCATCAAGTGTACATATAGCTCGCTCACATCGTTCCCGATCGTTCCTAAGTGCTACTTACTACTACTTACTACTTACTTCAGTTTGAGCATGACCCCACTAGGCACGCCGAGCATCACAGCCGCCGATACACTACTGTTCTGAGATACTTTCTTCTCCGCCCCGTACTCAACGATCGCTCCGAATGTACCCATTCTGAAATAATAACGATATTTAATTTACATTATGTATATAACAGTCTATATTGAATCTAAAACTAAAGTAACGACTTGTATGAAAAAAACTGTTAAAAATCAAATATATAAATATAATTTTAAACGTATCACTTAAAACGATAGCTTATTTAAATAGATTACACTTTTATAAAGTTGGTCTTCACACTTTAAAGCAGTAGTTTTTGCGTTTGACTTTCTCGTCGTCGTCACTAAGTAAGAGAACCATAATTATTTTTTTTTAAAAAGATAGCAAAGAAAGATCTCTTTCAATTCTGGCAATGCTTTAAACCCCTCCAATCACAGGCAAATAGGCGTATGACAATAAAATGTTAGGTAAGGAGGAACTATTGCATTGTTGTTATACGTGGAAGAAAATAAAGGTTATAAGTTTTTTCCACACAAACAATTTTTTTCAAGGCATTAAATTCTTAAAGCTTGCGAAAATATCTTACATATAACAAAATAGGCTATTTGAATGAGTTTTTATCATTATTCGAGGCATATTTCTGGAAAATATACAGTATTTTTTTTTATGAATTTTGAAGTTGAAATTGTAAAAGGATCGCTTAAACGTTGGATCTAAAATGGCGGACGGCATTTGATTCGGTGACGTCATAGGACAGTAAACAAGAACTGTGATTAGAGCTTTTGCAGAAATTTTCGTTATTTCATTCTAAATGTATTGGACAATATAGTGTATAATTGGCGTGTATTTTTAAAAGTTTCAAATAACTGATTGATGCTGATGTATTGTTATATTCACTATAACATATAAAATATTTATGTTGTGTTATGTCGTGTTTGTGTTGTGTTTTAATATTAATGTTACGATGTTTAGTTAAAAAAATTATTTTTTGATTTCATGTGTTAATTATAGCTGTCCTCCTCTCGCTTAGAATACATATATTAAACGTTTTTTAATCAATTTCAAAAATAATATTCAGGCTAGATTTATACCTATGAGAGCTATGTAAATGTGTTTTTATTGTTAACTCTGCCGCAACCGTCATGCTGGTAGAAATTCGTGAAATGCGTTCTTAGCTGTCCCCTAATCGAAAAGAATATTCATACCAAATTTCAAATCTCCGAACCTTAATACAGAGATATCGTTATGGCCTATGTATGGTTAAAATCTTATATATAAAAAAATGGGGTGCTTTCTTTTCGCTATAGCACCCGCCATTGAAATTTCGTGTCTGAGGGACCGGGGGAACCTCCGCCCTAGGGGTGCCTCTAGAAGACGGCCCTCGGCTTACAACATCGTCGAGAAGGGACACGAATAGGACATATATATACATAAGAAAATTGGTGAGTCAGTCAGTTCTAACACTTCATTGGTAAGGAGCAAGCTACAATTTATATTTTTTACACTTGGAAGTGTAAAATGTATTCATTTAGTTTTTTTAGCAATTAAGACCAAATTATTGATTTTGAACCAATGAAGAACATGTGACAGACCACTGTTAACTACGTCATAATGAGTCAAATTACGCTCAACTTTAAAAATAAGCGAGGTATCATCATCAAAAATTTGTAGTCGCAATGAACTTTTCCGAAAAAAGGTAAGTCATTAATATAAAGTAAAAATAAAAGTCGGCCAAGCATAAATCCTTTAGAAATAACCAGCTTTAGGTGAGAGCCAGCTTATATAGAATTCGTTACATTAACCGTCTGGCCGTTTCGACTTAGGTCAGGCAATGAGATCAAGTGCAGAACTACGCACAACTTAGTGGACAAGTTTGAATAGTAACGTTTGATGGTCTAGGTAATCAAAGGGTTTGGATAAAACGGCAAAATACCTCAATTGCATTCTGCAATTTCTCCCATGCGTCGTAAAAATGTGTTAAGAAGCCTTGCACCCGCATTAATTGTTAATTTATACTTTTGGTGAAACCATATTATTCACTATGCATGATTTTATTACTATAAACAAATTCTGTAATTTGGTTAACAGTATATTTTTAAAAGATATTTCTTAAGGTCGGTAGAACAGAGGTAGGCCTACAATTACCAGGTTCTAGTCTATCGGCACTTTTAAACAAAGAATAACTTTGCAATCTTTTAAAAAGTTTGAGAGTGAGTATACCTACTAGTAGGGTAAGTTTCAAAACAAAATATTATTAATTTATTTTTCTAGATAAAACACCATGCATGATGCCCACTCCGCCATAGCTACTTCGCAACCAGGTTTAAATAAATAATATTTTGCTGTATCTCACATAAATAACACATCATTCATGAGGTATATACATATTTCTATATTAATTACAGATATTATTATTTTATATTCTCGTTTGTCAGCTGTTCAAAGTGAAGTTCAGCGCGGAAAATAATGGTTAGCTACTTTGAAATGGTTTTCGAAAAAAAAATCGAATGAAACTTCTAATACAAGTTGATAATGTTTTAAGCATTACAAAGAATGAACGCTTTACAATACAACATACGATTTATTAAAAAAAAAATCATTGTTGTGCAAAGGGTCTATCTGCGCGATTGTTACCCTGTCACATAAAATAGAAAGGAAACTCATGTGAGTTATATGTATACACAATTCAGAAATTCAACGCTAGCCATCATTAAAAGAAAGTAAGTTAGCAATGGACACTAGCAGTGCTACTAGCATTTTAAAAACATCTATCCCGAGAATTCATAATTAGTTGATCAGTAATATGTGTACGGGTCTTGTCCAAATTCTATAGACACAAATTTAAAGGAGTGACATTTCGAGAGCCTCTTAACTCGATAATAAATCCATCGCAGCGCGTGATCATTAATAATAAAACTTCTTATAAAGTCGCTGAGCATAACACAGAATAAGATCTCACTTGAAGGCGAGCCGCAGTTTGAGGTCATGTTGCGGCAACTTCCGCACTAGATGCAGCGATACGAAGGAGTGCGGCGCCCCGAGTTGCAGTGCGGCGGCCACGTGGTGGCGCTGCGAGTCGCGCACGTACGTACTGGACAATGACGAGCCCGTGGCGCTGCCGCCGCCCGCGCGATACGTCAAATACCCCACCGAGTGCGCGTCCAACTGCAGGGCTAGCGCTGTCACAACGACACAATTATAGTATAACCATATTCATAAATACCCGTCGTCATGTAATAGACACTCACTCGACACGAAGCTTGGTACGATTCCTCTAGACGTGAACTGAAGGCCAGTACCGCAATTAACAAACATCAGCCTGGATATGGTGCGAAATATCTTGAAACCGACCACGGGTCCGTTGCCTATACCGCATTCCAGTTCTGTCCATCCCCTTTCAGAACTTAGGTGGCGATTTGATACTGTTAACGAGCCTGTACCTGTGATAAAAATTTTGAAAAATAAATATATTAAAAAGTATTCATTAAAGAATAGGATCTAAATCTTTCAAGGGGTAATAAATGTAGCAAATAGCATCTGCTGCTTTAGATAACTTAATATTAAGCAATGAACTACTTATAAGTAAATAAACCTCACCAATCCCATTTTGTGTTGAAATATTCCCAGACAAGGTGACAGTGTTGCGTAGAGTGACAGGTGCGTCTATGGATTGCTGGATAGTCATACCCGACACTTCTACACTAGGAATCACAGCTGACTCTTCCCTAAGAACATATTTTTTTATAGTACCAGAAATATAAACACTAAATAGCAAAAAAAAATCACATTATTGCAAATGTCAGAGACAACAGGTATTGAAATATCTACTTACAATATATCATACTCGTCATAGTACTTCATGAACATATCGGTGGCATTAATTGATAATGTGATTGTGCCCCGAGGATTCGCACTTTGCTGTAACCTTCTCTCCTCTCGTTCTCTTTTTAACCTAAAATATATAAATAAAAAATAGACTACATAGTAAGTTGACCACTGTGCAACATTGCACTTTTAATTAAGAATAATCATTTACAGTGTTAAATATAAATATAAATGTTGTAACAGTTACCTCTCATATTCTTCCCTAATTTCACGTGGAGTACGAGTTCGGAATATGACTTCCCATCCATCAACCTCTAACCCTCTCTTGCCTTACAAAATAAAATTTGTTATTAGGTATTTTATTTACATAAAATAATATACAAGATAGTATATGTTAATAAATAATATTTTTACCCAAGGTATCATAGATGGCACGTTTGTGTGAGTCGGAAAGTACTTCATATGCCTCCTTGACTTTGTTGAATATTTGTTCAGCCCATTTCTGCTTGTTGGGATCTGTGCTGTGTTTGTCTGGATGAAATATTCGTGAAAAACGTCGGTAGGCACTATTTATTTCTTCTATACTTGCCTGCAAGATTAGATTTTTTAACAATGGCAAGTATAAGCATATAAATCTAATAGTCTAAGCGCCATAATACATTTCTTCATTCTTAATCCAGTAATTGAGTTATTTAGGATTACCATATTTAGGTAAATGTCATTTTTTTTTAATTATTACTGCAGCTTCAAAACATTACTTTTTACATGAAATAAATATGTTAAGATCAAACTGGCTTTTGTAATATAATTATGTGCCACTATTCTATGATCATCGCAGATACATATAATTTAGTTTAAGAATTACTTATGTAAGCAAAGAATTAAAGATACAATAGGTCATAAATCTAAAATAAATTTACTTTAACTTTAAAGGAAAAAATTATTGGGTAGAATAATAAAAAAATGCTGCTATATAACTTTTAAAACATCTATTAATCTTGATTTATGTACTTTGGAATTCGATCGTGGTCCTAACCTAAAAATATGTTAATTCTTCAAAATTAAAAACAAAAATTCATTATTTAATTGATGTTAAAGTAATAAAGTTTTGTTTTATGCAAAACAAATTTAATGTGTATTGTTAATGAAAATACAAATACAAAGTTATATAATTATGCCGCAATATTAAAAGTTTTTGACAAAAAATATATATCTTTAAATAATTACCGTTTTAGAAACATTTAGTAATTGATAATAATTTTCTTGTAGTAGAATACTTTCTCCATCTTCGTCCATTTCTCCTAATTTGTTAATAAATACCTAAAAATCCGGTCAGTATGTTCAATTTCTTTTACCGCCGTAATGACAGCTGAGTGCTGACTTTGTCCCAGAATATATAATATTTTATCGCGTAACTATTATTAATAATTTTCAAAATAATTCACTATTTTAAATTTATATGTGAATATTCTTTAAAGAACTTCGGCAAACCGTTCTACAAGTAGCAATTTCGCGTTCTATGTTTTTAATTCCATATTTAATTACAAGTTAAATAAGCTTAACTAGGTCAATACATTTTTCGAGAGAATTTCAAATATTTATTTCAGGAAATAAGTTTTAATAAATAGAAAAATGTATGGTCAATGTATTTGCTTATATTTTGTAAATGAGAAAATAACAATAAATATTATGTTTAATCATGTAATAAGCTTTTACTACATAAAATTCCACTACTACATGTAATGTCCCCAGACAGAAATATCCCCAGACGAAAATATGAATTAAAACTATTTATTTGGGTTTGAATCATGTATACATAGCAAAAACTTTGAAAAAATGGCTGTACATAAAATATTATTTTAGGTTACATACAAGTTTCCTTAATTTATAAACCTTTTTTTTAATATTAATAATTTGGAAAACCATAGATAAACAAATAAATTAACGCAGTTTGTATATCATCTGTACAAAAGGATCATACTATTGGATAATGTCTGTAATCTGTTAGAAATAAATACGTAGTCTATGGATAGCTCTCTCCGACTTTGAAATGTGGAATAAATTTAATAATTTCTTTTGCAATGTCCCGTTAAAAATATTGTTGTAAATGTAGGACTAAGTACTTTTTGTTTTTTGTGCGGTATACGCAGATGTGATAAAAAAGTGTTTTTACCAAAAAGGTAAGTAATCAAAAACATTTTTTTTCACCAAATTGTTAAGGTGATTATGTACTTGTTTTGAAACAAATTTTATTGTTTTAGTGCATAACATCCGATTTGCCGAATATTTTCTGATATTCTTTAATTTATCTATTATAATAAACTGTAGGTCAATTAGGCATAGGCTTTTAAGGCGTACAAGCTTTGCGTAGGTGGTTTATATTATTATTGATCATAAATAAATATATGACTAATGTTCGGTGTATTTAAAATACTCACTGTTGTCTATTGAATTTCTCTTAATGGCATGTGTTGTATGTCAGGGATGCACTAATAATTTCTCTAGGCGTGTATGCAACATTAGGCTTTCGCTAACAACATAAATTATCTTCAAGCACGTTGAGTGAAAGTCTACTTTAATAAAATGTATGTATCTTGTAAGTATATAAGGTTAAATTACAAGTTTACATGATGTATCTAGTAATATATGGAAACAAGCCTGAAAATATTTCGATGTTAACTATATCATTGTTTTTGTATTTGATAAACATATATTTAAAATAAAGTCATTTAACTGAACTAGAAAAACTATCTTATCCATAAATCTATAAATATTTGTTGTACTTGATGTGCTATGACAGTCAACGTTAATTAACTAATTAAGTTAAGGTAATTAATAATGCCATAATTTCATTTTCAAAAACTTAACAAATCCTACATGGTCTCATGTGTACACATATATAATGAAGTTCCACAATTTATCTTATACTTTCCTTTGCTTAGTTTTAAATCTAAAATTAAACGTATATTATTAAATAAATCTTATTAACACTAAACCTACCAAGTACCGGTCAAATTGACCGTTCTTAAACTTACACATTTTTAAACATTATTATATTATTATCAAACTACATGACAATTCTTAGAATATGCATATAATATATTTTCTTCACTTTTTACTTTTAGTTACTGCCATTATTACCTGCATTATATAATAAAATAATTTTTAATTACCGGGCAATTTGATGGTGTGCAGTAGGAACAGGTGTACAAGAATTGTCGGTAGGTTTAGTGTTAAAGCGTTCAAGAGTTTGTAGTTGATTGAAATTTGTGGAACTTAGGTTGTTGACTCATTTGTAGAGTAGAACATCAAAAAGGACCAAGTTTCATTTCAAAAGAGCAACTGTTGAGTTTCTGGTTGGCTCTTGTCAACGGAGAAGCATCCCGAGCTACTTTTTTGCTAGCTAGCTTATTCACGGACTGACTAAACTGACCTTTTTAATGTATTAAATGATGATTCAATTAAAAAAAATAGAATTTGAACTGAACTAAACTAAATTCTTTTGTGAGAAAAAACGAAATAAAAGATAGATTTTGCCATGATAATGTTCTATGTCCAAATATGTTTGCTAAAACATAGGTGGTGTAGGCGGCCTTTGGTCAATAAAACTTAAGTTAAACATATATATATGTATATATAGTATTAAAAAATATACTACCTACATAACTTTATAGTTATTTATGTCTCATAATATAAATGGTATAGGAAATAACATAATTGATAATTTAATTAAAGCTAACAAGTTTTCTATAGTAAAATTAACATTTGTTTCCTTGAACTTTGGTAATTTTTGTGGATCAATACCAGTGGATCAATTTTCACCTCTGTTGAGAATTTTGGTGTGAAATTGAATTAATTTTCTTAAATTTGATATCAAAGTGGTTTATTAACACAAGACAAATATATTTAAAAATAAAATAATCTTTTTTTTCCTCTTGCATCTACTTGCTTTACTTTGTGGGTGGGTGGGTGGTGAAATTGTGAATATATCTTGTAGGTCTATAACCTTGTATCTTGATTAGTTCTGTAACCATACTGACCGAGAAGTAATTCACAGAATAAAGAACTCCGAAGATGATGATTGTTGAAACTTGAGCAACTGCTCAACCGATCATAAACTATTATGTTATAAGATTTTAAAGAAGACGGGTAAAATGGTTACAGACAGGATGTCATCTTAGTAATTACAATTTTGTGGAAGCTGACATAGTTTAAAAATCCCATTCATATAATTGAATTTAACGTAATCATTCCATAATGTATTATCGGAGTTAATTCCTGAATCTGAGATACTTGTGTATCTTACTTACTTACTTACTTGTGTATCTTTTGATTTTGATTTTGGTTAATATCTGAAAATAAATATTTAGGAAAATAAGCATATAAGTCATGGAAACAGGAAAAATGTTTTGTTGCAATAGTTACTTTACGAGACGAAAACTCAATAAATTACTATAGTTAAAAGAGTAAGTCAATCAAAACAGCTTTACTGATATGAACAAATTTTCACTATAACAAATGAAATGATAAAATATGGACACAACACTAAAGTGTCTTGGAAGTGATAGTTGTCTGTAAGGTTTCCAACTTATTGTGGTCAACCCTCTATCTTAGTCATGGATTGGCTGGTGCAATCATATCTATACATTTTAAAAAAATTTAATTTTGTCTTTCCAGCAAGACTGCACCTAAAAAGGCACTAAC
Organism: Melinaea marsaeus rileyi; assembly: GCA_918358865.1. NCBI lineage: Eukaryota > Metazoa > Arthropoda > Insecta > Lepidoptera > Nymphalidae > Melinaea > Melinaea marsaeus. The sequence goes on along the minus strand of OU911095.1, from coordinate 8,130,008 downwards.
TAAGTCTGAAACCCAAAGTTTAATTTCCTATTATAATTTCTTTAAGATATCTTGCCAGGAATATATAGATGAAATACAAATGAAATAATGAATTTGAATGAAATTGTATTAGCATATAAGATAGACAATGTATAATTATAATAATGTTATTTTTATATCATGTATTTTTAATACTTCAATTAAATTAAAGTATTAATTGTGACGGGACAAGTGAAGTAACTGACAATAGTTATGGATAAATGTGCATTTTTTTATGATAATAATATAATAAACTATTAAGTTAATTATATCATTATCATAAAAAAATACATATTTATTTATAGCTATTGCCAGTTACTTCACTTGTCCCGTCATAATTAATATTTTAATTTGTTAGTTGGTTTTAAATGGTTGGTTTTAATCTAAACCAATTTTTGTGTTTTGCCATAAAAATTAAATAATCGGATTAATAAGCTTATATATCCTCTCATCAAATTTTATTTAAATCCCTGCAGTTATTTCACAGGTCTCATAAAAACCCAATTTTTTTGGCAAAATGGACGACTTATCCAAAGTAAAAATGTTCAGAAGCAAATCGTATATACTCGTATGTTGACTGGATAAACTATAACGATACCAAATTTTTTTACAATCCGCCAAAGGATAAATACTTTAAATTATATTTTGAGTCCTGTGTATTACTTTTAATATAGCAATTCCTTATCTTAAAAATTATTCTCTACATACTTCGTCTCGTTAGATTTATGTTTTACTTATAAATTAGGTTATTTTATTTTTGCAGGTTTCCGAAACAATAAAGAATGCCATCGACTCATCTAAATCTCCGCGAAGACGACGTAGTGCGTCTTGCGCTGGAGTTCCTAAACTTACGCGACCTGCATATCACGCAGTTGTCGCTAGAGCGCGAGACCGGTGTCATCAATGGCAATTATGCTGACGACGTTCTGTTTTTACGCCAACTTATTCTCGATGGACAGTGGGACGACGTGCTCGAATTTATACAACCGCTAAGCGCACTCAAAGCTTTTGAAGCTGATAAATTTAACTACGCTATTCTTAGACATAAGTATATAGAACTTCTCTGTATAAGATCTGAGATAAAAGCTTACAACAATGTTGAAAACATTGTCGATGAAGTCGTCAAAGTTCTTAGTGATCTTGAAAAATTAGCACCCTCTAAAGAGGAATATTCAAATCTCTGCCTACTCCTTACGCTACCCAGTATAACAGACCACACACAATTTAAAAAATGGAATCCGAGCAATGCTAGAGTGCAATGTTTTAGAGAGGTATATCCTCTCGTCGAGCAGTTTTTGCCATGTGACAAAAAGTCATTTACAAGCGGAACTACACCTAAAAGTGCGAAAAACGATCGACTTATGCAATTGCTTATAAAAGGCATATTATATGAGTCTTGTGTAAATTATTGCCAAGCTAAAGCCACTGGGTCGAAAGAAGCACAGACAAATGAAGTGAATTTTTCCCGTCTCCTAGATGGGTCAGGATTTGATGAATCGGACTTAAGTTTGCTATCATGGCTACAGTCTATCCCGGCGGAGACCTTTAGTGTACCATTTGAGCAACGGATGTTGAATGTCGATGTTGAAAAATTGGAGCGACCATCTTTGCATACTTCGTGGACCGAACATATGCTAGTCACCCCGATCAAACCCCGGACTTTCCCTCACTTGGCCATGCCGTTTAGGAGGCCAAGGTCCGCAGCAGACGCGATGACCAGGTCGCTCCGGCCTCTGCCCGATGGAGCCCCTCGCCATCCGGCTGTTATGGCGCTCTCCGCCATTGACTATGGGCCATCTTCATCCTATTTCGCTGGTTTTCATCTTACTGGAATAAAAGGTAATAAGTTGATGAACACATCGGTTGACAGGCTATTCGACAATAAAAATTGCGACAGCATATACAACGGTCTCAACGAGTCATTGAAGCCAATTGACGAACAATTGAAACCGATCGGTGAATGCAGTAAAACGAACGAAAATAGCAGTATCGCAGCCTCTAATGCCACGACTCCAGAGCATAGAGCCCACGATTATTCTGCGTCTACATCAATCTCAGCAGCCGCGCCACCCACGGACGTGATTCCGGGTCCTGACGGAGACTTCCGTCGCGAACTGCTTAAGGAATACCAGATACAAAAAAAACGGGAGTGCGATGACTATCTCCGCAATTTATGCTCCTCGGAAATAAGACCACAGAAATCGTGAGTTTTATTAGTATTTAGATTATTTATAACCAACTAGTCGTAATTGACCGTGTTAATACTTATAGGATAGAACAAGTAAGTGACGGTACATCGGGTTTTCCGTCGGCGGCTAAATTCCATCCGCAGCCGAATGTGGAACCAAGTCAAGAAATTCCAGATAATTCCCTGTACTTAAGGTAAGCAATAATCGTAATATTAATATTCGACCATTGATTGATAATATTCGTCATTATATTATAATTTTAAAATCTTTTATTTTTTTATAAAAAATATTTTATTTAGCGTTAAAAAAAAGTTATAATTTTTTATCCTCCACTAAAATAAATTTTCTGTGCAGAAAAAATGGCATCACCGAGTCTATTGAAGTTCCGGAAACTCCTAACGTAAGATTATTTTCAAATTATTATCTCATATGCACTGTAACAATCGCATCATTTTTTTTACATTTAGGTATATTGGATACGGCACCCGTTTATGATAATCGAGTATAATTTCTGTTATCTTTTATTGGTCTCACTCGAGTGACTGCTCTCCAAATATTTTCTAATTGCTTAATGGCTTTCTGTCACACAACAATGGTAGTCGTCTCCGAACATATCGGAGATGGGTCCCGTGTAAGATTGACTGAATAATTGTTATTCTTACTACGAGTAATACAAGAAAATTAAGTTTCATACTATCACATATCGAGTACCTTAAAATTAAGTTAGTACAGCGACAACCAGGAGATATATCACTGCGGCGCATTCTTTGCAATTATTGGTTTGTAGGTCACAACTCACAAAGATACGGCAACCGGTAACTATTATATGTAATCTACATTTCTACCATTATAACGTTGGTATGTATTATTAAGTGTAAAAAGTACCTTCACTCATGTATTAGTAATATGAAATCATTATGTTTGAACACTTATTGAACATAACGTAAAGTTTCCTCGAGAGTGCCAAAGCGATACTCATGCGTATTGCTTTGAAAATAAAATAATAAAATAAATATTTAAAATATCATAAAAAAATTATGTCAGTATATATTGATAACATATTTTGAATCCATTTATTTAATCGCGCTCTGACTCCAAAACCGCCTGGAGAAATAATATGATTTCAACCGAAAAAGTAATTGCCGTATATTTTCCTTAGGTGCGTAAATATTGATAATTATTATAACGGTATCTAAATAACATTAACTTACTTGTATCTATCAAAATCCACATATAAATGACTGAATTTATCAATATATTATCATACAGGTTAAGTAATGAAGTTAATATTAGAAATTACGATTGTTGCTGACTTTTATCACGATATATTTATTTAGTAACTATTGTTAAACTTCAACAACTGTAGTTGGGTCCTATAGTGGGTTTATTTGTTCCTTTATCTTTAATGTATCTCAGAACCAACTAAATTTAAGCTCGTTTGTTTTCTATAAAAGAAGAATACTAGCCAAAGTCTAGTTTAATTTTTTTCTACATTTCAAATTTCATAGAACTCCTTCAATGGAAATTATACAATGGTTGGGTGAAAAAAAAGCTATTGTACTGAAAGCCTAGATCCACAAACAGTGACATTTCATTTTGTTAAAAATAAATAACTTTTCAAATATCTGTAGGGGTACAGTTGATTGTTGTTTGACATTTCAAGCATGCTATATCTCATAGTAACCTCAATTCATTGAGAAAAACATTTTTATTCAGTGTAAATAAGAGTTAAGTAGTGATTTTAAATAATTTATTATTTTATTGTAATTAGATAACGAATAAATGTTTATTTTTAGTTCAATCGTAACCGTAATAGAAGTAGGTATACATCTTTAATTTTAATTTTGACTTATAATTTATTAATTGTATCGCACTGCTCAAATTTTTTATAGTAATACGAACACTGATATAAGTAAGCCATCAGAGCTAGTTGTGAAAAGTCATAGAAAATTCAAAGCTAGTCGTGAAAAGTAATACAAATTTTAAAGTTTTCTAACGACCATCACTATCCAAATATTGCAAGCGCTTCTGATTTCATTGGTAAGGCGTTGACCACGATGAACATGTGACGGATTGTTGAGGACACACGAACGGACAGCGATATTGTAGATAATAATAATCATATAGCACATATATATTTAGTTTAGACCAAAACATATCAAATGCGAAAAACTGATTGTTTCTGAACAAAATAATGACATTAATTTAGGTAAAACTGTTTCTAAAGATTTCACTCGCTTTTATTTTATCTTTCTTATTTAGAGATTTTTTTTTTTAATAAAAATGTCGACGATTCTTTAGTTGTCGGACTTACAGTTGAGGATGGACCCGAAGCGCAAGGAAATTAACTTTAGGCTTCCACACTAAGCACATTTGGGATTTCGTATTTTTCATTATAGTATATAAATACGACCAGGGATCACCCGGGTCTGAGATAGGTTTTAGCTTTCTTTTCTTTTGATATTGGGTTGTTTTAATTATGGAAGCTAGGTAAATTATTATCTTTGTATAAATGTGTGTTTACGAGTGGCGGTTCACTGTTTGCCAGATGTTTGGCAATTGTTGTGTCTACCTCCCTTTACTGTATGATCCCATACGTCTGACTTTATTAAATTTTTAATCAGAATAACGTTCCCTAGATGTAGTTCCTGAACGTCTCTTTCTTGGAGCCGTGTGTGTGTGTTTATAACCACCATATACACCGAATCTGTGCGTAGCCAGCTATAAAAACGGTGTAGGTTGCAGTACAGCGCGGTGTGTTGGTGTGATATCTGTGGCACTTGGAAATGAGGAGTTGTATTTCACTCCATGTTTGAAGAGCTGGCCTGTTTTAATACAGCTACAGCTGGTGGAATCCGGTTTGTTATGCTGTCAGAGTTGTGCTGGTCTCTTATAATTCCGTGCCACAGATGGAGCTCTCTGATGCGAAGGTTACCTTCTGAGGGATACGGATCAGATTCTGAAATAAAACGTCAGCCGTGTTTTGGATTCTGTGATCACGCAGTAGGGAGGACCCACAATTGCAAAACATTTGAGAAACAGCGGATCCCCACTATCGAATACACTTTTATACAGAGAATAATTTGCAGACTTTTGTAATTAAATATATCCCAATTTCAAAGGAGAAGATCGTTTTAGCTTAACTGAAGCCTAGGCCCCTTAATGAAAGATATGATGTCCCAACACTGTGCTTACACCGTGATATCCTAAGGTTTTTGTCGTTGCGTTTTGTGAGTTTGTGTTCGTCGTGAACTCTTCGTCCGTATATTGAAGACTTGTTGAATATACTACAGAATGACTAACTGAATGAATGACAGACGTTTACATATAATCTTCAAACACGTAGCAATTTATTTACCGCGCTTCAAATGCTTAAGAATTAAAATAATATCGAGTTAATACTTTACAATCAGTTTTATTTAAATATGCTCTTTAAAAATGATGATAAAGAATCAATGTCAGTATTTTGATAGAATGATTTGTTTGTTATACATTATTATTTAGTGTCTTAATAAATCAGTTTTTCGCAAAAACAATTTTTACAACACTCCAAAAAGGTTTCTGTCTAATAACATAAATAGTACTAAGATATAAAACAGTAGGATTGGCGAATTACAAACCACAGAATTTCTTTTATATATATACAATTTTTTTTCAATATTAAGCCTATAAGAGTATTCAATATAAATATTTTGTTTCTCTCGAATATCGGTCCCGGGACACATCGAACCAAAATACTAGCAGTCTGCACTACCTTAGTCGGTCCTATTACACCAGTAGCTCCAGGTTAATTCCAAAATAATGTTATTGTAACACAAGATAAAATAAGATACAATAATACTGCTAAAGACAAATCTTTACAATTGCTTAGATGTAAATTACGAACGTTCATTTTAGTTAATTTAAATCAGAAACTTCATTCGTTCTTCGCAGCCATAAAGGATTGATGATTCTTATAGTCATGATTCCTATAGTGATAATCCATCGATTCGCGTAACTACACTGAAGTTCCAATTTCCCGAACGATAAGAAAATACTACTTTGGAGCCCTGATTGTTTTAGTTTACACTTTTATTTAGTTTCGCTTAACTTTAAACGTTTCGGTGTGGTTTCGAAGTTTTGTCCTCAACAATCTGTCTAGTCTTGGGCCATTACGCGTTTATCTTTTCTTTCGTAATTTTTTTTATTTATTTTCTTTGTAAAAAACCGTCTTTAACATATATGAAGACACTAACAATTACATGTCTGTTGTTAAGAGACTGTTGCAAAGACTTAATTAAATTCATATATTCATGTTTTTTGTACAACAGAATCATTAAAATAATCAAAAACCAATTTTGTATTACATATATATTTTGTCGTCTCGCCCGGGCTTTTAAAATCAAAAATTTAAATCAATTTTTTTATTTAAAGTGAGTTTTATACAAAATATTTCTTTCTCATAGCTATTAACAGTTATTTGCCAAAAACCTCATAAGAACTGCTGATAGTAAATCTTGAACTAGTCAGGCAGGGAGCGCATGCCTATGGTGCATCAAGCTCCGATATTCGGATATATTGCATCCGTTAGAACTTTCCTAAATAAAAAGTTCCCTAACAACTTTTTTAAATTAAGGTACTTGCATATTTTCACATGTCAATAATAATAAATGTTATTCAAAACCTCAGATTGCAAGCGTCTAGCGTTGACGAGCTTCTTCCTCTAACATTTTTGTCTCCTCTTAGATTATAATTAGAGAAAAGTTTATAATATACCATATAAAATTCGGCGCTAATATGTATAATTTACAATCAGATCGTATTAAAAAAATTACTTTTCATTTACAACTTTTTACAAACTACCAAACGTAACTAACATATGACGTCGATTTGCGTTTAAAATATGTTAAATGAGAATTTTTCAGTTTAATAATAGTTTTAATCTTTAGTTGGTTTAATTACAAAAGATCTAAAAAGTATATAAACTGTAGATTTTAAACAATCTCTCAAAAATGTATTTAATTAGTAAATAATAGTTATTTCAAATAAAAAAATTCAATTAATTTTAAATTTTAGTAAAAAGTATACATTCGAATTCTATTCATATTATTGTTCTAGTATTCTTTATCGATTGAAAGTGCAAAAGTACATTTAGTTATCCCTTCTAGCATTTAATCTGTGGTTTACTTCACTCAAAGAAAACTATCAGAACATCATTAATTTTATATATAACTAATATATTGGTTAAAAATACCAGCAACATAAGAATAAATTTTGATTTCTTTAATACATATAGATAAACTCGATTGCAAATATTGTGTGTGTAATTGATGTGATATGATAGTCACAATTCGTCACAATACCGTTGTTTGTTATGGTATTGTAAACAACGATATTGTATATATATATATATATATATTATATATATATATATATATATATATATATATATATATATATATATTGTATGTCTCTGCTGTTAGCCCTACTGGCCATGACAGCGTCACCGGTGGGTTCTGATAGATCTGAACCTTTTCACCAATCTGATAGATTGGTGCAACGGTTACACATTGGCATTGTAAACGAGTAATCGCGCGTTCGATCCCCACATGGTTGAAATTTTAATATATGTACTAGCTGCACCTACTACTCCGTTCGTATGGAATTTGTATTTTCGGCTGTAGAATTGATAAAGTTTTAGGTCATTCAAGAAAACATTTTCTTAATAACTTTCTTATTGGTGTAATATTTAAATTGACACAATTCATATTTACTGACCCATTTAAGTGAAGATTACAACAATACATACGTGAAAACCGCATCCAAATTGTTTAATCCGTTCCAGAGATTAGCGCGCACAAAATCACAGTATAGTAATAGTATAGTATAGTAATAAACGAGTACAGACAGCGATCACTTACAGATTTATTATAAGTATAGATCACGGAAACATGTTTATAAGTTTTAAGTTTTCTCAATATCTAGGATAAAATTAATCGTCATACATATTTTCTTATGATTTTTTTAGCTTTAGTATTACTTATAATTTTCTTGAATTAAAGATTCTTAACTTATTTATTTAAAAGGCTACCTTTTGTTGTAGCTTTTAATAATTTGAAAAAATCTAATATATTTGCACGAGCAATTTTTGTATATATATATAGAGAGCTTTGGAAACGGCCCCACCGATTTTCATGGAATTTAGTGTGCGAGAGGTTTCAGAGGTGAGGAATCGATGCAGTTAAGTTTAGTTTTTAGAGATCGTCGTTTTATCCGTTAAAAACAACTAATTAATCATAATCTGAAAAATATGACTCTTCCTGACATCTATTGTCGAGTAGTAATACTATTATTTATTTGAAATTGCGAACAACGAACTGCTTTACCGACACAGTAACACTAAAGCTACTTTAGAAGATGGCGTTGTTAAGGAAAATGAAACAATGTTTGGTTTGAGGTTAGATCATAATCAATTGTTTACAAAATAATAAGCGAAGCTCGGTCATCCAATATTTCTTCTAATACCATTAATTAAAAAGGGTATATGGTCCCCTTTAAGCCGAAAATCGGGCGCTTTTGCTACGGTGTTGTCTAAAAAAAATATTTGTTTACCTTTGTATCCACCTTATGACCTTCAAATTTAGCGACATCTGTATCGAATATACATAAACCGGCTGCGGTATTTAGGTGGCGCTTGAAGATACAAGAGCTGCTGCATGGTAAAACTTAAAATAAGACTTCAGACATCAGGGGTCTGGTTTAAATAGGTGACCCCTAGCGATATATGTAAAAAAGCTGCTGCCAGAAATAGTTTTTTTTGTAGACTAGTTTCCTTCCCGATTGCCCGTAATTGTTCACATCTATAGAGAGACATCTGCATTGAATATACGTAAACAGTAATCTAGAGGTCAAACATTTGCCCCATGCATTTGAAGTTCCAAAAGCTGCCGCTAGATGAGGCTTAAAACAAAATAATATCGTTGTCCCTTACCCTACACTTGAGCTAAAATATAAGCAATATTTCAGTACTAAGTGAACAGGGATTGGGTTTGCGATACGCGTTCTCTGGTTTTTAAGTTCTAAATCAGCCGGCAGATGGAGCACCTATTAAGCAGTAGTAACCACAATGCTGCAATGGTACAAAAGATGGCATACGTAATTGTTAAGCTGTTAAATTTACATTTAAAAAGCTTTTTTAGCTGTTAATTACTCTTGAGTATGAGAAATAGAGTTGTAAAGAAAATTTCATTCGGTTGAAAAAGATTGGAAGTCGAGAAATGAATTCAGTAAAGCACATCACGGTAAAGCCACCGTCACAATAACGATGGAGTTTTCAATCGTGTTGTTACTATCATGAAAAAGAACCATACTTGAAACGCTCAACGCATTGTCTAAACCCCAGAAAAAAGGGCTTAATCATGTTCTACGTCAATGTTGACCTCAAAAAAGGTACCGACGAGTGTTTGTTGTTCTAGTGCTGGTTTATTTACATTACACTTTCCTATGATTTGGCCAGATAATTACGCCAAATTTATTGTCAGAAAATGCAAACCATGGTTGTTTAACCTGTCAAAGATTTCATTGATTTTTGTTTCAACTTTTTTTCAGCAATAGCACCAATGAGCTACCTATAAAATTACGAACGTACACGGAAAATTATGGGTCATTATTCGATTGATTAAATATATATATATATATTAATTGCAAAGATTCAAACGTGATGTATATCCTTAAAGGGCTGCCGATACCTATAATAAGGTTTATTTATGAAGCCTATTAGAACCGTCGAGAAGAACGTAGGGTCTCCTCTCGACGGTTAAAACTTATTTTGTAATTTTTTTGCGACAAATCTTGACAAGACTTTAATCTCTATTAAAAATTCGTAATAAGTATTGCGAGGTTCAAGTAGAAAATAATTACCTTTAAAGTTTCTAAAGATTCTGCCAGATATAGTTTTAAGCGTTAATTATGTAAACCATTTGCAACAAATGTACACATGCATGATGTATTCTGATAAGTGTCCTTAATTTCTATGTTTTAAAAACTGTCGACAGATGCCGGTTTAAATTAATTTATTCGTAAACCTGTAATAAACTTCTGCTTGTACTGTAACTTATTCGACATCTATAAAAAGATAAACTTACAGGTCAGGATTTGTTGGAGTACATCGTTTCAACTGCCATGAGAAGGCGCTTAAAATGAAACAAAATACAAAATTTCGGATAATCGTAGAAACGTAAATATAGTAATGTAAATAATGGTTTCCACTACAATTATAGCCTCCACCAAATTTTTTTCAATCTACAGGTTTCTATTTGGTGCTCATTAATTCGAGACTTTAAAATGATTAGAATTACCATCCATACAGAACTTTATTTAGAAACCTTTGTCATCTCTTGGGTTTGCTGTTAAAATTTTATCACATTACTGCCAAAAAAGAACTGTTGTCTGCGACTCCTTCTGCATGAACTGTAGAAGGGACTTGCGTTCCAACATTCGTTTAGAGATGCGTTATTGGTATCAAAATCTCTGACGAACCGGATTAAAAAGAACTTAAAATAAATTTGATATCAGTGTACAACGCATAAATGAATTAATATCTATAATAAAAAAAAACTGCAATATACCTAATTACTTATCACAAACACAAAATTTGTTTTTGTGTTTTCATACCTAAATATTATATACTTTTTGTTCATAGTATGAAATCAAGTCGCTTTTCGCGTCTATATGTCCTCTAACTCCTTCGAAACGCAATGGATTTTGATGCGGTTTTCACGAGATGTTAGATAATTTTCACCGATGGTTTAAAAAAATCTAGCAAAAAATATTTTTTAATGGCGACATATTGTATCAATATTTTGCAAGACTTGAAAAAAAATTACATAATACAAAAATAAATTTACATGGCTTCCGTGATCTTACGTGGCTAATTTAAAAATGATCTACTAGAGAATTGTTCTAAAATCTTAAAGAAAACTCCGCGATAGCCTATTTCTATCAATTAAGGTTGACTCACAATAAAAAATTGTTTCCTTAAAACTATATTTTAAAAATGGAATTTAAAATTCCCTATTAATTTTTATTTTATTCTAATAAATACGTTAGAAGAAATCCAAAGTTAAAGCAACTGAAATAGAACATTACTGTAGTTTGCAGCAAAAGGGTCATTGATGGAGGAATGTGTAAATGTGGGTCGAGGCTAAGCCGAGGCATACATTCCTGACTCATACATTACTAAGTAGCAGTAAGAACTTTTAATTTGAAATAATCGTACAATATTTGAAAATCGAAGTGATCTTTCCGGGGATCATTAGTTTTGGGATAATTCTAACGAGGTTGAAGTTTGTTTCTGTCTCTTCATGTGATTCTGTACTTTAAATCTTAGTTTGGAAATCGATTGTCGAGAATAGATATTTTCGTTGTTTTTTTTCAATAGATTTTTCTATGTAGCTTTCAGCCGCTATATTCGCCATATCCGCCATTTTAAGTTTGGTTAAGTACGCACCTATGTCAGCAAGAAGAGTTGCTGAAGATCGACGAAACCAATGCCCAGTATAATATTCCTTATATGGTAATTTTAAATAGGTATCAATTGCCTTTGGCATTGCAACAATTTTGTGTCTTCCAATTACCTGTTTAGTGCATTTGTTATCGTTATAATTTAGAAAACATTAATCTGTTTTTACATGTGTGGGACGCAGTGCTATATCTTTGTCTTAGTATCTCGTAGAGTTACAATTCCCACACGTGATTTTCGACGTCTTTTATATTAATATTTGTAATCTTATGTCGTCATGTACCAAAAATGACGAAAATAAAAATAATCAGCAACAAAAACAAAGCATATTGTAGTCTACGTTCAAATATTTAGAAAAGCGGCTAAAATTATCGCGAGTAAAAATTTATAATGAAGTTAAGAGATGAAAAAGAAATTAGTAAGAAAATATTTTTCAGAAGTATACGTGTGGAGGAAAAATTATTAAACATAGTATTTTTTTAAACATAAAAAACCTATCAGTATCTCTTGTTGAAGACAGATTCAAAATGAGTAACTTCTTTAATAACTTTTAATTAATCAGACACATGCTAGTGATGTAACATGACCTTTTTTGAACGAATGCGAATCTGTATTCGAATTTGGTGCAGATTGCTTATGGTTTAAGTCTATAGGTACGTTAAATAAATAATACCAATGACACAGTGAAGACTGTTAATGTGATTACGAGGTTAACTTACTTTTTATTTTATTAAAAACCATAAATAATGGATTTCTCTTTATTCACATTCGTTAAACATTCGCAGAAATGTTGCCAATGCGAATGCGTATATGCAAAAATAAGCGAATATCTGCGAATGCGAATGCGATAATTCGTTACATCACTAATGCTTACAAATATAGGCTATTCTATTATTATTAGCAATATGTTAAACTTTAATAAAATATTGTTTGTCTGACAAACGGTATAAAAATGTATTACATACCAGAGAGGGTCCAGCGGATATTGCTTTCATTCCGACCTATTATTGTTTGATTTCTGCTTTCGATATTATTTTTTCATCAAAGACTTAAACTTTCCTTATAAGTAAGTTTCACAGAAACATTTAATATCAAAGCTACGATCAGCTGGGCAAGTTATTTGTCACGGATCTGACAAAAGCTGGCGATAGATTTAGAGTAAAATACTATGGACGAAGTAAGAAAAGCGGAGATAAACATGAAAATTAGCAAGTGATTAAACCAGATCGTACACTAGCAGAAATATGAAAGCTTCCTCGAAGATAATGGAAGTCATTAGCTAATTTTAGGCTTCAATAAGTACGGTATCAAGATAGGCCATCCTAACACTTGTATGTACATCAGTGATCTCTGGTGTGATAAATAATGAGAGTATAGGATAAGAGCAAAAAGTGATCTCCCAAAACCAAATGAGGTTGAGGAAACAGAAATGCTATATTTGATCTTGGCCAATAGTGCGAGAAATATAGACGACAAAACTCTCTAAATAAAAAAAAATAGATTTTGGCCCTTCAACAATGTGCCAATTAAATGTATGCAGTTATGAGTTATGTAAGGTCGGCTCAAAAACCATGTCAGAACACTAAGTCTCCATTGGCATGCACCAGGAGTCGGTTTTGAGCCCTTACCTTTACCTGTTGGTCATAAATGCCGTAATATCAGACGTACAGGAACAGGCACACTCCTGCTTGTGATTTACTGACTTTAAGAAAAAAATAATATGGCAAATAAGCAAGCCTCTGCTGAGATGACTGATCGAGGATCGTGGCATGGCCGAGCCCAAATGATTGTGATAAAGGCAAGTGAATGATGATGGACGTAGCTGTAGTCTGATCATTTCGTAATAAATACATTAACACTGTTTGCGGTCACAGTAAGTTTACAATTTAGTATTAAGCCTGTTAGTCAAAGCAAATAATAGCTCGGAACTTAAATAAACTTATGGCATTATTTAAGGTAGAATGCTGTAAGAATCTGTCTTCTAAATAGATAATATACTTAATCATCTGTCGCCTCTCTTAAAATATTCTTCCTTAGTAATTACTAAGTACGAGATTACCTGTACCTTCAATCCCTACCTGTACCGTTCACTGTTTGTTTTCCCTTTTCATTTTAAAATGTATGTTCATCATTTCAAAATACGAGTAATTGTAAACTTTGCAGAGCGTCCTACATAAGCTTATATCACATGTATATTAAAAAAATGTACCAAAAAGTAAACCATATTTTTTACAGCGACATCTATCGGTTCTTGATGGGAGTAAAAGAGGGTGTGTCGTTTTCCATTTTAGCGCTATCTATCGACTTTTTATTATATTTCTTGATCAAATATACTGCTAATTAGTACATAGTTTAACCCTTAAATTCTGTTATTAGCGACATCTTTCGGTTTATAGAGAAAATTGGGGAAAATACATGATAGGTTCAGGGTGGTGTCCACTTTTTTTATTTTTGTTTAGCGACATCTATTGGTTAATGGCTGAACTTTGTAGAAAGGCATGCTTGATTCATAACAAATATTTCTACCCACACCTTAAACTTCAAAGAGGTACCGCGTTATATTGTGAAGCCTTTTATGAAACGTCGTACTAATATAATTTATGTAAATCAATATTATGTATTACTTCTAAAACTAATATTATGATACACAGCTGGGTACTGATATAAAAACAATCGCAATATATAGAAATCTTAACCGTTAAAATTACATGTAATTTTTTTCTTACTCTTATCATTATTCTTATCATGTTAACAATGAAACAATTAGACCTCGATGTAGAACATTTAACGTAAGTCTTTTAATTCAATATTAAGATTTATCTTAAATGTTCCTAAATAATGAAATATTATTTTAACCTAATCCAAGTAGAAATCAATCATGGCTATTGTTGTTCTTATTAGAACAAATTATTGTTATTAATATTATTAGTGACATCTATTCTTCCACTATAGAACTACCTGGGAGTGTGCTACATTTTGTTTTAAGCATCACTTTGCGGGTAATTGTTAAAACTCTGAAAAGTATTTGCATGTATTGTATGGATGCTAGATTTCATCTAACTACTGACATCCACAGATTTCTTGTCGAAACTTAAAAATCGGCATATTCGTGCAGTGCGTGGTAGCAAGAGCGGAAGCGAGGTGGCGTTTTTAATTATGTACTTTATACTTTTGAAGGATCAAAGGTACAAAGCTAGGAAGCTTAAGCCTTAATATGGGTTTAATTGTGAGAAGAAATATGTATTTTTAGTTAATATGAAAAAAATATCTAACTATAGTGGATAATTAACCTAACTAAAAGTTTGGTTTATTACTATAAAGTCTTATTTACAATAATTTGATAAAAAGTGATAAGATTCAGGTATTTCATTGTACAAAAACAAGTTATTACTTTCCGATGTTGTCATAAAGCTCACGAAGGTCAGTAGATAAAATGTCATAATAAATTAGCAAAATGGAGTCAAAGACACAACAGATTTAATTCAATATATTATTTTATATGAATTCTACTCTTTTGAGCCACAACTCAAATTATCATCAGGGTGGGTAGTTATCAAACATACTTGTACGCTGTTCAAATACAGCACTTGCATACTATAATTTGTGTAGCACTAGATGTGTTTGCAGTGGATAAACGAATTAACACTTACGTAATTCATTCTGCGTCTTTCATTTTCTGTTTGTATTGTTTACGCCAATCATATATTTATATTTATTTGATATTAAATTCAATTCAATAATACTCTTCCCCACGACGAAATCATTTGAAATTGTTAATATTTTTATGTTACATTTTCTTTCGTGTTACTATCTCTCTTAAACTGTAACTTTTGTCAAGAAGTAAAATGAGTTTTGTTTATTAGAAATATATATAATATACATACAGTTACTCCTTATATTCAAATATAATTAGTTCCTATCTTATACTTACTTAGTTCCTATCTTTACTTACTAAATGCGACAAAAGATTTGCTTCGTATAAATTATTCTGTAAACCCTTATTTTTGTCGTCATGTAGGATATGTTTATGTAAGCAAAGTTACATTTTTTAAATGTATAAAAGACATGTTGTATTTATTTTTTAATAGTATCTATATTTATCTACCACGTGAACTTTTATTGAGAGTATATCAAAGAAACCGTTAATTAAAGCGCTTTTAACGACAATTATCTAAACAAGGGTTTATATGAGTCAATTTAATGGGATTAATAGGTCTTTTAAGAAATCGTAAGATCTCCTCTTGATCTTAAATTATCTGTTAATAAAAATATTTACCTCAGTATGGCCTAAATGTTATAGTGATTATTAAAACACAGGGGCTAGGTTTATCAAAAAATCGAAATGTTACTTAGTTATGTTTTTTTTTAAATATTAATAATGCCTTTTCTCTGTATTGTTTGTCAAATAATCAAGTATAATATTTTAATAATGTTTAAGTAATACATTTAAAAGATGTTTGTAAAACACATTTATTATTTAGTTAACATTT
Source organism: Melinaea marsaeus rileyi (assembly GCA_918358865.1). NCBI lineage: Eukaryota > Metazoa > Arthropoda > Insecta > Lepidoptera > Nymphalidae > Melinaea > Melinaea marsaeus. Next base: position 8,113,812 of record OU911095.1, on the reverse strand, counting down.
GAATTGGAGATGAGGTGTGGGTCGGTGTTATTAATGAATACATAATGTTATATCTCGCGACTCTAATGACATAATGGCAATATATATAATGTTGCCGTGGTTTTCCTGACTCGGGTGACCTTCGCACAGACTTGGACCAACGCCTACGCCCTGTAGCCTTTTATTGTGGATTTAATTACGGTTTTGTATTATTTATCTCTTTGTCAACGTGTTTACATATTTCTGTGGTGTAATCGTAGGACATATTAATAATTGGTGTTATTGCGCGCGCGCATGCCACCGTGAGTCAACGACAGTCATACTGCGCACAATGCCGTCCGAACAGTCCAGTCGTGTCGCGGCATACTTAGAGGACATACGTATCAGTTAATCGCGCATTTGTATTTACGAAACATAACGAGTTGTGAATTAAACCAGTTGTGGGGGGTCGTGTACGGAGATGACTGCGGTGAAAAAGGCACTGGCGATGCGCCAACTGGACTCTATGTTCGGAAGTATGACTTTAGAGGGAGAGGGTCGACATTCCCCATTAGTCAGTTCCACCATCGAGCATGACCCTCATTGTGACGTCCACGGACGCTTCAGCACCCCGTACAGATCGTCCCTTTATCTTCACAGTCGCGAATCAACACCGGGATTTAGAGAGTCTGTTTCACCGACAAATGGTCTAATAATCAGGTACATAGTATATTCTAGTAGATTGCAGTTTGATACATTCGAATTATTGTCTAAATAATAAATGTGGTGACAGGCGTAGAGGCTCGCTGGGTATGTCACCTGGGTCTCCTGTACGGGAGATGGAGCATCCCTCTTCGTTCCCGAGTATACTCCGCCGGGACCGTCACAGTCCCTCCCAGACACCTCCACGCAGAGACACACCGAGCCCGACACATAGATTACATAGCTCTAAACGCCATTCTATGGGCTCCTTCCCAAACCTTTCACGCAACAACATCGTTAATTACAATCGACGAGATTCCTTGAATACCGGTATCAGAGACATGAAAAGGGACTACGTCAGTCCTATGAATACCATTTCTAGAAAAAGTTCGATTGATACGAAAAAATCTTCATCTGATTCATTGGATACTTGGCATACAAATTGGGAATTCGATCGACACAATTCCGTATCTTCTTTGGCGCATGACGACGGGTACTCTTGTGGGCACAATAAGGTAACTGTTTTCAACAGTAGTTTTCTGTTCTTGTGTATTACTAAACAGCATTCTTCAGAAATTATTACTTATCCATTTTCGAAGTAACAGCGGCACTTTGTTTACAAATAAAGCGTGTTATTTATGATAATGGTCCGTAACAAATTTCTTTGACAATGCTACGGAGCTGCCGTTCTGTTAAGCAAAGAGTAAATGAAACAAATGCTTCCTTAGTCTGTATTACTTACTGGAACTGAATAATGCAGACCGTAACAGGGGCGCTAAAATACTTAATGCGCCACCTGGTGTGCTTATACATTCCTAGTATAACTAAATTCAGTAATATTTCACACCTTCCTGCCAATACACCGTTAAATTGTTTATTTACAATACTAGCTAGTAGCTGTTACTTGATTGTCTTGCGTTTCGCACATCTCGTAGATGCAATTAACAATGATGATTTACGTATAATTAACTTTAACTATTAGAAATAGAACCGTTGTAATTATATGTTTTTGTTCACCGTTATATAGGTAATGAGCTACACAATTAACTTGCGTATCGATAAAGGAACGTCGGCTTTGTTTTAAACAAGACTTATCACGCGATTACGTTGTTGCATCACTTTTGTCAAAGTACCTACCTACTTACAAAAGATCTTTCTGTACTTGAAACATACTCACAGAGAGGTGTCGCTGATGTTATTATGTTAAATCCCTATTAAATCCCTACGGCAAAGAGTTGCAAGAGTAAGACTTTAACATGTAGTTTCCATCTAAATGTACCTGTAATTCATTAATATTATTAAGAATGACGTGTTAACGATATTATATTAGCAAGGGATGTAGAATACTTATTGTAAAATACTTTAATATCAAGTTTCGATAATTATTAATTTCTCTCTTTTTCTACTATACTCATAACTATAACTATACAAGCTACGAAGTGGGCTGTTTAAAAAGTAAGGGGACGACATCTCTCTGTATCTCATAAGTGTTTTCATATTTTTATATTTATTGTTCGTGTATGTTGATTCGATAAATCGCTTTACAAGGAGTCGTGCCGGACTCGGTCGCCAACGCTCCCTACATGGTTATGACATCGGTTTGCTAAGTCATGTCAATTTTTATATTTCGTTGGCTAAAGTTTAAGCATCTGTTTTGCAAAACCGTGCAAAAGAGAGTATTGTTTAAAACTTGGGTTCTATTAAACAACTTCCTAATAAGATAGTTTCAAAAATTTACTCATTATAATTTTATGTTTTGCTATCAGTTTAATCTATTTTAAAGTTATTTTAGTTGCAATTAATAGTTTAGTGAATCACTCGTCACCATCTTCGCTGTTCTTTGGATCGAACGCTATCCATAAAGGAACGAAAAAAATTTAGAAGCATACATTCTAGTCTCTAATTTAAATTTGTTATGCATTTGCTTTATCTTTTATAGTAAAGAAAACAAATAAACCTTCAATAAGCGTCACATAATATTTATTTGTTTTTAATGTGCCTTACTGAAACTTGTGACTTGCACTGTCTAATACTGATTTCTTGAACAAATTTAAATTATAATGATATTAAAACGAGATAAGTTTTTCAGCTGTACGAGCTATATTTGGAAAATTATGTTAATATACCACGATCGTTGAGAATAGTGGGAGGATAGCAATAGGTTATTTATTGTAGTGTTAAAGTGATAAAATTATTTCTTATTATCAACGCGGTTTTTGAGATTGGTTTTGTTGTTGCAACATGTACGAGTATATAAGTATGAAGATATAACATGTGTTTCTGTTTAAAGTTCAAAGTTTTTGGTTAAAGCTCATGATTTATTACCAACTCTGCTCATTTTTTTCTTTTACTTAATTTTCATCTATAGAAGCAAAAAATTCTCAGTAAATATTAAAATTTCCTTTTATGTCATGTTAAAATGATGAAATTTAAAACTGCACCTCGTTTAAGACGATCGACCCGATGCTGCAATTTGAATCAATGATACCTAATTGAACAATTTCTTGTAAGTGCTTTGTTAATAAAGAATGTCAGATTAATTTGGCTCATTGAAATAAATATTCATATGTTATATATTGTACTTTACGAGCTGCGGTTTCTTGTTTCATTTAAGACCTATCTTTCTTTTCATTTTAAAACTCTATTGTATTTTTTATTAAAGTTGCTATATTAATGCACACGTTGAATTTTAATCCGTCAAAGCTTCGACCGCTAATGTATATAATAGCCGATAAGTTACCATCACAGCACTGAGAAATAAGGCAACATTTTTACGTTTATTTGAACTTGCCGTGCCCACGATTCCGTTCGCAATTTCTTTTTTTAGGTAGGATACAAAATTGCTAAAATTTTAGACAATTCAACACAGCACTTTCTCTATTTCATTGAACGTGAAACAAAAATAGTACGATGCATTTATTGTTAGATTTTATACAAGCACAAAATTTTAAGTTCAGGTTACATTAATATATTAAACAGACAAATAGACAAATATTCCAAAAATAGTTGTTTTGGGTTCTAATCATAACAACATTCCCAGTAAGTATTTCTCAGAAATATTGTCTACGTACGGACAGCTATCGGTTACAGATTTCTTACATATATAGGTATAACCTTAATGTATATAGTATATGGTATGTATTATTATGTTGTCAAAACAGTTTCCGATGTTAACTTTAATATGTTATAATACAAAATGACACTATTTTCTTAATATATATAGTTGTTTTAACAATTATTTATTGTTTTACTATGACTTATTGCAGACATATTATATTATATATTGTGTTTCACCGATGTTTTTATGAGTTTGTGTACTCGGGTCAATATTTACAAAACTATATGAAGTTTTTCGCGCCATGAGTCATGGTATGAAGTCACTTGATAGTTGATACACCGAGTCGTCAGTCCTCGGTCGCGAGGTATTGTTTTTAATTACGTAATTATTAAAGGCTGTTCTAATAATGTATAATTTTCTTTAATAATTATTATCAATAATACTCTTATTGTGTTGGTTTTTAAAAAGGATTTAATTAAACTTAAGTTGTATAGTATGAAATGTTCTTAACACTAAACCTACCGACAGTTCTTGTATACCTGTTCCTACCGCACGCGATCAAATTGACTGGTAATTAAAAGTTATTTTATTATATAACGCCGGTAATTATGGAAATAACTAAAAGTAAAGAGTGAAGAAAATTTTATATGCATATTCTAAAAATTTTCATGTAGTTTGATAACGATATTATAACGTTTAAAAATGTGTAAGTTTTACAAAAGTTTAGGAACGGTCAATTTGACCGGTACTTAGTAGGTTTAGTGTTAATATAAATTAGAACGTCGCAGGAACGACACGATCCATGATATTCCTTTAGGTAATTAAAATAGAGTAAGTGTCCTGGATTCGGCATGAACTGTGACATTTATAGCAGTCGTAATCTCTACGGGATTTAGATTTTAAGTGAATGCTATCGGATGTTGATTGGCTTTAGAAACTGATTGGATATTACTTCACTCTAACAAAACTATATTAGGTTTTAGTCCACTTTAATCTCAGTATTATCAGTCGGATTGTACAATCATACAAAAAAAATCTACTTGCATAGACAATTTCATAAGGAAGGTACAATATCATCCTAAATTTATCAGAATTATAAAATTCATTTGAGAAAAATAGCAAAAGTACACCTTCACAAAAATAGGCCCATTATCATGTTTCCTTTCCGTTGGTTGGAAGTTTTTATTTAATTATTACTTAGTAACAGATGAAAGACACTAACAACTCTTATATCTATTACATGATGGGCTCGTTTTATCTTTGCAATATATCTTTGTTGAAACATTTGCACATATAACCAAAAATTTCACTCCCTGGAACAAATGGAATAGCAAAATTAGTGTCATCGCTACGAAGCACCAAACTTAGCTAGACACATCTTTTTATTGATTATTTTGTAGAACAATCGACCTCTGTTCTCTAATTATTGTATCTAAATCGTCTAATATGGAACATTTTAATATGTTTGATTGTTTGATTTCAACATATTATTCTACATCTATTAATCTAAAACTGGAATCTTAATGATATCAAAAGAACTTTTTGCGTAATAAATATAAAAGATAACCGTTTCATTAAAGTGATATTTTTCAGTAATATAAATTTTGAATTTTATTACTAGATGGAAATGCTTAGTTTAGTACAGTTCTGTAATAAGAGTAAGTAGTAATGCGTATAAATCATCTATTAATTACATTGTTATGTTCTTGGTATTCTTTTAACAGTCTATATTCATCAAACTTAACTCTTATTGGCTTGTTAATTCTTAACCGTTTTCTATAGATATCTTACAATCTTTAAAATAACGTAAATTTAATGCATAGTTTAATGTGTAAAATATGATTTTTACTACAATAATGGAATGGTCGAATCATTTTCAAATGAAAGTAGTTAATGTCAAACACATAATGTAATAAAGAAACTTTCTTTTGTAGCTATAAAACGTAAATTCCTAATTAATTTTTTGTGAATGTCTACTTCGTAACCCCGTACTACCTTTAGACACACAATGTGACCTTGTATTTTATATTGTCGAATTTTCATTAAGACGTTGGCTTGTGACGTTAATAAAACTGTACTTAGAACAGTTTACTCGCGACGGCTTTTGGCATTTAACTGCTTGGAAACGTCCGACGTATCCGATATAGCCCAATATTCATTGAGCATTCTTTTCTATCTGATTATTATACTACGTGTGTTAAGATATCATGTCCAATTAAAATCGGTTTACATTTAAATACAAAACATTTATGATTCTCATATACATATATTGCGCATCGGTCGTATTTGTGATGAATTAGTTTATAAGTCATGTTACCCGTGTAGGAGTTACTGATACTCAGCATCACATCAAGTATGATCTATAAATGGCTTGACCTTGGGATGCCCGCATACATGGCGCCTAATTAGCAGTTTGATTTTTCTTTAATGTTTTCATGATTTATTACCTCTGTCTTTACCCGACATATACTATTCATTAGAGCAAGATTGTACAATTTTGATAATTGTGTCCGCCAGTTCTTCTACAATTTGTTGGTACTGCTAACTTAGAGTTAAATAAGCGATTTACAATAATAACATAATTTGTTAAAATTGTCAACGTGTCTTTGGATATTTTAGTCGCTGATGTTTAATAGGAAACTACTTATCAACTGAAGTGTTTTTCAAGCTGTACCGTGCTTTTGCTTTATCTTGTTTGTATTACAAGACGACTAATATTTTTATATAAAAATTTCAAAAAAATACCATATAACCTTATAAGTTTCGCTTATAATATATTTATTGAAGAGCAACTATTTATTGCGACACCAGTACAATTATTATGAAATGATTTTCACTGTCCGTTCGTTGCGAGGAGCGAAAGTGTACCGTGCTCGTGATCGCACGATCCGCCGAAAACCTATGATTTGATACATCCAGCTGATATAACAGACTCACTCGTACATGTATCTCAAATACAGCATTACGTGAACCGCCCGCATAGGAATAACTATAAGTTTCTATACCTAATAATCTGAGGGAGTGTAATGAATGTTTTATCTATGTACGAGAAAAGTTGGTTCATCATCTTTAAATTGTACAGAGTAAAGGTAAAAAATATTTTAATTCTGCTACTTACCTATTGATTTAGGCTGCGTTTTGACAAAAATCTATAAACCTAAAAAATAGATTTATTATTCAAATACAATATAAAATGGACAAATTATTGAGTAAAAACTAATTTATTCTGTCAAGCATTACTTTGTCATGATTTAAATTTATATAGGTCTTCATTGTGAGTGAAACAAAACGTAGCAAATCAAATCTTCTCTTTGTCTTGTGTCTAATCTTAAACTTGCACAATTATGGTACTGAAGTCCGATCCCCTATTACGAATTATTGTATCTCTATATTAAGATTTATTTAATAGAATTCTGAAAGATATTATTGAGTTACATCTCTTATGTATTTAAAAGTAAGAAAATTAAACATTTAAACGTTCTAAAGTGATAACAGAGATCCCATACCTATTAAGATGTACAATTTCTCTCCGAGAGACCATTACATTAAGTCAGATGTATAACGTAATAAGAAAGTGAATTTTGCATTAATAAATATATAATTTAATTAACGCCAAATGTATTCATTCGATAGATGACGATGTTTATGAGGCACAAACGTAATGCGATGTTTAAAGAGATATCGGCGCGCGCGCATAAGTATCAACGTTTGAGCGTATTGACCGCACGCAGCACACGGCGCGGGCTACCCCTTTCACTTGTATTAGTATTTAGCGGATCGAGCGAAACATGTCGAGCCTTTCTCTGTGTTTCTATCTCTCTCCAACGGCGCACAGCGCGTGTGGTGGGCCGGTGCAGGCCGACTACCATCCGCGGCAACAGTAGCAAACCCTCGTCGGCTACATCCGCACGGGAACGTATTCGCGCGCTGATGATCCGCCGTGTTCCGTCATGAAGTCTAAACCGACACATTACGTAGACGCACCGTTTAGACCATGGCCTCCGCTTGCCCGGCAAGCGCAGCCTAACTTTTACTTTCGGCCTCCCGACCCAATGGACTCAAGAAACTTCAAAACTTCTTCTTCCAAAGGTTCCGCATATTCTGACTTTTCTGGAATGAGTGCGTACAGTAACAAATCACGGGACTACTATTTCTTATCGCCCAGTTATCGATCGGCGGGTGCACCGACACCTAGCAATCACGCGGATCTCTATCTCAGCAGAGATAGACCGAGGCAGATTCGCAACCCTAACGCCTCCACACCTGCCTGCCCTTGCAGTCGCTCTCGGTCCCTCGAAGACGTGCGCACCGAAGTGGTTACCGAATGGGAGGATGATGATGAAAATGGTAATCGCATAGTAGCACCAGCGACCAAATTCAACCGAACATCATACAAAACGAACACAACATTTGAAAAACAAAATTTTTTGACACGACACTCCATGGAAAATTTAATCGAAAGATCTCCACAGGTGCCTCCACCCAAACGCATCAGTGCCTTTCAGGTAGGTAATTGAACTACTTTCTAACGAGACATTTCTTTCTGTAGGCTAACGCCTAACTTACTGCGGTTGATTGTTAATTTGTCTGTCTTATTATGTATCTATGTTACACAGCGTAGTTATGCTCACTTTCTAGATATATTTATGTGATTATTTAATTAGTGCCGAGCGAAGTCGCGATGTCCGGGGTGATGCTATGGCGAATGATGTGGTCTATGATGACCATTAGCTGTAAGACAGGAGTGAGTGTGGTTCATCGTTCGGGTCCGGTGAAGCGCGTCGATAACCGCACCCGCCGTGACGAATGGAAATATAAAGCACTTGTTTTATATTTGCACACCGACCATGCCGTAGTAATGACCGCTACTCATGTGGAACCTTTGCTTTGTTCCTTAATGACTCTTTTTTACAATTACCTAATCTAATGCAAGGCGAGTTTTAATTGTATTATAAAACGTCTACACTAAATTAGGAGTCCATGTAATTGTGATGTAATTTAATTATTCACTGATGCGTAATTGAGTTTCCAATAGTTAGCGATAGTTCCACTTAAATTGCATTGCGATTTCTATGTTAAATTACTCGTTACTCTGTTTATTATTCTGATTTAATTTACTTTAGGTTTTATTTATTAAAACAAATGTGCGTGTGGGGGATATTTTAATTTGAAGAAAAAAACACAAGTCAAAAAAAACTATAACTCACTTATTACTTATACATATATTAAAGTTTATGAGACATAAAATATCATAAGAAATATCAAACACGTGGTATTATTGAGATGGTACATTAAAATTGTATATTTGAAAAGTTATTCACATTAAACAAATTAACATGAAATACATATATTTTTATTTATTAATTCAGTAGTTAAACGTTATCTATTTGTCTATATCTAGTTATGAATATTTATAAATGATTGAAATTTTATCTATCACGTTAACTCTCCCCTATTATATAATCAATGAATATTTCGCGTAGAACACGATTATGTCATTAATATTTAAAATAAAATGTTTCTCATCAATCGACTAAAGAAAGCGGTTTGCGTAACAAATATTAAAATCCGTGTCAGAAGCGCTGCTTTCTATACAAAACTCTATGTTACTTAACTTGTGACTGAGCGGTTTCTACTCAATGCTATACTTCGGGTGTATATCTATCTGCAAAATACTTTTCCATTTCTAATTTTATGGTTTATATGTTTTATTTTTTTGAATGATATCTTGATTGTATCGTTACTGGTATGTAAGAATGATTCTTTCTAATCATTCTAATTTTAAGATAAATTTTGGTATTATTGCCAACTGTCAAAAGATGTATAGTTATTAAATATTTTTTGTTGCAACAAAATTAACCGAATCTGTAATATATAAACATTACCTTCTAATATGCTACATACTCTTTATGTACAATAAAAACCTATCTTAATAAATTTGGTGCTGATTGCAGTACGAAGACTTTAGTGTTGAATTATAACAAAAAGATTTTTAGTGTCTTCCCACACGAGAGCGACAGATGGCAGGTCGTATTGTGTTTTTAATAAATCGACACAGACTCCAAATCGTTTAAGAATTAACAGAGTTTGTTAGTTAGTTAGTTAGTTAGTTATCTTAGCATTCCGTCCGTATATAGTCTACTTCGAAAGAGCACTAAAACGAAGTGTTTCTTGATAAATTGATAAAGCTTCATATCTAATAATACAATAACAATGACTTTGTTTAGTTTATATGAATCGATGTATACAATGTAATATATCTATATAAAATATTTAGATCACATACCTACTTCCTAATAGTATTTGTTTATTTGTAAGTAATATTTTTTTAAAGGAAACGTTATATTTATTTCCTGTGTTGATTTTTTGGTTAGTAAACGTTAAAAAATGCATCTAAGTACTACCTAGTACTTAATAAATATGGTAGGTAGTACTTAATAATAGTAATGTAAGTAAAACAAACCATGTCGCGTGTAGTCGATAACAAATACATAGTTGTGTACTAAATGATGAATGGTAAGTAACATTTTTGCGAAGTCATCGTTTAGAACGACAATAATGGCGCTTTCTAATCAAATGCTCGGAGCGTGACACGCTTGGTAGGTACGATGCGTCGTCACAAAAGATACAGAAAAAAAAACCATATCGAATAGGCCTCAGAATTCTTTATATCTACACGATATGTGTGAATATACATGAAATAACTATTTTTGAGAGATTATTCTAGAAAATTTAACAATTTTAATGGTCACCGAATAATTTTTACTATATCGAAACAGGAAGTATAGTTTTACAATTCTGATTTAAACCTTACCGCTCCGGTCAGCTATACTGATGTCATTTATACATTTGATCTTCAAATATTTGTGTTATATAATTTAATATAATGAATAAATTTACTCCTTTTTCAGAAATACATTAATTTCAAACTCATTCTATGTGAATGTAATCAATCAATGCTTATTAAAATACATTTGAATAAACTGTGAAAGTCTTCCGATCGTAATAGTCTTACTATTTTCAAGCGTATAACGCCACAAAGTATGTAAATAATGAAAGATATGTGAAATGCATTTATCTTATTATATTAATTAAAGAAAAATATTCATACATTCATTTCATTTCATTCGATATCATATTCATACATTCTTTTCTTTCTTGGTTATGATAAATAGTTCTTTGTTTATATATCACGTATGGCAATCCTTGTTTTTGGTCGCTTTTATCATACTTATTGTATAAAGAATGTACATGTAAAGAATAAAAAACGGACCGTCATATATTTTTTTGATAAAAAAAAAATGTTTTACTTAATTTATTGTATAGTCTCGTTTATAAAATTTATTAATCTTACTCATATTAATACAATTAATTGTATATTAGCAATATTATCATAAAACAATTTATAGAATAAGTAACACTGACGAGTTTTACTTTTATAAATGAAATAGCCGAGGAGACATACGAGTATGCGTGCGAAGTTCGACTGACACCATTTATGGAGAGATAGAGCGTCCCTAATGACGTAAACACCGTTTATAAGTTGCCATGTAATACATACAACTATATATATACATATAGTTGTATTGTATTAAATTTATATATTAACACTAAACCTACCGACAATTCTTGTATACCTGTTCCTACCGCACGCCGTCAAATTGACCGGTAATTAAAAGTTACTTTATAATATAACGCATTTAATAATACAAATAACTAAAAGTAAATAGTGTAGAAAATATTATATGCATATTCTAAGAATTGTCATGTAGTTTGATAACGATATTATAACGTTTAAAAATTTGTAAGTTTTACAAAAGTTTAAGAACGGTCAATTTGAGCGGTACTTGGTAGGTTTAGTGTTAAAGTCAGTCGGTCCTTCAATGATATGGTTCGGCGCAAGATAAATCTCTTCTTAATACTGTATTTTACATTTAGTATTCCGAGCGGCGTTTGTGCAGTGCGGTAGAACTGCGGTGCGATCACAATGATATTAATTGATGGTAATTATATGTCGTATTGTAGTTGCAATTATTGGTTTCACTCGAGTTATTATTAATAATTACATGTTATCGAAAGATTTAAATGGCTATGTAGTTGAAACTTTTGTTTAAACAATAGTTACACTTTGTATTTGTGTTTTGTATTGGTGTCGTAATGAAAGTTCGTTCTTACACAATTAAATCTTAATCATATGACGAACATACCCGTATATGTTTATGTACCTAATGCTATAAGATTCACTTTTACAATCATCCGCACTAAACTCGTGTTTACGGCTCACTTTATAGGTATAAGTTATCTGGTGATATAAATCCTTAATATAAATAAATGTATAGTCATATAAAATGTTAACAGTTGACATTGAATCATTCATAAATGACTATATATTGACGCATAACTGACAATGTCTCTTTAAAAATAAATTTATATATATATTTATTTTTAACGTGAATTTTATAGCGACAAGTTGCGATTCGAGTGAGCTCTCTGCTCCGTTGCACAGATTACGTCGCCATATTTTTCCTCATCACTTGACATTCACATGTAGGTCATGACTCTCATGGAATTAACAAACTAATTACAGACTGCCTTTTGTGGCTGACATGTTACAGGTATAAAAATGTGGGAGAGATATCACCTACATTACCAGTACAAGTATTTATAACAGTTGTTTTTAAGAAACAGATATTTAATAAATACAAAATCGTGATCATTATTGTTATTTGATACTAATATCTCGTTTGAAAATGTTTTCATTATATGTGCTGCCTCAAACACTACATATTTATAGCTTAACTAAAATGGGTCAAAATTTATAAACTATATATATATTTATGAGTAATCTATCCGACGTTTACGTTTTGTTCTCATTTAAAATTACCAATTGATTCCATATTTTAAATAATTAAATACATTTTTTTATTTTTGCAATGTATTGTCCCCAAAAAAGATACTGTTAGATATACCTAGAGTCTTATAAAAAAATCTCATTCTTATATCTAATATAAGACAAGATTCTTATTTTTTTATATATTTTATTTAATCCGATTCTACACGTTTTAAAAAGCTTCACAAAGAAATATTAATTTAAATTAATATCCCAGTGGTTTACTGCGGAAAGCATTTTAAGTTATTCAATGGTATTATTATCGTTGTTGTATATTTCTATATTAATGCAATTATATTTTTATACAGACGATGGATGCTCTTTCTTATAAAACTCTATTATAAAAATCCTCCTAATAAATATTTTTTTATAATAAAGAAATAATATTTTTTAGCTTTACCTTACCTTTAAAGATAAAGAACTGTCATTAACAGTGACCTAATCACAGGCGCCGATCAGGAACGGTAGTCAGAGCGCTATCCCTCCGGGTCCCGCTGCGGAGGTGAACGGCTCGCGGCCCACCTTCAAGCCGGTGACCGTGCTGGAGGACCTGCAGGCGGTGCGATGCGCCGAGTTCCATCCCAACGGGAAGCTGTACGCCGTCGGCTCCAACACCAAGACTCTCAGAATATGCACTTACCCCAAGATTGATGATGTCAAGTACGTACCGATAGTTTTAAACGTACATAGGTATAAATTAAATATAGCAAACAGTTCAATGTTTATTTTTAAAATGATTTTGCATTATTTAAATGTTGGAAATGTTTTCTGAAAATAATTATTTATTTAGTAAAAGGAGAAGGAATCTATGGTAGACGTGCTTTCAGAATTGAACGATTATACTCTTAATATCTTAGTAGAAAATTAAGTATTCATCATATTTATGTATGTATGTATATGACATAAGGTACTGACTGCTAAGCTAAAGGTAATGAGTTCGATTCTCACACGGGACATTGGGTGATTTTAAGATTTAGGTTCACTAAGCACTTGATATGTTTTGTACAAAGACCTTTTTGTTGCAAATGAATACCGTCTGTCTAATGTGTTTTTCGACCTTTCTAACCACTTAGAATCCCATTCGAAAGAAATATGAGTTACGCAAGGTTTTTGCAAAGTAATGCTGGTTATGTTACCTACGTCGGTCGTCCGAGAGCGACCCTGATGAAGACTGGCTCTGGCGACCTTTCCCAATTCATGTTCACGCCAAATACGTCGTACGTCGATGCCCTTACACTTGATGTAATAGCTACATATTATTATTAGTACATAATAGTATTTGAATGTTATTTTCGAATAGGTTTAATTTATCAAACAATTTTATCTATTAATATACCTTTAAATAGACTTTTAAGTATTTACTACTAAGGCTTATAAATATCTAAAAGTATCTAAGTAGAAATAATTTATTTATATTTTCTATGCACGATCAGCGACCGCGTCATTATGCGTACCGTATTTGCAATACCTTAAGTGACGTTGCGATAACTAAATGTAATGTCAATGACCCGAGATCACGAATCGTTTGTGAGTCATAAAAGGACGACGCCACCGGCGCGGCGCCCCCGCTCGCGTACCCAAAAAGGTATTTGCACTTCAGGTATGAGATGGGATTAACAATGTACTCTACACTCCGCATTAGAATTTTTATGTATATGAAACAAGCTTAAAAACTTCAGCCTTAATCTTTTCCTGGTGCCAAAAAATATCCTGTCCTGTATGTGTTATTGTTAATTACTTGGTCTTCTGCTTTGTCCTATTTTACTATAATTCTTTTAAGATAAATATACAAATCTTTGAAGCTGGAAAGAATTGAATGTGATAGGAATAATTAATAACATAATTTGATGTGTGTGTAGTGATTTTGCTCTGCGAATAGTCAGTCTTGAGGTTTTAAAGTGTTATCCAGAACGCAATCGTTGTGTTACAATCGTTGTGTTATTTGTTTAGCGCTAGAAAGCGTAGCATAATTGTGATGAATCCGGTAAACAGTTTTGTCGGACTGTTATTACTCGTTGTTAGCATTGTATATGTGTGTGTTTATATATTTATTTATTTATTTAATTCTTCATTGCACAATACATAAAATAATGCACAAAAGGCAGTCTTAATGCCACAAAGGCATTCTCTACCAACCTTAGAATGTACATGAGAGAACATTGGTAGGCGTGCAAAAAAAAAAAACACAAAAAAAGCTAAAAATATATTGGGTTATGATCTCATTTTAAATAAACTATACGCAAATTACTGCAACAACAATGTAAAAAAAATTTAACTTTATATATTTAGCTAATAATTTCTAATAATGGCGATAGGTTAACTAATTCCTATTATATAACATAAGCAATGGAGTGCGACGCTCGGAATGTATGTAACACTAGCAGCCTGCTGTTTTAGAACAGTTATAAAAAAAAACGTAGTTACGACACGTGGTAGGTTGTGTGAGCACCGCGCTGGGAATATTAAACACATTGTAGAAAGTTATTACTGGTCAGCTTATTTACTAAACTGTTAGGTTGTTTATCATTTTGCATTTGAATTAAGTCTCTTTATATAAGACTATGACTACTTATTATTGAATTCTATATACTTTAGTTTAGAATAGAAACATAGATACATGTTGTTGCTCTAAATTTAACTAAAAACTCATCAAATTCTACTTACCCCTGTATGTATAGAACGTATATCGTTATTTAATATTTCAAACGCCCTTATCAATATTTATATACTTCAATATAAAATTTCCATAAGTGAGCTTCGCTTCAAACTGCAGCTGCTCAATACGTTATGTCATTTCAAAAGTGCTAAGAAATATGTTCTCTATCGATCACTACGTCTACACCAATTTTAACTCAAATATTCTATAATAGGATATACAAATATGTTCTCATACAGATTAACTTACTTTATAATTATTTCACGAGAATAAGGTATTGTTGCATTTTTATTAAAGAGAAGCACAATGGTATTGAATACCATAATTATTTGTTTCCAGAACGAAATATGTATTGCGAAGCTCTCGCTATGTTGATTGCAGAAACTTGTCATACACTTGTGTACTTAGTACCGTTCTGCCAACTTTTAAGTCAACATAGTTGTTTGCAGTCGGTGTCGCTCGTGCCTTTGACTCTGAGCAAACGTTATTATTTTAATCCTAGTTTTGATATACGCTAATGGAAGTCTGCTAGGTATTATTAAAAACATTTAACAGAACGCGCCCGAAGTTAGAACCACTTTGATATAATAATTATAAAAGTTTTGGAGTCATTTTAGTTGTTATATTAATTAAGTTTTTAAATACCATTTATATTAGTTTTAAGAGTAATATTAGTGTTTGAAAAGTAAACGTTCAAATTTCGCTTACTCAGTAAAATTTCAGACGTTTTTGTAAAAGTGAAATAAAGTAAACTCGGTAAACTGTTTGCGTTAGTTTCAATAAAAAACAATAAGTATATAATGCGTCTTTGAATTTTTCGATATTATCGAGAAAGTTTATGTTCTTTGAACGTAAACTGCATTCTATAATAGACATTCACTATCTTTATCTAGTGAAAAATAGGGTTGCCCCTGTAGTGAGATTTCCTCCAAAATGGCTTTTACTTTATTTTCACAATATATATTATTCGGTACATTTTTAACATAAGTGTATGTTACTCTTAACATTAGCTATCCGCCAGTGAAAGTACTATTAAAATTGGTCCGATCGTTTCAGAGATTAGTCGATTCAAACAATCAGACATACAGAAATCATTTAAAATCTATATTATATTGTATAATAATATATGTTATTAAAATTATCATTTATTAATCATAAGATATTATAAAATCTCACCTTCTCTCACATGTATATATAAACTTTAGTTAATATTTCAGATAACTTGGTAGGTTTATTTTGTTGTTTTCTCTTTCTTGACTACCCACAGATGATAAACTAAAGAGTAATATTGTTAACAATGGCGATAAACGTGTTACTTGTACTTTTATAATGAAAGCCGTACGGTCATGTTTTCTCTGAGCCGTCTTGTTTATTAATGGGTCGTTAACTCTCGGAGCTGACACGTAATTACAGTCACGTATAAATATATATATATATATATATATAAATAGTTTTTTTTTATTATTGCTATCTTACATTGCATTATAAAAATCTAACGTTTGGACGTAGCATAAAAAGTTATTTAAGCAAAAATAAGCAAAATAAGAATTATTTTGTCATAAAGGAAATAGATCAAATACCTTACTATAGAATTGGGTTAAAATAATATTGCGACACTGCAGAAGTTTGAATAACTCATCAAACTAAGAGGTATGTTTATCTGAATCACGTTTTAGGTACCACCATATGAATAGATAATTTAAATAATGAAGTGATTGAAGATGCAATTGAAATTGAGATATCCATGTGACCCATATCTTCCATTCCTCCCTCAGAGACAACAGTACGCCCACGGCGCCCACAGTGCTACTGAAGCGCACGAAGCATCACAAGGGTAGCATATACTGCCTGGCCTGGAGCCCGGCCGGCGACCTGCTGGCCACCGGCTCCAACGACAAAACCGTCAAGCTCATGAGGTTCAACAGCCACGCCTGCAACTTGGAGGGACAAGAGGTACGACTAATGTAATGAAGGATGTAAAGTAATGTTATCGTATGATATAATATATAATATGATATGATGATATGATATGATATGATATGATATGATATGATATGATATGATATGATATGATATGATATGATATGATATGATATGATATGATATATGTTATGATATGTTATGATATGATATGATATGTGAAATTCTTTATTGTACAAAAACGAGACACGAAAAAGAAAAGAAAAAGCACAGCACAATCTGATATATTTTAAATATCTGATGAATTCTTATACTAAGTTTATTTTTATGTTACCAAAGATAACATATAATCCAACGTAGTTATATTAAAATCTAATAAAATATATAAATTGAAAAATAGATTCGATAACATGCAGTAGGCGACGATCTATAACATATATATATATATAATCGGACAAGATAACGTGCATATTCAATAGCAATTTGTGGCATACGATATGTTTGGTCCAAAGATCTATTCTAATTTGTGATAATTAAGTATAGCATGATGGCGAAAATGTATTACTTACAACTGCCTCAGTAACTAGAGCATTTAGAGCGCGTTTACACCGAACCATGATCATATTTACATATTGCACTAAAATATATTCTTATTTTCTCATTCTTGTCAGCAGTTATTTATCTTAAGATGATCTGATATCATTTGCATATCAGATTTGGTTCAAACGGGATACCGTTAATATTTTTAATTTATTTAATTTCAACGTTAAACTCGCTTTAATGTAAGGTAGTCTTAAGTTTTGTAACGCAACTTAACATTTTCTAAACAGATCATTTTATCTAAAAGTAGTCATTATGTCGCTGCAACTGTAGCACTGAAGATAGAAGTGGGATAACACCTCACACACACACACACACGCACACACACACACATTCGATATAATAAACATTATAACATCATCCAATTATCGAGTTAACCTTTCGTCTTCACTCCAATTAATTAGCAAACAGAGAGAAAAGTCTAACCACATATCGTCATTCTATTTCACATCAACGTTCATATAATTCTGTTTGAAGAAAACGTGTCCTTCTTTATTAAGATTGTTTAACCTTCATTTTAATGTGTACGTCGCCGCCGCCATGGCTGACTTTGTTTTTCTATTAATTAAATTGGTTTCCTTAAGCGGTGATATGTCATGTTATTGTCACATCTCATATACTGTTTGTTACGTATCGTCGTATTTTCACGACCGTATCGAAATTTATTTTGTATATAATATATAACAAATAATTTTGTTTATATTATTTATGTCACAAAAATTATGTTCACGACATCTTAATTTTATTCAGTCATTTCCCGTACACTTATTACCGTCGTTAAAATTATATTATTTAATATATAAGGCGTGAGACAAGAATAAATGTATATATATATATATATATACTACATATAAATTTTTTTTCGTAGGTGGAGCTCACAATGCACGACGGCACCGTCCGTGACGTGTGCTTCATAGAGGACACCTCAAACAAAACGAGCCTGCTAGTGAGCGGCGGTGCGGGTGATTGCAAGATATACGTCACGGATTGCGCTACCGGAAAAACTTTCCAAGTATGTCTCGATGATGAATTCCAGGGGGCGGTGAAATTGATTTGGTTATTGATAGCAGAGTTATATACTAATTAAAGTATGGCAAAAAGAAGATTTCGATTCTTCCAAGGGTATAAAATTCAAAGGACGAAAGGGTGTTGCAAAATCCACTTCACAAAAACAAAGCCATCATCGACTGACCATAACTTAAACTAATTGCAACCTCTGCCTAGGCGCTGAGCGGTCACTCGGGGCACGTGCTGTCCCTGTACAGTTGGGGCGGGGCGCTGTTCGTGTCGGGTTCTCAGGACCGCAGCGTGCGCTTCTGGGACCTGCGCACGGCGGGCTGCGTCAATGTCATCACCCCCCCTCCGCCCAGCGCACAGCACGGGAAGGTGACACTAACTTAGCTTTCTAAATATATATATAGGTACCGCCGGAAGGATTTGGATATTAGATTGTGTGCAGTATATCACGGTTGGTCACTGTTAGATTATTACCATAGAATAATATTGATAAATTATTAGAAACAGATATGTCACGTCAAGCATTGAATGGGTAAAGAAAAACGTATAGCATAAATAAAAATGTTGTTGTCAATATATTTACAATTCTTTAAATTATTACTGTAATAAACTAATGGCAGTAGATCCTCGTGTAAAATATATTATATGTTATAATGCGTTCGTAATACTTGTAGTGTGTACACAGAAAATGTAAAATTCCGCAAATTGTAATTTTTTATACTTTGTCTTTGATCTTTTCAGTTATAAGACATAGTTCGGGAATGTCTCGTCAGCAGAGTTTTATTGCTTTTCTTCATGTGATGAAATATGTGACAAATCTATCACTAATTTTTTTTTAATAATTTGGTATTTGTGATTTATAAATTGTAACTTTCTTTTCTTAATTTTTTCTGTAATGTATGTCACATTATATTCAATGTTCTAATTTATATAGAGTACTAAAAATAAATCACCAACATTGTCTTAACTCATACGCGGACACTGCAATAACTAAGCTATGAAAGTTTAACCGTGTGTTAGTAAGTACTCGGTGGTCTAGCGCAATAATAGTAAATTTGTAAGTGTCGTTCGTCGGTAGGCGTCAGATCATCAACATTGTCTTAATTCATACGTGACCACTCTCATATAACTCTATGAGAATTTTACCTTGTGTTAGTAAGTGGTGTAGAGGCAACAATAGTAAGTTTGTAAGTTACGTTGATCGGTAGGCGTCTGGTGTGGCGTCGCTGGCCGTGGACCCGAGCGGGCGGCTGCTGGTGGCGGGGCACGAGGACGGCTGGTGCGCGCTGCACGACGTCCGCGGCTCGCGCGCGCTCCAGCGGTTCGCGCCGCACGCGGGTGACGTGCGCTCCGTGCGGTTCTCGCCCGGAGCGTACTACCTCCTCACCGCCGGCTACGACGGACGCGTCGTGCTCACCGACCTGCAAGGTACTGATACACTATACATTCGGATAAGATTTACGTGTAGAGTTAAAGTTTTATTAGTTGGAAATTCTTCATCCCCTTCCCCCTATTCCATCTTCAGTATTTTCACATGTCTATGTCTATAACCATAGAGTAACTATTTACTATCAGGTCAACTAGCTCCTTACACACCTACTATATGTGTTACATATTAAGTACTTCTGCTACTATAACTACCACTTAGCCATACCAAGTGATGCAACTTGGGCAAGTTTTTCAACTGTGACAATAATTTTTAAAGTGTAATAATAGGTAATTTTATAAACTCTCAAGTAAGATTTAATATGTTACAATAATATTAATAATAAAAATATTTTTGTAACATTTAATTATTAATGAACAAGTTCCGAGACGAACAAACAACAATAGGGTATTCGAAATGCCGTCATTTCAATGACTTGTGACTTTCACTCGAAAAGATCCCGTCTCTCGTATAGATAAGTTTTAATATTAGTTTTATTACTTTAACATACCATATACCAAATGTTATTAGCGTTTATATAATATTAGTTTTGTTTGTTTGCACGTCCTAGGAGACCTGACGTGTGCGTTGCCGAGCGTGCCGGTGGCGCGTCACCCCGACAAGGTGATATCTGCACGCTGGCATCCCGACGACTTCTCGTTCCTATCCACATCCGCCGACAAGACCGCCGTGCTATGGACCATCCCGCCCCTCTAGATCACATCCCATCTAAATGTCGATTCGAATCGATGAATCCCGCCTCTCTAGAACCCTTTCCATCTAAATGTCGATTCCAATCGATGATTTTTGCACCAACAATCCCTCACCAGAAGTGTCTCGAAAATGTTTGAAGTGTGAGCCCAAGATAATCGATCGGTACAGATTAAAATCATCGTACGATTAATAAAAATATATAACACAATAGATCATCGTATAATCGATGGCGACTTGTGCTTTATTCATATTGAGCTTTATTTTAATATTTATAAGTCACAAAATCCAATGATGTCACCGTGTATGGTATTAAAACGTCGTTAAACATCTCGTTGTAAAATCTATTTATTTTTTTCATTGTAATTGTTTTATTTTTAACCACAGATAATAATAAATAACCCTATACCTAAGCGCTTAGTGCTTTTCTCGTTGATAGTTATAGCTTTAATAAAGTGAGTGAGTATTAATAGCAGAGTAACGAACCATTCATTATAATAAAAAACATTTTGACCGACTGTACATTGCATTCGAATGTGAATAGAAATCCATATTATATTAGTTTATTCTCTTTGTACGTCTTTATACTTAACATTTGTGTCTCCGCGTAATAATAACGTAAGATTTGATTTTCTACCACCAAAAGGAATATATCAAATTTTATAATTATATCAGTTACTGGCAATGACAGCCTGTGATAGTGCCCGTATCTATTTATAACGTTTAACATTCTAATATATTCCATAAATGTGTTTGATCGAGGTCGTGCTAAAGAATGCAACGGACATAACCCCTTTTACGTACTTATTTGTATTAAACACACACACACACACATACATAAATATTTTATCATATATTGTCAATTAAAGTTGGTAAAACACACCGTACGAGTCAACGGAAAGTCTTGTAAGAAGCAAGATGGTGTCGCTTGTATGAACTAAAACTATTCGTTATTATTTGTATCTTCAATGTTAGTCCGTGTCTTGCGATTTATTATTGTGTCATTGCAGAGTAAAAATTACCTAAACATTGATCTCGACACACCGATCAAGGATTGAGTCAAATAAGAACATGTATTTAAACTGTAATTTATCATTTGATTTTAAATTAACTTGATTAATCTCAAAGATTATTCTGCTATTACGTTAAGTAACCATCGCCTGTTATGTAAGTTTAGGAATAGCACAAATATACTTAATAATATTATAAATTAATATTTAAAAACTGTAAGACTTTGCACAAATAAACAAAATTTTGTTTTATATATATATATCGTTAGAAATTGATATATTTTTAGTATTATAAATAAATACGCAAGGCCACAATACATTACATATACATAATTGTTTGTGCGAAGTCCGCGTCTACGAGTCAATGCACTGCGTACTGTTTGATTGTTAGGAGCCGACTAGTATCCATTATTAAACCGAATTCTCATAACAATGTATCGACTTAATATAATCTTGTATTTACATATGTATTGTTTTATTTACGCCCCTTTTATTACGAGTGCGTGTTTGAGATCGTAAAGTAAATCTGTTCGGTGTTTATGAAGCCCCTTTGGAGCTATAAACCTGATTATGTATCGACTTACCGGCCCCCGCCCTAACACTGCCTAACTATTTTATATATTCTAAATATGTTTACGAGATTTTATGGTAAAAAAAAATAATTATTGAGGAATAACTGCTCTGATGCCATCTAGTGTCGCAGTACGGTGAGTGTTTAATTTTAAGATAAACTCCATTCCACAGAGAATAGTAAAGGTTTTTTAAACTAAATTATCTCTACAACTATACATTACACATGCAGCTATTATCAAAGTAAGAGCTAGATTTCGAAAGACTACTAAGACTAAGTACTAAGCGTTGAAGGTCGTTTAAATCACGAAAACCGTTCACTGCGTACTCATCTATTACGAGTACGTACATGCTTTGTTAGTATTGTAGAAAGTGAACGATGTTCTATTGTAAAGTTAATTGGAGTTAATATGGTTTATAATAAAAGTGCAAAGCAGCTATAGATCATTTATTTATATTCTAAATTGAGGATACAGACATGAAGATATTTTATATTATATAGTAATTTACACAATCTGGGGTGAGTAGAGGGTTTTAGTACAATATATTAACATCCAAAACCAAAATGTTATAATAATTATTTGATAATCTTACATCAAATTACACAAATAATATCAGTTCTTTTCTAATAAACTTTTTTAATTAATATATAAACAATATTGATACTAGTTTTTTATCCCAACATTGATGATATTTTATTGTTTTTACACCTCGTTTTCGTAAAAGTAATTGAATAATTATACAAATAGAGAATAACTCCTGAACAACTTCATACTTCACACAATTGAATCTCTCAGATGACTTGACAGTTACTATTATAAGAAATAAAACAGCAATAGTTAACTTAACCATTTATAAAGTAACCGGAGAAATTAGCTTACATATAATATTAATAAAATTTTATTTACAATATATTAACATTTATAATGTCTAATAATTTCAACAAAATCTCATATAAATAATCTGTATGTCATATAAAAAAATTATAAGCGTTCAGTTGAAAAGTTGATCACATACAATACCTACAAAACGATTATTCGATTAATTAATTTTTAATACAATAAGTTTATAATAAAAACAGGAGACTACAACATGTCTTACTGATTGTCTTAGTCAATAGCGAGGGCAGTACGCCATCGGATTAATTATTTTTATTTATAAATATTTGTCCATAGAAATAGATGTATTAAGTACAATCCTTACATCCACCATACATATCACGATAGCTTTCATTTACCAGTCAAGTACCCTGTTCTCTGGCAAAACGATCGCCCTAATGTTAATTTTTATATTATATTTAAGAATACGAAAAATAGTAAATGTTCTTTGGTATTAAATAGTTTGAAAGTTATGCCAGGAATTGTCCTGTATTTATTATGTAATATTTATTGTACGTTATTCGGATGTTATGTAAAATCCGTTAAAAATGGCATTTTTTTAATAAATTATAATGTTCCTGGTCCTTTCCTTGGTCACGTCATACATTCACTTTACAATTGAATTATTGTATTTTAGCCATAAAAATGTAGTTCAATAGAGGATATTGCTAAAAGAATGTTGGCCTTTGAGTACATCAGAAATATACAACCTCTTACCATCTAATTTATATATAGTATTAAAATAATGTTGAGAAGGTACTGGTGATATTGCTTTGTGGTGTTCTTACACGTTTCATTCCACGCAGCGGTTCTGCCACGTGACGAGCTCACGATCAAAAACCCCGAACGGGGGATAAAACCAATAGGTAAGTTTGGTTACATAAAATATGACAATAATGGATCGCATAAAGTTTGCGTTTTGTATTAGTTGATTTTAGATTCGGTCACATGTGTTGCTACATAGTTAGAAACTAATTTATATTATGAATTTTTGTACATGGACTAACATATAGAATGATGTTATATATCTAAACGACCGTACTAAGTGGAGACTGGGAAAATCTATGAATGAATATTTCCATCTATTAAAAGTATTAAAAGGTAAATTACAATTAACACGTTGTTATTATCTTTCTGCTAAAGTATATAAAATCTTTACTCCCATTTTAGACATCTAATAAAAATTTAGTTTCTGAGTGATCTTTCCGATATATTTTCCGAAAGCTACATTGAAAAAAGTTTTTTATAATCTGTAATATATATTAATAACAATATAATAATGCCATATACGAGACCTAATCATTGAAGAGTATAAAAAGTTGATTCCATCTCATAACGACTCCGGGTCTTGAGTTTAAACATTTTAACTTTATAAAAGTTATAAATAAAATTGTTCTGAATAGTTTAGTAGTTCACAAATAAAAAAGGAATAATGATTTATACATACCTTTTATGTATTTTCTAATCTTTTTCCAGTGACATTTTAATTATTCTTTTTTCCTTCTAGTTTTCAAATCATACTTCACTTAAATTCCTTTTCAATAAGAGAAGCATTATTTCTACAATGTGGAAAATACAATGTTAAGCCTTGAATATCAGAATTGATCAAGTACTTTTAAACAAAAGGTTCTTAGCAATATTTACGAGGAAGAACAGTACTGGTGACTTGGACAAGTAGCATAGACGCAAGTCGAATAGAAAGATAAATGTAGGGGTTTGACATAAGATAATTTCAATAGAGCCAAGAACGAATGCTTTCCATTTATCTATGGGTTCAAGGAATCAGGGAATTAGAGCTATCTACTTGTGAAGATGTATTATTTTGTTCTAATTATTTTAGTATGTAATTTTAAGGTTCTCTAAATAAGGGAATGCTTATAACTTTTATTAAACAATACTATTTGTCTATTCATTGAACGTAACATTGTTTCCCCACCCTGTATATGAACTTCATTTGATTCATTTCCTTTTATATACAAATACAGTCACAATAGGATCCACAGTAATGTAGCGGGTAGTTTACAAATATGAGTCCTTAGTGTGAGCGGGCGGCACCCCTACGGCGGACATCTTGCGGCGCTCTATACGCGCGCGTGTCACGGGCCGGTGGTACTGCTCGCTGCGCCGCCGTCAGCGCTCCGGCACCGGCGTCTCGGACTCCAGCTCCATCCATAGAGAACTGATCACGCGTCTTTCTACGATACAGAGATAATTGTCAAATTATTTCTTATAATGTTAGTAGTTTATTTATAAGATTAAGGATGAATTTAAAATAAATAATAATACTAATAATATAATAAAAATAACATTTATCGGTGTAAAAATGAAATTATACTTTTTATTGATTCAGGATGCAGAATCTTGTGTGCCTTGAAGTATTTCTTTTGCCTGTGACTATCATTGACACGAAGTACGGTTTACATATTAAAAAATATTAAAAGATTGTTATAAAGCTAAGGACTGTGTTGACAATGGCATGGCTAAGGATGCCTGGCAATAGTAAATAGCTCTGCATAAATTGCTTTATTGTAGTCCCTTCCTAGGAAAATCTTGAGTCAGTCTTTTAGCGTTCTGAATTCGAAAATTAGCAATATTTAATGACATAAATGTGAGAACGTACGTAGATTATGAGAACTATTTTTGATAGTAGTGGCGGTTATTTATTGTCGCCTTCTTTTGGCACTACTCTTTGTATTATACAATTAGAATCTGACACTACAGAAATGTAATATATGGCCATTTGAAACAAAAAAAAAATTGAGTTGGACTTTCAAGATTTCCCGAATAAACTGGAACGCCTTCTAAAGCAGTACATCAATTCTAATGTAAGTTCAAGACTACAGTCTTAGACATCCTGATGAACACCTCTGAATATCCTAGAAAACTCAACTGAATTTCTATAAAGCATTGAAGTATCTTCGTATACGCTTTTCTATCCTCATCACTTCTTAATGATCACTTTGATTTCCTTATAGTTTAAGTACGACTGCAAAATCAGTATATTCATCACGTAGTTAAATTAATAATTAACACTAAACCTACCAAGTACCGGTAAAATTGACCGTTCTTAAACTTTTGTAAAACTTCACATTTTTAAACGTTATAATATCGTTATCAAACTGCATGAGAATTCTTAGAATATGCATATAATATTGTCTTCACTCTTTACTTTTAGTTATTTCCATTATTACCTGCGTTATATAATAAAATGATTTTTAATTACCGGTCAATTTGACGGCGTGCGGTAGGAACAGGTATACAAGAATTGTCGGTAGGTTTAGTGTTAAAGGAGAACATTACTAACGGAGCAAATATATTAAAAAATATACGTAAGATAATTTTTATTTTTTTTTTTTCCTAAATTGTAATATCATCCACATTACAGCAATGTATGTAGGAAATTTTAAAAGCTACGAGCAACGAACCACTCGGCCGTAATTACTTCGCAGTCAGGTGTAAACAGGTAATGTTTTGTTGTATATACTTCATGTTTTCTACATCTTTTTTTAATATGATGATATAACTTCAAACATACACACATATCGTCTAGATATGCTCGTTAGAGAAGAATAGCGATTATTAAAGAGTTTTCTCATTTATTTATTACAAATACTCGTAATTTAGTAATTGTATAAAAGATCTAGTACTATTAGCTCCTTTACAAGTTATCGCACCTAACTCTCTTCTATTGGATATGTACGGATAGTAACTGTTTGCAACTTTAAGAAGTTATTGGAATCATTCACCGTAAAGCAGCAACCCCGTGTCTTTGCGAATCCTGTCGCAGAACGACACTCAAACACTGTCTGGTAAAATGCACTATTCTAGAGACATAACGATACAAATTACTATATTTGATATATTGTCGAAACCTATATTCTAGTTGATATTAATAGAATCTATAGGAATATAATACTATTCATTATATATCTTTCATACAAGAAAGTTTGATCAAAACATGTTTGTTTGATAACTTTTGAAGTATAAGTGTAATAGGTACCTATTATGGTACTAATAAATGTAGTATATCTTTATTCGATATACAGTATTTTCAAATAACAACAAACCAATAAGGGGTTGTAAATAAAATATATCTAACTAGTTATTCTCTTTTCCCTGCGTCAGGAAATAACACATCCGTCTGCGTGGGGGAGGCGCCATTTCGTTAGAAATTGACTTTCATGAAAAGACTATAAATTATATATGTAATCACTTTATAACTGAAGACGAGATTTATAATTATAATAATAAAATTCTTTTATACTGTTATTTCTATAGGATTACTGTACAATAATAAAAATAATAAACTATACAATTATAATATGAATCAAACAATACTTAATACTTAATAATTTTATTTTTCTCCAATTCATCACTGTTGGTAACATCATGGTTACCAACAGTGATGAATTTTTCTGTCCCGAAGAAAATTCTACTACAATAGGTTTTATGTTGCTATTCAGACCAGGAAGACAATGTACATCGCAGACATCCGCCGGTTGTATAACAACACCTAAGGACAATGCTTAGGTGTTGTTACATTTGGCAATGGCAAGTTCCGGGATAATCGAGAAAGTTTCCAACTATTTACTGGACGGCTTAGGCTGCAAAGCCACATTTCTAATTGCTATGGACGATGACGGACGTGATTTATATTCTCGAGTTTATATTTGCTTTATATCTTCAAACTTGACATTAAAAAACTACATTGAACGTTTTATACCGGAATTTGATTATTGGTTTTGGGCACATTACGTTTCTAAGTCAATTACATCATCAACGAGGTGGCTTGATATATTATTTTGTTACAACTTGCAGTAGGGTTGTTAGTTGACTTATTTAAATTTTTTATTAGCGGATATCAAATGTTAATTCTTAAAAATTAGAAGATGCTGGAGATGATTCAACGCGTGGAGGCTTGCTTCGCAAACCTTAATATCTTGATTGGTCTTCTCGATATTTTATTCAAGTGCAGTAAGATCAGGTTCCGACCGTACATGAACAAACATCAAATCAATACTTGAAGGTGACGTGGCATTATTATTATTAATAGACAACTAAATAAAATAAAATTATACAACTTTTAAAATTAAAGATTATAGCAATAAAAAGAAGCCAAAAACAACAAAACAAAGAAATACATAGTATAAATAAAATAACAGTAATAAAAAGGGGAAAAAAAATTTTTGCTTCATTTAGTTTAAGCTAAGCTAAGCTAAGAATCGAATTTGAGTATGACAATGTCAATCCTTATTGTAACAACAATTGTGAATCCTGTGAACTTTGTACTTTCTTTGTTTGCATTTTACTGGTAATATTTACAGTTCACTTAACTGGCATTCTTCTACTCATTTTTGACTTGGATTTTTTAACACTTATTATATGAAAGAAAATATTATCACTCGCATGTAGTTATGAGTTTTTATAGTTTCCATTTCTTGGATTAATACAACTGGTATACTAATAATTTTAAAATACAGAGACACTAAAACAACCATTAACGTAACATAAACAAACAACAAAATAACCAACTCGCTGTCTGGCTGCCATAAATGCTTCATGCCGGTATTAAGTACTCAGCCAAAGTAATGCTAGTGTTGTTAAGGTTTTTTTTGGCAAACCATATCTTGTTTCGAACTAAAATCTGAATTTTGCTGAAAGGTTCCCAGATCTATCACTACCAAACTATATCACAAATAATGACAAGGATAAAATTTCAACTTCTCCCTGAAGTCTCTTTAGTGCTGGTAAAACTAAGTTTTAGAAAAGTACTAAACTGTACATTAATATTATATCTGGGGTTGTCAGTTGGGACAGCACACTTGGTTTTGTTGGAATTCACTACATTTTTGAGAAAGTAAGTAAATAAATTGTGATACTCGTAAATCATCCAGTTTTTTGGATTGATTCCATTATGAGTGTTGCTGACAGCTTAGTAAAAAGCATGAAAGACGCTGTCGTATTTTGAATTAAAATATTAGGTACTATTAAGTAATATATTAAGAATTTAGAAATGATATAGTGAAAAGTCTTAATTAAACTAAGTCATAAAATTTTAAGGCGCTTACATAACTCACTCTAAGATTGAGCATCGGATTGGTAAAAGGAAATGTTTTGTAAATATACCCGACACATTAGAAAATTGCAATCCTTCAGATGCAGGATCCCTAATGTTTAAATAAAAACATTTTTTTTAAATAATATCATTTTTATTAGGGTATCAAAGGGATTTGAGATTCCCATACAATATTAAATAAATTTAGCCGCTTTTAGAAAAAAATACGTATGTCACTTAATAGTGACATAAGATGACATGACATAACATGACATGACACACTAAACTTTGTTCGGAGATGGGGTATCACAAATAAATTGAAGTTCGCGCCACACAAGGCTAGCGCCATGGTCATCACGAAGAAGCTTAAGTATGACACCCCGCGTCTGAGTATGGGCGGGGTAGAGATCGCCATATCAGATGACATCAAGCTACTAGGCCTCACGATAGACAATAAGTTGACTTTCAACAAGCATGTTGGAAACGTCTGCCGGAAAGCTCTCAACTTTTACAAGCAACTTTCCAGAACTGCTAAGGTGCAGAGCGGTCTGCAGCCAGAGATCGTCAGGAGCATTTATATTGCAGTGGTGGAGCCAACTATCATGTACGCTGCAAGTGAATGGGCCCCCGCCTCCGACAAGCTATGCGTGAAAAAACGCCTCGACGCAGTGCAGCGCGGCTTCGTGCAAAAAATAGTAAAGGCCTACAAGACCGTCTCTCGCAACTCGGCATTACTACTTGCGGGGCTGCTTCCCTTGGACATCAGGGTCCGAGAAGCAGCCTCACTTTACGAAATAAAGAAAGGCTTCACGCGGCTATTAGTGGGAGATCGGGAGATGGAGAGCCCGACGGCCTTCAAAAATTCAACACACCCAGCGAAACAAACGGCGCCTCTTTTCACCTGTGTCACCGACGGAGCGTCGCTTTAGAGGAACAGTGGAGCCGAAGTGAAATTATACACAGATGGTAGCAAAATCGAAGGGAAAGTCGGAGCAGCGGTGTCGGTATGGACAAATGGTGAGGATACCACCCATAAAAAATTGAAACTTGAGGCATACTGCACTGTGTACCAAGCAGAACTGCT
This sequence comes from Melinaea marsaeus rileyi, assembly GCA_918358865.1. Taxonomy (NCBI): domain Eukaryota; kingdom Metazoa; phylum Arthropoda; class Insecta; order Lepidoptera; family Nymphalidae; genus Melinaea; species Melinaea marsaeus. The sequence continues at coordinate 8,083,277 of OU911095.1, read as the reverse complement.
CGCCTTGCTGGAGGCAACTCGCCTAGCCCTGAAATGCAAACCAACAGAGATTAAGGTTTATAGCGACTCAAGAGCCACCCTAGAAACCCCCTCAAACGTCACCTCACGTCACCCCTTGGTCGTTCAGATAAGGGAAAACATGGACCTTCTACGTGAGAGAGGCAAAACAGTAAGCCTCCATTGGATCAAAGCGCATGCAGGGCTAGTGGGCAACGAACGAGCGGACGAGTTGGCCAAAACAGCTGCTTTTTGATTAAAAGTCAAACCAGCCTACGACAAATGCCCGGTGTCATTCGTAAAGCGACAGATCAGCCTGGAGTCGCTTGACGAATGGGATCGTCGTTATAAGATCGGAAACACTGTATCGGTCATTAAAATGTTCTTTCCGGACGCCGTGGCAGCTTACCCTACGATAAAGAAGATGAAAGTGGATGCCACCCTCACACAACTGATGACAGGACATGGAGGGTTCGCCTCTTATCTGCACCGCTTCCGGTGTAGGGAGAGCCCGTCATGCAGATGCGACCCAGACGTGGAAGAGAGCATTCTTCACCTACTGGCAGAATGTCCCATTTACGAATATAGAAGATTAAAAATAGAGGAAGAGCTGGGAGTATGTATAAGTATAAATAGTATACCAGAAATTGTAAATAATAAAGCAAGAAGAGATAAGTTTATAGAATATTGTAAAAAGGTAGTAGAGTTAGTTAGAATTAAAAATAAATGAATAATATATTATAATTATAAGGACTTAGGTTAATATCATTAAATAAAAATTAGTACGTAGGCACAGACATAAAGAATAATTAAGTTATTTTGCTTTCATATTTTAATCTCATGTAAATAATCCGTGTAAGAATATATTAGTAACGTATTAGTATCAATAGAGTAGTGTAAATAGATAGCTTTCTCTGAAATAATAATATATAAGATTGTCTTTATTAAATTATATAGGTATATAATAAAGCTCAGTAAGTAAGTATATAGTATTAGCATAATCATTAGGAATAGGTTTCTCGTTTTATTTGTGTTAAGTAAACCCATATTACAATAAAAGCTGGAGATACGCAGAATAGCATTGGAATCCCACCAATGTATTAATGCAAGCGAATGGATGAAAGAAAGAACTAGTATGAGGAATGAGTGTCGATGAAAAAACGCAAGAACTGGAATGAAAGAGTAGATTAAAAAAGGCTCCTGAATCTGAAAAGTATAGTGTTTGTATCGCGGCTCGGACGGTTTCGAATCTTAATAGAAATCGAGTTATTATCTCTTTTTTTCACCTATGATAATTTTTTTTCGTAAATTTTGACATACTCAGTATATATTTCAATTCAATATATATAGCAAATACTTTAAAGTGATTGGGACATTGGATTGATACCGAGTAATGGATGTGCTACTTAAGAATTCACCGTCATGTGAATTCATTATTTCACATAAATCACATTTAACGGAAGATTTGTTTACATAATATAATGATTATATTCCGTAATTAATTCCTAGATAATTAATTAACAGCAACATATGATATATTATAGCTACACTACCCCTAGCGTATTCGTGATGATTTTAGGAAATTGTAACTAACTTAGATATGGTATCATATAAAAAAAATATGATGATTAATAAAAATATGGGATAGTCCCCACAGTATTATAGATATGTTATACACCGTAATAAATACCTAAATCAGTGAGATTTATCGACGACACGTTGAGGACACCTTCCTCCGATCCTCTCTCTAAGGTAAACCTTGGTATCTAACTTATAATTGGAATTTATAGCTTTTCTAAATCTGAAGGAGAAATAAATTGTCAGGAAGCCCTTAACAAATTTATTCTTGTAATAAATTACGTAGCACATTATAGTTAATGCAAATTGTTTTTCTTTGCAATTTCAGCATGTGCGGGACAGTTTTTATAATGATTATTTTTCTGTTGTAACTGAAATCGATAGATACGTTGACTTTTTTAAGGTAATAGCGGTTTTAGTACTTAATGTGTAAAATAAATTTGTGATTCCGTAATTGCATATGCATACACTCGCATTTTCCCGCAGTTGTAGCAAGGTATTCGAACTATTTTAGCTTTAGTCTCCACTTAAAAAATACACTCAGTATTCAGAGCATTCTGCACTAATTTCATTGTGATTTAGCATTTCTTTGATACAGGGTTCTTGAAATTAAAATTAATATTAATGCCAGAAAATGCAGACGACATGTAAATAAGAAAGTCTGATATTGTTGACACAAAAATAAATATGGCTTTTTAAAGTTTTAAGTTTATATAATTAAAACATTTTAATTACTTTAGATTGAAAGTATTTTTTTTTTTTACCACTGTCATTAACCTGCTGATAAATAAAATTAGTCGATTTACGAATGAATCTGTTTAGGGAATTATTTTTCAAACGAGTGTTAAAACTGCTATTATACTTTCAGATTTAGAGAGTTTTGATTATTAAGATTAACATGTTAACTTTTTTGAGATGAGAAACAATGGCAAAGTGGTCTCATCAATTAACGAGAAATAGTTGGAAAGCGATCAAGAAGTTGTAGGAACTGTTACCCGCACTCAGCCTTTTTTTTTTTTTTTTTTTTTAACGTTGGAAAAATCCGTTACGGATACCCGCCGACCAAGAAGGTGATGGCCGGAGGGTTATGTGGGACTACCCGGCAGCATAGAGGACGCTGCCATTTTTAAGGTTACCCACTAAAAAACCAACGGTTGCCCTCAACGCCTTAATGGGACGCCACGGGATCGCTTGCGCACTCACCGTGACGCTCCGGCGGTAACCCCCCGTGTAAGGGTGCTCCGAGCAACTAAGAGTACCCTCACGACGTAGGCCTGTAATAGGTGAGAGAGGTCACCCTCCCCTCCCACCAAGGCACTACAGCTGGGGAAGGAAGCGGCGGGCGTACTCCCGCCTCCTTCTTCCCAGCCTTCCTCTACGGAGTGGGTCAGCGGTGGAGGCCTGCTCCCTGACCCGCTCCGCGGCCTCCTTCGCGGCGATGACCTGCTCGCAGAAGGAGGCCATTGCGACCCAACACCTCTCGCTGCCGATCATTGTGCCTATAAGGCGCGGCAGCGAGAGGTCCCCGCCCACCACGGCCACCAGCTCAACACGCTGGTGGTCCCAGGCTGCGCACTCTGCCAAGGTGTGACGAGCCGTGTCTACGGCCTCGTCACAGTGGTGGCAGGATGGGGTCGCCTCCCTTCGTGCGATCTTGTGCAGATACTCCCCGAAGCACCCATGCCCAGTGAGCACCTGCACAAGACGGAACGTAAGCGTTCCATGCCGCCGGTTGATCCAACGATCGAGGTGGGGACGGATCGCCCCCACAGTCGTCAGTCCGGCGGCAGGGGACCCTAGGTCCCTCTCCCACCGTCGAATCAGGGCTCGGCGAGCTAGAGCCCTGACCCGAGCCACCTCGGGCCTTACCCCCCTGGCCCTGGCTTCTGCCCGGTGCCAATACACCTCGGCGAGCACTTCCGCCTGTAGCTCCCAAGGCGGATCACTCGCCAAAAGCGTGGCCGCAGTGTACGACACCGTACGATACCCCCGAATCACCCTTACCGCGAGAATCCTCTGCGTTCTCCGCAAGAGGGTCTTGGAGTCGGCGGTAAGAACTCCCGACCAAATTGGGGAACCGTACAAGGCCATGCTCCTCAAGATGCCGGCATATAGACGCCGGCACGGAGCCTGCGGCCCACCAACGTTAGGCAGAAGCCTCCCCAAGGCAGCTGCGGTGGATACCAACTTCGGGGCCAGAAGGGAGAAATGAGCCCCGAAGTTCCATCTTCCGTCCAGGGTGAGGCCCAGATACTTCATCTGGGTCTTCACCACCACCTCCGAACCCTGGACGGAGATGGACGCCCGACGAGGGGGACCCCGGCGTGGGCCGTGGATCAGGATGGCCTCCGTCTTTGTGACGGAGACCTCCAATCCCAACAGCCCTATTCGGTCCGCTATCAACGTAGCGCCGACGGTAGCCAGACGGGCTGCCTCCGCAAAGTTCCTTCCCCTGCAGGTGACGAGGGTATCATCCGCGTAACACAACACCCTCATCCGGGGCAGGAGAGGACAGCGGAGCAGCCAGTCGTAGCCGAGGTTCCACAACACCGGTCCCAACACGGACCCCTGTGGAACTCCACGGCATACGCTACGTCGGTAGACCCGCCGGTCGCCGCCTTCCCACAGGACCTCCCTGTCCTGCAGGTAAGCCCCCAACAGTCTACGGAGATAGGGAGGCACTCCATGGAACCGGAGCGCCTCAACCAATGTCTCGAATGGTAGACTGTTGAAGGCGTTGGCGACGTCAAGCGAAACCGCTAGGACGACGTCCCCCCCGCGAACAGCCTCCTGGGTCAGGTCTCTCAGAGCTCCCAGGGCGTCGATCGTTGAACGACCCGCCCTGAAACCGAACTGAGCCTCTGAGAGATCAGGACCCACCTCTTTGAGGTGCCGGACAAGACGTGCAGAGAGGATTCTCTCGAAGAGTTTACCCGTCTCGTCCAGCAGCACGATTGGCCTGTATGCGGAAGGGGAATCGGCAGAACGACCGTCCTTCCTCAACAGGCACAACCTGCCCTCCTTCCAGGCTTTCGGGAACTGTCCAGTGCGCAAGCACAGGTTGAACAGTTCCCGAAGCCTGCCACCCAAGTATTCTAGGGCGAGGAATAGAACTCGCCCCGGAATACCATCTGGCCCCGGCGCAGTGTTGCGGGCTCGAAGGCGATTCAGCGCGACCTCCAGCTCGGCCTCCGTGATGTCTGGGATAGGACCCACCCCCCCATTAGGAGAAGGGGAGGCCATCACGGGAGGTGAGTGGCCAGTGGACTCTGGGAATAAGTCCCCCACCAACCGCTCGAGGAAATCCGGCTGAAGGGACTCCATGACCGGGGCGCATGCGGCGCGGAGTTTATTCCGCGCGACGCGGTACGGACGTCCCCATGGGTCCCTATCGAGACCTGCCAGGATCTCCTCCCGAGCCAGGTCCTTTGCCTTCCGAATTGCAAGCCGCAGAGTCGATTTCGCCTCGTGGTATCGACTCCGCAGCTGGGCCTCCAGAACCGGGTCGAAGCCGTGACGACGGCGACACCGGACGAAAGCCCTGCGAGCCCTGCAACAGGCCGCCCGAAGTTCGGCAATTTCGGGTGACCACCAGTACACCGCTCTGCGCCGGGGCCTAGACCTCACCCTCGGCATGGCTGCATCGCAAACCCGTGAAAGTGCTTCGCGCATGCAGCCAGCTCTTTCCTCCACGTCGGTCTCCTCATTGGGCGGATCGGGAAAGGCCCATCCTTGTACGATGGCAGCCTCCTTTGCCATTTCCCGATCCAAACGTTTGATTGCCCAACGAGGAAAGCGACTCCCCTCCCGCGGTGACCTGGCCAGGATCGGTCGGGAAGTGGAGAGGTCAAATCGGACGTAAAGATGGTCCGATAGAGTCTCCACCGCCGTCTCGACTCTCCAGTCGACGACCGTGCGAGCGACAGCTGGGGTGGCGAACGAAACGTCCACCACGGAACTCCCTTGCTGTCGCACGCAGGTCGCAGCGGTCCCTCTATTGAGGAGAGACAGACCGGAGAGGAGCGACCAGACCTGGACGGCCCTACCTCTAGCGTCCGTGGCGCGGTTTCCCCAGGCCGCGGATTTGGCGTTCAGGTCGCCGAGGAATATGAGCTTCCCCGACGCCTGTCTTCCAATCGCCGCATTGATGGAGTCGAGGAAAGTCTCGAACTCCGTCAGTCGGCGATTGGGGGAAAAGTACGCGCCGATGACGACGTATTCGCCCCATCTCGCCACGACCAAACCCGGGCCAGTCTCCAGGGTGGAGAAAGGAGGACCGGGACCAGAACCCGCAACCACAGCCACGGAACCGCTAGTGTCCCCCGCCCAGTTTGAAATAGGGGGGACATAGTAGGGCTCGCAGGCCACCGCTACACTGATGTCCCACTCCACCATGGCCTGGATGAAAAGATCCTGGGCCCTGGCGGAGTGGTTCAAGTTTGCCTGTAGGAAGCCATGTCGCCGTCTATTCATGACGACATGGCTTCAACAGGCGGCTGTAGGAGCTCACCTCTTGCGGCAGCTGGGGAGGAACCAGCTGCCTTTCCTCTTCTACGGGGAGCCTTACAAACACGGCTTCCCAACTCATGTCCCGCCTGGAGTCCGAGGTCTGCACAGACGGCACATCTGAGGACTCCGGTGCAGCTGTCCCTGGAGTGTCCAGACAAGCCGCATCGGAAACAGACGTCGCTCCGATCAACTTCTGATGGGCAGAGCGCCCGCGTGTGCCCCGGCTCCTGACACCGGAAGCACCGCATTTGACGCTCCTCAAGGAGCTCGACCTTAGCTGAGCTCCAACCCACCAGGAGTCTACCCACGTCTCGCAGCATCCTCGCCGCGTCGACCGGGCAACGGGCAAATACAAAACCCATCGCCCCATAGCCCCGACGAATCTCCCCGACCTGGAGAGACTCGCCAGAGCATTTAGCGACGCGGCAGATAGCTGCTGCGACCTTTTCCTTGGTCGCAGAGTCGTCTAGGCCCTTTATTTTAATCATGACCCTTTTCATGGGCCGGACGACATCTGCCAAACCGTCTAGAACGATCCGGAGTTTAGCAGCCAGTTGCTCAGCTTTTTCTGGAGCCGCTTTGGGCAGCTCCAGAAGCCTGGCTCCGGTGGCTGACCTCCGGATCTTCAGCCCGTTCTCGAGTCCGAGCTCTCCGAGATTGATTTTCTCAGAGGCTCGCTCGAGAACTTGGGCGTAAGAGACGCCCTTTTCCGCAGCTTCGGTCTGCAGCGTGATTACCACGGCTGGAGATCGGCGCTGCGGTAGTTTTTGCTGGCTCTTCTGGCCAGTCTGAGCGGCGGGGGGCTTTTGCGCCCCCGTTTTCTTTTTCCCCCGAGGCCGTATAGGGGCCGGACGATCAGGTGCAGGGGCTCCAGAAGAAGAACTGGGAGCCTGAGAGGCATTCTTCTTCTTCTTCGTCTTCTTCCGCACCACTGTTGCCCAGGACTGTTTAGCAGCAACAGGGGGAGCGGGAGCCGGCCTCGGGATACTTTCCGGCCGACTTGGAGCTGAAGACATGGGAGGAAGAGTCGGTGGGCCAGAACCCGCGGCTTGACTAACCGGCACAGTCCTTCTCCTATCCGACGCCAACGGTGGCCGGAGATTCTTCTCCGGGAGGAGGCGATCTTCAATTCCTGCGAAGCGGGCGTTTATCAATACGCCCACCGAGGTTACTACCGATCGCCTCAACTCGTCTACCATATCCGCATCCAGGGACGCTACTTGCGGGACAGTATTGGCAGCAGCGGTCTTCATCGCCGTGAACTCACGCCTATGCGCCTTGAGTTCCGCGCGAAGGGAGTTAACTTCGCGATGAAGACGTGCATTATCCGTCCTCAGCCGTCGCGTTTCATCAGCTTCCGTGCGGCCGACTAAAGTCTCAACCACCTCAAGGAGGCTCCGTGAAGAGTCTTTCAGAACCTTCACCATACCTCCCTGGAGTTGGCCGGATTTTCTGCTGACCTCGATAATTGCTGCGGCGCAGCGACCTGCCATGGCTCGCAGCTCTTCAGCCCCTAGTTGTTCCGTGTCGGGTCTGGGAGGATCCTCACGCGGCTTACGCATTTTGCGAAAAGCCTGCGCGCTGAGTTCCTCCTCGAAGGCAACCTCGTCAGCTTCCTGAGTAAGGGCATGCAATGCTGCTTTCGCCCGCGTGAGCCCACCCGCACTCAGCCTGCGTGAGGGCACGAGACCGAAAACTAATAAAAGAAACCGATCGGAAATTGTTATTTAGTTCACTAACTACATTTTCTTTTTCTTGAGTATTGTCTTTCTTAACCTTTTGGGCAACATGAAATGATAATAATTATTTTCAATATTGTACACATTAAACATATAATGCTTTACATATTAAAACATAAATTTTTAGAAGTCGTAGCTTCTAAAATGTAATACTAATCCCCTAGTACAAAGTTTACATAAGCTTAGTATACAAGATCTTTCATCTGATTCTAGAGGAATTCGGTAATTAAAACTTTAATTAACGTTCTACAGAAAGCTAAACAACATTTTGAAAGCACGAAGCATACAACGATGAGAAGTGAATAGTATGTATTTTACATCTTTGATTTTTCCTTTTAACCAAAGTTGTTCTTTTCTCATTCCATTTAAAATAAACAGTTATATCTTAATTGATTCCATTATTTTGCTTTTGATTGTGTTCTGATAATTTTATCAATAGTACATATTCTCGAAATTTTGGATTGGATTAAATTATAAATTTTTATCCTTTTTTGTGCATGATAAGCTTAGTAAGCCTAAGTAGTTACTTTACATTCTATTTTATTTAGCTAATGCTAATATTACTTTTTTAATAACTAGCCTTTTTCTGCAGTTAAATTTGCGTAAAAATTTGAATGGCTTTTAGTCATTATAAATTCCAAAAGCAAAAAGTTTTTTTTTATTGCTCATCCAGTAGTCGCGTGCCTCGGGATCGATATTCACATTCACCGTGACAAATTACCCAGCAATCAGTTCCCTTATAGAAATAGCTTTTACTAGTTGGCTCAACATCTCACTCGACTCGCATGTAATATAAACTGTAACCATCCAATATTCAAAACCAAATTCAAAATGTTTATGTAATAAACATCGATTCTAATTTAAGGAACGACATCAACACACAAATCTGGAATTTTAGTATATAATCTATATTTTTCTTCCGGTTCTATTCTCTAAAGTTTAATTTTATAAATCTTTTCTTATTGCATGAATACTAAGCGCTAGCACGCAGATAACTATGTTATAAAAAGAGGCCTGATGAAAAATTTTACATTCTTAAATCCAATAAGTTATCCTGTGCGCTGATGCCTCATAAATCAGTCAGCAATTTATCCTTTTTAGGGTTCCGTAGCCCGTCGTTCGTAGTAGAACCATTATAGTTTCGTTATATCCGTCCGTTCGTCTTTCCGCAGCCTAATTCAGAGATTTAGTACCATTAAGCTGTAATTCGGCATTAAAATACATATAAGTTAATTAAAAATATTTTGATTTTTTTTTACCTTCTCTACCCGTGTATTATTTTGTTGGTAATATTTCTCGAGTAACCCGAGATGTGGGGTATTATTAGATGAGTCATTAAAATATATTGTTCGTACATTGCTCACTAAATATATTGACGTTTGTGAAACAGTGATCACAATAAAAAAAAACCCGGCTGAGTTTGTTGTGTGGTTCTTCTCAGACCAGGGCACGTTTGGAACCCTCGTAGCCTTATTTTAAGTTGGAGAGTCTTTACAGAAGGTTAATTTTGATACATACGATACCAAAATAGGCTCTCCTGTCACTTTCTTTTGACGTCCACAAGTGATCACTGGTATGGATTCAAAGTGGTCAAGTCAAGTCAATATATAAATAAAAAAAAATAATAAAAAATATAAATGTTTGCCAAAACTATTTTTCATATTAGAGATTAGTTCGTGAAATATTAATCTTTAAAGTGCATTTTTTCATAAATTCAAGAGTCCCCTCCCTGCCAGTAAATGGTAGATTTTAGAGAGGTAAAAAAGATTACAATATTAATCACGAATTTAAAAAGAAAACTAAGAAACGACTAAATAGTCGTGATTGTTTTCCTTGTAAAGTCTATTTATTTAGACTTTACAAGGTTATGAGTTATAGTCAGTGAACAAAATTTTTTTTGGGCTTTTAAATTGCAAACGTTACCTAAATCTAGGAAGATATATCAAAATAATGTGCTATAGAAATGTATATCTTAAAAAGATTTACAAAAAGTCAGCGAGTGTATATGTCCATTTATCCATCACGTTCAACTACGAAACCCCGCATTGCACGTGGCCCGACATGCACTTAGCTGTTTTTTATATATATATCTGCATTATTGCATTATTTATTTATTTATTTTTATCTTTTCTATTTTGAATCAATACTAGTTACCATTTGTGCCATACTTAGCAAAATAAGACCTTCTGTGAAGACACTCTGCAACTTAAAATTAAGGGTGCCAGAGTTTCAAATACGCCCTGGTCTGAGAAGAACCACACAACAAACTTTTTATTGCGATCGATGTTGCACAAATGTTGATTATTTCAACATTGCCTTGTACAAGTTTCTGGAGCCTATTTTTTTTTAATAACTATTATAATTTTTCAAATTCACCTGGCTTCTCCTCAACTGACGGCACCTCCGTGGCCTCCTCGATGCAGCTCTGTTCGTCCGGGAACTGAACGTGCTTCTTGACAACGGAGCGACTCGGCTTCGACAACACTGACGCTGCTGGAAAAACACTCACGTTAACTGACTGACACTAATTTAACAAATTATTTACTTATTAGGTTATTATTATTTTACATAGTACATGTATAATTAAAACGGAAAAAATATAATATTATATGTAATTAACATAAATATGTCTATATTGCTAAATGGAAACTTCTTATAGTAGAAACATAACGTATCTTTAACGTTTGGTTTCTAGATAAGTGGGTAGCAGGTTTTACTAATGAGAGTATGTGCGTTACCAGAACCTTATAAAAGTGTAGCTGCTGAATTGCAAACTTTTTTATAGTTTAATTTGTATTATAATTTTAAATAAATAATTAATTCGATACCGTCTGAACATAACTGACGATGTCAATTGGATTTCGTCAGGTTTTAAAATAATTGTTTGGTTTTAATCGTTAACTACTTTCTCCTTAACACCATTTGGTGTGACGGATAAACTTTCTTAGAGTTTATCATTTGACTTTATGGGCTTAATTAATATCTCTTAGCTGAAGTAAGAACTATCGTTCGGACAGGTCTTGTCTTTTGCAAATTTACATACTAATTGTGTGAATCTATCAATTCTATTCAAGCAAAGTAAACATTGATCTCATATGTACTAGTATTATCTTTGAAGTTCGATAATTTTGATGAGACTGATATTACAGTTAGATTATATAAGACAATTTAAAAGTACTACTCCGAATCCATCGGTTTACATATAATAAAGATATTATTGAACATGACCGGAATATGATAAAATATAATATATTCTGAAACGTATTGAAAATAAATGTTTTATATTACTAATAATATGGCTACGTCTGAAACAAATAAAAAGGCCTTTAAATATTTTTATATCCGAAAGAAAATAGAATTCCTTGATAGCATCGGGCGCTTGGCAATAACAAGACTTTAGGGCATGGTGTTATTGAAACTCGCTTCGATACTCGGTGACTTGGAACACTTAAGATATTGTTCAATATTGCGAAACTCTCTGCGACTATTTACCAATTATTGTTACTGAGATAATTCAACAATAGACGCAAGGATTTCGATTTCGGTTTAAAATGTTTATAAAAGAAATATTTTTTTTTTACAACTCGAGTTAATCGATTAAGTTGTTTCATCCAGTGGAGAAAATGGTTTTCTTAATTTAAAAAGTTTTAATTAAGCAAAGTTTTTGATGGCCAAGACTTAGCCAAGTTGCAGACTTAGCCAAGACTTAGCCAAGTTGCAGACGTATATAATCTTTATATAATTGCTTACGCTTAGTGGAAATCTACTCTTAACGTACTGAAAAAAAAGTAAAATATCGCTTGTTTTGATTACGCGATATTACGGCAACGATATATCGTTATCGATGGTAATCAATGATAAAATTAATATTATACAACTTTAATTATCAAAATGAATGCGATCATTTATTTACAACGCAAGACAACTCGTGTATTTATCTCGATTAGTAGTATAGGTACATCTATGCTAGATTTATATTATAACCTTCCTACATACCATTTCATCCTATTTCATTATATCATAAGAATCCAACTGGTATCACGCTAAATGTGTCGTGCATCTGTCTGCAAAAGGACTTCTAACTTTTACGTGATATTTATGTTTCCTTTCTAATATAAAAATTCGTGTTTCGCGAATTTGAACGATTTACGATTTTCATATATATTCAGAAATGTACCAAATTGTACAGCTAAATAATCAGTTTAAGTTATAATAATACAAAATTTCCATTTAGTTAAATCACTGACTAATTCACTCTTAATTCACTGTTAATTCACTGATTGTTATGTATAATATAATAACTCAATATTGTCATTAAAAAAAAGGCATTTTAAGTTAAATATAGTACTTATTTGTAAGATCAAAGTCGATCGAATATTATTATTTTATTATTATCTATTTTTTAACTAGAGATGATTACAAGCATAACCTAGGATCGCCTAATAAGGGCCGGTACTAATCTTTTTTAACTTGCCAAACTTAATATTTATATCAAAACGGAAATCGTGCGGAACATCCCCAGTAAACAAACATAAAAGAACACCGAGGATCATTGCTTTCTTGATGGCCATTTTGTCAGTGGCCCTTTATATTACCTCAGGAGCTGTCGATGAGTGTCAATAAAAGATACTGATTGAGTTTTGCTTATATTTAGTAAATTTTAACACTATTTTTAAGACAAATATAACCATTTCTTTAACGTTACCAAACAGAATGTTATCATAACTTATTTATATATTTTCTTTGTTTATCTTTTAATCTTAGCTGCAATGGTTGTCATGATTGTTATTTTTAAACACCTTATAAGATCATACTAAAATTCTAGATGTGAAATACCTAATAAGGTCCAAAAGTTAAGACTGAAAATAAATGATTAGAAACTTTAGTGATTTTCTTTAATAATAACAATCTTAATAAAACTACTATTTGTTTCATTTCCAATTATAAATTAGCTATAATTCATATACATTTTTTAAGAATTTATAAGTAAGTAAATATAAAAATTGTGGCCCTTTGACCACGACACTAATTTATGTAAATTTTTGTTTTATTATTCAAAAGCGGCGAACCTATCAGTAATTTTAAGTCATTTTTATGTTTTTTAAATAAAAAGATTTTTCCGATAAACAATTATGGTATCCTGAAGTATAGTTAAGTTTGATATCTAGCAGTGATATATATGGACCTTATTAAGAATCAGGAGGACAGGAAACGAACGTTAAAGTTAAAAATATATAAAATACATCACCAATTTCATTTATAACTAGATCTTATATATATTGAAGTTGCTGATTTCTCTTAGAATAAAATCAACACTATTAACCGAACAATTTGACGTTCATACTAGAAACTCAAATGAAACTGAGGAGAGCTTTCTCATTAGTGTCATACTTATACGAGCATGTTTACAAACTTTGTGTAATTTTCAGGTACTTAAATTATAAATAAATACAGACTTCGTTATACTTATAATATATTTTCATAACATGAATACATCTTAGCTACACGATGTATTGCAGTTACAATATTTATTCTAAAAAACAAATTTACTTTATCAAATAATAGCAAGTAGGAAAGTATTAAAATCAAGAATGTTTTTAATTACTACTAAATCTAATAAATCTAAATAAATGTATAGATACACATCTGAATAAATTTTATCTGAATGTTCGTCATAGATATCCCCTGCTCGCGACGGGAGTGGTTAGTGTTATTAAGTAGAACTCTTATTACTCAATAAAAGGTTGATAATTATAAATTTATGTATAAAATATGTTGTTGTGTTGTGTTGTGTTGTGTTGTGATGATGATGACGATGCGATGCTATGCGATGCGATGCCCTATGCATTTCTGTGCTGTGTTGTGCTGTGTTCTGTTATGTAGTGTTATGTTATGTTACGTTAAAAAATAAATAAACAAAAAATGTTGTATTGACTTTTTTTTATTTATTTATTATTGGCGGAGAGTATTTTATTACCGGATCTACAGACAGCGGTTACTATAAATTAAGGTTGTCCCTAATGGATAAAAGCCCTTTCGTAAGTACACATGCTTTCTGTGTTCGGACATAATTGATAGCGTATTTGTACAATGGGCGGAATTGACAGGCAGTGACAGTTCGATTCGGGGCTTTATGGAATACATGTCCAGTTAACAAGAAACGTCTTGCCCTCAATTGTTTAGCAGCCCGGAGTCCTGGGAAATTGTCAGACGTTAATGTATTTCGAATTAAATATAAAAATGTTTTCAGGCGGTAAACTTTTACGTCTCTCCTACATATTAAGTATATAAGCATATAGACTCTGTGTTTTTTTTCTATAGACTCAAATTCTCCTTTCTACTATAACAAAACGTAATTTATGAGATTAGATATCATATATTATGGCGAGTATTAGAAATGACTATATCAATAATAATACCAGTTCGTTTTATCAATAAGAATCAAATCGGGCCTATTAAATGTACAGTTTTATCTGTCAGTATGCTTCTATCGAAATATATTTTGTAATTAGTGTTTTCTAGTATTTGTAGTATGGAATGTATGTAGTTTCTGACATGTATTTGTAGTATGGAACTGTAATTTCTGAGGTTGTATTTAAATATATTGCTTGGTGTATAATATAAGCTACTCGTGTCAGCGTTTGTAGGCTGTTTGAACAATTACTCTTCATGCTCCAATAATGTGCTGGATGGCGGTTGAAGATATTAGTATTGGTTACCGCTCAACTGTAACCAATATACGAGAATAAAATAGTTTTATTTATATATTAGTAATTTCCAACTACGAGTATAGTCAAGTTTATGGTTACATTAAAGAATCTATGTAACAATTGTACACAGAATTACAGTTTATCCAAATTATAAAAAATATTATATTTAGAACGATTGCTCACAATTTCAATGATAAGTACCGACTTAAGGGAATACCTAATTTTAATATATGTTTCAACGGATTTTATTAGTGTCATCTTGCAAACCAGTGTAAACAACCTTTGACGAAAAACCATTTACAGGTTGCATTTAACAATTAGACCTCGAATGTAAGAACGTTAGGTTGCCGATATTATGATGATTTTCATGTCGACAATTTGTTGACTCGAGGAGTTAACATAGAAGAAGTTCAGTGAAGTTATGCGGTTTCTGAAGTATTTACATCAGCTGGCATGCCGTTAAAAAAATGAAAGTTTAACGGTCCGAGATTAGTATCTGGCAATCTTAATGTACCTTTAACATGGCATATGGTATTTTTAACAAGTGCAATTGATATACGAAATCTGACGAACTAGGGTTTTCGCTAGACTCCATAGAGAATGTAAGTACTATTTTTAAATCTTTAGTGATAATGGTACGTGTACGAGTTAATTATTAATTTTATAATTTTTTATTAACTTTAGTAAGTTTGAGTGGTGTCACCTTGTTTTTAGACTTAGTGTTAAATAGTAGCCTTTTTTATATTAGAATTTTTTCGAGCTGTAGTGAGAGTTCATATCCCTAGAAAGATGATAAAATTACTTCAGGTTAAAGATATTTGTATTTGCTGTTGGAAGGACTCAACTATAGTATTGGAATGGTTAAAAAAAATCTGATTGAAGTTGGCAAAAAATAACAGGAGATATAATAAATATCTCGAGAAGATGAGTAATTGCTATATTTAGATTTAGGTGGCATGGTTCTGATTTATTTAATCATGATAAATCTCTTTGGAATCACAATTTCGATTCAGATCATTTACTTGAAATTGCCGTAATATAAGACTTATAAGAATTATAGAATAATAAGTAGATTATGCCGGGTCCATTTTGTATGCTACTCGTTGATGTAGGGGCTATAGATTGGTAAATTCATATATTGTTAATTTTTTTTGCCTTATTATAAAAGCGGAGCTTGTAAGTGGCCCAACAAGCTAAAAATATTTCCTAGTACCTTATAGGTTTATTTTTTGTATATTTAGGCCCGTATTTTTTTTCGGACAACGGTAACTTTTTGAGTGATGTATACAAAGACCTTGCTAAGTTTTTACTTTTAATATGAAGTGATATTTTCTCTTAAAATGTCCCTAATTATGGATTAAAGTTTCTTTTTATTCTGCGTACGTTGGGAAGCGAGTGACAAATACGAAAAATATCATTGTCTGGGAGTGTGGAGAAACTGTAATTTAACGTTTGAAGAACTTATCACGTCCTGTCTTCAAATTCTAACAATGACACTAACACCACGCCATATTCTTGTTACAAGCCTTCTCAAGAAAACACCACCAGTAGAATTCCTGGATTACATAATTCCTCTTAAAATTGAAGTAATTATAAATTAATACGATCACAATGGACTAAGCAGCTTAGACAGCATTTCTAGTACAAATAGAGCAACAAATTTATTGCAGCAGAGGATGAAATGGCGCTCGAGCAAAAACATTTTGGATTATCTTGAAGTTATCAAGCATGAAAATCTACCGCTTTCAGATTAGAAACTTGGAAGAAGTTTACCCTGGTTCAAACGGCATTGCTCGTGTCTGTAACATTCTTACCTCTACGGGGATAGTACGTTGGGCATTTGACAGATTATGTACATTGCCAGTACTGAAGGCCAATGAGCCGTCAATACTGGTAATGTACTAAAAATATAAATACTAGTCTTTCAATGTTCCGGGACTTGTTGACCTAACTTCACCTGAGAGTAATTTGTTGTCACCGTTGTCACTTCTCTTAATATTTTGTAATATTTTTGTCATATGCTTTCTTGTAAGACGGCATATTACGAGTCAACACAGTTCTATTTTGTTGGCTGAGAGATACACAAACTTTTATATCCAAAGAAGGGTCTTATGGCTTTATGCCATAGACGATTTAAGGTTTTTCTATAAACAAAGTCAAATATGTTATAATATTCATGCATATAGTAAATACATAAGAATGCATAATTTATATTTCTATGGGAAAACTAACGTTGAAAGTATTTTTTCCTTCAATAATAATGACTTCCAATAATTTTGTTTATTAATTTCATCATTATATTTGTATTAGGGAGAACAGGTATAATTCAGGTAAATTAAAATTGTTGTTAAGAAAACGTAAATAGCAAACATGAAGTTTAATATTTCCTAAACCTACCTTAAGTTAATTTTATATCATTAGGAAACTTGAAATGGAAAATTTACTTCAGCTTGGCAGAACAATTTCCATTGAAATTATATTCAAACTTCTCCAAGATCAAAGTTTAAGATTATTATTATACATTAATGATAATAATCGATACCAACAGCTGAAGGTGATCCTTGAAGCACGGAGGTAACAAAAATTATTACTGTTTTAAATTATGGTTTTATCTTCGATAAACATACCAGTTGTGTGCACATCAAAGTGACTTGTTTAAACCTTAATAAATGCTGTACTTAGTACCTTAGCAGAAAGCATAAAATAACTGGACTTTAGAAACGGTCTCCTATTCTGAATAAAATTAGAATTAAAAGTTTATGCACTAAAATATACACATTAACAAAGCCTTACTTCAAAAAACTAAACCTTTACAGCTTACTTTTTCAACAGCTTCTTTATTAATAAGTTTACTACTTCTATATGTTAAAGACTTGCAGATACACCAAGCACTTAAACTATTATAAAGTAAGTCATTTCCACATACAATTTATTATTGTTAATTTAGGCGTGCCAGTAACACTGTTCTGAAACCCTCTAATTTTTTATACTGCAATCGGACTTTACTATATAAGTTTCGTAAAAAAGCGTAGCACAAACACTTTATTTCAAAAACTTGGTATTACTCTTCTTTCGCTTACCCAAGGCTCTGGTAGGTACTTCGGAGAACTCTTCAGGATCACAGCGGCTGGGTGCCGGGCGCGGCGCGGACCGGCGACGTCCGCTGGGCGCCGAGCTGGTGGTGGTGGTGTGTTGGGCCGTGGCTGTGTACTGCACCGCGGCCAGCTGCTATCGGAAAACGGACACTCTTTAAATACTAAGGTAGTTGAACAGCAACCAGTATTTTAATCTTATGTGTTTATGGTAAATATAGAAAAAAATATTGGACAGGCATTGATATGGTTAAGTATAAAGTTGATTAATTATTATGTGAGTGGGATTCAAAGGGAATAAAGGGTGTCGATGGCGCTACTTATGTCTCATTGTTGCCAAGTAGGAAGCGATTTCATATCTATTGTGCCTCTAGTAAAAGATTTCTTTTTATGGTGAGTTATCACTTCCATCACATATTTTTTATCTTGAAATGGGTAACCGTTGTTTCTAAAAGAATAAGCTTTTTCTATATTAAAGTATGACAAGACGGCCTATACAGTTTTTTAATTTGCATTCACATTTTTTTGGAATGCCTCAGAAATGTAAATTTTATTTAAAAAAAAAAACTTCACGTTATTAAAGGTTTTTTAACATTGTTTGATAATTCATATTGTTACGAAAATAATTTAATTCGTTTCTAGTCGTTCTACTAGTAATTTGCATGTAAAATTTAAAGTATATGTATCAAGATTCAGATCTGTCCTCATGTTTATACAAACAAGGAATCAAAGTATCATAATATGAAAATAATATTTTTAAATATTTTTACCTATCAAAATTATAGTGAAATATATAATACATAATCAATAAAGTTACTTGATTAAATTACATTTAAAGGCACAGTAAGCGCTGACATCCGTCCTGATACCATATTGTTCGGTAGAGAAACAAACAAGGCTATTCTTTTTTATTCACAAATAACACTAACAAATTTCATAACGAAATAATAAAGGTAATAAAAATTTAAACATTGTAGTTATTTGAATTTTAAAAAAACAAACCTTTTATTAAATTGGTATTTTAGTATTTCGCTCACAAGTTTATTATTTTGCTTGATTTCAATTATTTTATATTATATTATGCACAGATATAAAATAAGCAACTTCTTACATATGGCATACCGTTATAGATATAATAATCTAAAATTTTATAAAATGATTGTATACCGAACATCAATTTGCGAATATTAAATGGGATTACGTAACGACGTAGGTTGTATACTCGTATACCTACTCGTATATTATGAACATTTTGATATTTGTGGAGAGGAGGCTTTCCTCGCATTAGATAATTAAGAACGCTTTGATCTTGTCGTTTCCACGTGAGCGTGTGTTAAAGTTACTATGTTTTCTTTGCATTGCCTTCATATATATATATGTTATTATCCATTTTGGTTATTTTTAAATATCTAAGAATAATAATAAATTGTTATTATATAACTTTCTATTTATGTAGATACATACATAACAATTCTCACAAAAAAGTAAAATTTACCGCCAGGATAAGATAAGGACATGCATTTTTTTCACTTACTGTATTTTTAGTAAGATTAAAAAGTCATAATTTCTGAGTACGCTTACCCTATCCGAGTAGTCGAACGCCGCTGTTCCTCTTCCCTCAAGGTACTCTTGGAATTGGGAGATGACGCACACCATGGCGTATATCTGAAATAGAGGGGCTAGTGATATAAAGTATTTTTTATTTCACAAAAAAAAATAGTTAAATTATTAATAAGAAAGAATACGTAATTTATTACGCTTATTGAAAATCACTTGTTGTCATATGATTATTCAAAATATTATTTTTTTATGACAGAGGAGGGTAAACCAGCGTGCTGGTGACTGATGCTTAGTGACCACCACCGCCCACGAACTCATACAATATCCGGGGAATGCAAGAGCGTTGCCGGCTTTGGAGGAAGTAATATACGCCTTTTTTGAAGGTACCCATCGTATC
Organism: Melinaea marsaeus rileyi; assembly: GCA_918358865.1. Taxonomy (NCBI): domain Eukaryota; kingdom Metazoa; phylum Arthropoda; class Insecta; order Lepidoptera; family Nymphalidae; genus Melinaea; species Melinaea marsaeus. Next base: position 8,063,695 of record OU911095.1, on the reverse strand, counting down.
GATGCTGAAACAACGCTGAAGGAAGTACATTCCACATCTTTGTGGTAAATGGATGAAAGTTCCTTGAAAAACACACAAAATCGGCACGAATCCGGGTGGTATGGATGGTACCGCAGGGAGAGCTCTCGAAGAGGGAAATATCACGTATTTGCACAGTGAATGTATTGAACTATATAATTTTTTGCATCCGGAGATGATATGTTGCACTGTTTCATCGTTCGCGGACCATGTCTGCATTTACCACCATCTATTCGTTTTTTCAAAAAGTGTCTTTCGAACTATCATGATGCCGTAATAATATTTCCATCCCTTCTGGATTCTGTATCCAAATACTTTCTATATTTTATCATTTGTATGTTAATAATATTTCGATATAAATTAACAACCTATCGCTTCCTAATGTTCAATATAACCGTTCTACTGTGAAATGAATTACTGTTAAACTACTGTACTGTACTGTACTGTAATGTACTGCATTGTAATGTATATTCTATTGTATATATACGAGTATTAATGTCATATACTTTAAGTTGTATTTATATTCATATATAATGTGGCATCTTAAAAGAAATGAATAGTAAAGTAGCTAACTACAAAAGTAAAGTAGCAAAAAATTAAAAAATCGATCCAGTGGTTTAGCATTGAATTATTTTCCTTTGGTAAAATTAATCACATGCTATAGATTAAATGTTAATAGGCTATTAGTGTAGGTTAGTAGTGGTCAATGTTCGTCAATAAACACATTTAAACTAAGGGCTTATATACATTGATTTTTTAAAACAATATAATGAAAAACAGTCCTGAATTTCCTCAGCAGACGTATAAATTTTTAATAATTGGTAGGTACAAAGACGCTGTAAAATAATGTATGGCACCTATGATAATTTGTTATATTATCATTACAAACGTGATACATCTGATCTTTAAATAATACTTTTGCCAAATAATATTCTATATTTGGTAATCAGTAACAAATTGTGCCATCATATTCATAAATAATATAAAGCATATCGACTGCCTCAATAGAAACTTTAAAGAGCGTTTTTCATTAACTCTGATTACATAAAGGCATAAATCAATATTCTTTTTATTGCATAAATATAATCATTTATTTATTACAAAATTATAGTTCTAGTTAGAGCTTGTAATAGTTTCTTATTAGTCAATGAGAATTAAGTAAGTTGAAAAGAAATAATTAGAAATATAGCAAAAAACTACTTTAGTGTTTGGTAGCTAGATGTTATTAATTTGGTGTTAGTTTATTTGCTAGAAAATCAAATTATTTGAACCGGAAATCTAAAATATTAAACACCGAAGTACATTCGATTAAAAATATAATTACAAAATACACTCCTTGTTTCTGTAATTATCATTAATTGCATTATGGATGTAATAACAATAATAATAAGCTTAATAATATGAATATACGTATAAATCAGACATATTTTAAAACCACGCAAACAGTTAATCCTGATAATCCTGATGATCCCGATGAGAACAACGGGATAGAATTATTAAAATCGTGAATTGTCATTGGTCCTTGATAATTGTACAAATTTGAATTAATCTGACATTCAAAGAGGGAAAAAGCTAATAAGAGTGTGATAAAAAGATAAGGATTCAAAACTGTTATACTTTTATAAATATTTTTGCCGAACAGAATAAAGAAATGTCAGTAGATTTACATTTATCTTGATATTGCTATAGCAACAAACTTTTCATCTAGACCAACCTAACCTTCAAATATTTTTTTTCTTTGCAGATTTACACAAAAAACTTAGTTCTGAGAAAATTAGGGCATACGTATAGTTATCAGATATTTTAAAGATGTAAAATAGCATAAACCCACTTAAAAATTATGACTAGTACCAGATTGACATTGTCAATCCAGTTTGTATTGTACGAGTACATCTATAACGCGATTATTTATCATCGATAGTAATTTTGCTCCTTCCAGCTATGGTTAAAAAATGTATAAGCTTCACATTACTTCTTATTGAGGTTCCAACTTTTTTTATCATTGATGGATTTTGGCCATATTGACCGTAAATGATTCTCAATAACGCGGTAGGTACGCTTGCTATAAAATATTGAGTGATATATTATGAAATAAAATAGGATAATGATGAAATATGCACATTAGAATCATCAGCACATCAAGAACATTTACAAAAAAATGGAGTCGATAACATTATCATTATAGGACCTCCGTTAGGCGAGGGAGTGTCCGATTAACGATATTACAAAACCTAATCTACAATCAACATAATGTAAGCAATTGATGGTACTAAAAAATATTATTTTAATCAGGGGCTTAGTAGGTTATGAACGTCGTGTTTAGTGATACCGACGCTAACCTTAAAAATGATGAATGCCGGGTTCCGCCCATCTCAGGTCGCGGCAAAATATTTGCTTGATGAAATTTTACTTGAGCGTAAACGTTCGATAAAAGCAATTAAAAATAAACGCTAAGTAATAGCTAAAGATAAGTAGAACCCGGCTTAGGAAGTAATAATATTTATGCCTTTAGCTTTTAACCCCTTTGAGTTTAAGCAAGACCACCTCGGATAACAAAATGATTTTATGTTTATTAAAAGAACAATAATTTTTAAACGTGGAGAAAAAAATAATTTCTTAAGCACACGGAGGAATTTCAATGTAGAATTATTAAAGTTTATATTGAGGAGCACAGTAATTAGCTTACTCAAGTCATCTCTGGAAAGTCAGAAAATACTAAAGCGGTATTTTTTTTTCTTGCGCTGGTTGCTTGGTCTGGCCTTCGTGAGACGATCTGTATATTTTTTGTGAGCTGTAGCAACTCAAAAGTAGGCCACTTTTCCCAATTTTATTTTTAACGAGTACTTATGTTATGATTACTATTTATATTATATTATAATACATACATATATTCCATTATATTTATGTATATTTTTTACCTTGTTCAAGCTATTGTAACTTTGTATAGCAATTCATAATTCTTTAGTTTAGACAGTAATTTTTGCGGTTTCATAAATGTAAATTCATGCAACAGTTAAGTAAATTTGCTTTACGTAGAAAACGATGAGGGTGGCGAGATTGTATATTCTGTGTACAATTTTTCAGAGAAAGAACGTACGGAAGGTACGAATAACATGAGCTGTAAGGAGCGTGTAATAAGATTTTTTATGTTCAATGAAACCTAATAAATATTTTGTTACGCATCATTTACCTTAAATATATGTATCAAATACAAAAAAATATTTATTTTATTTATAAAAAAAATGAAAAAGATTTATTTAATTTGGGCTGTGAGTAAGTATATGGTAGGCTCGTTCAAGCACAGACACAAAATTATAGTGAGGCATTGATTAAAGGCATATTAATTAGATACAGGCATATTCAAGTAAGTTCGATTAAGCGTAAAACAAACCGATATAGAAGCGTGCCCTTTACATGAAATCTATGTATCTGGTGCTAAAATAGCAAGTTATGTTTATTTTTGTTATTTTTTTGTTTCTGAAAATAAACAATCAATTATAATTATGTAAACGAAATAGAAATCAAATATTGTGTTTTAATTAGTTCCATTATTATATAACAGTGTTTTTGGAACAACATTACATTATTTTTACTTATTGTACAGTTTACTTATTAATTTTAAAAATAAAAAGTCACGATTTCAATAAATATATTCCTAATAATTTTCGCTTGTACGTTATGAAATGAAGAGGAGTGTAGCATAAGAAGTAGGGATTGGAATCCCGCCTTGTTTTCAATCCAAAGAAGGATTCCACGGATATTGTAATTTTTTTAATAAATTGAATATTTGTTATTGTACAATTTAATTAATCGTACTACGTTAATATTATCATTATTTTACTCTTAGATTTATTATTCTAACAAATATTATGAAAACTAATTCAAATTTACTTTTTTAGAGTATTATCTTTAAACTTTATGGGGTAATTATAACCATTCTTCTTTATTCAGAAGTTAGAATAACCTGATTTTAAGTTATTAATAACTATCTATAGACAAAAACGATTTTAATAATAATAAGAATTAAATCTTAAAAACAAAAATTTAACAAACTTATAAAAATGAAATCAATATTTCAGTGACTTCAAGAGAGCTTCTTAGCTTTTTAAGGATTCACCGTGCAGATGCCGGGCCCATCACATTACAAGGAATGCAAACAGTGCCTGGGACTTGCGATACAGGTGTAGGTTTAGGGTCCGCCCTTTGTTATGCGCATACACGCTCAACTTCACCGTCTACGCTCCTCTAACCTAACCTAACCTAACCAAATTTCATAAGAACCTACTAAAGCTACTACTACTCAAATTCAAATTCAAATTCAAAATATCTTTATTCAAGTAGGCATTTACACGCACTTTTGAATCGTCAATTATTACAATACAAAAAAAGGTCAGTGTAGTCCGTCCGTAAGCAAGCTACCACCGGCTCGGAATGCTGCTCTGTTGAGAAGAGCCGGCCAGAAACTCAACAGTTGCTCTTTTCAAAAGAAATATAACAATAGGTGATGTATATTAATTATAATATAAATCCTGCAAATGATTCAACAACTTAAGTTCCACATATTTCGATCCACTAAAAACTCTTGAACGTTGTAATAAGCTTTATTTAACAATAAACTTTTGATTTTAGATTTAAAACTAAGAAATGGAAGGTCTAAGATATCTTGTGGAACTTTATTATATATGCGTACACTCAGACCCATGAAGGATTTATTAACTTTTTGAAGCCGAAACTTTGGCGTTACGAGTTTGTTTTTATTTCTCGTATTTATCGCGTGTCTGTCACTGTTTTTTATATAACTATTTAAATTTTGCCGTATATATAAAATGTTATTAAATATGTATTGGGAAGCGACTGTAAGAATACCTATTTCTTTAAAAACATCTCTCAGAGAATCTCTAGCTTTTAAGTTATAAATAGCCCGCACAGCTCTTTTTTGTAAAATAAATATAGAATTAATTTCGACAGCACTGCCCCATAATAAAATACCGTAAGATAAAATACTGTGAAAATAACTAAAATAAACAAGTCGAGCCGTATTTATGTCCGTTAATTGTCTAACTTTTCTAATTGCAAAGACGGCGGAGCTGAGTTTGGCTGCGAGTGTTGAGAGATGGGGGTTCCACTGGAGCTTTCTATCTAATGTTAAACCTAAGAATTTTGTTGAGTCAATTAATTCTAACACTTCATTGTTAAGGAGCAAGTTACAATTTTTACTTTTTACATTAGGAAGTGTAAACTCTACGCATTTAGTTTTCTTAGCATTTAACACTAAATTATTAATTTCGAACCAATGCAGGACTCGTGACAAAGTACTGTTTACTTCGTCATAATTAATCCTATCACGCTCAACTTTAAAAATAAGCGAGGTGTCATCAGCAAAGAGTACAATGTCACACAGACCCTTAACAAAAAAGGGCAAGTCATTAATATAAAGTAAAAACAAAAGGGGGCCCAGAATAGATCCTTGTGGAACACCCATCTTTAGGTGAGAACCAGACGATTTAGAATTATTTACGTAAACTGTCTGGATTCTTTGATTCAGGTAAGAGGCAATAAGATCAAGCGCAGCGCTACTATTATGTTTTTCGCAATACGTTTTTTTTAATTGCATCAATAGCGTTATATTGCAATTTATAAAAATACATAGTTAGTGCTGAAACGGCTCTTTAAAGTTATCTGTAATAACTCATTATATATATTTTTTTTATTTCTTGCCATATTTTATTCTTCTTCGACATGACAAATATAGGGTAGGTCGATTTCATAACTTGGTCATAGTATGATTATGCCAGTAAGTGAACATGGCAGACACTGAACTACTACGTGTTATTTTATTATTGAACTAAGGGCCTTAGATTATTAGTTCATTGCTCAAAACAGTATACTGATTTTTCAAATTATATCATATAAATTTCAATATTTTTGTCTGTACTGTACATACTCATTAACTTATACGCGAGACATCAAGCTCTTGGTTTGCGAGTGCTGGTTACCAACCTTTGTTTTTCCTGTTATTTATAGAATTACTTAAAAGTTGACTCCTTAGTTTCACTGCATATTGCGAATATTATAAACGAAACCCTCAGATTTTAAGCTTAATCTTTTTGATTTTACATATATTAATTAATATATATATTAACTAATTATTGCTGAAATATATTACTGTTATTAATGTTTGAGATATTTGTGAAATTAGAGTTCTCTGTAAAGATTTACGTAATAAAGAAATAAATATTTCGTTTAAAAGGTTTGGTTAAAAAGTACATGCTAGCTCATGTTAAATTTTTCTTAAACAGAACCATTGAAAAACTACTGTTTAAATAAGAAAATTTCCTTTTAAGTTCACCAATGTTTTGTAAAGTATCATTAGCGCGGGAACACAGATCGTTATGATTTAATGGCATATTTAAATTGTCGTAACGGCTTTGATAGAAAATATAAATGAAGGTCACTCGGTGTTGTAATTTTCAACACGAGTTTTTATAAATTCTAATCACATAAAGGTGTATTTCGATTTTAAGAGAACTTCTGTTAAAAATTTAAGTTTTATAATGTTAAGTGAATCATGAATTTACACCTAAGTCTGTTTTTACACGGTAGATTGGTTCCAGAAAAAATCGTGTAAAAAAAAGCCGTGTAAAAAAAGACATTGATCGTATGCAAAAATAGGTGATTGGTTCCTAGTCTCTAAAACTTATGAAAATTAGTGAAAAACAAGGATTTTTTAAGAACAAGTATTTATGTTTATTTAATTAAATCACATATACAATGTTAATTTTTACAAGCATAGTTATTAATCATTCACAAAATATTAACATATTTCAATTGCTCTGATCAATAAGTAAATTTACTTGTATGCACAAAAAGGGAATTCCCCTAAATTTGTGATATAAGTAAAAATTAAATTTGACAAATAAAAAAAAATAATCCCAAAAAATTTTTAATCGTGCTAAATGGAATAAAATCGTGGAAAAAAATTAAAAATATTTTATTTTCAAACCGTGTTATATCAAAACCGTGTAAAAACACTTAGGTGTACATGTATTTCAAATTGTAATATTTAAAAAATATACATTATATATTAAACTAAATTTTATAATTTAAACATATAATGTAAATCTAATACTACATGAAATGTCGCTATGAGTCGTCGTTCGAGTTGCCATATTGAATGTATTGAATTTCGATTTGAAATTGAAAACACTTGGAGAATGTGTTTCGTAGCCAGGATCGGATTTGGAAGTCAAGCGGCCTTGGGACAACGAAGGAATGGAGGCCCCAAAATATTAATTATTTTACAAAAAAAGACCGTTTTTCGTTTTTTTTTTAATCTTTACCTCATGGATACAAACTACAAAATACACATTAAAAAGCATTGAAACTGAAATTCTTGATCAAATCAAACATTTATAGTAAATTGAACCTTGCAATAATGGCTTGGTGATGTATCAATATAACAACATTAATATGTTTAGTACACAAACTTAATAATATTGTTATCTTAATAAAAATCCAATAAATATGTTTGGGAGGAAAAACGTAAAAGTTGGTGACCAGTCGTAGTTTGGATATTTTTTTACTTTTTTGTGGAGCTCCCACTATCGTGGAAACCCTGGGGTAGTAGTCCCTGATGCCCTGCACTAAATTCGGTCTTGATCCTATCGTTTATTCAAATGTTGCAGCAGCATACGTTTCTTAAAAAACTGATATATATATACTGTTTATAAGCTATGTATTCGGTACTTGATACAAAGCTCTTAATAATATATATATATATATATATATATATATATATATATATATATATATATATATATATATATATATATATATATATATATATATATATTTATTCCTAATACATTTGCGCATTTTTTTAAGCAAGATGAATTGATGAAAATTATCTCAATTTTAAAAACATATTTGGATGATATTATAATATCATTACTAAAAAACTGTTGGATGGATTTAATTAAATTTGCCATTGTCTTAGTTTATTAGCTAATTCAACATTAAGGGTGCTTCTCTTCTTCATTACTTGTTTAATTTTCAAGGAATAAGTACTGGTTTAGTCTATAATTACTTTTCCATTATATAGGGGATATGCTGTAAGCCAAAAAAATATGGTTTTTAATTAACAATGCACGGTTAACGATTTTGAAAACCTGACGAATTAAGTAACTTAGCTAATACTTGAATAAGTATCGAAACGGTAGCAAAATAGACTAACAAACTTGACCTCCCACATTAAATTTATGTGACTCTTGTTAGTTGACATTACTGCTGACTTGTTAATGTTAACAGCCATCGCTCATATCGTTATTAGCTAAAAACGTAGTACTATCATTTTAATATGAACTACATCTTCAGCTAAATGGAGTTTCAAATTCTTTCTATTTAAAATATACTTCAATTAACGGTAGAATTTAGTAGTAGATTGCTGCCATTGTTATTTAACACTTGTTCCTAAATTTGCACTTTCCTAATATCCAACCACAATAAAAAAAACACTTTCCTATTATGTAATTAAAATGGTAAAAGAGTACTAATTACACTTAACCGGTGATAAAGAAGCGATAGGATATAATGAATACAATTACTACGTAGATTACGTTAAATTGTAATAGTGACCGAGACTGATTTCTCGGTATAGAAAAAAAATATGGATTGGAGGAATGAATGAAATTTCCTTCGATCAAATTGAATTGAACTAAATGTGACCTATCTTTATTACAGCTAGTCAAGACATGTCTTTAAAATATTTATCGCCATTAATTTAAAAAAAATCTAGAGATAAATTAATTTATTATTATGCTCAACACTTTAATATATTTCTATAAACTTGTACTCGTTGTAGTTGTGAAGGAAGTTTATAGTTATTTCATTATAGAGGCGATATATTAAAAGGAATTGTGTGTTAATAAAACGTGTTAGTCCATTCTTTTCACGTTTATTTCATTAATTCCATGAATAATTGGACCCTCAGAGTTGTGAATCTTAATGAGATTTATTATTACCTTGCGCACAAGAGGCACATTCCTTCAAGATATTTGTTTAAAATACGGTTCTCTCAGTCGTTTTATCAAGAAAAATTTAATTTAATTTGTAAACTGCAAAAAAATGTTAGCCTCTTCCCCTCTATTTTTATTATAGCTCTAACATTTCTCAGTAGAGCGCCCACATTAATTATAATCAATAATGGCAGAAAATAACTTAATCAGATATATACCTATTATTCTATCGATCTATATATATTTAGTGGTAAATAACACGTACATACTATATATTTCAGAATATGTAAAATATCACTTCTATTTTCTTAGTGTGTGTAACATCGTTGACACGTGTTTCTTCTATTCGTAGCGACTTCATTTATAACTCTTGTCACTGTGTGAAATTTGTCTTTTAATATCTTATTTATTTTACGTTTTCTTTTATTTTCATAATACCAGTAGTTAATTACATTTTTTATCTTCCTCATTTTCGTTAGCTTGAGTAACAATATTTTTTTTGTATCCGTATTATTTTAAGAGGCAGCTATTAGATAACATCTCAGGCAGTATGTTTGGACTTGCAAGAATGTGCAGAACAAAAGTTTGCAGATGGGCTATGTGTGTCAACTAACTCTTCGAACAAGCTATGAGTGTGAAATGTAGTAGTGTTATGTGCCGTCTCCTGCAGCTCAGAGATTTGTTGGTGGGTATCTCTCAGTAGTGGTACGCCGAAGGGTCTGCTCGTGGTACTCATTAAACCTATGTACTAGTAGCTGTAGCCTATTAAGCTCCTTTTCTATATTTAACATATAATATTGATAGTAGAGATTTTAAGTTGTAGTAAATTTTTCAAACCTCCAATAGTACTTTCTCATTAGCTTCCCGTTTGTTGTTCAGCTGGGCACACAAATCCTTGTTTAACTTTAATTCTTATAATGTCAGTTTAAGTTTGTTCTCCTAGCGTTACATTAAAATAAGGGACCGGTGGGGCAAACCAACCAAAGAGACCATAACCATAACTGCGTTGATATATCTAGTAAAAATGTCACAATGTGGGTGATCGATTTTAATTTGTTTTTCAAATCACAACCGAAAAGCATTAAGTAAGTATGATATATATATATTTAAACAATAAGGTACTTATGATATTGGGTGTTATGAGATAAAAGATAAGATGGGTTCCTTAAATAAAAAAAATATTAAGGAATAAACTTGTGAATTGTTAAGCTTTAAAGTGAAAATACTTGGTTAGATTCAAATACCCCCCACCATCCCCCTCTAGCTAAACGGTTTATTTTGAAGTGTGAAAAAATTCACGATGGTAGTACGAGTAATAGTCGGTTGACTTAATTGACATAGTATTTACAATGTTAGAAGATCCATCAAAATAATGTACTACAGTATATTTGAAAAAGATTTACAAAAAGTCTGTGAGAGAAAGAAATGTCTTTCTATCCATCCATCATAAGCAACTACGAAACCCTACATGGCGCGTGTCCCAATGCGCAGTTGACTGTTTTTTTTTATTTTATTACCTATTTTACAAGAATGAATAATGGTTTGAAAAACTACAATAAAAGTGAAACCAAACATTAATTAAAATAAATTCTCAAAGTCGTTAAATCTTATTTAATTGTGAAATACTTAAGTAGAAATTATAAACAAATGGCTAACTTTTTAAGAGTACTTCGGGAATTTCACAGTTAAAGCCAATCGTATGTAAATATTCTACAATTCGTTTGTTTAGCTAAATACGGAGGCGCCTCGATTGTTAATTTGTTTGTTCTCAATTGTAATTAAAACAAATTAATTAATCAAACAATGTTACAAAGCAAATTAATTTATTTAAATGTTTTTTCTATTGTGTTTGATTACATTTTTTTTACAATAGTTAATCGTGTTAATGTGAAAAGCTCTGTAACGATTCTGGCAATTAAATATTAGTTTAAACTAAATGAGATTTAAAATAATATTCCCAAGCACGACTCTGCAAAAATTTACTCATTTTGACTCTATCCATTCCATGTTCTACGAAATTGAGTATCAGAATTAATTTGAAGGCATCTTGATATAAAAACGCCTTCCTATCGTAAACACTTTGACAACTCATTTAATCCGAAACTCCCGGAACGAATTAAAAGTTGCGGTACTTTATATTTTAATATATTATATTATTTCTAAGGAAAGAATTTTTATCAAGTTTTCAAGATATCAAATTAGACCTTAAAATAAATATACTCACGTTTAGTACGATGATGAAAAAGTCGAGTGTGAACAGAAACGACGTGATCGGATTGAAGTTTAACTGAAACAACAAAATATTTAATATATTAACAACACAGCTTAAATTGAATATTTTTAGTCTATTGTATATCACATACACACAGAAACGCACTCACTCACACACACACAATCACTGTCACGATATTAGAAGGTGACACTTCTGCTCTAGTCAATGATTGTAACTTTCACATATACACAATACACTCCATGTTATTTACACGTGAACATAACAGTGTATCTAACTACTACATAATTATTACACAGACACTAATGTAACAATAACAAAACCATTTTATGTTATTATATCAAAGAACTGTCAGTAGTATATATTTTTTTAGTAATGCTATAATCTCTGATTACTTTGCTAGGAATATGGCGTGAATATAAATAAATAAATAAAATATAATATTCAATATTGACTGTAAATAAAGTTTGTTTTCACCATCTAAATCATCAAAAGAATTTGTGAAATAAAAAGCGTTTCAGAATAGCAGTGAATAAAATACAAATATTTGCAGCAACATGTTGAAGGGGTAAATCGCTTGCAATTTTTATCTTTACATTCAATTTATAGAGAATTTTTTACTCTAACGGTTCTGTTGAGTGTTTCAAATTCAAAAATGTATACACTTGTTATTTTTTAACTCGGTTCAGAATTTATACGTATGTTTTAGCTCTTGCCAGTGACTTTGTCTGCTCACTTTTCTCCCGTACTTTATGAAGTTATAAATTTAAAACCCAAAAGTTTATATAACATCCATACCCTTACCTCTTATTGTAAGTTAAGGTTATTAATAGAGATTAAAACTATCCTATCTTTTAAGTTGGATCAAATAATAGATATCTACAAAATGTCATTGAAATCGGTTCAGTTGTTTCGGACATTGTAACACGGAGTTTTTATATAGAGATTTACTGAACTAAAAAGATGCATTAAACACGAAATAATCGAATTTGATAATATCGTAATTAACTTTAATATAATCAGAAATGTTAATATGGAAATTTCACAGATTTTTTCAATTAAGTGTCTACAATCATCAAGGAACAAGAAGTATGTCCTACGTATAATACACTTTTTAAGTTGAAAAGTCTAATAAAACTTCATTGATATTTCTTCTGTAGATCTTATATGAATTATCGATATTATATTAAAATTAAAATCAAAGGTAAAATAATAGTAGGTATATACGATTTTTTTTCGATTGACCAACAACTCAAAATTCAAATTAAATTGTTCTTTAATCTAATCGGCTACTAAGATTGTGATATATTCAGCCAGTGAAATATACCGTCCGCCTGCTTTTATCCCAAATTTTCGCTTTTATATATTCTACCAATCCCGTCCTTCTCTTGCGACACCTTTAACGGTATCCCTTCCATTGTTCCGTTATTTGTTCTTCCCTTGTAAGAAGTCTTCCAACACCATCTGACTTGCAAGACATCTCTCGATCTCTTTTGTCTCTCTTGCCTAATTCGGTATCGTTATATGCCTTCCAAAACCTTCCTTAACACATTTATTTATCATATCGGTATTGTCACTTTTTGATTGCATTCGTTTTTCTGTTAGCACAGTTTGTACCTTGCATGCATCACTATGTATCAATGTTAATCACGAACTACCCTTTAAATTTTACAAATATTAGCTCCTCTTATAGAATGAGATGGAAACTCATTATAATTTTCATTAAGGAATTTACTTCTTTCAAATGTAGAATGAAATTCTTTTGTGATGTTTCTGGTGGTGTTTCTGTATCGATACGATTCAGGAGCAAATTTGGGTGACAGTGATCATCTATCACCAGGTTTTTCTCAGCCACACGTTCATTAACGTTTTATTTTATAAAAAATCATTTCTGTTGGTTTTCATAAGTTGTATTTTTAATACTTTTAATAATTATATTTTTAATAATTATTATATTATTTTTTTTATTTTTATTATACGAGACATACCCACAGTACAACTTTAAATAGGTAATATTTAAATAATAAAAAATGTAATTTAACAGTGAATGAAATAAATATGCATTTGATGTTAAAGCTGTATATAAAAAATTTTATGCAGCCTTTATCTTCTTTAAGCTATGAGTTCAGTTCATCCATTAATCCACCTTTTCTAGACTTGTTTAGAATGACGTCACTCACGTCACAAAAAGGTCGACAACGGAGAGTGTCGAAAGTAAATAACGGACGTACGCACTATTGTTCTTCTATTTTCCTATAACGAGGGGACCTTCGTGAAGGTGGGGAACGTGTGTTATAAAAAATAATTGTGTCTACTTTATTATTCCCACCTCCAAGACCGGCAACGCTCTTGTGAATCCTCGGATGTTGCAACAGTTCATGGGCGGCGGTGATCACGTATTTAGCTGTGACCCGCCAGCTCGTTTGCCCTCCTAACTCTTACATAAAAAAAAATTAATCACTGTAACCTATATTTACTTGTTGATTTCGTCAGGTGCTCTGACATAAAATCTTTCCGGGTGGATTACAATTTCATTTAATTTATATTGCCACTGTTAAGAGTTTGCTCTACTTAAGTAGATGACCTTTTAAGCTATAATAAATTTTGATATATATCGTATTTTCAAAAAAATATATAAAAAATCTAAATTGCGGGGACCATTACCGATCATTTGGTGATAATAAAATAGAATAAAAGTATTGCAATTATTTGTTTATAAATATGTAAAACCCGCAAATTGTTAGCTTCAATTAAACTGTATAGCAAAACTTATGAAGTGGTTTATTTTCTAACTTTTGTTTCATAACAATAATCGTTATGATATCGCTTTTAATTGACTAGTGTATGTGTATTCTATTTAAAAATTAAAATAATATTTCTTGTGTATATATCCCGGTAGTTTAAATTCCAGGAATTGTATTCCATTCCACTTATAAAGGGGTGTTATCGCTAGTAATTTGTAATTGGGAATAACTTAATTACCCTCTATAATGAAGTTATAGATAGCAATGATTACTTAACCAAAGTAATAAGCATAAGTGCTACTGAGGAACACTAATCTCCCATCGGCGGATTGTACTAAACTTAAGAATTCCACTCGACCTACACCCAATTCATTTTAAAACCAATTCGTAAGAGGTTCAGCTTAATAAATCACCCGATAACTTCTATCGTGCGATAGGTTAGTACGTCTTCAATATTGTATATGAATATAAATATATTTTATTGAATTTGAATCATTTATTTAACAAGATAATATATCCTATTCCACAGTATTGTATAAATTATAGTTTCTACATAATTCCTATTTTCAAGCGATCGCTAGTGTTGTAAATTAAAAGTGCTTTGCATTTTGTGATTTTTGGTTGGACTTAACCTCGTAACGAAAATTATATGAACATTCAATATAATATTGACTATGGGATAGATAAAAAGGGATAAAATATTAACGATTTTTATTTTATCTTTTTTATTCTAATACAAATTACTCCGCAGTATCTAAATCAGTTTATTGCAACAATACTCGTCCTTAATTAACAAATATATTTATAATATTTAATATTTTATCAATAGTAAAACTGAAAGATAATTTCATTTATAGAACTCCATTATCTTTCTTGAACTTTCATTATCTGCCACTAAAGGTTGAGATCGTTTTATGTGCCTGTAAGAGAGGTTAGCTGTAAATATAAATGTATCAATATTAGTTTTGGATACATTACAATTTTATTTCTCGAGCAATTTTCTTTTTGTAATTTTGCTATATTATATAGATATAGAATATTAATTTACTTGAGACACTCAATACTATTACTTTAAAAAACATACATTTAGATAGAAAAAAAGAGTTACTAGCATAAAAAAATTTAAGTCGATTTTTTATTAAGATTTATTATGTGTAAAGATATTATATTCAGTTTTAATAATGGTAACTAAATATTGTGTAACTTTTAATAATTACGAAAATATTTAGCTATAATAAAACTTACTTTCTATTTAAAAATATAAAATAATTGAATTATAGTCTCTACTACTGGATACTATATGATATAATGCCTTGAAAATAATGGTAATAAACGACAGTAGTATAACAGTAGTCTCGTCGGTATGGGTTATTATTTTTTAACAGCATATGCAGCAGCATTAGTTTTACTAGCCAATCCACATATGAGAACCACATTGCAATTTAGGGTCCACATTATTCCAAGCGAAACTGGTTCAACCACTTCCATCCCAGTGACTGCGCTGCGGCTGTAGCTGATGTGATACTACTAGATGGAAGTTCGCGGCCTTGGTTTGATGGGTCTGTCAGGGCTGCAGTAGCCGGCAAAAGGCAGGCGTATCAAGCTTGGGCTAATGCGTTCGTCACTAAGGATTCGAACTCTAGTTTTCTGAAGAGATAATATAATAATTCCTCCAGATTCATCAAACGACAATTTGAATAGAGTACAGAGTTCAAACATGTCGTCGAAGGTGGCGATCAGCTGGTAAGGCGCCCGAGGCCCGAAACTCGTAAGTTTTGGGCCCTTCTTAAAACTACTTTTAGCAGCTTTGCCAGCCGTCCGTCCGTCTGAGAGTCATTCTCCATTGAAGATGGCCTACCGCCATTGCAGGCGGGGATTGATTCTCTGGCCCATACGACAAAAGAGAAAAGCGATTCCACCTTTATTACTTATTTATTTTATTTTCAAACTGTACCATGGACGACCAAAACGATATGGCGAAAACCTTTCTTTCTTTCTTTCGCTTCCTGACTATAGGCGTGCCGAGAGTTAATTAATACAAGGGCATCACCAGATTTCTCACTGCGCACTGATGTATACTGGTCGTTCTTGACTGTTTTTACTTGGACTCCAAACTCGTGAACATTTCAGTCCCGATCAGCCCAATATTAGCCTCTATCCGTCGACCGCGTACACCGTTACCCTATAAACAGTTGGACTCTTATATATATATATATATATATATAAGGTACTTTTGTTTGTATATATATACATACATATGTTACAACAACAAACACAAGTTCGTTTTACCTGTTACACGACTCAAAAACGAATATTTCTTTTATGAGTATTTATTTTATGGAGCATTATACACTTTTTCAACAATTTCCCAGTAAATGTTCAGATTTTATCGTTTAATAAATTGTCAAGGAAGAGTTTTGTGCTAACGGACACTACAGTATTTCCGAATATCTAGAACATGATTTATGAAGCGCTCACTGCCAGGCTACTTTGAAATTTATTATAAATGTAATTTAGGTCTTACGGTTTTATAAATATCATGTCTTTTATGACTGACTTTTAGAAAAGATTTTTAGATTTTAATATAGATTTTTAATCTTTAATTTGGCATGAAAAAAATCATTAAAAAAGGCTGGTGAGTTTACGTCATCAGCTCTTCTCTAATCTTGCTCAGGTAGTAGGACCACCTGAGCAAGATTAGAGAGTTTTGGAAATGAGTTTTGGAACAAGTTTTGGAAATGAGAAGAAGTTTTGTGTAAAACTTTCTTTCAACAAGAATTTTAATTTTAAGACTTTATTACCAACAGATTAAATTGAAAATGTGCGAAAAAGTAGGACTTTCCATTGTTATTGTTTTAAATATAAACGATTCCGAAAGTGTTATTAATTCAGAGCTAGCATACAGCATTTACTAAAGAGAAGAGAAATGAATGTTAGCAATGTATGCAACGGCAAAGAGGAATGCTTTAATAATAGTCTTAGATGATGCCTAATTAATGTGCACAGGCATCCGCATTCTACATTGCAATTAAAGCGGGTGATGCCATTTTCGAACTCAATGGGCAATTGTACACTGATTTGGAGTTTAAATTTATTACGTAAAATGCCTTATTTTAAAATAAGGTTTTAAAATAAGGGTTCATATTTTAATTTAATAACGAATTTTTAATTTTTAATTAGGGAGTTTAGAAAATTTTATAAATATCATAATTTTTGATAAAAAATTTAATGAACACAGAAGTTAACTTCAATTTATAATAACATAATAAATAATGTTGAGAATATTTTTTTACTACAGTAGTTCTAGTCCGACTGAAAAAACTTTTTGCTTTATGTAATTTTTTTATTGACCAACGGTGACTACAATGTGCGTATACTAGTAACATTGTATAGCAAAATTATGATCGACAAGAAGTATTAGAAAGTATTGCGTATAATATTAGTAGTAAGCGATTGATCATCTTGCTAGACACGGATTTCTTTTTTTATCATTATGTTGTGTGGTTCTTTTCAGATCAGGACGCATTTGGAACCCTCATAGCCTTAATTTTAAGTTGGAGAATGTTTTTATAGAAGGGCTTATGGCTAAGTATAATATCAAAAAAGGCCTTCCTGACACTTTTACTTAAAAGTATTGATTCAAAGCGAAAAAGATATAACTACATGTATATATATATATATATACATATAGTTAAATCAATTATTAATTCATACATTCGTACAATGATTTTTTATTATTATTTATTTATTTAATTCTTTATTGCACATCGAATATACAAAGCCAACCCAAAACGTACAAGAAATCTCCCGTAAAAGTGGAGTGAAAAAATAAGAATAATAAATTGACAATACATACAAATGTTTTTGTGTACTTATAAATGATATACACATATGGGAAATAATTGATTCACAGCTGCTGCGATAATTGATCACCTGTATCTTAAAAGAATTTCTTTATGGTGCTTTTAGTTCATGAATCGGTAACCGATTAAGTTTCCAACAAAACATTGAAATGTGGATCACATTTATAGACGATGAAAGTTTAGAGTATTTGCAAGCTGTATTTTAGATTTCATAAGTAGATTTATCATGTTTAGAAAAGGGAATAGAAATATTTTAAAGTTTTGATTGGGGCGAAAAGTCATTACCTTTTGGCTAGTTGTCGTCCGCCGCCAATGATAACTACCTGATATTTGAAGGATTTATCGAAATACAAAATCAATCGGACCACGAGGATATTATACACATGAGGTCAAAATTAATGGAAGTAATTGTTTCTTTCTCTTGTGCACTCGATAATAGGTATACTTAGGACATAGTCTGAGATATTAATTCGAGTCAGAAGAGCGAGGAGACCATCGTGGTATTGAAGGTATTACTAAAATTAATACAGTCACATTCATGGCTTCACGAAAGTTCTCGGGGATTTTCAGTTAGGCTGTTGTAGTATTATAACTAGATCTAAAAGCTGTTTAAAAGGTAAATTGAATGTTAATTCATTTAAATTAAATAAATAATAGTTAGTGAAATGAGAGGAGATCTGCTGATAAACAATAGATTCACTAACTTTAGAAAAAAAAAGAAGTGTAAAAATAGGACAAGTAAGGATCGGATATTTTAGGAACTGGAAGAATTAATACCTTATACCTAATACCTTATGTCACATTTCAGGAAATGTGTTAGAGGATATAAAAAAAATATACCTAAGTAGTTCCATTCAAAATGTAAAGTAAATCTATTACAAAAAAGGGACCAATGCGAGTCGGACCCGTCCACCGAGGATTCCGTACATTCATTTATAACCTACAAATAGAGGAGAATTGTTTTTTATATATTTTTCATTATAAATAAGAATTTGTGTCACAAGAAATAATTAAAATAGGTGTTGAAATGTCTAAATCAGGCCCTGTCCTAAGATTCCGACCTGTATTAGTACTTTCAAATTTTAACTTTGTGCCCCTATGAGTTTGTATTATTAGAATTTAATTACAAAATAGTTTTCAAATAGTTCTTTAAACTTCTACTTTAATACGATGTTACTTGCTCAATAGTTCTAGGTTCAACCCTTTGGCTGCCTGGGAACTGCTAAAAACCTTTTCAATTGATGGTGGAAAGCGTGAAATATTCTTTTCTGGTGGCATAATCAATTTTTACTATGGTTTAGAAGTTTTATTTTTTACAGCTTTAATTCGATATGTACTTACCTTAGTACATAGTTTTAATTTCAATTCGATACTTCCATGCGTTGCAGAAATTAAAAATTTTGGCAGATAGACAGATGGACAGACAGGTAGATAGACTTTTACCTCTGGTCTAATTACAAGTTGAAAGGAAAAAAATCATAAAGCAAAAATCGGAAAATTTGCTTAAATCGGACATCGTTCAGGAAATAATCGAGGGATCCATTTTAGAAGAGGAAAAGCAATAATCTTTTAAAGAATCAATGTTCATGTTGAGTTATTTAGCTAGTTGTAAGAGAAGTTAACAAGTTATATGTTGCCAAAGAAGATAGTGAACTTGTATGACGAATGAACTATATTGACATTTTAAATACCAAAATAATCTATTTCACCATTTTTTGCTGCTTTGTAAACGAAACAGTTAACTTTATTATGGTCCGAAAATGTTTAGTCACAAGGTAATCATATTTTCTATTTTACGAAATTATTTTGAATTTATAGATAATTTCATTACAAATCTATACTCCATATAGCCCAATTCGAATACCATGCGATTTCTTTTTATATTATACCGTTAAAAAAATGCTTCGTACTACTCGTAAATTACACAACGAGGCTGTCGAAGAATTTTGACGGCTTTTTTTCGGTCTATTGCAAGAGACTTTTTTTTATGCTTTGAAATATGGTTCACCGGTATGCGTGAATGCATAGAGGTTGAAGGAAAATTGTTTGAAGAGTTGTAAATATAGATTTTTCATATTCATACATATTTTACTAACAATTTCGTGAAAACCCTGGTAGATAGACAAACCAATAAATCAGAATCATGCCAAGGTATCTTGCCACTATGGAAAAAATATGATTCGATCGAGAACTAATATACAAATATATGTATGTATATGTATTATGTATATATCTATAAATATATATATATTTGCAATAACTGTTGCCAGTGATTCAACCGTCAACCCTAGCTCTAAAATAATAAGTCCTCTCTTATTGTTTAAATTTTTTTCAAATTCATATATTTTGCAGTTATAGTTCAATTTTATATATATTTTTTTTTAATTAGAGTATTTTCTTTATTAAAGTTTATTTTTACAGGTTACCTTTTGACCAAAACAATGACTTGTAACTACACAATATATCATTAAATTACGCTGACGATTTTTATATTACAACACACAAGCAAGAAAAAAATATTTTTTATTGATCGATTCTATTTCTTCTTTTATTTGGCCTTTTTAAAAAAGTATTGATCATTAAACCCCAAGCCTAATTATGAAGAACCATTAAGTAAAAGCTATTATTGTTAGTTTTTTCATGGGTAGTAAAGATTTTCTCACAAGGTCAAACTAATATCAGTCACTGAATATATATTTTTATATATTTTTCACACCTAACAGACACTTTTTTTATGAAAAATGAGAACGAACGACTCTACGGGTCACCGATAATAAGTGATCAACACCACTCTCGAACTATTGAAACGTGGCTGGCCGTGGAAGTGAGAGAATACGCCTCTTCTGACAGGGCCCATGAAGTTCATTTCACATCTTTGTGGTACATGGAGGCAAGTTCCTAGAAAACCGCATAGTAGAATAACGCCACGCATTCTGGTGATACAAATGGTAATGCAGTCGGTGATGTTTTATGCTGTTATGGAAATTGGCGACAGATCAAATAACTTTTCCTAACACTCCCTGTTGTAAACGTACAAAGAAACTACGTCTCTATGCAATGTTAAACAGTCCAACCGTTCACAGAGCACCGAAGCACAGTTTTAACAATCCAAATAGTTTTACCGATATATGTAGTATCTTAACTACGTACATTGGAAAACGGTAGAAGTTGATTTTTGGGTATACTGGACCAGAAATGAGAACATTATTCCATGTATATCCGGACCTGCTCTTATGGAGCGCGAATCTTTGGAAAAGTTTGAAATACTGTTTTGCTCTATTGACCACTCCTAATTTCATCGAGGCCAACTTGACTATAAATCGACAGCCGCTCGAAATAACGAGGTCTAGTATTCTGATACTTGGCGATGCATTGAAGGGGAGACTATCGAAGAGCGGCGATACGACGAATGCGGTTTTAATAAATGGCAAAAGCGAGCCAACTCGTGTATTTTAGAGATTAAACATAATGAGGTTCAGGTTTCATTCTGGAGTCATTCTGGTAACATCCCCAGAAAGGGCTCTATAGAAGATACAAGTTTCATTCGACACTTGTTGACGTTCAATATGCAGAAGGAACAGAATTGATGATATCAAGCAGTCTTAGTACATCACAGTTTACGTGCTTGGGGTCCGAGCAAACCTAAATGCTTCGCCCACTAAAAGAAAGCTGGTAGGTGACCCACTTTCATAAACTCTGAAGAAACCCATAAACAGGAAACTTCAAAAGAAGCCCTTTGTGCCATAAACGATTGAAGTCTTTCACCTTATCCATAATAACTGGCAGACCATTTCTTTTGCTTTGAATACCTGCTGCGCAACTAGAAGTTCACCAGCCGACGGATCATGGCGAAAAGAATATTTTTAAAAAGTCAGCGTGCCTATTACTGGCAATTCATCACTTTACTATTTATAAATATCAGCGATATTATTGTAAAATTTTGTGCATTGTATATTTTGTATGAATCAAGCACACAAAATTGTACAATTTTTTTTAACACTAAAGGACTATTTTAAAAATAAAGTTAGATCAAGAAGAACTAAACATTTTATTAAAGATAGTAAATCACTAGTGTTGTTTAACATTTTGTTCAAAAAGTATAAGATGTCTTTAAAGTATGCTTATTGATACTGATTTGTATATTTGTATATTTTTAGCTTATATTTGCGAAAAAGTGCAAAATAGTTCGACAGCTAACCTCTGTTATTTTTCCGCGCGGATATAATATAATATAAAACTAAGATATTATACCGAAAAAAATATTGGTTAAGGTTATTCTTTAACAGAAATCCGTTACGGAATATTATTTCGTAAGGAATCTTTAATATTAAACTTGTAATTGAGCGATAAAGCTGTTTTAATGACTGATGCTATTACTTCGATCAATTGTCTATCACAGTCAAAATAACTTTTCTACGTAGTATAATTCAGGAATCAAATTATTGTCCATAAAAAGGTCGTTAATTGAAAATAATTTAGAAGAAATGACAATGGAAAATCAAACGATTTTTATGAATGTAAAAGTTGATTAAAGAACAATTATACAGCTTATTTCCACTCCTCCGTGACTATATATGGATAAGTTTAGTGAATTATTTGTTAAAACAATTCATCTTTCTTTAGGAACTTTGACTCACAGTTTTTAATATACAAACTCGGTCATATTATAATGGTTATTAGAAATAAACAAGAAATATATTGAAAACTAATTATTCCAAGCGACTTCATCGGTCTTCTCATCCCATCCCTAGCGATTCAAATTCAATTACTGCAATCTCCGATGTCTTCAGGAAAAGATTTTGCTAAACCATTGTGTTTACAACGTCGTCGTCGATCAAAGATATAAACGAGAAAAACTTTTCACTAGAAGCAGTACTAGACTCGAGTCTAATATCACAATTTATGTACAACAATATACAGCGTAATATCTGAACAAAAATACAACATAATCAATTTAAATTTAAATTCTGGTTTCACCTTGTTTATAAATCAGGACGATTTTTAAATATTACCTAGATTTTGTCAGCTGTTAGTTCAATATAAATCAGGTGTTACCAGTTGCTCCGTTTGCGGTAAATGTTATTGAAATAAATAGTAAATTTCATATAAATTATCCATCTAATTTATATGTGTATATATGAAAATAAGATAAATAATAAAAAAATACTGAATCTTTTATTTTTTTTTGTTTCTAGATGTCAGCATGTTGACGTTGCAACAGTATTTTAATTAAATTTATCACTTTTTATTTAATAAGGATATTTTTTATAAAATATAGTTTTTGTAGAGGATAGGTTCTGGATTATTAACCTGATATAGAAGTATATTTTGCACTTTTAATAAGGATTTTTGGAATATTATTAATGTTTTAATGTATGCAATTAACTAAATAAAAAGTTTACTATAAAAATCTTCCAAATATTGCATTAGTAAGAAATGTAGTGTATGTGCAAAAACTGTTATTATCTTAATGTGCTACATGACTGCTGTGAATCCTCGCATATGCCTCCGTATAAAAGGTACCCAGCATTACGATAACATTTACGATAAAACTTACATTAACACTTAATCAAGTTTGAAATAAAATATAAGTCTTTTTTTTGCTATACTGGTGACAAAAAAGCAGATGATCATTACATTTAAACCGTCAATTTAAAGAGCTGCTTGGTTTAGATAGGACTACCCCACTAACAATTTTTTTTTTAAATATAAGTTAATCTTTGCAAGAAACGCCTTTCTTACTTCGATGCTATTATTTATATTAAATTTTTAATCTTATTCGATATGAAATGCAGCAACTCCGAAAAAAACCTTCCCGCTCTAAAACTTTTCGCAGATTTATTTCCCTGTTAAAAATTATATTTTAGGTTGTAGCAACGTTTTTAGTACAAAAATATAACAAAATTATATTATTTAGTCACATTCACGTTCCATGAATTCATAAGTGGTACTCGTATCTGTTCAGATTTTTCTGAAATGGAATAACTAAAAAGTTATGCACCAATTTTAATACCTAACATAATCTTGATTAGTCTTTAGTCAAATTTAGTATTTGTTAAATATATATTTAATACATTACCTATATATATTTACTTATAAATTTATTTATGAGTATATATTTTTTTACAGATTTAAATATAGTGGGCTTGTTTTGTTATAAACAATTTTTTTTTGTTTTATCTCTCTATCTAGATATTAGTACATAAACATGCATTTCCTTATCGTAGTAGGTACATATTAATAACAGTAAATAGATGTTTTGAAAGTAAATATATGGTCTAGTCAATGAAGAAGGCAACAATCAGGAAATCAACAGCAAATGTTGAAAAGAAAGTTACGAATCTTTTCACCAAATAGAAAGATCTTTGTGTCCAAGTTATGATTGGCAATGAGTTATGTATAGGCTGTTATTTTATACTTTAATTTTACAAAGCTTTACTCTGTTCTGTTGAAAAATATAAGATTCTATAAGGATTATATTACAATAATTAAATAACGTAAAATTTAGTCATCTTTATCAAAGAAAGTTTAAAAAAATATATTTATTCCTAAAATTACTGTACGGAGAGTTTGTTGCTACAGACTTGAACTACTACTACCTCTTTTATCTATATAAGTAGTAGTAGCAAAAATAACCTGGCGACGATCGAACCTTAGTACTCACGGTATATCACATTCTAAATATTCGGCAATATTGTCATATCCTTGAGTACACAAAGGCATGAGCGTTGAATCAATGATGATTAAATTAATGTTTACTACGAAGTTGGTACAATATTTACTAGCCCTATATAATTATATAAATAAGGAATATAATAGAAGTATAATATATATAATATATATATATAATATATATATAACGTGTCAAAGACGATGTTTTCTAGAAAAGAAAATGAGGTAATGAAAAAAGTCCTCAAAGTATATAATAGTGAATACATAGATTTAATATATTATGGAGTTACCCTTATTTTATCAGTCAATATGAATTAATGAATTAAAGCATCTTAGTCTTTGTGACTAAATGATGAGATTTAGATAATGTTAATTATAAGTGAGATGAAACATGAAATCAATTTAATAGAAAATTTAGTAAGAGGGAAAGAAATAAGCATAGGTTACTTTGTTTCTGTTGCGATTTGTTATAGTTGGCATACGTAACAATAATAATAAGTAAAGGTATTGACTATTTATTTACAATGATTATATTATAAATTCGTTTTTATATTATTCATTAACTCATAAGGTATTTATCATTTCAAAACTATTAACGACTAACTAATCATGTTATAGTCAATAAGACGACTAAATTGTATCTATAGATAAATAAATCAATATCTATGTTTAATACAATATGTATTAAAATAATATAAAAATCATATTTTAACTTTCAATCTAAGAGTAGTTTTTAACCAACAGTTTAGTCAATAATGTAGTCAGATGACATTAAACAATTTAATTAATTAAAATGCACATAATTTTATAAATAAAACAAAACAAAATTAATAAATATGATTAAATAATATTTTATTCGCTTCACTATTTGTTATTTTTTACCTAATGCTATATATACTTTAAGATTTTTAAGAAGAGCGTCGCAGCGTGAACCCGCCCTTTTATGAAGGAAAGTCATTGTATTTCACCGCTAATTAGTTCTGCGACATTTTCCGAACAAATTATCGTTTAAAATATCAATTTATTTTTTTTCAATATAATAATATTCGAAAAAAAAATATCATTGTAATCTTTAAGCAAGAAAATCTTAAAATATCATAGACGCTACGTGTTATTAAATAAACAAATAATTGTTGTATATTATGGTTTTATATCCTTATTTCAGAATAAAAATATCAATGACTTTGACTACATCAAAACAGATATTTCAAATGAAAATAATTGCTGAGATTTCTGCAATCTTTCGAATAAGTGATATAAGATGGTATCTATTTTATTTTATTCTTTAGGCAGCTATTAATAAATAAATAGAGAAAAACACACATAAGAGGGAAAGGCATGTAATAACCTGAAACTAATAATTATTTACCTTTTTTCACCTGTATTACCTAATAGATGATATATAAATATGTTAGGACTGGAACCTTTATAATGTAGTATGCATCTTTATTAGAAGCATCTTACTAAAACATATACAAAAATTTTCAACATTCGCAAATTAATTTAACAATTGCTTCAGCGGATAATCAATTTACAAAAACATAAAATTTCGCTCACAGTACTATTAATTATTTTATCGCGACCACAACTATATCGCAAAGCGGGACAGTCTTAATATTAAACTACATACATTTTAAATACGATTATGGAAATACATTTTTTAAATTTATTAATTAAATCTTACCGTTTGCAGATAGAACAGATAGACAAGGTTAACAACCTCCACTAGTGTCTCTAGGCCCATAGCAAACACCCATGGCAGCAGCATGAACTTGATGTCCTGAAATAAACCAAATTAAATTAACTGTACATATTTACATGTTTTATATGACGTTACAAAGCGAACTACGTCCAACAGTTGAGTTTTTTTTAACATATAACATTTAAAGATAACAAATATGACATGAACGCCGTTAAAAAATTAAAATAATAAGCCAGAATTATTTTATTATCTATAAATACAAATAAAGTTGAATTATCTGTTTGTAATTCCAAGTTAACACCTTTCAATAAATGCATATTAAAGTATATAGGGAAGGGGGAGCATAACGCGGCCGGGGGGCAAAGCGGGATGCGCTTTACGTAGCTTGAAGCAAATGCTGTAAAAACTGTCAAACCCGTCGCTGTGATTGATCTTTTGACAGCATAGGACCTTCATAGGTGACCCACGCCATTTTGACAGGTGTTTGTGTGATATAAACAAAAATAACAAAACCAGTGTTTTTCTTAAAATTTTTAATGACATTGTACATCAGTTCTTTCTAAAACGTATTCATGTACTGTGGTATGTTATAATTTATTAGGAATCAATTACTCTGCTGTTTTTTTAATAAAAAAACACGGTGATTGAATAAAAGGTAAGATGGCGTCAGTTTCTGTTTAATTTTGACTAAGCCGGTGGGGCATGTGGGGTATGATGCCCGGAGCAAAGCGAGGCACTCGCACAAAACCCCCACTTTGCCCCGTTTTAAAGATTTCTAAGTAGTAATATGTTTCTTTTTTACGTTTTTAACTAATATGGTGCACACATACAAGAGGAAAACTCTACGCAAGCTATGAAACAAGCTGTACAGAGTTGTTTCCGGATTAATGGGCTACAAGAAAGCAGCAAATATGCACAACGTTCCACAAACAACATTAGGACGTTATGTTTCTAAATCTATCTACTACAATATCTGCTGCTGCAGGAGAAAAAAAGAGTATCAAAGATTTGAAATTAAAACCCATCCATCAGAAGAAAAATAAGATTGTCAAAAAAACAGGCAGCAAATGCTTTGAATATGATGATGATGCTGAATGGATCTATTGTGGTTATTTGTGGTCAGAGTCCACCGAGGGATGGATACGTTGTCAAAAATGTTTTCGATGGGCACACTACTCTTGTGAGAAGAAAATGATGAAAATGATGAAGAGGCTACTCATTTACGTGCATTGTGCAATGAAAACTATTTTTGAACTTTAAATTTTATTGAAAGCTTAAATAAATGTTTCTGTTAGGTGATTTAAATATATTTTTTTCGTTATTTTATTCGAAACTTTTAAAGGAGATATTTGTTTATAACTAACCGTAATTTAATACTTAGTTGTGTCAGGGTTCTATGTTTCTTTAAAGATTAAGTTTAATAAAAGATTAAAGAAACGTCTTGATATTGTTTGTATGATCTCTGATCTCTTCAACTTAAAATAAAAATAAAAAAGAGAAGTTTATTGTGATTTGTACTGATTAATTTATTGTTCTAGGGTTGTTTTTTTAAAAACTGTAGTTAAGTTGCTAAGAATTAAAACTATTTTGTTTGAAAATTGTTTCATTGTGGCCACCCCACTATGCCCCATATGCAACCCCACTTTACCCCTATGCACGGGGCAAAGCGGGTCAAATGCCTTTCTTAATTTAAATATTCATATCTCGTAGATTAATTACATTTTCAACATAAATGTATCTATAGTCATTCGCAATGAATTAGGCTATGATTTAAAGTTAACACTTTTAATTTAATCACATAATTTTTGTTTTTAGAAATGTTTAAACATTAAGTATCCCCCTCTTCCCCTACGCTTGTTATATTTTTTTTTATCTGTCTCTCGGTTTGTTTTAGTCCCCTAATCTCTATAACGACTGGACTGATTTTAACAGGACTTTCACTGGCGGATAGCCGATGTTATAAGGAGAAACTTAGGCTTCTCTTTTTTTCAAATGTATTCCTTAAAATATTTCATTCGTGACGGACTTTCAGTATTTCCGTTTTACAAGCACCACTCGCTAGTGGTGCTTGTACTACGCTTAGTATTATAGAATAAAATAAGATATGAAATAGCAAGATTTTTTTTTTTAATTATGAATAAATTTAAATACTTGTTCCAATAATCCTGTGTCTAATCTAATATTTAAGTATTTAAAATGTCTTCTTTAATTATATTAACATTCTCTTGATTTTGTATTAGTAAAACAAAATTTATTTTAATTATTCAAAGAAATACTAAAGGATTTATACATTTCGGTTGTTTATTTTTATTCTAGGAGGCGTATAATCTAAAAAGCGTTAAAAGAAACAGATTATATAAGGGGTTTATTAAATCAGCATACTTTTAATTGTACCTTTCTTCCATCTTATTTAAAATCAACAATCCTTTTTACACTTTGCCCTTTTCAGCTTTGCAACTAATTAAAAAATTTTAATTAATGTTAATCCATCAAACTTTTGAACCTAAACTGAATAAAATTTTGTGGGAAATTGATATTTTTTTTTTCACTTCAAATTTATATTTTAAATAAGACCTGTATTAACAGTCCAGTCATCATTCAATACTATTACTGGTACGCATCGTAATGAACACAGGAAATTTGGTTAATTACTTTTTGAAATATCACTCTCGTAATGAACCTGACTCATTGATGACTTGTAAACTACGTTGATTAAAATACTTTTATATATTATACATAAAGTAAAATTACATAACATGGTGTACCAATAATGTTTTATATAACCCTCAACTAGAAGTTTACATAGGACCATGTCAATGGGTTCTCTATCGGAGACAACGTGATATGAGCCTGAATGTTACTTATATTTTATATTATTCTTGATAACCTATACGCTTTAATATATTTATGTTAAAAATGTTAAATTTTTAAATTACCTTATGCACACCAAATATCAGAAGGACGCAGGCAATGAGCCCGAGAGTACTGCACGCCAGCAGAGTGATGTTCAGCGACACAGTGACTGAAACAAATATGATTATTATTACCACACTCATGTCTTCGTATTATTATTGTAATACCTAAGATTTTTTCTTTTTAAGATAGATTTTGTGACTTTGTGAATTCATTGATGGATAAGATATCAGAACATGGAAAATGGTTGACTTGGTCGACCGTGGGACATCAATTGTGTCTTCATTAATTCACAATATAGATAATTTCGATAGTACTAAAAATAAGCCGAATAAAATGGCAATTTTTTTTTTTTAGTTTTTACATTTTGATGAAAAGATAAAACGTAAAACAATTCTCTATCTCTCATCAGTATATAATTATCATCTTGTCATCGCTGCTTTTATTTGCACTTAACAAATTAGTAATTGGGTCCATACACATTTCCAATTTCCAATTATCTGAGCATAATTAACGATACAGTTTCATTAATAGTTAACTTTACAAAGTAAAAATATTTCAATACGATTTAACTTAAAAGATTTATCAATTTCTTCCTCTTTTGAGAAATATATATAAAATAACAAACCGGGTAACTGCGAGTCTGACTTACCTACCTAGGATTTTGTACAACTTTGTAGGCTACAAGACTTTGAAGATGTGACAGTCTTTTTTTCAAAATTTTCATTATGAATGGGAATTTAAAGAAATATATTTTGAACAACAACTAATAGCTTCAATTATAAATTTTGACCGTCTATATATTATATTTTATGATTTAATTGCAAAAGCATAATTTTCAAGGGCATAGACGGCCATATTTTAACTTTAATTTGGAAGTTTTATTTTTAAACAAATCGAAAGAGCTGTAAACCTTGGTACATGGTTTTAATTTCAACCTTAGATCTACACGTGTTTTTCAGTCCGACTGACAGACTGCAGTTTGACAGAAAGACGATAATACGGTACTATAAGTGGTGTAAGTGATGGTAATATAAAATATTACAATAAAAAATTGGCAGTAAAAGTAATATAATTATTACAAGCATAAAAAAATGTCGGAGTGGTTAAACCATGTCAAGTAGTACATTTTGTACGGTGACCTGGATGTAGACAAATACTCGCAATGAACAATTGTGAGTAAATATATACAAAAACAAATTCATTTATGTTTGCTATTTTACTACATTCCATTTATTCCTGGCCTTAATGGCTGCATATTTTACGATGAAAGAAAATTCTTAGGAATTTTCTTTAAATGCCCTAATTCCAGACACGTTGTATTTAAGACTGACCAACATGCCATCTTATATAAAACAATGATCTAAAGATTTCTTTATCAATATTGATTTGTTAAAAATAACTACCGTTACAGGTCAAAGGCCTCTCCACGTTCGATGAAACGTCAAAAATAATGGATGGAAAACGTAAAAAGTTATGTGACCAAGAAATAAGTTCCCACTTAAGTGACATATTATACAATAGTATCAAAAGAATTGACATAGTACTTCTACCCTGAATCATTAAAAAGAGTGCTAATTAGTGATGATGAAACTTATTTTAGCATGCTGTAAAAATATATTTAAAACTGACTTGGCATAAATTTTTATGAGTAATCAAAATTAAAAGTATTGGAAAAAGACATTTACAAAAAATACTGCGACTTATTTTATTTTCTTTCGTGAATCAATGGGGCGACAGAAAGGAAGCATAGCATACTTAAAATATAATAAGGGAAAAAAATTACACAAACAATGAGAAAAGAAAAAGAGAAATGGCTACATCACCACAGAATGATACTAATAGAATTAGATCTAATTCCTTGACTCGTTCTCATTAACTAAAAATAAACAATAACAATACAGAATCGGCAAACGGAAAACCAGCTAAAATATTATTTAAAAAAACAGAACAACAAAAATCACACTCCTCCAAGCCGATTGATCCTCATGGAGGAAAATTACCAAGATCCTCTTAATGACAAAAATAATTCACATACAGAAAAGAAAAAATGTATAAAAATATAGAATAACAACCAAAGAACTCCAGGAATTAGAAATTGCAATAAAATAAATAAAATGGATATTGGAATAAGTGAAATGAGAAGATTACGATTTTGACACAATACAATTATGAAATTACTAAATACAAATAATACATCAACATTTTAATCAATATTTTGTCAAGTTGGACAAAGTTGGGGTAGCATTCAAATAAAGAGAGGAGTCGGACCCGGCGACCCAATTTCTCCAAAATTATTTATATCTGTTCTAAAATAAGTAATGAGAAAATTACCTTGGTGGAAACGAGGTATTAACTTGAATGGAAAGTATCTATAGTCATCTTATTCTGTTCACAGACTGTCGACAAGAACTTAATATAATGATAAATGAACTATTACTAGGGACTAGTTCAAAAGTCAGCTTTGAAATGAACTTTGAAATTATATGTTTTTAGGTTATCTTTTCAGAGATGAAAAAGCAGGGGCCGAATGCGTGCGTGTAAGATGTAAGAAGATAATAACAATAATTGTCTTATAATTTGATGTGTGAAATATTGCCACTTTCGGTAACAAGGTGTAAGTGGAGTAGTGTAGGCCAAGTGTTTTTATGGTAGGCATGTGTGTAATGATTTAGGTATTACAGCGAGTAGAAGATACTATTATCGGTATGGTTTTTATAATAGAAGTAATATTCCTATGTACTAAGTACACGTAGTTTTATTGATAGTCGGTATTTTTTTTTTCCGTATGTGGAGGAGATATTTTGTGTATTGCATACAGCTACATCCATAAAATACGATGTTTTGGTGGATTTCCGGACGATTGTTGTATCAGGACGGTTATTATACTACCCCAGTACAATTTCTAGTCGCAACTTTGGAGTATGGCTTTTTGGGTGTATTTATATTATAATATGGAACCCTCTCCTGAATGAGTTTATAGTTTAGGCCAAGGTACTGAGCTGCTACCTGATCAATAAACCAATTCCATTCATTAGTAAGAAAAGTAATTAAATTCATTAAATATATAATTTACATATATTCGTATTAATATTTTAGTATTAAAACCAAAAATCATACTATATACTTATAAAATATTCACTAATTCCTTTGTAGGGACCCAAATATTTAGTTAATATTTATTGTAGTAATAAGTGATTTTAGATGTTAATGTATATCTCATGATTGGTAAGTACATCAAAATTATCATGATTAAATATCTATGTTAATTGTTTAGTATTGTTAATGTTATTTTCATTTTAAGTTAATCCTTGCCATAATTTCTATTTTAAATTTTTCTTAAAATATACAAATATTATTGTGCATGTACTAAATATAATATCTAATATAGTATAATGCCGCGGTCATGGGTCAACAAGGTATAGGTAGTTTTCAGGTCAGCGCATCGCATCCATCGAACAAGCGCGATCGGTCACATTATAAAACATTTGAAACTGTATTTATATAGTGAATATGATTACTTAAAATCGTTTTGAATAATTCGTATTAAGTTACATTATTATAAATATATAATATTCATATCGGATTATCGTTTTGAACTGTTATATACTCGTAAGTAAAATCGGAGGGTGATCTAATAACCTTAGTTAAACAAACCACATGTTTGAACAAATTTGATAGCGAAGTTTACATCAAAGTGATTGGTAATATTCACAGTTCAAACTTTTCTCACATACTTATTTTTGCCTCAGAGTAGTTAAGTTTAACTGATCTGTACTGTGTTAAAATGAATGTCGAAAAGTATTTTAAATACATTAAAAGGATCTAACAAAAAAAAGTTTTTACTAAAATAAATAAATTCCTAATATTATAAACATTTGAAATGAAAAATCCACAACATATTATTAATATATAATACATTTTTCTAATTTAAAGCAACTATATCAAGAGAAATACAGAATTATGAATATAATTATATAATTCTAATTAAATATAAATCTATCAGGTGAAAGAGTTAATTTTTTTTATTCTGTTACGTCTAGTAAAAAAACTATAATTGTGAATAGTGGCCACATTATTAATTCCTATATTAGCTTGATAAACTACAAAAGCTTATTATTAATATAGCTTTATAACTCTTCATATATATACATATATATATATATATATATATATATATGTATATATATGTATATATATATACAGATATATATATATATATATATATTTCTTTTGTAAAGATTATTGTCGGATCTGTTATATGGGCCTACTGTACAACAAACGCCGCCGTTAATAAAACTTTTTTTTTGTGTACGTCTCTACTGTTAGCCCTACTGGCCATGAGAGCGTCACCGGTGGATTAATACAACTGCCAAAAAACTAACGGTTACCCTAATCGCTTTTTAAGGACGTTGTGGTATGGAATCACTTTACTACCCGACCCATAAGCGAACCATATGACTTGCAGAAAATTACAGAGATTATATACCAGTTATTTGGTGAATACTATATAAAGTTATTACTTGACGACTATACAAATAAGGTATTCAACGGAAACAAGTTTTTTTTCATTAACATCTTTGTATACATATAAAATATGAAGAATTCAATATCCAAGAACTAATTAACAATGTGATATTTCATGTTCAAAATTAAGCAGTTTAGCTCTTTCATTGTATGATTATAACCCGGATTCCTCCTCAAATGCTAATCTGTAGATATGCCCATTCGTATGCTACCATTAAAGTGAGACAACATACCGACAAGCAAAGACTATGTACGGTAATTATCGGTATTGAAGCGATGGTCTGCTTTGATATTCATCAGAAATAAGATTTGACACGACTGGCGCTTCTAGCAGTAGATACCTAATGTCGTAATGTAGTAATGTCGGCGATAAAAGATTTTGAACCGTTTGTAGATTTGCCTACCTCTTATGTCTGCGTAAATAAGGGCGATCTCACTTGGGGGGTATGCGTCTTACAATAGCCTGAGTCTCGGGCTGATGGATGTGGCGTTGAGACATGGAAGAGGTAAGCGCCGTGTCAACCAGAAAAAATGGTCGCTTGAGTAGCCTGCCGCTAGAAGAATGCGAACACAGTCGATACCCCGAGTACTCCAATATTACGGCGAAGTACTTTGGCTGTCTGGTATAGTGTACATACTATTAGTATTTTGAAAAACTCAATTTTACTTACTGGGCGTAATTTTCTCCGGTTCTAGAAAACTTTCAGACTCTGGTTCCCTCATGTCACCGTTGAGATACCGTTGTTCCACTTCTATAAAGTGACCCATCGTCACTATGGTCACCGAAAAGTACACCTGCAACAAATTATGTCACTAAAATATGTTTGCCAACTGCGCTATTAAGTGTCTTTTATGGTAAAGTACTTGTAGATTTTATATAAATGTTTATTGGAGTCGTTTTGTTTTAATTCTGGCGTGTCTTTAACAAACATGCATAAAAAGAGGTTCTAGCTAATGGGATGAAATAGCATGGAAAACGTAGGTTGAAAAACTTGGAAGCCATTTAGGGTTAATACATTTTATTGATAGCTATATTATGGAGGATATAATTTCGAAAACTTTTACTTATAATTTTGGTAACAATAGTACTTGTAGTTTGTTTTTTTACTAAAAAAATACAACAACAGAAACTTATAATTAAAAACATATGAAAACTTTATTGGCATTTAAAATTATATAAATTATTGTAAAAATATTTCATTTTTTTTTAATCTGCCTTATAATAATATTAGGTTCTTATATATGAAATACGCATTTGGTATGGGAGGAACAAGGAGTCGATTTTTTTTAAGATTAAGGAAGTACTGTGTGTGTGGAAGTGGATGTCTTAGACATTCCGAATGAAACTCTTCTAATTTGGTAACCGTCTGTTGTGCAGAATATGGTCTAACGTTGTCGTGAGTCAGCAGTGGCGTAGGGCGATTAGCCAGCCTCGGTTGTTTGGCAGCTAGCTTTTCCATCATGGTTCGCAATTACTGACAATAGGCGTCTGGTCAGATTTGTGAAAACTAAAATGAACGACATTAGCAATAGTCCATCAAACAAGTAAACAAGTAACTTTTTTTGGGTCAATTTTCGCATGAGGTAGGATTTGAGGCAGGATTTACCAGGGTCCAGGCATGAGCGCTTCTAATTATCGTAGAGAATCTACTTTCTAATTTGCTTCAAGTGGATTAAAACAGTTTTATGACCACGTCCGAGTTACGGACTCGAACTCGAACTCGGACATGGTTTGCGATGGATTCGCTTAAGCAATAGTCTTCTATTCTTTATTAACAACTTGGGTCTCCGGCCGTTCACGGAGCGTTTTTGCAGGTAAAATTTTCAGAACGAAAACGTTGGAAACAACAAACGCACTGAATTTTCTTTTGCGTCACGACTGTTATACACATCATTAACCCTTCGAGCCGTTTCCGTAGCCCCGGTGCCACGGTGGAACTCGTACTCGTAAATATCGTGATATTTCAAGTTTTTACTTTGTAAACTGAGTGACGTAAACAGAACAAACAGAAGAAAAAAACTTTTGAATGACAGTTAGTGAAACACGACCATTTGTGTAAATAGTTGTATAAAATTTAATTTGGAATTCCTAACCAAAGGGCAGAAATTTGTGATTAAAGTGGCCAGTACGACAAAAGCCAATTTCTTATGTAAGGACCTAATAAATAAAACACCACTATGATATCGAGTTGAATATAGAAAATATTGAAAATTTTAAATAAGGTTATTTAATCGTAAGTGGCCAAGATCAAGACATACGAGTATATAGTATAGAAATAAAAATAAACAAAAATTACAAAACTAACCTGTACATAATACACGCTCCTTTCGTTAAAGTATAATTCTAAGTTATTTATTATATGTAATATAAGCTAATACTACATACATAACATATTCATTGCAAACTGTAATAAACTAAATGGTGTGTGCATAAAATAAATAGAAACCAGTAAATACTATACATACTATAGTACCAGTACTAAATTAATTCATAGCGACTACAGGTGCTCCAGCATGAGTTACGACGACCTCGTTATACCGTGTCGTGCGAAAAAAGGCAATGAAATGGATACAAAAGGTTTACCATCAATTTTATGACTATCTGACACCCAAAATAATATAGTTTTAAATGGATCTGGATTCTATTGCAAATTAAAGTAGAGGACAAACCATAATTAGGAATTTCTATAAATTAAACACAGTATGTAAGTACTGAAAAATCACCACGGAGTAATAAAAATAAAATTGTTTTTAAGTTTTCCTTTTCTTTTTATTATAGCAATAAAATAGGGAAATTGATTCCGCGAGGTTTACGCTGTATTTATTTGCAGCGATTCATGTTAGCCACTCTATTGGAACTGGAGTTCAATCGTATAGAATAAAAGAAATTATCTGTGATCTAAAATAAGAACCCAAAGACATTATCTTTGTATAAATAGAAATATATGTGTAAAGAGACTTGACCTGACATTTGTGTTGTATCTTTTTCTTTGATTCTAATTACGTCGTGTTAAAAACACAATTTTACACTTGTAAATTTTTCATAAATAATAAGTGATAAAAAAGCAACAGCATTACAGCGTTGAATTAAAATAAACTCTATTTCTCTTTTTATTATTTTCTTTACTTAAATTTTATTAGACGAGGACAAACAAGTTTTGCTCGGGGCACCCTCGCACGGGGTAACCGCCGGGGCGGCACGGTGAGTGCTAACGCGATCCCGTGTCGTCCCCTTAAGGCGTTGAGGGCAACCGTTGGTTTTTTAGTGAGTAGCCTTAAAAATGGCGGCGTCCTCTGTGCCGCCGGGTAGTCCAACATAACCCTCCGGTCATCACCTTCCTGGCCGGCGGGTATCCGTAACGGATTTTTCCAACGATAAAAAAAAAAAAAAGGACAAACAAGTTTACGGGTCAACTAAGGATACGTAATCACCACTGTCCATGAACTCTTACAACATCCGCGGTTTCACAAGGCTTGAAATACTGCTTCGCTCAATTGGTCCAATTTCATCAAGGCTAGCTTGACCTTGCTCTCCAGGTGACACAGAAGTCAACAGCCGCCCGAAATGTCGAAGTCCCAGGATTCTGATATTTAGCGAGGCGTTGAGACATTGACGTTTTCGCGAGAGAACCTTGCACGGCTGGAATATACCGCATTCCCAGTGCTGTCATTCACATAACAAAGTATGTTGGAAATATCCAACATACCATTGATATGAAGGAGGAACTGAGATGGGGATATCACTCAGCCTTGAGCTACTTTAGGGTCCACGTGCATAGGGTCTTGTGTGTAACGCTCATTGGGAAAACTGGTAATTCACTTGAATAAACTCTCGGGAAGCCCTAGGACAGTTACCTACGAAAGAAACCTCTTGTGCCATACACGTAGGCTTTTGCGCTACTCAGATTATCTATAAGATCCTCTCCCTAGTTTTTAATAACATTTGCTAAACAGTACGTGAAATATAACAGATATAGGTCGGTTGGGCAATGGCATGCTTCTATGACACCCGGACTTCGCGTTTAAAGCGTTAGCATTGGAGTCAACTAGCGGGCCCTTTGTAACACCAATGGGGAAATACCATCAATTATTACCGTGAAATTAGTTAGGGATTGCATTACTTTTCAATGGCTTTGTATCTCAATAGTTCAAAATTTTGTTAGTGAGCTGAGCATAACTGAGCTAACATAACGTAAAAAGTCCTCAATGTGTATTATTTTAACTCCATTATGTATAGGTCTTCATGGTATACATTTGGTTATTAAAGGTCTTTAACCTATCGGTGGTAGCTTAATAATAAACGATTTAAGCCTATGGTTAATTTTAAAAAAGAAAATAATTCATTGTGGATAAAATACGGGTCCGCTTTTTTCATTTTTGTAGGTGTACTAAAAATGTAATTGCCAACTTGGGATTTAGTTTCTTATAGCCTTTTTTATATAAAATATATGAAACAAGAGCCATCCATTATTAAAAATTCAGAAAACGGTTCGGGAACACAAATGAGTATACTATACATTCTTTCGCTAATCAATCATTCAATATTATTAGATATATTTATTTGCTCCTGTTTTATCTTTATTTTTTAATTGTTTACATCTATAACCATTTAATAGAAACCAATTTTTTTTAATTTTTTTTTATATCTTAAATCAATTTCCGTGTTTTTCCGTGACATTTAGTGAATTTTGAGAGTTTTATGTCTCTATAGACTATTGGTAGTCGTAGTTATAATCATAGTGTCGTATAAAACGAATTCCAGATTAATCAAACACGCTCCTAGTTCTATCATGTTCTCACTAAATAACAATAATTTTATAATGTTTTATTTTCAAATGATTTCTATTACGAATTACTACTACTTATCAAGGATTTTTCATACTATATAATTATAATTAATTTGCTTAAAGTTGCTCAATCATTAAATTATTATTACTTAATATTCTGATTTCGTATACAGAATTTTAGAATATAATT
Source organism: Melinaea marsaeus rileyi (assembly GCA_918358865.1). Classification (NCBI taxonomy): domain Eukaryota; kingdom Metazoa; phylum Arthropoda; class Insecta; order Lepidoptera; family Nymphalidae; genus Melinaea; species Melinaea marsaeus. Next base: position 8,025,035 of record OU911095.1, on the reverse strand, counting down.
TTTGTAAAAATTTAAATGACTATGCCTTTCCTAAATCTACGCTTATTTTAAAAACAACAAAATAACATTTCAGACTTAACACTTGTCAGAAAGAATTGTTTATATAACAAATAATAAAAATATTATCTATACAGGAAACTAACTTAACCATAACACGAGTAACTTTTTTACTTGTATAAATGTAATTCCAATTGAAGGCCTTAATTAAGAAACTTGTCAATAAATATTCAGAACACAACAAACAAAATATTACTTTTACAGATTTTAAATAGGATACTAAAAAGAGAATCGATAGACGCAAAAAGTAACATTTCTTTCTGTCTCTGCACACGATATCCCATATGAATGATCAACAGAACAAGTTGTAAAATAGGATCACTTTGTCGTCTGCCCGTCCATCTGTCAGGCCTTGTTGTTTTTGACGGAGATGCAAATATCTAAACCTAGGTACAAAACGTACTTATCATACCCCTGGTATAAACTCGAACATCATTTTAATACCACACGTAAGGTAAGGTATCTGCTAACGTCGCCTTTGGATTTTTGAAGCTCGGGACCTGTCTATAATATGGCTATGCTTGGACATGGACGATCATGTTTACACGTGGCTCTACATGTCCCATAGTGCTAATGTAGAAACGGATCAACTCTTGGGACATGTCCAGGCAAAGACTATTGACCTTCTCTCTCACTGGGCGGAACACACTCATTCTTCATTCTATAGACCTCTCTGGGGATTGGATGGGATGGTACTGGGCCACGACATTTCTAGTCATCTATTGATCACTATCATTTTATTGAGCGAGGGAGTATATCAGGCCTGGTTAAAGACTTGCGCCCTATAAGGCCCAGGTCCGGCCACAAATGGAGTACTGTTCGCATCTCCCATCATCATCCCAACATCACCTTCTACCGTTTGACCGCGTACAACGGAGAGCCGTTCGGAATATCGGGGACCTGATGTTCTGCGAACGGCTGGACTCTTTGGCTTTGACTTTGGCTTTGCGTAGAGATGCGGTTTCTCTGTGCGTCTTTTATCGCCGATTTTCATGACCGTACTACGTGGTGTGTGGCGATCTTCTATTATGTGTTTATCATGGACCTTTCTTCCACGTGCAACTAAAATGTGGAACGAACTCCCTTTGGTGATATTTCCGGATATATTCAGGTTACCTTCGAAATAAGCGTATAATCCCACCTCCAAGGCCGGAAGTGCTCTTAAGAATCCTGAGTTGTTGCAAGAGTTAATGGGCGGCGGTGATGTGTGTGTGCCCCGCACGCGTTTGCCCTCCTCTAACATAAAAAAGAATTATGAAATTTTAATCCAATTTTTAAGAAAAATCTAAACACTACTTTTGTAATTAAATCATAAACTAAGATTCGCCTATCGTGCGTGGCAGGAATTTAACTGAGCGCAGGAAAATCCATTAGAAAAGAATAAAAGGAAATAAATATTTAATAACAATAATAAACAATTAATTGAAAAAGTTTGTCGCCATGAAAGATAGACTACGAGCGACACAATCACGAGTCTCTTGGTTTTTTCTTTATAACTTTTGATTTAATCAAGACATTTTCATTCTGTTTTCTTCTGTAGATGTTTATTTACTGGTTCTACATTCGTACCAAATTTGACTTTAATCGCTCCAGTAGTTTTCATGTGATGAAGCGACTCAGCTCATTTTGAGGAAGACGACCGGCAAGCGCGAGCGGGAACAGTTAAGGTTAAGTCTTTGGGGATTCAGTTTTTCGACTATAACTTTTGATCAAATAAAAATTTTATTAATTAGTTTTTTTATGTAGAAGCCTGTCAACAAGAGCTACAGCAATGCCAATTTTGTTGAAGATCGACTGAGTAGTTTTTATGTGATGTGGCAACATAAAATTGATTCCCAAAAGATTAAGGGCTTCGCTTACGCTCAGCTCAAAAATATGTTCTTATATGGTGTCGAAATTTATAATTGAAGCTACTAGTCCAAGTAAGGTATCATATAAAAGGACTTGATATGGATGCTTCAAAACATGTTATTATTTACGACGCATAAATTTTTTTGTAATGAAAAATACAAAAAAACACCATTTAACCATTTTTGTAGCTAAAATTCAGAAATAGCTCGATTTTTTAATTTAGTTCCACTAAATTAAAAAAATTTAGTTTCACTAAAGCATAAAATATCCATACGATATTTGTCTATTAAAAATTTTGATGGAAAAGCGATTAATATTTTGGTGATAAAGTACGATGTTATAATTTAACAAAATAGTTTTATTGCAAAATACGAGTATTCAAAATACTAACAGTAAAGTATCAGCAAAGTAGAGGAGTAATCCTTGTAAGCCAATTTAAATTCAAAATGCTCAATCTCTAAACATTTAACAGCGAAAGTCTTACAGAAAGAACTGGAATATTGAATAGTTTAAAAGCTTTTATCATGCATACTTTGCTAGAGCTTATAAGATCATCCTCACTAAAAGTGCAATGGATATTTCAACAAAGTATGGTATATGAACTCGAACCTGGATTTTTATAAGATTTTGATTAAATGTCGTAGTTGGAAGAAACAACTAATGTCATAAATTAAATCTTTAGAGAGTCATAAAAGTATCCAGATTATTTATCTATAATATAAAATAATAATTGTTAAAATTAGTCATCCAGAGCGAGAATAGTTACAAAGTATGTCGAATACAAGTGTAAAAAAATTAAATATATAGCTTATAAAAATGATTTACCATGAGTATAATGGCTGCAAAAAAAAACAACTAATCAAACGACATTTTTGCTGACTGCGTGCATGCAATTCATGTAATGTACCTCTTCCACACCATATCAAAGAAATTAGGCCTGAATGATAGATTATTATTAATATCCAAGTTTGTACCGTACCAAAAATAACCAAAACATTTGATTTAGTGCAGAAATATAGTAAAATTTTATTGTACGCTATCTTAAAAATGAGGACCTTATCGTTTTTTTTCTTACTAATTAAGAAAAAAGTTCTGACAAACACAAGCAAAATTGACAAAATAACCCAACTTATATGCAGGTATTCATTTGTGTGTGTTATGTATATGTATACATAAACTTCTATAGACATTATTTGTTAGGAAGACTCACCATGGTGTACAGAGCAGCCGCATAGCAGCCGCGACGCAGACTCCTCCAGCAGCAGCAAGACTGTATGATAGGCATGGTGCCGCCTTCCGCCGCCGTCTCTGTACAATGACAATTACTTTAATACAAACGTGTTTCATTAACATCAGTGTTATTTTAAATTATATATTTTTAAATATATTCTTCATAAAGATGTATTTTCCTAAAATTTTCTTCGGCACAGTACGCTGCAGATAGCTCTATATTACTAGGGGCGCCAACAAACCCTCAATTTCGACTCGCTGCGCTCGCGAAATCTCGGGTGCCGTTTGCATATTAAGGAATAGATAAGCACGCAGTACGTATCAACTGTTTTCCAAAGCCACCGAACTTTCTATAAATGTCAATTGTACTACGGCTTCGATTAATTATGGTAAAGTAAACTTGTATAAAAATATCATCTTACATAATAAAAAAAAGAAAAATTAATTGTTAATGTTTATTTTATAAATGTATAGCAAATGTAAGGATGCAATAATATAATTAATTTTTCATAAAAAATGGTGGAAATATTTTCATTTTAAGATTCTGAAAATAATATTTAATGGACATATTAAGATATTTTTAATATTCATTAATTGCATCAAATAGACTGTTCCTTTAGGTCTTAAAACTAAACGTGTTAAACGTTCTCACAAACACTCTTATGAAAATCTAAACTGTAACAAAAATCTAACGTAATTTATGAGGTACACAAGACATTAGTTAAATTGGAATATCAACTTTGAACAAATATTTTACGTGGTGTGACTTAATAAAATTCATGTTTATGTTATCAGAAAGCTCGTTATGTTATTTATTTCATTCCGAGTTGAGATTGAATTTATTAATTATTACTGTGAAACATGTAGCTCACGGACATGTTATTAAAAATACAATAATAATGTTTCCAATATATACAATTTATTTGATATTTTAAGCTTAGTACAATATTTACTGAAACATAGTTAGACCTAACTATTTTTTTATATAATTAAATAAAAATTGTAAATTATGGATAATATTAAAATCGTATATTGTTAATATATTTTATATTTGATGAGCAATTAAATGATATTTATTGTAAATGTAAAAGTTTATCATTAGTACTTGTAGTTTTGATATTATAAATAGTTCGACAAGCATACCTTACTAAACAAGTGGTAGCTTGGTTTCTGTTGCGAATTAGTTCTTCGCAAATTAATGTTTCAAGAAGTTGAGGTTTCAACTCAGAACAAGCATTTAATATATAAGGTTATTTTAACACAGTTTTTTATCTTTTGTGAATATACATGTGTCCTGAAATTTTGGTATCATGTAAAGTTTCTCGTCATATGAAATTACTGCGACTTTAGCGACAAAACAACAATTTTTTTCAATACATTTCAACTAGGTACAAAACGATGAAAGTAAGATTTATTCACTTAATTATGGATACCGAATATATACTAGGCACTTAAAAAATATATATTTTGGTTAAATTATGTTGATCAATATCGTTTAAAATTCCTTTTTTTGTATAAAAAGAAGAAAGAGACAACGAAAATTACTACCGAGTCGTTTTATTAATAACATATAATTTCATTTACCTTCCATGGTCTTTTTAAGTAATCGCAAAAAAGATCATCGTTTGAAATATCAGGGCCCAGTATTCCGATACTTGGCGAAGTAATTAGGGAAGAACTCTGCGGTAAGACAGAGCAGTGATTCTGGGGATTAAACTGAAGGACGTTCAATTCATCTCATTCCGAAAACCTCATTAGGAAGGTCGAAATAGAAGATAGAAGTTTTATTAGTATATTCACGAGGTTTTCCTAGAGAGTTCTGAACAACCAGAACAAGGCGTGTGCCAATAATAATGAATACTGGAAATATCAAACATATCGTTCACTAGCAGATCGCCAACTGGTCTACGATGAAGAAAGTCATATTGTCTGCTAATAATTGACTGGCTATCCTCAAGGTAAAGTGATTAGGGTTTATAATATTGTCCATTCTTTTATTCTATGTATATTTTTAAATTACTTCATCAATTACAATTTATTAAAATTTATTTCAGCTCTAAACCCGAACAAGCCTTAATAAACTCCATACGACATAAGTTGCATAATCATAACATTGACACACTGGTATATTTACTCTTCCATCACTCCACTACCATAAAAAGTAAAATATACATCCGGAAATATTACAAATTTAACATAAATTGACAAATCCAAAACGTGTTATAGAATAAAAAAATTAAAGTTTGTTTTTGTATACAAAGCTACAAAACGACTATCTACAAGTCATGAGTTGAGCATCGGTAGTCTGACAATAATTAGTTTTCTAACAATTCTGTACATGTTGCTTCATCTTTGAAGAAGTTATATAATCACTTCCAAGATATTGGCATCTTCACTTAAAAAATGAGACATTCTATTATTACTATTATTACAAATGTTTAAAATTAGAAACCATTAATCCTTTATAGATGTGAGAGCATGATAGAACCAGTAGTGATGTAATTAATTATCTAGTTATCCATTGGTACCACGCTTTCCATGACTCCTAAATTCTCCTCACATCACAACTAATAAGTTATGGTTTAATAGTCACTACCACATACAAATGTAAATTAATAATCAGTTAAAAATTAAAAGATTATTCGCGGAGTTTCTTGTCTATGAAGATATGGAGGTTCTTCTCTATTTAGTTACATTCTAGACACAGGTACTATAACTAGACTTAAGTACATTGTACGACTAATTGAAAGGAAAAACTTTATTTTGTTTTTATAGAATATCTTAATAGTTAATACTAAGTTAAAATGGTACCCATAGAGTTTCTTACCAGTTCTTCTTTAGAACCGAGCAACTGGTGGAAATATAAAAAAATCGATGATCACTTGAACCTTTGTTTTGGAGAGCATTGAGGTAATGGCAATTGGTTTTTACGTAGCAGAATCTGAGGTAACGCTTTTTTAAAAATTCCAATGGACAAGGGTGGTCTTCCTTGTAAATTTAACGGAAGGGACGGATGTTCGTTTGAGAGCCTCCAGAACTTTCATGTCCCGAGTGAATAGCTTTCCAACTGCCCTTGGCAGTTCGCGACTATGTGCCCTATCAGAATATAAAGGGTGGTCCGAACAATATTGCTAGTTTGTTAGGAAGGGATTGACTAGTATGTATGGGGCCAGAACTCGCTTTGAATCGATTTCTTTTCTACAAGATCCACTGTAATATTCAGGGTGTGTTGGGATTGTACGCGGGTGTACAAAAGCAAACTCATAAAAACAAAACAAAGTGTCATTGAATCTCTATAGTACTTCTTAGCGGTCATAAGATGGTTACTGCTATCGGCACTAGTCATGTATTATTATTCCGGACAACTCGAGTAACAATTATATTTTTCTTGTCTGCATGCATTATTGCACATTACAAAAACTGCTAAACTATTGACCTATAATCCGATATTCATTATCGAACTAGTGGAGGATAATAACCTACTTATAAATATCCTACTTTACATCTAAATCCGATAGAAGAATATGATCAGTTAGCAAAAAGTATTTCCATTATTACTCATTAGCATAACTGAAAACAGATATAAAGTAAGTCAGTCTGTAAAAGCAACATAATTATACGTAATAAAATTACATCTATGCACACGTCCTATCATTACGATATATAAAGGTTTAAGCATAGTAACATATTAAGTAATTAAAACTGTAAATTTTGAGTGTTTTTAATAGTTTAAAGTATTCTAAGTTTATCAAATGAATTTAATTATGACAAACCAATATACGATACGATATCGTGTCACGTTATTACCGGGGAACGTTTCCAGAGTATTTCATTTCAATTTAGTGGAATTCGAGGAAAATTGGCGAATTACCTATTCTATTTCTTTGAATTGGAGCGAACCTAAATTTATTTTTAATTTTCGTTAATGTGTTAGTATAGCCGAAACGATATTGATGTTTCTAATTTTACATGGCTATTGATTAATTTATTTGTGATATTTAAACGAGAGTAAACATATTCAATAGTTGTCGTTTCAAATGTCTAGATCAATCATCAAGATTTTCTGTTAAAGAAACCTTTTGATGTTAATTAAATTAAGTATTAATTTATATTATAAAACTAATTTGGGCAATGGATCTCATCAATCTACCTAGTTAGTTTAAGCAAAGAAAAGCATTACTTTTATTAAAGGACGACTTGTTAGAGTGCTCATCTAAAAATAGTAATACTGTATATGTATGTACTATCACACTAACGGTGTCTATGGCGTTCATGTCATCTTAATGTTTTAAATTGCAAAAAATCTTGGAAAATTAAAACCTGGCTCCAGTCAGATAGTTGGCTTGAGAGTTAATTATTTTATCAAAGTTTACAGCACAGTTTAATGTGTAACATTTATTGTCATACATATTATTCGTCCACGTTACTGTAAGTCCACTGTAAGTCACATTCAAGTCAATTGTAAGTCACATTATTTCTATAACGTCTGTGTAATAATGATATTATTTTAGTCTCTAAGTAAAGCTGCAATGACCTTTGTCTATCATCAAAATAGCTTTTGTTATTATCATGTGAGTGTGTTTAATATTTTCTTATCTTAGTTTGCTTAACCATTATAGGCTTTGCTTCAATCGAGATAAGAAGATTTACTGTAATTGATAAAATAGTACATTATTATATTGAAAGGTAAGATTTATAAAAGGTTCGACTATAAAAATAACCGTCACGAGGATTTCAATGTTACAATTAATATTAAAATGGCTGAAGTGAAACGTTTTGTGACCTTTCCTATGGTTGCTAAGACTTTAGCAAAACTTTTAAGATACAATTCTATCTATAGCAAAAGAGTTCTCTAGTAGCTCTCTGGGATTAAGTACGTGGTTACACCGCCATATAATTAGCATACCAATTACATTTATTTCAGTTAATATTAAAACTATATTGTGATCTTTTATTGAATATAAATGTTTTTTCATATGAATATGTATGACGTCTTTTCATTTATCATTCCAATCGGTACAATATCAGATACTATGATATACACAACTCATTTGTGTTTATTATAAACATATTTTAACGTTACTTCTTTAATTACTCACTCTATCAACTCTATAAAATAACAGCAATGTTAGTGACTGAGTGACTGGTTAATTGAACTCAAATAGTCTTAGTAAAATAAGTTCATAGCATTTATTAAATTGGTAAAATGCAATACAATCTTACAGTCGACTCGATTATTTTTAGATGTGAGATAAACGACTCGCCGACGCTTTTAATGCTCTCGTATATAACGTAATTTATTTGTGTTATTCGTAAAATATTCTATTCGTTTATTAATCTCTTCGGTATGTGTATACCTACTGAGGTCAACAGACAGGGCTGTCTGTTGACCTCATGGAAGTTTTAATTAAACTAACGTTTGAAGTAAAATTACTTAAACCGTATTAGTTGACCGTAATTGCTTTCATTTTTCATTTATATATTCACACCATCGTGAAAGTTATAAATTATCTTATATGCTTCAGACTGTTCATTATAATAATAATTATCGTGGAACCTAAATACTATTTAGAATGACTTTGTTTGTGATATACATTTTTTTCTTAACGGATTAGTAATTATTAAAAATAAAATGTTGAAAGAGACGTCTTATAAAAGATACTTCTTAGTACTTATACAACTCTTATTTTTATATTTATATCGATATAGACAATATGGACAACCCTAGATACGTTGGCTATTATTCAATCACCCAACATCTCCACGTTCTTATCCCCTAAACATATTAGATATTGCTAAGTAAAAATATTTATTTTACCGCGCGAAAGAAAACAATCTCGCTGCAATACGAGTTCTACAACTCAGACGTATTATGCACTAATCTCTCTAATGACATCCATTTAAATAAATTGCTTAGGAATATAAAGATAGTTTATGCGTTTCTTTAAATACGATTAAATTCTACGATTTTAATAACAATATACATCAGATTTTTATGAATAAAAGATGAAAAGTTCAATTAATAATTATCTGTAGCCTGTGACTGAAAAAAATGTTCAAATTTCAGAAATACTGCTAAACAAACCATTTAATTCACCTTTTTTTATATTCCAGTAGATTTTTTTTAGTATTGGTTGTAGGATGGACTAAATAGAAGGGTATGATCTTATTAATCTTATAACCCCATTGTGCGTAGCATCGATGTAAAGAAAATTGGTTAAATCCTTTATATAATTTCAGAAATAAGGGCTTTGAAACCAATACTTAAAATAAAGAATCATACCAAGTTTTTTTATACTTATGTCAAAAAGTCATTAGTATTTTATTATATTCAATATATATAATAATGTAAACAATGTAAATGCTACCGATATATTAAAAAATATAAACTTTTATTTTTGTGTTTTATTACTGAATTTTGTTTTGTTCTTTAGATACCCGTAATGAATATTAATATAATATTTTTTTAATGATTGTTGTTTTTTCATTAGTTTCATTCTCAAAAATGAGGCGATTGATATGGAATTGCAAAATTCAAACTTATTTCAAATTTAGGCTTAGGTATGTATTTATTTTCTGTTCTGAAATATTTACTTACAGAACACGCCCTGTGGATGAATGGAAACTGTAATCTATAATGAAGATTGAAATGTGACCTATAAATTGGAACATTCAAAAATCTAGTGAAATATGTATCGCATGAATTGAATGAAGCACATCAACAAATATGCATTGAGTTATGCGTTATATTACTCAACAGTCACAATAACGAGAGAATTTTGAATCGTATCGTTACTTGTGACGTAAAATGGACCCTGTACGATAATTTGAAATACGCGTGACTGTGTTTGAACCCAGGAGAAAAAACCTGAAACAACACTGGTAAATATTTGGCGACCGTTACGGCGGAGCTTATTGAAATGCAAACCAGGACAGCAAAGTCAGCTATTAAACAATCGAAACTGGGAAATTGTTCTGGCCCACTGCTAGCTCAGGAGCTAGACCCCATATTTGATAACAAACGGGCTGTGATACATAAACATTGCCGTATAAAACGACAGTTTTATCTATAAAGACGTGTTATTAAATTATATTATATCAAAATTATTTATACTTTTGGTAGGAAATAAATAAGGTAAGCAAGAAAGAAAAATCTATATCAATGTTTTTAGGCAAGTTATACCTCACAATTGATAAAAAAAGATTTTGATATTCATGAAGCAAAATGATTTTCATTCACAATAAAATGCCAATTCTAATATTAAAATTGGAGGAAACCTTTCTCCGCTAACCATTTCGCCATATAGTCGTAGTTACGTGGCGTGAACGGCTGTGGTTTCCTTCTTCTTTCTGTGATGCTATCATGGTTCAGAAGGATAAAACTCTGCTTCGCGCTACTATATGGTTGCTGATATTCCACAAAGCGGTATATTCTCTCTCCTCTTTTATTTGTTCATAAAGTCCAAAGCTAACTAACTCTTATCTTTTGTATGCCGATAACGTACAAATATAACTAACTATATATATATCGTACACCCCACAATATTTATATTGATGTTGCTATTGGCTTCTGTAAAAAATCTATAAACATTCTACTTTAAATTGAAATACTCATGTTAGTGAACTAAAATACCGTAAAATCACTAAATAGTTACGTGCCTTACATCGGAATAAAAACTTCCTGCCTATTCGAATCAAAACTCTAATAGTGCAATTACTAATCTTTCCTCTAAAAAGAGGCATCAACATAGTCAATGTTCTATGCTTGATATCGGCTGTTCTAATATATCCGCATACAATCACAATAAATTGGATCCCTTCCTTCATAGTTGCAAACTCTGTTTTTAATCTTCGAAAATTTTTTCATGTGTCACAAATGCCGTTCAAAGCTAAATTAGCTAGTCATCTACGAAAGATGAGATTCAAGATATTTATGTCAACTGTTAAGAATAGAAACTCTTAATTGTCCCCTTTCTTCTCCATATTTAAAGTGTAAATCATTACATCTTCGTTCCTCTTCTAATCTCAAACTTTTTGTTCCTGCACACCATTCTGGGTTTCTCGCAAGTTCCTTCACGGTAAACACAATTAAACTCTGGAACGACTTTCCCGAACACATTAGACGCTACTGGTAGACAGTTCTCGTTTATCCAGACATGTTTATAATCAAAGACAATACCATTCTTGATTTATTTCGTTCTTTCTTATGTTTATAACCGACATGATAACCTTTGTATGCAAGAAAATATAATAGAAATCTACCGGAAACTGAAGATTAAACGATATTATTGTAAGATAATAATAAAGTACGATGATGTCAAATCAGACAGTTCTGACGTGACATAAAAGACACAACAAACGCTAGTGGCTATAAAGACAATATGAAATAAACGGTATTAATATATTTCTTTAGTGCACTTTTAACTTTATACATCAGGAAATTGCATCTGAGGATTGGGTCAGATGCAAACTTTTCATAAAAATAAACCAAAACATTTTGCATATTTAAAATACAATAAAACTTAAGGCTCCTCATAACTGATAATAACTCCATTTACCATTCTTATTAAATTAAGTATCTTTTATAAATAATTTAAGTTCAGTATTTTTCCATGGTATAATTACTGAAAAAAAATAGCTAATAATTTTTTGTATCAATCTATTTCATATTCCTAAATTATACATTCTTGATTCACGCAACTAGTACACACAGGTTCTTTAAATCGAAATTTACCCGAAAAGATTGAAGCCATTTGGACTCCTTGAATCATATGCCTGGAGCATGGAGGAATAGCATGGTGGTTGCAGCGTGGCAAGGAGGCACACTAAGCTACAGTTATTTCAGTATGTTTGTATGATTTTAAATTTTCTAAGTATTTGTTACTTACCATATCAAATTAAGACAAGATACTTATAACGACAGAATTATAAGATTAGAACATTATACCGATTTTGCAAACATCCCTGTGGAGGAAAAACAATCTTTAAAAATACTGAAATATAAACAAACGATATATTGCTCTATTTTTTTTTTTATTTCATTTATTTAGAATAAAAAAATTCCGTACTCCATCCACTAGGAATATTATAATTTGGCTACAAATCAGCATGGACAACTGCATCGGCTACGTCGACAAAGTGAGGCAATAAAAGTTCAATATATTTTTAGGGGAGATTTTCTAAACGGGGTTTTATTTTATTTCTTTTTTACCAGTACCCCGTGACGAGATGTTTTATTTTATTCCTTTATAAAACGATTACGTTACGATTAAAATTTTTTCAATAAAGTCTTTGATAAAACGCTACGTTTATCTATTCAGTGTTTATGTAATATTTTTCACGAAAATAAAAAAATTACAAGCGTTTAGAAGTATTTTGTTTTACTTACGGTATCGTGACCGACACAAATGAAGATTTAACAAGAACTTTAGTTCCGTTTGTCTGCTTTGTTACTGCAATCGCTCTTGTAAAGAGAGCTAACGATTCCTTTTGTTGGTTTATTGTTATCATTTTATCTTACATGTAAATGTGATCGAGTGGAATAGGGAATGGGTAAAAACTAGAGTTTAAGCAGATCTTCATTACGATCTAGAAATCAATTAAACATGCGATCAAAGTGTTTGTAAGTCAATATTTCTGATCCCTTTTGGTTTAAATTTGAAATTGTAGGTCGCTTTATATTAACCCTCTTTGAAATTACATTCCCGTCTTACCCCTTTCCACTCCCTCTTTCTAAGTATAAAATTGAGTTTCGTTTTGTCATTATGTTATTAAATAAAAATAATCATAAAACGTCCACGACTGACTAGTCCAGTCATTATAGACTTAATTTAAAAATCATCAAGTAATTTGATATTGTTAGATCAAATACAGTTATTTTGCATATTAATAAAAATAAGATAAGATGAAATTTTATTTGTAAACTATGTACTTAAAAATTTACTACCCTTTATCTTAACTCTCAAAGGATAAACTTCCTTAATACATTCAGATCAAATTTAAGAAACTTACAACCTTTCACCGGAACCTTCAAATTGTACGTAATTATGTCAAACACCTATTTTTTGTCCCTTTCTCGTCCCAACAATCGGAGCATCTGTCTCTGTTGTCGTGCCCCGTGGAGCTCGTAGCCCCATAGCCTATGCCATTCAGAGCACAAGTTTTCCTAAGATAATAAACACTGTTGGTTTTATATCAAAACTTCTTGTATTACGAAGTCGTAAGGAATTAAATAAGTTTTCTCAGATCATAATCGGGGTTATAAAAGCAACTAAAGCTATCTAAGCCAGTACAGTGATTATAATTTGATGAAGATTCGATTCGAGAAGATAATTATATTGTTGATTTAATATATTAACACACAGAAATTATTAAACGTTCATCGCAACATCTTTTTCTTGATGTTTGTAGAGGAGTTATACATTCAGAATATTAATTCAGAAATCAATGCGTTGGAAGCCATCACGAAATATCACAAAGAGCAGTGATATATCACATGTATTTATTATTTAAATTTAGGCTCAACTTTTTATTATTATTCTTATACTATTAGCTGGCTAGAATAACTTACAAGCAAAATGTATCAAAATTTAATATTTCTTAAATATCTAAAACGTTACGTTATAAACGGACAGTGCGGAAGCTATATTAAAATACTGAATCATAATTAATCAGTCAAAAAACCAACCAATATTTTGTCCTGTGCGTTGTTTCAATGTGATTTTTCTTCGACTTGTATAATAATAGACTTTTTGTTTGACAGAAAATAGAATTGAATAATCAGGCAAAGAGTAAAAGAAAACCAAAGTAGACATTACACCGAAGGTCTTATGTGTGTATGGTAATAGATATGATCGTGTAAGAATATAACAACATATAGATGTTGAGATGGAGAAGCAATTTGGTATTCAGAGGTGCATTATTTTCAACAATTTTATGATGTCGTATGATATTATTTACATTCGTTTTTTTTATTCAATTTGGGGTAGCATATGTACTTAAGTATTCGAGTAAAAAACCTGCTCCACTTTGCCTAACATCATTAATAAAATAATTGTATCCTATATCAAGACATTGTTACGCTTATGGCAATGAAATACATAATGGTTATAAAATTTCTTTGTTTTAATACTTTATCTGGAAAACAGTATCTGGGCAATTGTAGTTTAAAACTCAAAGAGTCCAATCTTGGATTATAATTGTAGATAATGGAAAGAAAGAAATTGTTAAATATAAATATCATAATCTAGACCAATTTAGAGCATTTCATGGTATTGCTTAAAGAATTAAAAAAGTTTTTTTTTCTAATCCGTCTGAAAATATCAGAATTTAAACTATTAAATAAAAAAAAACTTCATTGAAATTACTAGAGTTGTTTAATCAAATCAAAATATTAGGGCACTAATATTATTTAAAAAGGAGCTACAGCAATGTTTTACGATATGGTTTTGTTTAATAGCTGAATCTAGGAGGTCGCCACATATGTATGCATAGTAGGTATTTTAATAATTGAGTTTTTGAAAGTTGAACCTTAAAGGGACCTAATATTTTCCTATTATTTAAGTTTAATGTATAATATGAAAGAACGTTGTTCAACTTTTAAACATGTAGAAAGTATAAAACTACACAAATTCATCATATATTCTGAAATATTTTCTATATAAATATTATATGATCAACTATCGAAATCCAGAGCCTTTAAAAACACTTAATTTTTCAGTTATAACATTTTAAGATACACTTTTATATAAATTACTTACTTATTTATTTGGAAATGCAATTTTTTATACTGTCTTTAAAATATTTTGTAATAAAATGTTCGATTATTCTAACACTGAGTACAAGCTGTTTTGTTTCAAGCTAGCATCCAAAGTCAGTTGACGGCAACACGTGCGAGCTATCAATTGACGTTAGTATATCTCTACTACAACTCTTGGCTCTCAATTCGATCGATATAATGTTTTACGCCTGATTTGTATTACAATATACTGCTATAATAAGAGTTCCATTTTTTATTGTACACATTTTTTTAAAAGTTAGGACTTCCTAATCAGATTAAATTTTCAGGTCTTTTGTTTAATTTTCAGTTGTGGTTTAGGTGTTACTATTTTTCACTAGTTGTTTATGTTTGTTTGCACTCGTATTTACGGTATATACATTGCGAAAAATATTAATAATAGGACCAAAACTATCAAAATGCTAAAAACAATATTGAAATCTGTCCATTCGGCATCCGTCTTGATCCGGTCTACACCGTCAGATGCCTAGACAGAGAATACTATATATGCTATATACTAAAATTTTACGTGGTCGCATAGAATACAGAATTATCGTATTTATAATTTGAAAATAATTGAAATTTTTGTGACTTAAGTGCAGTCATAATTATTGTTAGACGAAATAGAATCCAGTAAGGCATGGTACACACTGTTGCCGAACCAGTGTAAGTGGGTTGTGTGTAACCAATAGGTCCTTTTAGGTATGTGAAAATGTGCCAGCTATCCTCAGCGGTTTGTCACTTGAAGCAAATTTGAAATCTTAGGCACCACTGACCATTATCAGACAAGCGCAAATAAATAGACAGTCCCCTTGTTTGTCAGCACGAGATGACTGCAGTTAAACATTTATTCTTTAAATATTAATAAAATATTGATGTTGAACAAAATATGTAAATATATAACATTTTACATCACTAACTAACTTTTAATATTATAGCAGGAATATAATAGAGGGCTTCACAAGAAGCTACAGCTACAGATTAGAAGAGTAGACATTCAGGTCTACACCCCAAAAGTTTCACGGATACCCGTGATAAAAATATAAGGGTGAAATATTTCATACTAATAAAAAAAACCTCCTTATAAAGGAAAAAGAAGTTCATAGGCAATACAATAGCCTTTCTCGACTCCAATTGTCGAAACAGGATAAATAGAAATATCCTTCCAATAAACTTTTAAACTGCCCGCAAAGTGCGGGAAATACGAATTATCGTTATGCCATAACATTTCATCAGCCCGGAAGCTAATTACAAAATGAACCGAGTAAAGCACTTCCGCTTCCGATAGAAATACCTAGAGGAGACACGACATCAAAGTAAAAGTTTAAAATATGCAAATAAAAATTGTGTTTTTACGTCAAACGAATTGCGGCTAAAAATAACCACCAACGAATATAATTAATTTAGTTATATAAAGATATAGAACAGGTTATCTTTGGGACCAAGGAAACATTACTTAATTATTTCATTTTGATATAATAATATATGAATAACAAAATGTAAGCCGCATCCAAATATCTGAAACGAATAACAGCTACTCTTAAATAATATTTATCAATATATATAATTTATAATAAAAGCAAAGCACAAAATTTTGATAATTAAATGTTTTCAGACTACACGATTACTGCCTGCCTACCGACTTACAATGTGTCTAAAAGAATATTTAAATTACTACAGAAATGAAAATTCTACGTATCAATAGGTATACGGACTAGGTCAACCGTGGCACTACCGACCTATGAAGATATGGACTTTATATTCACTGTTATAGCTGCTTTTTGTAAAGTGAATGAAAATGCCGTATAACCTACCTTCGTACCTTACTACTCTCTATAAAAATATATTATTTTTTTCATTTTATGCTTTTGATGGGATCGTACTTACGAGTGCAAAGCTAATTTAGTTTTTTCCGTTCACTATAAGTTGACATCCAAAAAAATAGTTCATTAATTCATTCAGAATAACACATAAACTACAATTTTTATTTTTTTGTACTGTACGAAATATGAGTATATATGTCAAGTAAATACGAAAAAGACTGATTTAAGAGCTATCTCGGTGGGCACTATATAAGCCGTTAGTTACATGAAAAGAATGCTGGGTTTCATTATCTTGATTTAACCCCATGAAATTTGAAATAAACATAAAAACGTATATTCATACTTGTTATTTTTAAATAAAGAGTTATGAAAACTGATATATAGGATGCTGATTTGTAACCAAGCTTTTTTTGAAAGTTTGGAAATACAAGACATTTTTATTTGATACACTATTAAATTTTCTTTTTGTTTTTATGATTGTTGTGGTACTTATAAAGCCAAACAATTTTAACAGGAAGTCGTCAGGGAAATAGTAAAGCAAACTTTAAAAAAATGTGCAAATTGCTGCTAAAGGCAATTTTTTCTACTTTAACAACCATGAATTATAGTCACATTATATACATTTTTCGGACAGCAAATGAGTTGTACCATTGAGCAATGCGTAACGCTTGTATTTTTATATTGGCCATATATTTCACTTAATTTTTCGATAATAATTATAAAACTATAATAATCCAATTAACAGAATAGTCTCAAAATTGATAAGATTATGTCTGATATAGAATAGGTAAGTTCCATTCATTTACAGTTAGAAACTATGCTATTCTCTAGGAATTATTTGTACACTATTATACGGTCTCGTTTTAATATACTTAGCATGCATCATTAAATTTAATTTAGCTAGGTGGAGTTTGGGAGACATGACGTCACGTCAAAAATAAAGAAGTCTTGGATAAAAGTAACTCGAAACTAGATGATATTCGTCAGAAGTTTTTTTACAAAACTATTATCTCCATTGGCTGACGTGGACACTGCCTATAAAATACCCATATTTTATGACGGATATCTAAGAGTTCTTTTTTTGCTAAAATTATATGAAAAACACATTTACGTCGGCAAATTCTGGTTGTTCAATTTTTTATGAGGAATCCGTCAAGAATTTTTACGTCAAAAAGGGTTGGGTAACTTATCATGCAATAGTAAAAATATTACTTCCCCAGCGGGTTAAGGTAGTTTAATTTACGTCTTTGTGTGAAGTATGTACAGACAGACCCTGAAGTATTTAAATAGATCCAAAATATTCAAACAAAATTCACTTAATATACACATATTAGTAGAGAAATTAGAGAGAATTAGATGAAAATCTTTAAAAGACAATTATCGAAACATCAGGTATTGTAGAATTTATTTATATATCTTTTCCATTTTAAATCAATACCAGCGGTTATTTGTGTAGGCCAAATGGAAGTGTCAGGAGGGCCTATTTTGATACCAAACTTATTGAACTAAGCCCTTCTGTAAAGACACTCTACAATTTAAAATAAAGGCTACGAGTTCGAGTTCGAGTTACGAGGTTTCAATTTGCCTAACTGTCCAATACATATTTCAGTCGATTTACTCTTTTTTAAATGAAAGATCAGATTTCTTTAAACATAGAAATGATAAACCAATATTTCAAAAAATAATTTTAGTTAGTTGATTTTAGTTTGTCTTGTCCTCTTCCTGTAAACACATTTGCTGCAAAGCATACGAAACGTCGGACAAAACTTTTACTTTTACTTGTTATCCTTATCTGTTTATGTCTCCTTTAGAATTAAGAGATGAAGCTATCCATTAAAAAACATTACACAACAACTGTCACATTTTATGTTTTACATACCATCAAAACCAATAATGTGAGTGAGTGAGAGTTACAATGAATTTGTGTTTGTTTTGCAAAACAGGAGAGAAAAAATATAATATTTCGAATATTTATAATTAATTTATTATTTTTCTATTGAAATATCAATAGTATATCTGTATCAATATACGTATCTACGTATCCACGTATTTAAACAGTGTCTCCTCCGCTATAACCCCAAACAAGTGACCTGTTTATCAACCGCATGTACCGGCGGTGAGCGCTTGTCAGGCGAATAACTGTTATAGTTATACAGCTATTTAAAAATTCTAATATTTGACGTAATTCAAAGACAGATGAAATCGAACTACACTTCTAAGCGTAAACTTAGAATACTGATAAAGTTTGAGATGAGACTTTCGAACACATTATATACACTTATCATTTATATATACTTATCATTTATTTTTAGATATCATAAATCTCTTAATATACATTGTTGGTTAATATTTTGCTATATTATAAGTAACTATATGTCTTATTATTATTTGTTTAAAATCAATTTATTTAATATGAATTAGCAAACATTTTTAGTAGTAAAATTTAAGTACTAATTAAAAAGTCCTATAACTTTGTTCTATATTAACACTTTTTAATGCAATTACTTTTCTTTTTTATTGTAATTCCTTGAATAACGGCGAATAAACTATGTTCGAATTATGATTGATATGAATCAAATTTAATTAAGGAAATGAGCATTCTTTAGGAAAATAGTGTCATGAAGTTGAGTTAATAGAATCTTACGGATATGCTTGTCTAAATTATTCTAAAAATAAACCACGTATGTATAATATTTGATCTTAATATACTTTACCTAAAATTTTTATAGAAATATTAAAAATAATTATCTAACAGATAAATTTTAATTTTAATATATACACACACTTTTATTAAATGACTTTCTAAATCTAATTCTGCAGTCATAAACGAAAAGTTATACTTTTTTTAGAACAGTATTATTAAAAAACTTTTTTAAGTTTTGAATAGACTTTTTTTATATTTTACTCCTTCCATAAAATATATAATAGTGCTTTAATTTAAAAATGTTTCTTCCCATAAGTAATATTAAAAGAATCATTACTCACCTTTTCACTGAATCACTTTAAACTCATGCTTCGGTATTTCATTATATATCTAAAGTCAACCAATTAAAAATGTTAACGTAGCTTTTTGCCAGGAAATGCCGAAATATTTATTAATGTACCTACGCGAAGTTTCATGTGAGAGTGTTGAAAGGCACGACCTCTCCCTTCAAGTTCTCTCGTTGGACTGACAATTGACTTTACCGACGGCTTCGAAATTCTCGGTTATAGTGACGTACGCATTTTTATATCATTCACCGACACCCTCGAGCCTCCCTTACGCGCCTACTTTATTTGTGTTTTATTTTCTCCTCCTTCAATGTTACCTTGAATACTATTTGATGATTTATTTCAAACCAAAATTTTATGTAGATTGATTTTGATTTCCGATTGCGTCATAAAAGAAAATTACGTTTTTTATTTATAAGGTAATTGAAAATATCACAAAGTATGTTGATTTAATAATGCCGTATATTGAATTATTAATAAATAACTTTTTCTAATTAAACGCGTGTATTTTTCGAAATAGTAAAATAAAAAAAAATATATTTATCTTTTTACAAATTCTATAATATTTCCTTTATAATCCCATCTCTATTCCTGAAGGTACCGGCCCATTATTCCTTCATCCCTCGCGGGTGGAACGGCTGAGCCTATAGATGTTATACAATTATATGTTTATATTCAATGTTCCTTACATTGATCAAATGAAAAGCGACCTTAGGTCTCTCAGAACTGATGTTCAAACAAATAACTTTATGAATAAGGATTACATAAAGATTATAATTATTGGATGAATATAATTATAATTCGACTGACGATTAGTCGAAAATTAACATCCATAGGCATATACCTGTGTAAGTGTAGTGGTTTTCTTTAACTAGGTCAATTTCAGCTAAATTTCCAATCAATAGTTAATAAAGTCTCATCGAAATATTCTGTATTTCTCATTTACCTAATTCAAGCTCACAACGGAGCTCCGTATTACTTTGTATGTACGATACTAACCG
Organism: Melinaea marsaeus rileyi; assembly: GCA_918358865.1. Taxonomy (NCBI): domain Eukaryota; kingdom Metazoa; phylum Arthropoda; class Insecta; order Lepidoptera; family Nymphalidae; genus Melinaea; species Melinaea marsaeus. The sequence goes on along the minus strand of OU911095.1, from coordinate 8,004,306 downwards.
GGAACCGAGCTCGTTAAGATAAATTATTTTCCGAAACGCTAAATTGCACAATGATTGTTTTAAAATGTTGTAATATGAGTACGTTTTTGTGGAGATAATAAGCGTATTAAATTTTGAAGCTATACATTAATACGGGTAAGTTACATATAAAATATTAAGTAGTTTAAAACTTGCAGAATTGGCAAACGACATAACTTAGAAACTTTAAAAAATACATAAACTACCGACCTTAAGTTTATTGGGATACCAAATGTTTAACGTTTTAAAGCTATCTTATCTACTATTTTAAAAGTAAGTTATTAATTTGATATACATAATTTATCGTTATTCTATAGAGTTAAAAATAGATTATTACTATAGTGATACGTTAGGACGTCTGCGATCTATATTTTAGACAGAATTATGTTTCTAAAAAGTAAAAGCAAAGGAAGATTTAATTTTATTCGTATTTATTTAAAACTGTTAAGTATTTTACACACACATAGATTACAGTAGAGATGGCAAAAAATATTTATCTAAATAAAATGCCCGCTTGTATATATTTTAGGAATTTACATAAAAAGACAATTAAGTCCGTACCCTTTTTCCCTCAGGTTTATACAAACATGGGTTGTTAATGAAATAGATGTTATATGTATTAAAGTATGTTATAGATATATATTAGTTTCAAACATAACGTATATTTACCAATATTCTCAATGCAATGTTACTAGATGTATTCACAATTATTACAAGCCATTAAAATTATGCAGTATACTATTTACTTATAATTAATTTATCAAAGGCTGTATCATAGGCAACGCTGCGCCTTCTCTTATTGCTACTTAGCTTTATCGAGTTGTATTAAATAATGTTTTGCTGATATTTTATCCAACTTTCAATATACCTATTTTCAAAATCGATATAATTGCATTTTTTTTGTGACTTGCATGAAGAAATTAAGTTATATTGATATGTGATCACAGTGAAAACTTTTGGAACTTTTTTATTGTATATCACTGAAAACTTTTGACACTTTGCAGATAACGCTTATACGATCTATATTCTTTATTAATGTATGTAATATATGTTAATGTAATTTAGAAAATATTAACTATAATTTGACTAAAAATAGTTGATACTATTGTACTCTTACATGGAGAGGGTTTGCTCGTCAAAAAACATGAAATTATTAATAATATAGAATTTTTTTTAATGTTACATAACAAAAATAACTGTAAATTTATAATGTGTATATTCCCATACTAATCAGCTTATTCGGAGAAACAAAATAAGTACATATACAATTACAAGTGTTGTCAAGGAGCAATAATATTATGAATAGAGAAAATTACAGATTATCAAGTTCGTTCTATAGAGAGAACGGTTTTTGCGATCGCATACTTATCTTAGCTTGTATTGATGTAGTTTTAAATTCTCGATCAGACATAGTGGAGCTCTTTAAACGAAATGTAACTGATAATAATTTTTGTAATAAAATTTTCGATTATTTGTTCCATGAATTTTATAAAATTTTTAACCCAAACACTATAACAAAATACTAAAAACTTAAATTTAGTGATTGGGCTACCGTAGGTAAATATACAAGTAGAGAAAGGCAAATCAACGACTGATGCACTTTTACGACGCATGCGAGAAGTCGCAGAATGCAATTGGGGTGTTTTGCGATTTGTCCAAAGCCTTTAATTGCGTGAACCATCGGACATAGTTATGCAAACTTAACCACTATGGTGTACGCAGAGCTGCGCTTGATATTATTTCCTCTTACCTGAAGTAATAAGTCCAGACAGTTTACGTAAATAATTCTAAATCGTCTAAATCTCACCTAAAGATGGGTGTTCCACAAAGATTTATTCTTGGCCCCTTTTTATTTTTACTTTATATTAATGACTTGACCTTTTTCGTTTAAAGGTATATGCGACATTGTACTTTTATCTGATGACACCTCGCTTATTTTTAAAGTTGAGAGTGATAGGACTAATTATAACGAAATAAACAGTACTCTGTCAAGTGACCTTCATTGGTTTGAAGTTAATAATTTAGTCTTAAATGCTAAGAAAACTCACTCATTCCAAAATTTACACTTTCTAATGTAAAAAGTAAAAATTTTATCTTGCTCCTTAACAATGAAGTGTTAGAACTGACTGACTCAATAAATTTCTTAGGTTTAACACTCTTCTTAGGTTTTTTCAACACTCGTAAGAAAACTCAGCTCGGCCGTCTTTGCAATTAGAAAAGTTAGACAATTAACGGACGTTAATACGACTCTACTTGTTTATTTCAGTTATTTTCATAGTATTTTATCTTACTGTATTTTATTATGGGGCAGTGATGCCGAATTTAATTCTATATTTATTTTACAAAAAAGAGCTGTGCGGGCTATTTATAACTTTAAAACTAGAGATTCTTTGAAGTATGTTTTTAAATAAATAGGTATTCTTACAGTCGCTTCTCAAAACATATTTAATAACATATAATTCATACGTCAAAATTTAAATTATTATATAAAAGGCAGTGACAGACACACTATAATTACGAGAAATAAAAATAAAATTCTAAAGCTAAAATTATGGCCTCAAAAAAATTAAATATTATTAAAGGGTTTGAGTATAAGCACATATAATAAATTTTCACAAGATATCTTTCACCTTCTCTTTCTTTAGTTTTAAATCTAAAATCAAAAGTGTATTATTAAATAAATATCAGAGCAGCACTCCGAGCTGGTACTCTTAGGTTGCTCATGAACTGACCACACTGACCTTTTTTATAATAATAATTAACGATTCAAAACTGCTTGTAAATGCTTACTTCAGTAAAGATGTTTTAAATTTAGATTTTTTTTGTTGGAATTGAGCCCCCAAATTATTTTATGTAGACTCCTCAGCGCTCCGGTGTAGTCTTCGAGTGTGTCTTGTTAAAATGTGCCTTATGCAGCCTTTAGTTATTTTCTTTTTTAGATTTTTAGCCTTTTCTAGACTCCATTGTTGTATATTATTTAAACCACGCCGTATCTAAATATTTCTTACACACACTATCAACTTATTTATTTTTGATGTTGATTTAATTCTTATCATCGAGCAGAATCATAAGGGGTGTTCGTTACTTCTTTAAGATAAAATGGAGATAATTAATGAACAAGTTTTTAGGTGGTAGAGCCTAGCTGTAGTTATCCGACTGCAGCTCGTATTGGGCTGGCTCGACCGGGGAAGGACCACCCTCTCATAGAAGAGCGACGCGTAGTAACCAAATTCATTTGGTTATGTTCCGTCGGTGAGTGAGAGAATCCGGAAGCCCAAACCCCCCTCCCCCCGCCAAACATGAAAGCGATGCCAAAAAGAAAAATACCCCAGGAGGGTACCGGCTTTGATGAAGCCGGGGAAAATCCCCTCCCCGAGCAAAATCGGGGAAATGATTCTCGGATTTTGCTCGGGCTGCCCGTCGCATCTGTGGCGGGCAAAGTATCGCCTTTTGTGTTGTTTGAGGGCAAACGACGAGTCAATGCAGCGGCACCCCGACCCACTCTAAATGTGGACTTTTGCAACATCCGGGGACTTCATTCCAACTTGAACGCCGTCCACTATCATCTAGAGACGGCGCAGCCGGCCTTGTTGTTTCTGACGGAGACGCAGATATCTCAACCTAGCGACACAGCGTACCTATCATAGCCCGGGTATAAACTAGAACACCATTTTATACCACACGCCGGGGTATCCGTGTTCGTAAGGGAGGATATCTGCTACCGTCGCCTTCAGGTTTTTGAAGGTCGGGACCTGTCTGTACTCTGGCTGCGCGTGGACATGGATGACTATGTCAGAGTCTACGCGTGCCTCTACAGGTCCCATAGTGGTAATGCAGAAACGGACCAACTCTTGGGCCATGTTCAGGCGAAGATTGACGATCTGCTTTCCCAGACTCCTTCCGCTGAAGTCGTAGTCCTCGGGGACTTCAATGCGCACCGATAATATACCGATTGGTTAGGGTCACGTGCCACCGACTACGCGGGAAGATCTGTGTTTGACTTTGCTCTGGCAAATGGTCTGTCCCAATTGGTCAAGATGCACACTCGTCTACCGGACGTGGACAGCCATATGCCCTCTTTGTTGGATCTTCTGCTGACTACACATCCCGGAAAGTACCAGGTCACTGTCGAGGTTCCGTTAGGGTCCTCTGATCATTGTCTGGTACGGAGTGTAGTGCCCATTCAACATTCGGCTCGCACAACAACTGCGACTCGACGGGTTTGTCAATACAAGTCAGCGGATTTTGATAGAATGCGGTCCTTTTTTGCATCCTACCCATGGGGACCGATTTGTTTCCCTTCCCATGATCCTAGTGGCTGCGCTGCGGCTGTAGCTGATGTAATACTACAGGGCATGGAACTATTTGTACCAAGCTCTGTAGTACCACTTGGTGGCAGATCGCGGCCTTGGTTTGATGCGTCTGTTAGAACTGCAGCAGCTGGCAAACGGCAGGCTTATCAAGCTTGGGCCAATGCGTTAGTCACTAAGGATCCGAACTCTAGAGTTCTGAAGAGGAAATATAATCGTGCCTCCAGATTCTTCAAACGGCAAATCGCTAGAACAAAGTTCAAGCATGTCGTCAAAATTTTGGATCAGCTGGCAAAGTACCCGCCTGGCACGCGCAAATTTTGGGCGCTTTCAAAGGCCACTCTGGGCAACTTTAGCCAGCCGTCCCTACCGCCGTTGCACATGGGGAATGATTCTCTGGCCCACACGGCAAAAGAGAAAGCCGATCTCTTGGGCACTCTTTTCGCCTCCAACTCGACTTTGGACGACTAGGGGAAGACACCGCCTATCATCCCGCGGTGTCAGAGCTCAATGCCGGAAATAGTTTTTTGGCAGAAAACTATTAGGCAGTCTCTATTTTCCTTGGACGTTCATAAGTCGAGTGGGCCAGATGGCATTTCTCGATTAGTGCTACGAACGTGTGCCCCAGAGTTGGGGCAGCTGTTATTGAAAGCAAGGGAGAGGGTCTGGCAGTTAATCTGGATATGGCGAAAGCCTTCGATCGTATATGGCACAAGGGGCTTCTTTCGAAGCTACCTTCCTATGGGCTTCCCGAGAGTTTATGCAAGTGGATCACCAGCATCCTCACTGGGCGGAGCATACAGAACGTTCTCGACGGTTTGCTCGGACCCCAAGCCCGTGAACGCTGGTGTACCCCAAGGCTGCGTGCAATCCCCAACTCTGTTCCTCCTGCACATCAATGATATGTTGGATATCTACAACATACATTGTTATGCGGATGACAGCACTGGGGATGCGTAATATTCCGGCCGTGCAGGTCTCTCTCGGGAAAACGTCGACGAGTGCCGAAAGAAACTTGTGTCTTCTATAGAGACTTCCTTGGGGATGGTCCGGCCACACATGGAGTACTGTTCTCATCTCTGGTCCGGATGACCCCAATATCAGCTTCTACCATTTGACCGCGTACACCGGAGAGCCGTTCGGATTATCGGGGACCCGGTGCTCTACGAACGGCTGGACTCTTTGGCATTGCGTAGAGATGTGGCTTCTTTGTGCGTCTTCTACCGCATTTACAACGGGGAGTGTTCCGAAGAACTATTCGATCTGATGCCTGCCGCCGAATTTCATCACCGCACAGCGCGCCATCGACTGGTTTACCATCCCTACCACCTGGATGCGTGGCGATCCTCCACTGTGTGGTTCTTAAGGACCTTTTTTCCACGTTCCACTCGCATGTGGAACGAACTCCCTTCGGCGGTATTTCCAGATCGGTACGACATGAGTACCTTCAAAAAAGTCGTTTACTCCTACCTACAAGGCCGGCAACACTCTTGTAAATCCTCGGGTGTTGCAAGAGTTCATGGGCGGCGGTGATCACGTCCATCCGTGACCCGCCAGCTCGTTTGCCCTCCTCTACATAAAAAAAAAAAGTGTTTATTACCATAATGTCTTCAATAAACTGTACTAAACTATTTTACTAGGTTATTTTGTTTATTTTTTGTTATTATTTCGTAAAGACAATACAATTTTTTAAGATAATTGTAATAGTGTATTCAATTTATGTTTTTTTTAAGTAAATAGACGTATTTAATACCTTTAGTGTTTGTATCTATATAATAGATAAAACACTGTCTCATGTACACAACTAGAGGGGCAAATGTCAATCTGTCAGTTAGAAAGATTAGCTGACACGATTGAGAAGCAGTTTGCACGACGTACTTGATGTGATAGTGAGCCAGTGAGTTAGTGGATGTATTGTAGTGCATATAAGTGATACACTTGTACGAGTATGGACTAGAAGTGGCAACTAGTTAAAACATCAGATATTTTTTCAATAACAGTATCAATGTGCTTTGTGAATTTTGTACCATGTTAACATCAAACTTTTTTTTGTTTGGTACCTTCCAAAAATAAATAAAATGAACTTCTTTTGTTTCTTTTAGAATGAAATAAATGTTAATGTTGTTTTAACTACTTTATTATTTGATTACTGTGAAATAAATAAATTTATATGGACATCGTATATATCGGAGTACGAAAAATATTAAATTCCTACTTTTCAATTATTTAAACTAAATTGGTATGTTACAAAAAATTCCATGAAACTAATAATTACCTTCATTATATTTAACACTAAACCTAGCAAGTACCGTTCAAATTGACCGTTCTTAAACTTTTGTAAAACTTACACATTTTTAAACGTTATAATATCGTTATCAAACTACATGACAGTTCTTAGAATATGCATATAATATTGTCTTCACTCTTTACTTTTTGTTATTTCCATTATTACCTGCGTTATACAATAAAATAATTTTTAATTACCGCTCAATTTGACCGCGTGCGGTAGGAACAGGTATACAAGAATTGTCGGTAGGTTTAGTGTTAAAGTTATTATCATTAAATTAAAATAATTATTCTAGTGTGTTGTCCATTATATTGAGCGAAGGCATATATCACTCGGTTAAATTTCGATTAAATGGAAAGTGATTTCTATTAAATATGAGGTATTGTTCCATTCAATTGGAGGTCTCATTGATTTCCATTCATTGGACATATCATGTTAGTGTGATTTAGATTAATTGGTAGTGAGTACCATTAATTAACTTTCATTAAATAGGAGGCAATGTTTGAGTACAAATTTAATTACATTGGAAAAATGGGTAATCTTTTTAGGTAACCAGTACCACATTATGCCGAATATTTTATCAGTAGCAGATAAATTCGACATTGAAGAAGCATGTTTTTGTGGGTTTAATATGAATAAAGTGGTGGAAATTGCTACGTACTTATTTCGATGTAACCATTACATCTTCAACAAAAAAATTGAAACTATGACGAAATTAAAAGAGATTTATCCTTAACCTTGCATGGAAACCTTGCTTCTAACATACGAAAGACTTTCAATATCTAAATTCATGATATTTAACATATTTATAACATCGGGAGTTTTTACAGACACTTAAGACTATACTTACAATACTTGTGCACCTAAGTGAAGATAAATGTACTTATATAAAAGAAAAGGTGAATTGTTTTGATTCATGAACTTTTTCCTGAAAAAGAGATGTCTTTACAAAAATATACTTACTAAAGCCGGTTAACAAAAAAATTGGGAAGAAAAACTGGTATAAAGACTGGAAAAGAGTCAAGACAACGCTTTTATAAAGTTAAAAGAAAAATGATGACGATTCGAACTTTTGACTGATAGTCAATGCCCAGTGGCACTCAGTGAAATACTGGTAGATAATAATGGACCTAGAATAGTATTTGGAAAACGGACACTTTCGAGATTTAAAAAGGACAAAAGAAAAAGAAGCTCTTGCCCTTGGATGGGTAATCAAACAAATTAATATATTTCTTTTTAATAAAAAAAATAGGCGCTCATAAGCTGCTAGACATCCTATTTAATCCTAAATCAAGACCTTGCAATCGAATCGATTGAGAATTAAGTACTGGATCATTAAACAAGAATCATGTATAAGAAATAACACAACTTGCACGCCCCCATGCAGTTGTAATGAAAGTGTTTGTTACGAGTTCTGAAAATGATCCCGAATTATTTGCGTTGAAAAGGATATTTAGGAAAATCATGGGACTACTCGTTAAAAAATTATAAAGTTTTTTTCTAAGGAATAGGTTTATATGAGAACTAGTGGTAGTCGAGTGACCGAGATTCGACCTTAATTTTAAGTGTCAATGTTGACGAGGGTTTGGACAACAATACACCTCTATAATCATTGCATATATATATATATATATATATATATATATATATATATATATATATTGTTTTTTATTCTATTATATCAGACGACAATAAACTCTTTGCGAGTATTTGACTAAGATTGACATTGATAGTGCAAAAGTTAACAATAAATCTGATCGCATGGTAATCTGTGTAATATTTTCTATTATTATATTTGTTATATATTATTATATCGAATATTAAGTTTCTGCTCTCCTTCTCTGTATAAAACGTGCTAAATTACATACTCATTATTTCGCGTAATATTTTATCATATACTCTATTGTTATAGAATAGTTATTCGATAAAATCTAAGAATATAAGTATTGGAAGACGCTCACGAAGGACAGCAAGGAGTTGTGCCTATGAAGGGTTAATTATGGTGTAAGGTAAGGTAGCTAAAAATCGACAGGGACGAAGAAGTTTCGGATTACCTAATCATCTCATAACAATGACATTTCGAAAACTTCCTGCAGGCCGTTAGATTGATATTGTAAAGGATCTTTTAGGGTTTGCTGAACAACGATTATCTTTTATAAGTCATAGATCACCATACCCGATATACAGAGATTTATATCACAAAAGCGGTAACGTAGTTCTTGGCTTGGTTATTCAATAACAATAACTGGACACAATAGACTGCAGAATTCAGATACGTAAATATAGACGTAACATTCCTTACCACGATACCATATCGGCCACAGATGAATGGAGACGTTGAACTACTGTTTAGTATTAGCCATGTAGAGAAAAAATACCTAAAACATCACCCTAAGAATGAGTAAAAAGAACAAGGTTACGTCGAAACATAATACATTAAAAAATGGAAAAGCAAAATCAAAACCTCTACCTATAATTTTTTAATATAAAAAAAATCCAATCGTGTAATTAAATTTATAAGAAATATATTATAACTCTGTTAGTATACATAAGTAGTGCCTCTACTGCATTAACTGTTTTATATTGCATTGTGTTTTTATGTGCTCGGAATAAGGTCGAGAGGGTTAAATTATTTAACGGGTATTGATTTGCACTAACTGGGTGGATATAATAGCATTATAGTTTATCCTCTTTCAGAGAATGCTAAAATGGTACAACATTTAAGTTCTTATAAAAAAGTTATTCTATGTAAATAGTGTTGTAATTAAAAAAATATATATTTGTTTGTATTTGTTAGAACATAATTTTCCATTTCTTTAATTCCATCATGCTTTCTATACATTCTTCGACTAAGAAATTTCATCATGTTCATGTATCTTCTAGTTCATTTTCATTATTTTTTTTTATTCGTATCACAAAATGCTTGAAGCCTACTGAGTATTCGTTATTAAATTCATTCAATAAACAATTCAAAAACAATTGAAAATGAATAAAGTTTAATACAAATTGTTATAGTGATCCGAACTTTAAAATTTTGCATGCCGCATCCATGTTCAGATTCGATAAAAATAACTTCGATGGCCTTCTAATATGAATATCTCTTTTGATGAAATTTATTAGAAACATTACTGACAATAAATAAAAGTAACCTTTTCAAAAATTTGCATTTAATTGTAAATGTAAAAACCAATATTTATAACATAAGTACTCTAACATGCTAAACTGCAATATGCTTGGTAGCAAAGTGAATAAAAAAAGTATATATAGCTATGTAACAGGTCCCATTTTATTACTATGTTGCGCTAACAGCAAACAAAGCTGTATTTTGTAAACAGTTTTGTTTAAAACGATAACGTTAGCAATCGGTAAATGGACTAAAACATTTTGATTCGATATTCAGTGTTCCAGAAGTTCCCAGCGATATGACGAAAATTTTTGCGGTTGTAATATTTTTAATCTTCGCGGTTACTGTTGTAAGTATTATAATATAATATAATCAAATAAAATATCAATGAAAATCTGTGTGTGAAGCCGACTGAACAAATTTCAAAATAATTATCGTTTGTCTGTTAAGGTTTTTATGTGTTGATATTATTGGTTATAACTTCATTCAATATATTTTATAATCTGACACTTAACCTTTTTAACGGTGTTTTCTATGATAATATAAAATATAATTAATTTTGAATATAATTACAATAATATATCAATTTGTTTATATTATATTTACAAAATTAATACATATTTTTAAATTGTAAAACTTATAAAAGATGTCATATAATTTAAGTCAGAAAGGGAGTGTAGTTTTTGTTTTATTTAGAAAATAAATAATATTCATCGGAATTTAGAAAAATGAATTAAAATAAAAAAAATCAAGTTCTTAAATAACGAAATTAATAACAAAAAAAGGGGAAATTTCTCAAAAAAGAACACTCGAAACTAAAACTGAACAAAGATTTGAAAATACTGGAAACTTGTCATTAAAACCAGAAGTTTAATCTATAAAAACCAGGTTTTTTCAAACATGCCCCCGAAAGTTAGAATCTGGGTCTACAACAAAAAGTTAATGATTCATCAAGAATCAGTTAATGGGTTTGTCAGTCAATTAATATGTTCTATGATTTACTCTTTAGTTGCCAACGCAATGATCAGCTTACGTAATTAGTAGCTGTATTTTTTGTTGTTTTTATTTGTTATATTTTTTGTTCTGAATTAGTTATATTTTGTTTTTTTTTATGTCCCAAATAAAGATTTGCTTTACTTTTTTTAATGGACAAACGAGCGTGCGGGTCACGGTCACGATTTGTGATCATCATCGCCCACGAACTCTTGCAACATCCGCATAGGAATTGCAAGAGCGTTTTCAGCCTTGGAGATGGGGGTGGACATCTTTTCTGATGTGATTGTATTGCACACGATGACATGCTGTGCGGTGATGAAAACCGGCGGCAGAAATTAAATCAAATCGTTCTCGCGAAAACCTGTTGACAATGCGATAGAAAAAAGATGTACAAAGAAGCTACGTCTCTACGCAGTGCCAAAAAGTCCAGCCTTTCACAGAGCACTGGGTCCCCGATAATCCGGACGGCTCCCCGTTGTACGCTGTCAAAGAGTAGAAGTTGATATTGGGGTCATCCGGACCTTATAAAACGCATAAATAATAATTTTTAATATAAGGAACTCTGTCATCGAAAATGCTTGTATTAGCTACAAAACTGTGTCGTAGACATTAACGTCCACCTCAAAGGAAATATTCTTATAGAGAATATACAATGTAACCAAAATAATAATAACAACAGGAATAAAAAACAAATTAAAGCTAACACGATTATGTAGGTTTGTGTGTATTTGTGTGTGTTTTCAAATCTTCATAGGTGTAAAAAAATATAATTTATCTGTAATCTGAAATAGAAAACAATTTTAAACGGTGAATTAATCACTTATTTCGAGCATCATTCCGAGAGAAAATATGCGATTTTGTAATACATACAAAAATCACACTACAACCATTAATACAAATGTTTAAACGAATCTGTAGGTTCATTTCTATCATTATTATATAAGCAGTTTCACTAACCGTGATTTCTTCTATTAACTTTTATCACTAAGGTTATTATACACTATTATCGGCGGAACCTTATTCTTTCTGCCTTTTTGCTTTGCTTATTTATTTATATATTTATATAATTGGATTTGATTCAATGAAAGTTTGTACGCGTTGAACAGTGACTCGAGTACTCCACTACCATTAAGATTTTTTTGGTTACACTAAACCAATCTACCCTAAAAATTTATCTAAATAATTTAAAAATGTAATTGGAAACCAAGTTACATTATATCGAAGTGCAGGAGCCGCTAAGCAAAGTATCTTAGAATTCTCTTTAGGTTATTTTCGTCCAGATTCACAAAAGATGGAAAACATATTTATGGCAGAGTTTTCAAACTATTGTAATATAATTTTGATAAGGAAAACCAGTATAAATATCACTAACATTTTATCACTGGATCAAGTAACTCAAATTACGGATAGCTTAAATGTAATTCATACATCATTCATTTCGTAAATTTTTCAGAAAAGTTCTAATGTAGGAAGCAGAAGGATTTTGAAAATGTAATTATTTAAAAAGTACAAAAATAGGGCCGTAATTTATATTTTTCACTCAATACTGTTGCCACTGTTACAATTAAGTTTCCGATTATGATTTTTGCTTTTGGAGCAAAAGCTCTCAAACGAAAACGCATGTGCACTTAAGTCAAAGTCAAGATGTAAAACTTTCTAGATATCACATCGGTAAAACTTTTGGTTCATCTACTTTAAAACCTGGATTTAGTAGCGTGAAACTTCTTCTTCCTTAAAATTCAAGGCCACCTCAAGGGGATATAGTTTTCATCGCCAGAAGATGCAGTCCCTATTATTACTTTTTAACAGTTTTATTAACCGAATAATTTAATTCCAGATATCAAAAATCATTCTCCCCCATAAACTGCGATACCTGGAGAACATGTTGAATGCAGAAGTCGTAGCGAAGGCCGCGAAGATACGTCAACGCCTGGAAGCAAACCCCAATGCGCCCGACAGTGAGAAAAGCTGGCCGATGCTTCTAGCCCAGTACCAAGAAGACAAGAAGCAGAGCTTAGCTCACAACGGCTTCTACATTCGCCGACCACCCAACCTTTAGATTCAAGAAAGGCACATAAGACGTACACTTTTGTTATCAATTAAGAACATGTCTAAAAGTATACTTATAATCATCTTAAATATAATACTATTAAATAATAAATATTTAAAATAGGGATGGTTTATTATTGTACTTATAATAATAGTCCTTTATATAATGTCTATAATAGGTATCGTGTAAAATGTGATTAATCGCATGTAATAAACATGCGATTGAAACATTGTAGCAATGTCAAATGTTCTAAGCATTATTATTAAATAGGTTTTAATAAGATAGGTTAATGTCTGTGGTCGAGGCGAAAGAGATATGCAGGGGCCGTAGCGTTTGGCGCTCGGTCGTCTCTGGCTACCCCGCAAGAGATATGGCGTGAAGGTAAGTAAGTAATAAGATAGTGAATATCATGATGCATAAAAAATTAATTCATTGAACTTTTTTGACATTTTTATCAAAAATTACATCCTTCTACTCAATAATATTATCTTTCTATGATACTTATAGACCTTGTAGATTTATTGAATACTAGCATTGCTAATGTTTTTTTGTTAAATAGCCTTTGTTTCTCCTCATAACATCGTTTACCAGTGAAAGTCATGTTAAAATCTGTCCAGCTGTTTCAAGGATTACCCTATACTTAGATATTTTCATATATATTTAGTGAAAAGCTCTTAATTTGGAATTACTAATAGACATTTCAATTTTATTTAGAAATATAGATATGTAGCTTAAATCTACTATAATAAGGCAATTAAATGAAAATCGTAAACTGTATATGAGACAGGGCGCCTAGTAATCACTTTAATACCACTGTTACATCCAGCTGACATTGGTCATGTTTTTATGGTTCCAAACATGAAAAGGACAAAAACGTAAACCTTACTCGTTTCTGTCCTATGTCCGTACATCCATCTGTCTGTCAAACGCGTGAAGATATTGAATTGACAATTTTTTTGTTGTTAAATTATACAATATAGATTGTTTGGTTATTTTGATAGCGATATCGCTAGTGCTGTTTAACTATGTTTTTAAATAATGTACCTATTGTTGCACCTTACAATGCCTTTGGTGTGTAATCAAGTAATGTTGCCGGTTGGGGCAAATTGAGCAGGTTATATTCGTTCTCATATCCATTTTAACAGCAGTTAAGCATATAAGAATCGATTATGACATCTTATTATAATCGATTCGCATTTGCTTTAGGTAAAATGCAACTTACTATTAACTGTACGGTAAAATCAAATCAAAGTTTTCACGTCCGTATCTTTAACACTAAACCTACCAAGTACCGGTCGAATTGACCGTTCTTAAACTTTTGTAAAACTTGCACATTTTAAAAGGTTATAATATCGTTATCAAACTACGTGACAATTCTTAGAATATGCACATAATATTTTCTTCACTCTTTACTTTTAGTTATGTCCATTATTAAATGCGTTATATAATAACATAACTTTTAATTACCGGTCAATTTGACTGCGTGCGGTAGGAACAGTTATACAAGAATTGTCGGTAGGTTTAGTGTTAATAACATGTGATGATATACTTGAAGAACCTATAGAGTGAGCGGCGTCACTGTGTTAATATAGAACTAAATCTAAATGGAAATCTTTATAACCTTAAAGCTCTTGTCGTACTTACTCTGATAATCAATTATGGCTTTTGGTAAACAATTATAACAAAATAAATCGTTGAAGTATATTTATTACATATTAAACATATTATGATCCATATTCACATTGTTTTGATGTCACTCACTGTTTTATTTTTCACATTGAAAATTTTTATGATTTTATAATAACTAAATATTCTTACATCATCTAGTCATGCAACTTTTCAAACTACGCAGTATTAATTTATTGGTATTATACATTGTGTTGGCCACTCGGTTGGCAGCTCGACCCCTTTTTTATTATATATTGTCGATTTGTGTTAGATATTAAACAATTTCGATAGAATTTTAAGCTTATACTATACAGCACCTTACAAAAATATAATTTGTTTTAAAAGTGATTTTAAGACAGGAATATAATATCATTTAAACCAACTAATTGTACTTCGATCTTATTACATAAAAAATATAAAATTTGTATAACATCGGTGTTGACATTTTGTAACAGGATTTCGTTTGACAACTTGTGATAGACGTGATGATCATAACAACTATTAATTGTGATGCTATTTCAATAAAAGTGATGAAATATAAAGAATAATAAAAATTATCTACACTCAATACGTTATACCAAAATACGGTAACAAAATAAAATGGAAGAACCGATAGCACACCGCTGACCCTTAAATCCCTTCACAGCGGTCTCAGTTAAACATATCCGGTCAGCGGTCGACACCTAAGACGCACTTATATACATATATCATTTACGATATATACAATTTGATATGTAACATTATGTACAATACGAAATAATAATCTAAAAAAGACTGCAAAATAAATATCTAGTGCTAAAGAAAGCGTATTATTATATTATTTATGCGCCTTCGACATTCACAGCCTTCTCAGCCCGGTATTGAGTTTAGCCTCAATTGAAGGTGGTCCAGGCGTCGGGGGTCGACACTTCACTCAGACCAAACTGACCAAAATCGAGGCCGTATTCGTGCAAAAGGGCACTGTCAGTCGAACTTTTGATGGGTTTTACATTTTTATCCCTACATTTTAGGGGATCGAAATCTTCTAGGCCGGTCGGTGAATCGTCTAGCTGTATGAGATCAGAGCCTGAGGACTGAAAAGGAAATTTGGTGTTAATAAATACAAAAATTTGAGCGCTCCTACCTATGCAACATTCTGTGGCACCAGAGCAGAGTCGAATGCGACATAAAAAATGTAGTAGGTCAATAACTTACCAGTATTCGATAATCGGATGATCGTTAAATTAGGGTAAGGAGTTCTCAAAAATAATTATTCTCTCCGTTTTGTATTTCCCAAGCAAAATATTTCAAGATAGTCTGAAAAAAAACGGTCAAGTGCGAAAGTGCATCGCACGATTAGTGTTCCGTACCTACTGCCTACGAAACTTACTTAAGTCTTTAAACATACATAATTCGAAGTATTTAAATATTTTACTTTATAATTATGATTATATGATTCATTATCCCTAAAGTTAGTTTACTGCCATCCATTTAGATAATGCCTTCAAAGAAAATTGTGAAAAACTCATCATAACCGGTTAATTGAAACCCAGAAGCTTATTCTGCCCGAGTTAATAAAATAAATAACTAAGAAATAAAAGCGTTAATAGGTAATAAATAAATAATACATTTGCGGTAAAAGACGACCATAGGCCGTAGACCGTAGCCATCGTAAAACCACACAAAAAAAAAAATCACATACAAACAAGTGAAAAAAAAAAAAACAAATTCGATAACACCTTAACATAAGACTTAGAACTTTAGATATATAATTTGAGACAAACAAAATCTATAAACACATCAAGTCAGAGTAAAAAAAACAAGACTGAACTATCTTTTAAGATATGTAATAAATTATTCAAGTAACAAAAACCCCAAAGTGAGGACGTACGGAACCCAACGTGCATCCTTGACCGCTTTTGTAAGTAGTTACCATTTATCATTACGGTACCCAAGAAATGTTGCAGAATCAGAAACATTAATTATTATTATTATTATATTATATTTGGTACAATGGATTAATATAAATAAAATAGAAAAAAATAATGTGATCGTCACGTTTTAATGCTTCACAATTTATAAATAAACGATCACAATCGGAAATCGTGTTTAGGAAATAAATGTTTTAATATTGTGAAAGGTTCTCGGTATAACATTAAGTGCATACATGCATGCAGAGGTAATACATTCACGTGTCACCCCACTAGTTTATTATAATTATATATTCAATATAAATCTATAGTAATATAGTAGGAAAATTATGAGATACCAAAGAAATAAAGTCCTCATTTAGTTTGAGAATCATTATGTCACTTTTGACACACAAAAATGAAGATTATAAAGAAAAATATATAATTTAAAAACTAGTGGAATAACACGAACGGAAAACAGATAAAGTTTACAAAAAAAACATTCCATACAACGATCTATAAACGAAACATATAAAGCTTTGTGAAGCGAGTTCAAATATTAATATCGGCATCGGTCGAATATTGTATTTGTGAAGGCATTATTATTGCATTATTCCTGTAATTGATCATTTGGGACGTATCGATCTAAGATTTCTTCCAGTCACCACACATCACATTCACCGACACTTCCAGTGTTATAATTCTTTAAGATTTCTGTGTAGTGAATATCGGTGATCTTGAGGAGACTCACTCAGTTAGTCGTGGGAAGGAGGGTGAGGGTGACCAATATATACGCTATTGTTAGGACAATAGCGGAGATGATTACCTCTTGGGTCCTGCTCTTCGCGGGGCCCGGGGGCGGCCGGGGGAGCGGGGCCGCTGAGGGCGAGGGCCGCGCGTGGGCCGACAGCGTCAGCTTGAGCTTGGCCTTATCGTTATCTTCCGTGAACCGGATAGCACTGGTGTGAAAGTCTGTGGGGCCGTCGTGTTTAGTGATGTTCGTGGTGAAATTGGAGACGGGTATGGCGCGTGGGGGGGGCGCGGGGGCGTCCGACAAGTCTAAGAGCTTCCTGGTCGATACGATGGGATACCTGAGAGGGGGGTGGGGGCGTAGTGGTAACCGCGGTGGGTTTAGTGTTTTCTGCAAACAAATAGAGGATAATGTGCCAAGTGGACGTGCTAAGCGCTGTCGATTTTATAGCGAAGATGTTAATCCTAGTACTTCAAGAGGAATTATTTATGACTGGAAGTTTGCTTCATCTCAATCTACGTGTTAGTAACATGATACGAATTAGTGATATTTACAATATCAAACAACAACTAATTAGATACACAGTCAAATCGAGTGAATCGTTATACATGTTCGTGTGGACATGACGTGTTAATTGTAGATCCAGTTTAATTTTCACAGCTAACTATTGACAGAGAAGCATGAAAAAAAAGGACAAACAAAATTATATTTTTCTTTAATTAGTAAGCGTCATCTATGACGGTAGACAAAAGCACTACAAGCTAATGTAATCATTGTGAACAATTACAATACCTAAACAAAACCAAACTAATATAACATCATTCACATAACAACACGAGAAAAGCGTGTCAGTACTCACCGCCTTCTCGCCGTCGTGAAGGGGAGTGCGGCGCTCCGGAAACAGCAGCTCCATCTCGGTTAGGAGGTCGAGCGGTAGAGGAGCGGGGGGCGCGGGGGCACGTGGAGCCGGCGTCAACGGGGCCCGCGGGGACGGGGAGGGAGAGGGGGATGGGGAGGGGGAGCGAGAGCGGGACGAGTCCGAAGACACCGGCGTCGCAGAGCCGCAAGAAAATCTGCGAGAGACGTTCATACTCAATAAATAGTAATCATTTCATAAGTTTTTCCCGACGTCGTAGAAAGAAATCCTCAGTTTAATGCATTACTTCAAATAATAATTACCTGCTGTCATCTGTGGTGTTAATAGAAGACGGGCGCGAGCCCGTCTTTGGCATCTTGTTCTTTAGGCCCTTCACAGCCCACTTCATGTTCTTGCCGCCTTGTCGCACCTTGAAAATAATCGATGCGTTATAGATTTTTTATTTTTATGTCCAAAACCTCTAATCAGAGTGTATCTTTTAGAAAATTTACAAATAAAAATGAAAATCAATCTTTTCACTTTTCACTCTTCACGTATTTTACAAAAAGCGAATAAAGCTCAAGGATCCATATTAAATTGATTATTTGAATTATATAAACCAGCACTTCAAAAAATATTATAAGATAGTATTTATTTTCTGTATGGTAAATTGTAAAGTACGCAATCTTCGAGCATCCACGTACTAGAGGCGGCATCGCGTGCATTCAACATTTGAAACCATCGTTTATTTTATGTTTTGCCTAAACGTGACGTAACAGTTCAAGCAAATAACGGAATAACGCGTAAACACAAGACATGAATGATAAATGGTCTTCTTTGTAGTCAGCGCCATTGTAATTGCATATTAATATAAATATTTTACTCTATTCTAATTCGGTAAATAAATCAATTATCACGGAAATATTGAATTGGGTTATAAGATAAAAGTAGAAAAAATGTGAATTAAAAACATTAATTCATTATACAATTAATAGCTAATTTACATTATAATAGTACGTCGTTGTTAAACCACCGTAAATCTTATGAGTGCCTCATGTTTGTAAACTATAAACAGCACAGTTTTCTGTTTGCCTTAATGTGACGTCACAAACGTAATTCATGCTGGTTTCAACGTAGCTTCGTTACTCCGTCTCCAGTATGTGAATGCTTAGTGATTGTGTGTGTGTAGCAGAAAAAGCTGAAGCATAAGCATAATAATTAATAAATATTTATGTTTATTATTGCAATGTATATTATGCATCACGTATAACATGACAGAAACAATGTTTCAAGAAATGAAATACAAAAATTGCAAAAGTTTCGAGTACACTTGCAAAAAATTCATAAAAATCGATCCAATAAATAGTTTAGCCGCAACGAATTATTTTCCTGTGGCAAAATCATTCACATGCTGGCTTGCGTGCATGCTTAAATTATATAATAGTAGGCTATAGGTTAGGAGAGTTCAAACACCTTCAATAAACATTCTAAAACTACGTTAGTATATACATTTATGTTGTAAAATATTGAACAATTAATTAGTACAAAAACGATGTATAATAATACACTACCTACCTACTTACTTTTATATCGTGTTTTAAAAATACCTTCGCGAAGTAATTATGATCTTAATATCTTTATTATTGAAGGAAGTTAGTAGTAGTCTTTACTACTAATATTTATTTATTTCTTATTTATTTAACTTCACGCCATATCCCTTGCGGGGTAACCAGAGACGACGGAGCGCCAAACGCTACGGTCCCTACCTCTTTCGTCTCGGCCACAGACATCAACCTCTTCATACATGCTCTCCGGGGGGTCCTCATGCTTTTTACGTGATTACTACTACTAATAATATTCACAAAACGTGTCTCAATAATAATTCACAATTACCCGAAACATACTTCGCAATCTCTTCAATACAAAAATTTGTAAATGAATAGTGTTGGACCACATTCGATTTTTTTTTGTATTATTTATCTTAATAAAACTACTAGTGGTATAATTTTTTTTTTAATAAATTTAATTATAATTGAAAAGACAAATAATTTGTATCAGTGTTTTATATAAAGTTTACTTTAAATAAAGATTTTTATATGAGTTGATTTCAATAAAAGACAAATTTTACCCCTTTTTACGAATATGACGCGGACGGAGCTGTATGAAATTTGGTAAAGTATTTAGCCTTTTTATTTTAAATAATTATTCCATAGAATGAAATGAATAAATATATAATAAATTAGAAGTGAATAATATTTTGTCAAACTTATACCAAAATTATTAGATATTCTTATACAATACGATACAAATTTTCAATAAAAGTTAATATTCAATACGCCTATAATATCTTATTATTTGCGTTATTTTTTTCAGCAGTGAAAAATATGTGGTAGTAAAAATACGTAGTAGAATTTATAATATACCAAATTAACTTACATTTTTTATATAATAATTAATTTTTGATTTTTTTTTAGGACTTTCTTCAACGGAAATTAGACTAAGCAATCAATAAATTTAAGTTTCAATATTGCAGCGAATTCCATTGAAGTAAAATTGTTGGCAAAGTTTTTGTAGATATTAAAATGTTAAGCATATACCAGATATTTTTAGATTTAAAGCTTTTTAAAAGAATTAGTCGATTTTGGAAGTGAGCGGTATATATACGAGTGGCGACTGATAAGTTCGCGGTCTAAGATTACTAATTATTTATTAATTATTAATTGAACTAACGAACGAATAACCACACCTTGTCAACCGAAACTGCAAAGTCGCAATTTGAAGCACTGAGATTATATTCCTGGGAAATAACCCCAAGGAATTTTTGAAGAGATGTCATGTCATGATGAGATGTTTTTCAGGAGTCTGGACTTTCATATGCAATAAAAAAAAATGGTCAGACCAGTAACCTTAGTGACCGAAAAGTCCAAAAAGTAAAAAAAAAAAAAGGCAAAAAAAGTTGAAACTAGTATTGGCTGACAGCAGAATAAAAATATGGCAAATAGTGCAAGAGTTACTTATTATATATAAACGAATAGGAGAAATTTTACAGCAACATTTGTACATGAAAAAAGATTGTGCGCATTGAGGGTACTCAATGCTCACACCGCTTGACAATCGGCGGCGATTTGCGAGATGTAAAGAGGTTTTAGAGATAGACAACGATGATTTCGACAATAATGGATAAAAACAGGACCAAGACCAAAAAAAGCCAAGTCGAAAAATTGTCGTCTAAGATTTCCGAGACCATTTTCTGGGATACCGAGGGTATTTTATTAATTTACTAAAGGAACAACGATGTGTGGTCAATATTTAGCTAATTTATTAGCTCAAGCACGTGTTGTGACGTGGGAAATTGGAGCGAGTTGTGCAGTTCTTGCAAGACAAAGCACCAGTCAGTTCACACCGCTCGGATTGCAAGGATGGTACGGAAAGACACGGGCATTTCAAAAATAGACCACCCTATAGCCCAGATTTGCTCTCCAGTGATTGTTTCTTTTTTACAAAATGAAAAGAAGTTACGGGGCAAAAGATTTTCAAATGACAGTGAGATGAAGGCGGCCTTAAAAGCCATTTTGTAGATCAAACTAAAGAATATTATTTGAATGATCTAAATGCATTAGAGAAAACTGAAGATGTGAAAACTGTACCTTAATCTATAGATTATATTGAAAAATAAAAAACATAACTAACTTTTATTTCATTACACACTAGGCCGCGAACTCACCACCGATATATTAGCATATAGCAATTGCCATTAGAATTGATTAGACACAAGACATAAAGAAGCATATATATAAACATTAATATGGAACAAGGAGTATGGGCACGTGTAGTGTAAGGTCCTGTGTAACTCACCGTCTTGACGGCCGACTGTACCGCGGGATTCGCCTGCAAATATTAACAGTTTAAAGCGAATCCTCCGATGCCAAGCGTCTCCACACCGACATGGCACCGCAAGCAAAGCGCCGCGTTTAAATAAAATTAATTATAAGCCACTTAATACACACTTATTAACCCATCGATTAGAAATTAATATTTATATATTATATTGCATACAATGTGAATTAAAATGTACAAATCTTTGAGCCTTCATCGCTCAGAGACCGTGAACGTGACTGCGTCTTATTAAAATATAATTAGAGGACACATCAAATAAATACCAATAAAATAATATAATATAAATTAGAAAACTTTCGTTTGCTATACGCTGATGTGTGATGATCCTCCTTGCGACGGGAACCCCTTTAAATAATATTTACATTTAAAGTAAGATTTGTCTTGTCTTGTATTTTACCTTATCCTTGACAGTCTTGAAGAAGGCCCCTCCCTCCCTGCGGACCCCCCGTGCCCACTCGCGGTACTGCTGCTTGAGGGTGTGTCCGCCACCGCCTGCCCCGCCCCCGCCCCCGCCCACTCCCTCCGCCTGCCGGGTACACTCCAGCTCGAACTCATCAGAGAAGCCACGCCCCGAGTTCAAGAGGTCCAGCCGCTCGTCTATAAACTAAAACATCATGATTTAATAATCAGTGTACTGTTTTATATAACAAATTAGCTATTATATTAGTTTTATTACAATAATGACCACCGTTTATATCAAAAGTAAACATTTAAAGTTTACATATAATTACTTATAAAAAAGTAAATATCAAAAGAATCCTTATGATAAAATAAAGCAGAGCGCTAAAAATTAAAATTAAAAATATTAAGATATAAGATACAATAAAAGGGAAAGATGTAAACTATTTAACACTAAACCTACCGACAATTCTTGTATACCTGTTCCTACCGTCAAATAGACCGGTAATTAAAAGTTATTTTATTATATAACGCAGGTAATAATGGCAATAACTAAAAGTAAACAGTGAAGAAAATATTATATGCATATTCTAAGAATTGTCATGTAGTTTGATAACGATATAATATCAATAACAAAAATGTTCAAGTATTGACAGAATTTAGTTTAAATAAATATAAAACCCTTAATAATAATAATAATAATAATTTGTTTAATTTTTTTTTGTTATTTTACGTACCAATTTTTTTTTTAATACGTATATGACGTGTAGATTTTAATACTACCATTTTGATATATGACAAAGAAGTATTCTCACCCATCCATCGCGTGTAAATACACGTAGAAATGTGAAAGTTTAGTTTGTTCAATCAAGCATGAACGGCATGACGATAAGAATATTGTGAAACAGACCGCAAACTGAACAACCCAAATCACATACATACTTTGTCTCACGACCGCGGTCCTATACATGTATGTGGACAGCGATGTATGGTACGGACACACGCTATGACAACCACATTAGGTTATATTAAATTTGTTCCTGACGATTTAGCTTACCTGTTGAAATATTTGTGATTGAAGTATCTTTTTCAGAAAGGGCTGCATATTTTTTCTAGTTTTTATGAACGCTTCCGGATTGAAGGTTATAAGTTGACCCTTTTCTATCCTATAACGAAAATTTAATAAAATTAAAAAAAAAGTTTTAGTGGTTTAAGTATGTAAACAGTATCTTCTGCTATGATGACAAAGTAAAACACCATATTGAAATTAATCAACATGTGTTCTTGCATTATGTGCGAAAAACAGATATAGACTAAAATAATATCGCGTATAGTATTTTTTATATACATCATGACATACAAACGGCATATATAGAAGTATTAAACTACCTGATGGCGTCCCGGTAGCCGCCGATGAGGGCTACGAGTGCGCGCAGAAAGGCACGAGACACGGCGTCTCCCAGCGCGTGTCTATCGCCCAACGCCTTCTGAAGGTTTCCCACTATGTCCGTTGGCAGACTCTCCAGGTCGCGGAATGGAGTCCGTAACTCGTTTGAGTCCACGTCCAGCACTACAACATCGCCTATTTCCGACAATCGAACTGTCTAAAACAGACATTTGTATTATGTAATCGATGTACGGAACACTAAATTGTAAAACAGTATAATACTAACCTCCATTACGCTTCTAGGAACTCCGATGAGGAAGGGCATAGGTGCGAGCAGGTAGTCGACGAGGTGCTGCGGCAGGATGGGTATGAAGATGTGCTGCCAGGACATTGGGAAGAGGGTGTCGTTAGCGGCTTGCACGCAAGCGGAAAGACGCGCCGGCTTACTCGCCACCACGGCCACGCGACGCTCGTGCAGCAACGCCGCCCACAGCGCCGCCATGCGCCCCGCCTCCAGGGCGCTGAAGTACTCCGTCAGGTTGCACTGCAATACGACACCCCTCACTACTCAGTCATACGCTCCCACACGACACTAGTGTACCTACGTCATCGGGGTGCAATTCCACCACTTCTCACTCACTCATACGCTTCCACACGACACTAGTGTACCTACGTCATCGGGGTGCAATTCCACCACTTCTCACTCACTCATACGCTCCCACACGAGACTAGTGTACCTACGTCATCGGGGTGCAATTCCACCACTTCTCACTCACTCATACGCTCCCACACGACACTAGTGTACCTACATTATCGGGGTGCAATTCAACCATTTCTCACTCAGTCATACGCTCCCACACGAGACTAGTGTACCTACTTCATCGGGGTGCAATTCCACCACTTCTCACTCACTCATACGCTCCCACACGACACTAGTGTGCCTACGTCATCGGGGTGCAATTCCACCACTTCTCACTCACTCATACGCTCCCACACGACACTAGTGTACCTACGTCATCGGGGCGCAATTCCACCACTTCTCACTCACTCATACGCTCCCACACGATACCAGTGTACCTACGTTATTGGGGTGCAATTCCACCACTTCTCACTCACTCATACGCTCCCACACGACACTAGTGTACCTACGTCATCGGGGCGCAATTCCACCACTTCTCACTCACTCATACGCTCCCACACGATACCAGTGTACCTACGTTATTGGGGTGCAATTCCACCACTTCTCACTCACTCATACGCTCCCACACGACACTAGTGTACCTACGTCATCGGGGTGCAATACCACCACTTCTCACTCACTCATACGCTCCCACACGACACTAGTGTACCTACGTTATCGGGGTGCAATTCCACCACTTCTCACTTACTCATACGATCCCACATGGCACTAGTGAACCTAGGTTATCGGGGTGCAACACCAACACCCCTCACTCACTCATAGGTCCCCACAAGGCATTAGTGTACCTACGTCATGGGAGTGCAATATCACCATCCCTCATCCTCTCATAGACTCCCACAAGGCACTAGTGTACCTACGTTATGGGGGTGCAATACCACCATCCCTCACTCACTCACACACTCTCCCACGGCAGTAGTGTACCTACGTTATCGGGGATGCTGGGGAGTCCGCTGCCGGGGCACCGACAGGAGAACACCCCGTGGCCGGCATTGTAAGTGACCTTTAGCGTGTGTCCCGGCTGCGGGGGCTTTATGCGACACGCGCTCAGGAACGAACTCAGTTCTCCCCGCTCGGGGCCATTTTGAAGATTCGCAATGCAATTTAGTAACCTGTAATGAAGAGATCGCAATTTATATAACTACATTTATTCACTCGTGAAAATTAAATATTTATCTGAACTGAAAACTATCGCATTTGTTAACTAAATCAATGTAATAGTTTTGTTATAAGTATTTTAATGGTAGCCCAAATCAATTTAAGTGTCAACCAAATAAAATTTTACAATTATTTTTCGTTTACGCATAAAAGTTATATTTTTCGAACTAAAGTCCCAAAGATAACAATAATTAGCCGTACTAAAGACAATAAGAGCAAGACATCTGCCAACAGCATAGTATAAGTATCAATATAAATACACACAATAATTATGGTCAGCATAGAATAAATATCGGAATCATCAGTTTACAAAACTAGCCCACACTGAGTCTGAAGTCTGTATTTATTTCTTTCTCTGACCTCTTCTTTATCACAAATAAGACAGATAGAGCTTTTAAAAACTTGATGGTACTGGTAGATGGATAGCATGTGAATAGGTTGCATTCACCTTATATTTGAATTAGTACCAAGACAGTAAATACATTTTCATATTTCGCTACAAGTCGTTCAATCTCTAAATCATCCTCAGATGACATATGCTATATAAGAATGACATCTCTTATATGGAGGGAGCAAATCGCAGTGCAATAAGTTTCTCCATGTTTTTTAGCAATTCAGATATGGAGGTTTTGGAGAAATATTTCATATTAACACTCTATTTCGCTAAAAGTTACATTAATGGCTTGCATGTAACGTCTCAGAGGCTACAACTAGAATAAAAATATCTTATCTATATCGTCCAACAAGACAACACATCTGATTTCACTAGCCCTGATTCCAATTTCTATAATAAAATCTGTATGTCTTTTGCAATTATGTATTGGAATTTAAGAGCTTATATGAGTACATTTTCTAAACACCACAACTACACTCAAATATTATACATAACAAAATTCTGTATACATGATGTATAAGGTTTAATTTATCATTTATAACACCGCCCTGCATTAAATATATTATAGATATAATTAGTTTAGATACACCTTTTATTATTATATAGATTCTTTAAAATCAAAGGAATAACAAAAAATATTCTGTTAAAAAAAAATGTAAAAAAAATCGCAAAGTGAAATGTCACAGCATAATCAATCACAAAGCATTGGTACAAGGTCAAAAAAATAAACTAAATAATAAATAGTACCACCATTGTACATTGTATAGCACCAATTGTGATAGTTAAGGACGGGGGAACAATTCTTGATTGAATCAACACCAGCTTATGTACACGTTACACATATTTATATTCGCTATGCTATTAACAAACAAACAAGTTTTTATATTAAATAATTTAATTTAAAGTATAGGCAGTTTCATTATAACTTGAAATTTTGCCTTAAATGTATGTAACATAAAAACTCAAATATATTTAAGTACCTCATTAAGAGTTACAATTATATTGCAAACTTATATACCATAATTATATTGAAAATTCAAACCTACTTGTAAAATATATCGTGCCATGGCAAGTGTGACAGTAACACGAGGGCCGTGTTGGTTTTAGGGTCGTAACGACAAAAACAAAAGGTATATTTTGAGTCCACCGAAGTCAGCACAAATGAGTAATGCTGAACAAATGTACTGAAACAAAGTTTATTAATTATTTTTTTTTTAATTTTATGACAAGAATAATGCTTCACTGTTTCTTTTATGTATAAATAAATAAAGGTATACCCCTAATCTACTGCATCAACAAAGATCTATGTATAAAAATTACTAGACTATTTAACTAATATTACTTTTCGATTTTTTTTTTAATACTGTTCTTAAAAATGTATTTATTCACTTGAATTTAGCTATATAGTGTAGCTTACAGTATAATTATATCCTTATTATATACTTTAATAAAACCAATGTTATATTTTAATTTCTTTTATTTGAAGTATTAACAAAACACTTACTTCTCTAATTGGCATGGAAATGTGAATTTAGGTACATTCTTCAACTCCTCCTCATTTTTATAGGAATCTGGGTACTTTCTGACAATATATGGTTCTCTTATATGGTCCCCGGGAGAGACTTCACAAAACAATTCAAACAGGAAGCGCACAGTGTCTCTGTGGGAAAAATGTATTGATTACTTTCTTTGTTAATTAATTTCATTCAACCTACTATAACTTTAATACAAATGGTATGTTATAACCAAACAGATTGATAGTAAAATTATTCTAAGTAAAACACTTTCACTTTCAGTTTATAATTACTTATTGATAAGACATACAATATACTTACACCTTTTGAATTGAGTAGATAACACTCATCTTAATATACAATTACGATACTAACAAACACAACATTGGTATGAGAAGTTTCATACTACAAAAGGGGGAGTAATCAAATGCAAACTACAGACATGTATATGATTGGCTGCAGTATTTGATTATCAACAGGAAATTGTTGTCAGAGCTTAATAAAAAGTACAATACTTCAAAATGCACAGAACACAATTGATGTTATAAATCAAAATCTGCTAGAGGTTAGGTGATTTGGCAATATATTAAATAACTCAAAGTGAAAAACCTTAAAGTAAAGTTATAAATGTATTGTAAGAAAACAAAGAATTATCTTTACCTTAATCTGGAACCCATATCTAGTTGTGGAATTTCTGAGACTTTAATTACATTTTATTGTAATTATTTATTGGCGAATATTCGAAAATTTATCATTCTATGAAATATCACAAGCCATAGATATCACTACCGGATGGTGAGGTACATTTTATAAAATGTTGGTTTATGTCATTTCTACCATTGGGAAATAAAGGTGTTATTGAAATTTCAGTCAATCTTTTTTATTCTTATAATGACCTAAAGTTTATTCTGTTGATGGTTATTTGATATTTCACTTTGCACAGAACTCAGAAGTCAGAACAAGACATTTATGAAACTTCCTTTTTGAACCACAGACAATATATATTTATTATGTTATTATTATTGTCCAGTGAGATTTTTTTTTTAATAATATTTATTTTGAGAATCTAATGTAAAAATTAGGAATATATCATTTTAGTAGAATTATCTTAGTGCAAACTATAAGCATCAAAAAGATATTACAAGTAAGATATACAACTAATTTCTATCGTAGATCGCACTTTAGTAAACTTAAAATTATAGTATTTTGTTATTTTCTGTGTTACGGTTTCTATCTTTCGAGTATTTAGTAGTACATACTAGATATAAAATAACGAAAATATTTTGGAACCAACATTCATTACGTTTGTGACGTCACGATCAAGAAAAAAAAACAAAACATTTATTTATTTACCTAACTTGTTTTAATAAACTATTTATAATAATATTTTTGCAGTCGCGTAATATTATTGAACTTGCGCTTGAACTGAGACGTCATGTTCAAATTAATGTTGGTTTCAAAGATAACTTCATTGAATGCACCCGATGCCATGAATATAATTAGCCTGGATAGCTTTGCAGTGTTTGCAGAATTTTCTTTTATTATTTTAGTATATTTCATAATTCATAAGATTTTTACGGAGAAGAAGTCCAGAAAGCCCCTTTTTTCCCTATATTCTTTTTGCCATAGATCATACTCCTCTACCTAATTAGTAACAGGGGCTACAGTTTTAGATTCTCATAAAAAACCAACACGACTCATCGATATTTTTATTTTTAACCCAGTATATGATATATTAGTATTTAATAAATGAAAAACTACTTTTAGAATTTACAAAATATAGTAATATATAGAATTTACTACTATCCAAGCGAAATCCAATTTAAAAATAATCTTAGATTCAGACACATGTCCATAAATATGTAAAAGCAAACTTTCTTCCGTCACATTCAACTAATTAGAAGTTAAAATTTTAATTTTAGAAGTAATCGAAAACAATTTTTATATTTTAACTTTCACGATCTCTGATTATAAATAAATACGAGTATATTAAACGGGCCGTACACACATCCTCAAAATGGAATTAACCCGATTAGTTTCGAACCCGCTTCCAATCCGACGGATAGTGTAGTTATAGGAGCATGTAGTGTTGTCTTAGAGGTATCTTGCAGGTCTTCATCACTCAATCATGGAATGGAGTTTGTATATAGTGAAGTGACTGTATCACTTTTGACTTATTTAGGACGATGGTAGCACCCAATCACTATCCCTAATGAAATTTGACAGAAGGCTGATTTCAATAGCTTCACGATAAATTAAAATTACTCTGCAGCTAATATTCTTTTTCTTTATGGCGCTTTATCAAAACCAATGTAATGAAATGTTTCTGAATCCAAAATGTCTGAAGTTATCGCCGATTGCTTTCTAATGCCTTTCTAACTTTGACAGCTCCGAGCAATACAACAAACATGAATGAGGAACTTAATAACGTAAGAAAAGTATTAGAAAGTAACGGATACAAGTACCGTCAATAGTTAGGCTATGAACGGAAAAGGTTTACAAACATTTAGATTAGAGACAGGACATTGACGCCCTATCTTTCCTCCTTAAAAATGAACTATTGTAGTAATCAATAAATTAAAATTCATAGTATTTTTAATTAAATTGATATTTATACCTACTTTTGAATCGTCAATTATCACATTATAAAAAAATAATTGTAGTCGGCCCGTGAGAGAGCTACTATCAGATTGGAGTGCTATTCTGCCAAGAAGAATTGACCAGAAACTCAACAGTTACTCTTTTTAAATAAAAATATTTTTATTTGATATATACATTATATAATCAACCTTGCAAATGATCAAGAAACCAACAGTTTCATGAAACTTATTCACTTTCAGTCACTTCCATACTTCAGCTGGTATGCCATCAATTCCAATCGCCGTCATACTCCTCACTGCTATTCTCACTTCATTTAAATAGACCTTTCGCGAACCGAAATCATTAGGTACATTCCAATTCTATACTTTAATGATCTCCATTCATTCCTTTGTTATACCAAACTTATATTTTTCTGCTCTTCCTTTAAGTAAAACCATATGATTTTAACATTCATTGACTCTTCTGTTAAGACATCGGTAAACGCAGCATTTCAATTACTATACTCCTCTAGTCCTTACCGTAGGAGTTTTGCTAATATTAAATAAAAAAAATTGCTTAAGTGTTAATGTATATTTTATTAAGATTATAATCAAGATATCGAAATATGATTAATTACAAATTAATCACCAGTCAATGTTTATCAAACAAACCAATAGATGGCCCCATATGAAATCGATTTTCGAGTTTAGTTTTAAAATCCCACAGAGTTAGCAACTATCAATTTGTGGTAAATGAGAATTGTGTTATACTTAGTTACGTATAGTTTGTAATTAAACATGGTGTGCACACTTGCAATGTCGGTCGACATGCACGAGCCTTATGGCTCCCAGCAGCCTCGCAAAGGGTTCCATCACGTCGGCCAGCGCCAAAGCCAGTGGTTGCAGCGCTTCCCTTAGCGCTTGCATGGATTGCGCCAAGCACACCAGCGGTGGATGCAGCACGGCGTTAAACGCTAGCGCCAACAGCGGCTTAACCAGTGTGTCTGTAGTCGTTTGCACAATCCCTGTAGCCGCCTCCCGTACTCCCAAAAGCACGCACCTCAAACGACAACATAAACCCTGTTAGGCATGAAAAGATCAGGTTTCCGTTGACTATCAAAGCAATTAAGTTAATAATAAGATAAATATATGATACTAGCTAATCCCACTAACATTTTGTTATGGCGCAGTCTGAAATTAATGGTTAGAGAAATATATAAATGTATGCTAGTGTTTTTCTTTGTGGAGAATTTTCAAGTCAATCAATCAAGAAGAAAATAAATTCTATAATAAATGAAACGTCAAATTTATTATTAATACGTTTATTTATTTACCTTCACGCCATATCCCTTGCGGGGTAGCCAGAGACGACGGAGCGCCAAACGCTACGGTCTCTGCATACCTCTTTCGCCTCGGCCACAGACATCAACCTCTTCATACATGCCCTCCGGGGGGGTCCTCATGCTTTTTACGTGACCTTCCTCCAGTATCGTAGCTACTGTGTTTTCGAAGGTCACTCGAGGCCTCCCCCTGTCTCTCTTACCGCTCACTTTTCCCATATAAATCTTTTTTACCATTCTTTCATCACTCATTCGTTCAACGTGCCCATACCACCTGAGCACGTTCTTCTTCATTCTCACCGTGACATCTTCGCTAGTACCTGCCATTCTGTGGATCTCTTCATTGCGGATTCGATCAGCTAGACTGACTCCGCATATTCTGCGAAGAGATCGCATCTCCACAGCATTCATATTTCTTACATTCTTCTTCTGTGTTACCCACGTTTGGCTGCCGTATAACAGCGTCGGTAGCAAAACTGCATTGTGTACAGCCAAACGTGCAGCTATACTGACGTTTTGCCGTCTCAACAATGCAGTCAAAGCACCATTGACTCTGTTACCGACAGCATTATATTATATTAATACGTGCCAAGTACAATTAGAAAATCTTAAACTAGATTGATATCAGCTTCATGTGGATGCAACATTTTATAGACCTCAACATGTACCAGCTTATATCACCTATCGAGTCTAAATTAAGTATTGGAAGGAGAAACGTTATTAAAATCTTTTGTGTTCTTAAAAAACGGTAAAGAGTAAATAGATTTGTGTTTAGAGTATCTTACTGGTATTCACATAAGTTACGGTTCTCACCAGAGGTCTAGACGTATTAAAATAGCGTTGGAGAATGGAACGCTAGGCCATACAATTTACAAAAATCAGACCCATTATGACTTGTCCTTCCACGGCATCGCTCACAAATGGAGCGACATTTTTTAAGCTTTTCGAGAACCTCAGCTAGTCATCTAACATTGCATGATAGACTAAGATTAAAATGACTCAACATCTATATTATACTTTCAAACACGTAGTATATATCACCTTTATATTTAAAGGAGAGGGTACAAATACACACTTTATAATGTGTGTGCGCTGCTAATGCTTTTTCTTTTCACGATCTCATCTACTTATCCTACAAGTTACGACCTCCTAAGGCGAGAGCAAAATTGCTCTTTCAACGCAATTTTGCGGCGATGGATTTAGCGCTTTTAAAAGCCGATGCATCGAAAGTAGATTGGTCACTTATATCATCACAGAGCTGTTTAGATGATCAGGTAAAAATGTTTAATCGCTTACTGACTGATCTGTATGACAAGCACGCTCCTATACGACCAATACGAGTCAGACATCTTCCTGCTCCCTGGTTAACGTCGAGTATTAAAAAACTTCAGAATTTAAAAAACAACGCCAAAGCAAAGTTTAAAGCCAACGTTAACGATACGAATCGGGAAAAGTATGTAACTGCTCGAAATCGCTGCAACCATATGTGTAGAGACGAACAACGACGCCATATCTATAAATCTGTTATCGAGGAAAACAATTCCTGTAAAGTTTGGAATTTTCTTAAATCTTTGGGAGTAGGCAAAGTTCCCCAAGAAACCAGTTCACAAAACTTAAATTTAAACTCACTTAATAAACAATTTACATCATCCGATACGTTAGACACTGTTACTAAGTCTCTTACCCTTAGCCAACTTTCTGTAACGCCGTCTCCCGATATTCCTATGTTTTTTCTTAATCAATTTACTGAATGTGATGTTAAGAAGAACATTCTAGCGATTACCTCTGATGCTGTAGGTTCCGATTGCATTAGTCGTAAAATGATCATCCCTATTTTAGACATCATAATTCCTGTAATCACCTGCATCTTTAACTATTCTATATACAGCAATACCTTTCCCTCTATCTGGAAAGATGCTCAGATTATCCCATTACCCAAAAAAAATAATCCGAAATCTCCTTCTGAATATCGTCCTATATCAATCCTTCCCTTTTTGTCCAAGATCCTGGAGCGTCTTGTTCATGAACAATTATGCCTTTTCCTCTCTAAACATAGTCTACTCAATTCCTTGCAATCTGGTTTCCGTCCTGGTCACAGTACGACTAGTGCATTGGTTAAAATCGCAGATGATATCAGGGGTGGCATGGAACAGCATCAGGTTACGGTCTTAACGTTATTAGACTTTAGTAACGCTTTTAGTACCGTTGACTTTGATATACTTCCAGCTATTCTAGGTTCTCTTAACATATCTCCTGAGGTGATTGAATGGTTTCATTCATACTTGCACGGACGAAGGCAAAGAGTAAGAGTCAATGACTCTTATTCTGATTGGTCCCTGACCATTACCGGAGTTCCGCAAGGTGGCGTGTTGTCTCCACTCCTTTTTTCTGTATTCATTAATTCAATTACCACTAACATTTCTTCTCTCTATCATATGTACGCAGACGATTTCCAAATTTATTGCCATTCTCAAATCTCCACTTTGCCAGAAACGATTAGCAAAATTAATATAGATTTGCAATCTATTGTTGGTTGGTGTAAATCCTTTGGTCTCAAAGTTAATCCCACTAAGACCCAATCAATTATTATTGGTAGTTCCAGACTTTTGTCCAAAATTGACCACTTGAAACTACCACCAATAATATTTGATGGTGTTCCAGTACCATTTACGAATACAATAAAAAATCTCGGTGTTCTCTTTGATCAGAACCTTTCCTGGGGACCACAAATTACTGACGTGAGCAGGAAAATGTTTGCCTCTGTTGCTTCCTTAAGGAGGTTACGTAATTTTCTCCCTATTTCCACGAAAATTGCCCTTGCTCAAACTCTTATCCTACCCATTCTTGATTATGCTGATGCTTGCTATCTTGATGTTACTGAAGAGCAGCTAAACAAACTTGAGCGCTTACAAAATTTATGTATTAGGTTTATATTTGGTTTGCGTAAATATGACCATGTTTCTCTTTTTCGCGAAAAACTCAAGTGGCTGCCGATTCGCTTTCGCAGAAATACTCATATGCTTTGTCTACTCTACTCTATACTGTTCAACCCAGTTACTCCTTCCTACCTAAAAGAACGATTTGAGTTTTTAAAAGACTCTCATAACCGTTCACTTCGTTCCGTAGACAATTTATTGCTTAAAATTCCTTCTCTTTTTTTTTTTTTTTTTTTTTTTTTTTTTGTTTGTCTCTGCTGTTAGCCCTACTGGCCATGACAGCGTCACCGGTGAAATGGACGGGTGCAGAGACCCGCCCTTGAAAAGGGGGGCCTGAAGGGCCCCAGGGGAACGCGCGTCCTGAGGGCGCCTCCTGTGAGGCTCGGACCACGGCTCAGGACGCCGTTAGGTGGGAAGCGAGGGTTGGATGTGGGCTAGAATTTGACACTAACGTCCTCCGACGGCAGAAAGCCGGAGCAACGTGCTTGGATGGGCCCCAGGGATTCCTTCTCACTGTACTACCTTCTATACAAACTCCTTCACAGTCCAAGCTTCTCGTCTCTGGAATTCTTTACCCCTATATATTCGACGCTCTCAATCCCTGTACACTTTCAAAACCGCTTTAAAAAACATTTCCTTTCGAAATAATTTTCTCCTACTTATAAATCCATTCTTTATAGTATAATATTGTTATCTTTTTAGCAATCCGTGTTGATGTATTATATCTAAAATATATATTTAATATTTATTATATTGTATTATATTATGTGTTGTGTATATGTTGTATTCATATTATTTTGTCAGTTGTACACCTCTTCCGTTTTTACTTGTTGTAATTCCTTTGACGTTGGGGTTACCTGGAAGAGATCGCTTATTAGCGATAAGGTCGCCTTTTGTACATTTTTTTTTTATTTCGTTTTTTTTTTTTTCTTGCTGTTATTATGTATTTTTATTACTTTTTGAGGATGTGCAATAAAGAATATTATTATTATTATTTATAAGAAGTGTATAGACAGGAATCGATTATGAAAAAAAACCTTTGAAGTTGCAAGGCAACGTGTATTGGCGCGGCTAAAACTAGGCGCGGCACGGCCAGGAGCTCAGCGAGCAGCGCCGCAGCCGGGCGGGATGCACGCCGCACGCCTCGCTCTACACACGACACTGGGCCCGCACCACGCGCCACTAACGCCGCGTAGCCATGATCGAATTCGTACACCTCCATGCAGTCGGGACCTATGTTTTTCTATTAGAACAATCCCATTACCTTGCACATTAGTGCAAGCAGTAGTTTTTCGTCAAAGTTTAACAATAGTATAGTGTGTTTATTCTCTTCATAATTATTTAAAAATAAATTAGATCTTATACGATATAAATGTTAATATACATTGACGTAAACAAAACAATCAATAATATAAATATAATACTCTCAAACAAAAATTATTAATATACCTACCTTAAAATAGATATATAACAACTTATTACAAAAGACGAAAAAAAATTAATATACACAAAAGATTATAATTACAACAATAAAACTGAGTATTTTGTCTATTAGGTGGGACAGAAGAGCTTATAGCTATTAGCGATCTTTTCGCAACAAAATAAAAAAATAGCCAAAATAGCAACATCTATTAAAGAAATGAGTTTCCCAGAGTCCTCATTTGAGCTAATATCAATATAGAACTCACCATCATCATAGTCATTAACGTCATGTTTGTACGAACTGTGCACTTTTTTCCAGAAATATTGTTGCTTTACTCTCTGTATATTGTTAAAATATATAAGGAACTTTCTTTTATCGTGAATGAGATGATACAAAAAATATTATGTAATATAACCTCAGTATTAATCTCGCTCTGCTTAACCGTGTTTTGGCCAGCTGGAGTGCGTGCGTCGCAGGCAGCGGCCTGCATGCGAGTACCGGCTTCCAAGAGGCCATGCGGTTTCTCCCATCTAGTGTACAAGTAAACAATACAATAGAATATAATTTGCATTTTACAATTAGAATATTTGTTGATTAAAAACGAAGTATGTGAATGGATTCCTTAAGTTTTTCATTCGAAGTCGCTTATACTGGTCATGTGATCCAAGGGCGAAGACGTAATCTATTTCCAAAAATTATGATACAGTATAAGAGTGAATATTTGTTAGCTAGGACTTACGATTGTTGATGAAGTGCAGCAAAAGCTGGACATGCGAGTAATACTGTCGCAGGTAATGTACCACTTTCAAGACTAGGAATCTATTAGAAAAGAATAGTAAGAACTAAAAATAATTAACTAGCAGGAAGATTAACACAATTTGAATATATGAAGTATATGTATATAAAAAGAAGAGTAATTGGCATCGTAAGCGATACTTTTCTGGGAGAAGATTCCTTTTTTGTTTCCTTATCTTGATGGAAAATTAATGTTCAGTATTTGAAATAAATACTCGTGTAGTCTTCTTATAAATGCAATCCAAATGGACTGATTTGAGGAACAGATCTGATTTCTTTAATTAATCAAATTTTGACCACTTAGTAACTAAACTAGATGTGGATAATTAAAATAATAATAATTTTACAACTTAATAGTCTTTACACTGGGGATTCTCAAAGTCTAAATCCGTTAGTATCAAAATTTTTGGTCTAACCGGCAACATAGTGTGTGGCAGCTCAGCACGCATCGGGCTGGAGGCTGTGGGGTGGCGAGTGCCTGACCGTCTTTGCTTTTGGACGACCACCTGTTGATACACTCTGTCTGCTT
The DNA here is from genome assembly GCA_918358865.1 of Melinaea marsaeus rileyi. NCBI lineage: Eukaryota > Metazoa > Arthropoda > Insecta > Lepidoptera > Nymphalidae > Melinaea > Melinaea marsaeus. The sequence goes on along the minus strand of OU911095.1, from coordinate 7,967,309 downwards.
ATATATTGAGAATAAATGTGATTAGGCAAAGAGAATATATCTGAACGTTTCACAAGTAAATCAACATGTCCTCCATCAGCCTTTTTAAAACTATTTTTGGGATAACCATTACAAACGATATAAAAGTAAATAAATTGTGCCCAAAAACCCAAACTCAGTCAGGACATGGGTGATGGGACAATAAATGTAATCTTCCGCAAAATTTTGTTACGCCTACACATAAGAAAGTTTATTTGCAAAAGATAACCTGTACATAAGAGATAGACTGGTCTGTTGAGGGTGGTGTAAGAGGCGTGGGTCCATCGCCGGCAGCCATTGCGCCATCTTTTCTCCCTGTAACTTCCTCCACAACCGCATTCCCCGCGCGATACCCGAATGTATCCGCCGGCCATTCGCAATCTATAGTACGATTTAAGCCTAACGCGTCTCTATCTACAAAAAAAATGTGAAATGTGTGTAATGATTATGCAGTATTTCTACCATTTTTACTGATACCTGAATAATTTTAATATACCTAAGTGAGTATTGGCAATATCTATTTCTCTTGCTTGAACTCCTCTATTCGCAGTCGAGTTAATTGTAGAAGAAACGTTTTTTCTTGGTGAAACGGGCATGTTTGATCTTTAAACATATGAGTACATCTAAAAATGTACAATTTATAATTAATGATATGAAATATCAATGACACGTTATGACGCAACTAAGCTCCGATTTCTTTTTTTTTTTGGGATAACCGTTATTATAGCCAGTACAGTAACATGGACTTTACAAATTATTTGTCAAAAAGATAATACGCAGTTCAAACTTTATACTATCACACTTACTAAAGAAATTTTATTTTTAGTCATAATAGTCTTAAAGCTTTCATGGTAGCACAACCCTGTGTAAAGTGCGTTTCATAGACTCTGACAGGTGATGTAAGGGTTGCGTAAGTTTACAAATATTACGGAAAGCAGTGGCGCTAATAAAATAAAAGTAGATGATATATTTAGCTATCATAAATCGTACCGATCCAGCTTCTAGGATAAATCATTCAGATGTGTACTTTTTAAAAACAGTAATAAGTTTATTTTCTTATCTATTCTTCCAAAGGATACAACTTTTTGAAAAGACTATGAATGTAATGTATTTTCTATTTATTCTAGATTTGATATAATATACTGGTAAGTGGGCGAGGAAGGTGAACGTGCTGTATGGTTAACTAGATGAACGATTATAAAGACTGAAACTGTGTGAATATAAAGCGCAAAAATTAAAAACCACAAGATAATGTGAAAAAGATAACTGTTTTAAATAAAAATTGTTTCTCCAAATAATTCCTTTAAAAATGTGTGCGTGTGCAATTCACACACGGTAGAAGTGAAACTTCTAATTTAATGTAACATTTTTGTATATTTATTTAAAACTACCTACCTATACCTTTAATTACACTTTAGTTTCAAGATTGATCAATAGATGGCGCTATAAGTGCAGCAGGCAATAAATAAATAAAAATAGTATCTACAGACGATCGTCTGAAACGGGACCAAGCGTGAATCTCAGAATCAGGTGACCCTTGCTATTTCGAAATGCTATTGCCTCTTGAGATTTGCCCTCGAGAAATTGATGAGGGCTCTCTTGATCTGATGCGTAATGGTCGCCGATACAGAAGCTTCAAAATTCAAAATCAATTCCAAGATAACTCCACTGCTCCATGCGAGATACTTATCGCGGCTTGTACCTAACGACCATAAAGATCCTCTTAGTTAGGTAATCGTATTTCTTGCGATACCCGTCCAGCACCATCAAGAGCACAGACCTTTTTCTTATGTTGGTCAAAGTCAACCCATCGTTTCTCCTATCTTAAACAGTGTCTATGAATTCCTGCTTTAATCCTGCACACAGTAGTCTTCGACACAAGCTAGATTTATATATTTATTAATTTAATTACATTTTCCGATCAAATTGAGAAAAGTGAAAAAGATAAACTCGAATATCATCACTAATCAATATGAGATTATTTTTTAGTGTGTCGACAGATACTTCTTTTCAGTATTATTACTTATATCTCTATGTTAACTATTTTCTCTATGTATTTTCTAAAATCGATAGGAGTTGAGGATAAATAAAACAAAAAAACTCTTTATAAGAGTGTAATTATTTTGTTCTTGGAACTGGGAAACATTAGTCATTCATTTAAACGCACCATACTTTTATTATTATATTTAAAGTTAATTGCTTTAGTATTTTTTTTAATATTTATAATAAAATAATAATTAATCTTTCATAGGTACTGTAGTTGTGAATCACAAGAAGGAATACGCGAGCAGAGCAGCACGAAGTCTCTTAACAGTTGACACTCAACACTGACACTCCCGAAACATACATTTTAAACTCTTACATAAATATCCCATCCAAGCACTCATACTCACATATTCTGAGACAGAAATTTTGCAGCGCAATGCCGCTCGCTACAGTAAATACTTATAAATACAATACATATTTAGATCTAACTTGTACTCAATTTCCTAAAAATAAATAAAATGACATTTAAAACTACAACTATAACTAGTAACTTTTGAAGTAGTCATAATACTATTAATATTCAACAATAACTGTTATTGATAAAATAAGTACTTCATGATCACTACATCACATTCTAAATTTTATTCTCTATAATCACAACGATACGTAGAGAACACTGTGCTCTGAAATTAATATAGTTTTTACAAAAATAACTCTATGCGAAACGTAGACAATAGTCAACTAAAGCTTATCTCGATCACTCTCGCGTCTAATACTGAGAAGACGAGCGCGGCTCATCCGAATCACAGCGCGGCCGTAGGCTTCCTTGATTCCCCGACCCATAAACATTTAGTAAAAATATGTGTGTATTAATTTATATTAGATATTTTTTCTACGTTAGAAGTGAACATCAACATCCGTCACCATCAAATCTCTTAGAGAAGGAAATATGATCGCTATAGTACGTGTCCATCGACACAGAATAATACAACAATGTTAATACCAAAATATCACACCCTTCGCAACTCTATATGGAACTATACTTAGGACAGAGGTACATAAATATCACAAGGCTAGGCGTGCAGTGGAGGCGGCTTATGCGGCGCGAGACGTTCGTCTGCTGCTAGAAGGCGGTCCAACTCGTCGTCTTCGTAGAACACCACAAAGTGCTCTGGCTTCGTTACCGCCTCGAAGATAGAACACACGGAGGGCTTTACGTTATAGAAATATAGAGGCTGTTGACGCCCGTGGAAATCCGCGGTAAGTTGTTCGATGCTTTTAGCGGCGGTGTAGTCGGCGCTGTAGATGTGCGTGCACTCGATGACGACAGGTACCGAATTGCTGGTGGCGCACTTGGTAACCAGTCGGCGCACGTAGTCCACGGAAGGGAACATGAGGCAGCGGTCCGGCGTGATCATCAAGTACTCCACACCCTGCTCCGTCTGTTACGAATCATAAGATTTACAAAAGCTCCCACGGCCGCTTCATAATTGTAATACTATTTGTCTTACAATAATGTTTAATTATAGTAATAATTGTATTGTAATTGAAGACTCACTTTTAACATCTCTACGGAAAATTTGGGGCGAGCCGCATGGTACAGTATGAATATAATGTTGACAACGACACCAGTAAGGATGCCCAGCTCGATGGGAAGAGTAAGACAGAGAATAAAAGTGCCTATGCCAGGTATTAGGTCCAATTCTGAAAAAGAGAAAATAATAAATAATATCTACTATAGTTGCAGTTACTTACATAGGATCCTATTTAAATGTTTACTCACTCTTGGCTCTCCACATAGGTTTGACGACATCGTACTCGACCATAAATAAAATTGCAGATATAATAACGGCTGCAAGTGCAGCTTTAGGGATGAACTCAAAATATTGCGTGAAGAATTGTAAAGCCAGGATAACCATAACACCTGAAATATATAAAATCATATATAACATTGAACATTAGCAAAAATAACATGGTTAAAATGGCAGTCAAAATATAGCAAAAAAAAAATACAAATAAACAAAACTTTAGAATTAAAACTAACTATAAATAAAACAGCATTTTTATATTAAGATAAGGAATGCACATAAGAAAAAAAAAAAAAAAAAAAAAAAGGAAATTTTGTGACTTTATTTGTCGATCCGCAGGGTGTTTTCTAGTCATGTATCGAATATTGGATTTCGCATTCGTGGGTATTCACATATTGTTGCATATTCGCTTTCGCATTCGCAAAATTTTTGCAAAATTTTTGGCGAATATGAATATCAGAAAAAAAAATTGAAGATAATAGTAGGCTAATAAAATAAGTATAATCACATTAACAGTTTTCTCTGTGGTATTTTTATATAACGCAGTGAAGCGACTTTCCATGGTTTTCTTTTACGACGTTTAGTAAAATCATATTTTGGCCATGTAGAGAGAATTAACGAAACGAGATTGACAAGTCGGGCATATAAGGGATGTGTGGATGGATGGAAAGGTTGGAAGAAGAAAGAAAGAAAGAAAAAAGAAGAAAGGAAGGGAAAACCTAGACGAATATATCTCGGTCAGATTGCTGATGTTTTAAATAAAGGACAAGTCAAGAGTACCTGGAACCGATAAGCGTGCATGAACGGACCTATGAAAGTAGAAGAAGCGAAAGTAGTGTGTGAAAATCATAGCAAGTGGAAATTTTTGATCTCTGCCTATACTTAACACGCCTCGTTTGTATGAGAGCCACCAAGCCATAAACAACGTAAACCAAATTAAAAAAATAATAATAATATTCGCATTCGCAATCATATTCGCATTGAGGAATTGCAGTAAAAGTTATTCGCATTCACAATGTTCCAAAAATTACATTCGATACATCACTTGTGTTTTCACGTACCCGTGTAAAGTCCATTAAAAGTGGTCTTGACTCCCGAGCCATTGCAGACGACAGAGCGTGCCAAGGAGCCTCCACCCGGGTAGGCTTGCATAAATGAGTTGGCTACGTTGGCGACGCCGAGAGCTATCATCTCCTGCGTCGCGTCAATGGTGCGTCCGTCAGAGAACGCCTTGCAGATCGCAATGTCCTCCAGTAACACAATGAGAGGGATCACTAATAGCCCCGAGCCTAGCTCCGAAACCATCTCCAGAAAGTCTGCCGTAGTGTTATCGGCGCGTACATAGCTCATCGGCGGTAACTGTGGCATTGGAACTCCTGACGGGATCGGTCCTGCAATATAACACCATCGTTTAAAAGCTCTGTAGATCATGCCCTATAGTATTACTTAGGAAATGAGAGAAATTAAAACATGGGATGATATCGTGCTATGTAAACTAAATCTACTTCGTTTTCTACATCTATGATGCGCCACATCGTCTGTGTGATCAGTACTAACCGTCGTGCACGTTGTCGCCTAGAGGGCGTAAAAGAGAAAAATATATGTTCAGTATTGTTAACAGTTATTTCACACTTAATTTTATTGTAATCATTTCATTTATTTTAAACATTCCTTCGAAGCTGTTGAATAGTTAAACCATCTCTCTATCTTATAGATTATAAATCATCTCTATTTTAACCTTTATATTTGCGAAAACTGTAAATGAACTAATCAAGTAATTATTACCATTAAAAGTGGTAAGCTGAATTATAAATTCCCTTATACATACCCATAAGGCGGACGGGCGACTCGCCGTGTGTTTTCACGAACCAGAATCCTAGCATGCCCGTCACCACCACCACGAAGGCGTTGCGGCATGTCCCTAGCATCCACATGCACTTCGTTAACACCTTCTGTCTTGTGCTCGGGCCTTCCAGATTTTTATTTCCGAGTTTGATCATACCAATTTTCTGAAGATCACAAAGAAATTAATTTGACTTTATATCTATATAATAGTATAATGACATTTTTAATGAATGCACATTAGTCAATATAAATATAAAACTTTTAAAACAAATATTAAATACCCTCATGGAAAGAAGGAGTGCAATACAGATGAATCCGAGCACTGGATCCCAGAGTGAGGCATTGTGAATGTTTTGAAATACGGAGATCCACTGTTGTAAGAATGTGGTGCCAGTCACGTGTATAGCAAAAAGATCTTTTACTTGAGACGTAGCAATCATTAGAGCCACTGCTGATGTAAACCCGGATGAGACGGGCCCCGAAACAAAATTGATTAGGAAGCCAAGTCCAAGCACTCCCATCAGCAGTTCCACGAGTCCCGTGAGCAAATTCAGCAGGATGGCTTTCTCCACCACGCCACCCGCCACCTGCCATGTTAACAACGAAGCGATGGCCGTCGGTCCGGCGGGCACGGCACGGCAGCCACCCAATACAATGTAGACAAAACACCCGAGAAATGATCCATATAGCCCGTATTGTGGAGGCAACCCCGCAATGTTAGAGTACGCCAGCGACTGCGGAATTACTGTCAATCCCACAGATATTCCAGCAATGATGTCTCCAATTGCTTTTTCTGCGTTGTACCTGAGAAACGAAAATATATTCACTGTTGCAGTTACAAAAACTTGAATAGTGTGAACTGAGTTAAGAATTTTTTGGTATATCAGCAATTTTTTATCCATAATATGTATATGGCAAACTTACTGCGGCAGCCAGGAAGTGATGGGGACGCGTTTGTGCAGTGTCTTACGGTTCAATCGCCGTCGAAGCACTGCTCGCCATCCATCTCGCGGGCCGCTGTCTGACACTGTCATCATATTTCTTAATTATTGAACTTGACCTTCCAGCGATTGTTTAAAACATTATTTTTTTAAAAAAGAATTTTCACCAAAAATATGATTGTCAAACTTGTAACTGCTTTCAAAGTTGAACCAATTGTTAATGTTGTAATACACTTGATGAGTGAGTCTAAGAAGTTAAGCATAGGTCAAAATTAGAGCCGTTTTCGCATAGTATATACCTCTTTATTGCCACAACACCACTTGCCTAATGATTTTAAATCGATTTCATATTTCATTTTGCGTAATATCACCAAGTCATTGTACGTCAGTCGATTAAAATATTTTATTTATTTTGCGATTGCGCAGTTGTTTTTTGTGTCGACTGTTTATAGAATGGATCGATAAAATGTATCACCTGTAGATACAGGGCGATCGAATCTCGTATACTATATAACTATTTCAATATCAATACTCATTAAAAGTTTTTATACTTAAAGATACAGAAAGATAAATATGAATATAATTAAGCAAGAAATGTATTTGTGTATAATCTGTTTACAAAGTTGAACCGATAAAACGTGAGATTTAAAAAGTGTAAGATACTTACAGATGTAGTCATTGCTGGCGTGTTTGTCCTCGGGGAGCGGCAGCGACCCAGACGACGCATTGTGTTTTCTCCGCGGAATCATCCTTAAAATTCAAAAATATACTTTTAAATCTGAATCGCAATAAATAATTTATTATTGAAAGTGGAGACACATTTGCTTTATAATTTTAAACACAATTAACATTAAGTTTAAATTTAATTGGTTCTGATGACTTGCAAGTTTGTGTTAGTTACGTTGTTTTGAAACTTCGACATTTAACGATTATACGGACCATTTAAATTAAAATAATATTAGTCACCGTTGATATTATTGTAAGTTTTGTTTGTGTTAAAGGTAACAAAAAAATATATATTAACACAATTTTCCAGCTTCGAGAGGCTAAAAGAAATAAACGTAACAAACTACTAACTTTGTTAGCAAGTGTATATTTTAAATTAAATCAATTTGTTAGTATCTATAACCTTTATTATTTGGCAGTGTCAAGTTTTAAATTCCTTGAGGTTTGCAATTAAATATCTCAACTAAAATGAAGCATTAAGAACATTCAAGAAATGAAACCACCCGTTAATAATAATGCTTCCCCAACTTTTAAAATGCATTTCATTTTAACGGTTAACATTGTCATCTGAATATATTTAATAAATTAGACATTCTAATTCATTAAACGGTCTCAGTCACTCAATCCATCAAAAATTTAATAAGAAACTGTTAGTTGTAATAATTGTTGACACAGCAGTGTGCCTAGACTGCCAATAAACGAACACGGACCAGTATTTCCGTTGGTCTAGTTATGATTTTATAAACATAAAAAAAAAATTATTACCGTAATTATAGACAAACCTTTTTTTTTAATATAATAACTTCAAAATATTGTAAAATATTTTATTATCATTTTACAAGTGGCTAACACAACTACCCCATAAAAAAAATTTGAAAAATTAAGTAAATATTTAAGTATTAAAAAAAAAATCGAGGCAATTCCATTATTAATAAAAAAAAATAAGCTACTTAATAAAACCTTCACATCGGAATTATAGAAGTTTAAAAAATGCAAAAATATGTTATTACGCACGACTCATATCCTAGATACGGGTGTTGTTATCAGAATCATGTAGTTAGTTATTAGTTGTGACGCTGCAACCACAACTCCGTACTTCACGCAATTTATTATAAAATAATTAAACAATAAGAAAGTGATTTTAGAAATACTAAGACCTTATAATCTTAAGTGAGTAGGTAATACTTTATTTCGCCCACTTTATCTTAATATGTATGAAGTCGAGAAATCTCTTAAACGAGGATAGAATACGAAATAGCGAGAACCTATTCAGTGGAATTATTTAAAATAGATTAACGGCAGCGGTATAGAGATAAATCAATAACAACAAATAAGTATAGAAGTCCTCAATATCTACCTACAGATTACAAAATCGCGTTAATTAAAATTAAAACAGTATTAACTAAATAATTACTCAATAATACGACATGAAGTTGAGTTTTCCTTCAGTAGTGATAAACCGCGATCGAGATGGTTTCATTTTGATAATTTATAGCAACGGTGTATTATCAAGTGAATTTATAATAATAAAAATATAATCAAACACCATTTTTAATCCCTGAAATACCATTCCCGTTAAAAATGATAATCAATACTTGCCGGTAAAAGTTATATAACTTAGAAAAAAAAACACTTAACGTTAAAAACCGTTACAAAATATACGAATAGTAGATAAATAAACAGAAGAATAACCAACAACTCGAAAGTTGTTTGGTATAATACTTAGAAAAATAGGTAATACTTTAATTGTATAGGCTAAAATTTTTTCAGACCTTAGAATTTCAGTGAGGTCAAATGAGTTAAGTAAAGAAGGAACACGATAAAAATTTAAAAAAATGGTCCCCATGAGTTTTCGTTAACAACTATATGAGTTATTTCTACACATTAAATACATATGAATGAATAACTTGGGTTCCTGGTGCGTGAGATGTGCGGGAGCTCTGTGGTCACTCACTTAGTTTTGAGTGTGGGATCGTGGTGCAGGCGGTAGTTGGGCCGGTGTCAGGTGCACATGCCGCGGGGCGAGGACGGGCTCTGCGACGGCGGTGGCGTGTTGGGGCTGCGCGACGGGCGACTGGCGGACACTTGCGGACGTTTGAACTCGTCCACGTACCGAGCGCGACTGACTTGTGATGACAACTGGCGTGCGACCGCCCGAAGCGCATGCTACGACTTACGAGATGCGCCGGGCAGCGGAGGCTGCGCGACGCCCCTCACCCCCCTCACCCCCCGCAACCCCCGCCCCCACGTCTGGGAGCCCCCGCACCGCAGCTGATGATTCCGAATTCCGAAGTCATTCCTATCATATCCGCAACAATACAAACATGAACACCCATCTCTGTCTTTAAAAATGTGACATATCTATAATTATAAAAGTTTCTGATTATAACCACACACATATGAAATTGAAGTGCTGGTTATGGTCAATTATATTTTAATTATAAAAACAAATTAAGTCATGTACATGGATTGTGTATATAAGTTATAAAATAATGGGTAATAAAAGACTATAATTATAAGCCACGAAAATCTCATAAATCATTCCACCCATCAGCGGGCTGTAGGGTTACTTGAAGGGGGTTGTGTTGAATACAATACTATATACAAATAATAATAATTTTGCACAACCATTACTATTTGGGTGCTCTATGTATGGTATTTCGTATTCTTTTCCTTATCACAATGTCTAATTAATTAATAATAATTAATAAAGCAATAGCATCGTCACGTGAAACTGAAATGCGAGTTGCTAATTCGAAATAATTAATGTAATTGGTTCATAAGCTAAGTGAAGTAATAATATTAATTTAATTATAATTGTTTCTTATCATAAGCACTTTATACTTAAAAATGTTATCAATTATTTTTATTGGTCATAACACATTGTAACAACAACTTTGATAAATTGATAAAAGTAATGCCAATTTTGCATTGTATTATATTTGTTTAATAATAATAACATGTTTTTTTCCTATATAATTAATATTTTCCTGTAACTAGGTGCTTATCGAGATGAGTCACTGACCATACCGCACTGGACGTTACAGACCTCTCCCCTCCCTTTCCCTCCCCGTCCTTTGTTCCTTCCAAACACTTCTAATTCTACCCGAATCCCGTCTGCGATCGCGCCTGCTCCCAAGGCTTCATTTGCGTTGAACTCTTTAGTACGTATTGTCATCTTTTGTTATCTTTATCAATTTGATATCTAAAATATTTTTTAAATATTCTTACAAAACTAATGTTTATTTTATAATTTCATAATTCTGTTGAAAATAAACACAAGGATACGTCCAATTCAATGTTATAGGCATAATATTTAAAAGATTTGAGAGAGTGGAATTTTTAAATGAATTTACATTTAGTGTTTAACTTACACAGTATTTTGTAAAGAATCTATGAGTAATATAATAAATATTTCTTACTTTCAATTATTTTGTATATTTATGTATGTTTGTTTATAAAAATTACCTCTTTAATGAATTATAGACTGTTCTGTTGAAACTTATACACAGAAGATCCCTCGATTCATCGTTATCATTCGGATTATTTAACGACGGTCGAGGATCAAATTGACAGTGGTGACATCAGACATCTATATATATATATATATATATATATATAAATTAATATCTGTTTGTAATTAAAAATTATCAGCTTTTCACTAAATGCATATGAAAGTACTCGAAAAAAATATAATATACATATTCTTAATTTTTTCTCCATCTGTTTGTTTGTTTATTCCGGAAAATCTTTGAAACAGGTGAATCGATTTTAACAATTTCACCAGCCTTAGCTGCGATATAAGGAGTAATTTAGACTACCTTTATTTATAACATATTCCGCGAACGAACTCGTGGGCAGAGCTAGTCTCACACAAATATATATAGTTTTACTGGAGCGACAAAAAATGTCCTAAAACATGTTTTGATATTACATTAATGATATCCTTTTAAGTAACTTTAGTAATAACAAACTTTAACATATTACCATGACGAAGCTTCTAAAAAACGATATCGAAATTTATTTTAACATCTACAGTTATTTATACATATTTGCCAACATTGAATATATTATCATTATTAATTCAATGGTTCCTTTGATCTTGAATGGCTTTCCCCGTACTAACAATAGACTAATAACTCGGCCACTAGACTTTGGAGTTCGTACCAGAATTATTTTTCAATGCAATTCAGATGTGTGTTGTGTTAAAGTGGGAGGGGCATTCGTCTGAGACAATAACTGATTGATTGATACATTCTAATTTAGTACTGTCGATAAGACATCCGATACATTATAATAAAGTGCTTGCTAGACTCGCGCTGTAGTCAGCGCAATATCGCAATTATCAATTCATTACTAAACTATGCTGACGTTAATACTAAGAAGTAAATTAATAATGATAAATAAATATTTTTAAATGAATCTCTTAAATTATATATTGTTTTATTTAATTTTCCTCTGTCTTCTTTAAAAATAATTTCTAAACAATGGAATAAAACTAGAGTTATCTTTTTTTTATATCAACATCAAACTGTTACTGTATTAAAATATAGATCATTATTTTGCTATTTTATATATGTGTGTAAATATGGCTATTTCTCTGTCCGGGTTTAATCGTAGCTTTAAAATTATGTTTTGAATTTAAAACACCCTTTTCTATTCAACGCAAACGAAGCCTCGGAAAGTCACTGCAGATTGCAGCTGCAGGGCGCAGGGCCGGTCTCCCGCTCATTGATAGCTCGGCAGCTTGTGACGTCAGAGCACGTGAGGCGATCCCCGCCCCCTCGCCCCTACCTCCCCTCAGCTCAGCTACCAGTTCTCTTTAGAAAGTAATTTATTCGTTTCTCTGCGAGGATTTCCTTAGCTGTCGATAGCGACCATACCCCCGCCCCTCTCTGAGGTAGGTTGTAGGTATAACAGAAAAACAGCCAGAACGGGTTTCAGTCGTGGCCGAGTTGGCCGAGTCATGTGACTGACGAAGGTTTATCAACTCTACACATTCTTATAGCGTGTAACTACTTTCTAGTAGTACTCGTGACGCCTCCGCTGCTCGTCTCGCATTTATCTACTGCCCATAAAGGACAGGTCCTGTTTCTTCACGACCTATTATTTATTCATACATAAATTAATCGGAGCATAACAGTACAAAGTGAACACTCCTAAAGTGTAGGGAAATTTTATCAATAAGTATTTTATATATTTTAATAATTTAATTATTTTTAATACCTACTAATATTATAAATATTTCTTTTTATGAGTTTGATTGTTACGTAGACATATAAACGACCAGTCATCACTACTCACCAGAGGGCAGAAGGGCGACGGTGACTAAAAAGCTACCCAAAAGTTATTCTCTGGCTTGTATAAGAGCACATAGCCCAAATTACTGAGTCTAGTAAATTTTTATATTCAATCCCTTAGGGTGATAAGGAAGTTTGTATGATAATCTGTAATTTTTAAAGAGGCTGTAAGATGTTGTATATCGCTTAGGCATGAAGCTTACCAATTCTAAACCAACAATGATTTGATTTAGTTTATAGATTTAAATTCTGAGCAGAATAGAAAAACTACGACACACTTCTGTATATAATCAATCCAAGATGGCTATTATCAAATTACTATTTACTATTTATTTTACCAAACTTGTATATATTAGTCTAGACGTCACAGTATAGTAAAGCGGCAGTAGTGGAACGCCACAGGTTAGGTAGATACATCACATAGATAGATCACATGACTCGTGTTCACTTGTGTGTTCGTCTTGTCACAACAACGTGATATCATAATCCAGACGAGTGTCAGCATAATCCTCAGTCATATTTTATTTTATTGCATTGTATTTATAGAATTAAATGTTATAGTAATAAATTTGGAACACGTTGATATGTGCGTTAGTTGTAACTACATCTATTTGTGGACATTTATTAAATGAATTTTATTATATTAAAATACCGTTTCCAAACGAAAGGTTAAAAGAAATAAGTAAATTTTTATATTAATTTCATCATAATTGTTAATACGCAATTAAATAACAACATTACTTAGAGCAATTGAAGATTGCATAAATACCTAGTAATTAAATTCGATATCCTACTATCAACATCTTCAAGATTCTAATAGGATATATAAATTTACTTACTGTTGGAAGTAAGTATTGTAGGTAAATAATAATATCAGACTAAAAATACTTTTTTATGTTCACAGAATAAATTGCTATACTTAGTTAGGTTTAGTTTTTAAGGAGCGAAGTCGAGCGCACTGATTAGAAAGGTTACCCGAAAGAGTGCAGTATGTAATGTATGGTCAAATAATTGTATGATACATTTCAAGTACTGGGGTTTATGAAAACATAATACTATGTTATAAGACATCAGATGTTCGCATAACCTCGACCAAGATGCGGAAACACAAGATAATAATTGTGTTCAGATTAAAGTCATCATAATATTTACCTTATAACTATCACTAATATGTTATATCGCCTGCATCAACTTCTCCTTAACAACCGCGAATACATTCATTATTAGTGCCCTGATTAGTGATAAAATTAGTATATACCCCATTTAGTTATTGATATAAATATATAAAGAGTGTTTACGTTAAAAGCAAATCATTGTTATTTTTGTTTATCGTATTGCAGTATTCGGATAGACATTTAACCGCAAAGACTATTTCTCCGCCGATTGCATTAGACGGTGATGATAGCACAATAAGCCATAACTTGTCACACCGCAATATCTTATTAACTAGAGAATACATATTACTTATGTTGCATTAAATAGTACCTCCGTATACGGAATTGATCTCGGCTCGGTTGTACTCTCACAATTAAGTGTTTTACGCATTAAGCTACCTCATACATGATTTCCCATTTTAAACCATCAGAAGAAAATTATTTCCCACAGATTCTATTGCCAAGGTACTATTTACTTATAGAGCTTAATGTAATATAGTAGATATTATTTTGGGTCACTCTTCTAATATACTAATGTCGTTTGACAGAAAAAGAATTGCCCATAAAATATGTTTTAAAATTTTTTTACATCATAAGGTTCTTAAGGATTAACACTTATCTTATTTATGTTTAATAAGAGTACCGAGTAACAAACAAGCTTGCGTTGTATGTTACTCTTCTCAAAAGTGTGACCTATCTCTCTCATAGAATAATATATAATCAGTGAACACTTGTTTAACGGGCTCCCGTTAAGATTACACTTTGTTATTAATAAAAAAGATTAAAAAGCATTTGAATACTGGAACCTAACCTTATATTGTTTTACTCAACATGTGTTTATTATTATTAATGTAGTATTTTAATGTGACTAATGATAAAAAATATAAATTCTTAAATTTTCTATGACTGTTTTATAATCTGTGGTACTTATCAAATTGTCTGAACTGAAAGTAGCTTTAACAATAAATAAATGTTATTTATTAACTTAGTTCTGCACGCTAAATAAAAATATATTTTAAGATATTGTGTTTTTAATCACCAAACTTAAATGTTAAAATGTATACCAGAAACTAAATTCATTAATAAGAATAAATTCAAATGGCAAGAGGTAATCGATCACTTGAAACATTCAATAAAATCCTAACGAGTTACAAGTAGCTCAATGAGACGTAATCAAAAATGAGAACGAAACATGTGCTCAAATCTACCGACTACTCCTATTTCTTTTCTCAGTATTACACATATTAAAAATTTCAAGGACTTTTCACGCCGTGAATTCGAAACTATTAAAAAATTATAAAAACCCAATAAAACTAAAAGGACAATTGAGCACAAGCAAATAATCGCAACGATCTGCGGCTCCGGTTGCGTCATACCGTTATCTCAGCCGCTTCGAGTTCACTGTCACTGTACTGTGTCTTTATTTACTGAAATTTTCAAACAGGTTGTTGTTGTTAAACTGCTTATTAACTTATAAAACTTTTTACAAAAATTCGTTACATACTTATTTATACGTCTGTTGGTGTAATCTAACTAAGAGAAGAAAACGAGTAGACATTTATATTCAGTTTGATTAAGCCAGTTATTATCTGGCGGTGTGTCATACGTAGAGACCACCCACGTAGTGTCTTCACACAATTGCCTCTTCCATTGATTACTTGTCATAAAGTCCCACCATATGTTCTGAGCACAGCATGTGCCGTGATGCGCCGCTGAATGCTGATCTCGGTCAAGAGACTAATAAATTTCAATAACAAGGATTTTTTTTCCTAACTATTTATTATTCAAATCAATATCAGGATGGTATATTAAGCACTTGTATGTAAAGGCACAATGGGTAGAGGTATTTTGAATTAAAAATCGTGCTGCTCATATCAATTATGATGATTTGGAAGCACGCTCGCTAAAGTTGGATCAAGTTGTATTTGTAAATAATGATACTTAGTTCCGACTAGACCGCGACCACGTGCGAGACACCTGTTAGATACAGATACCTACATATGTTTATAATATTAATATTATAAGTTATAATATGGTGCAATCATTACGTGACTAATTTCTTTTCACTCTTAAATAGTAACTTATAATCTTTGTTTAATTCTTCTAAGTATGCATATAAAAATATTATGCAATCAGTATCAGCGAAAATGATAAAAAAATCTAATTAACTCTCTCTGAGAAATGTTTACCATTGAATTAGTGCTGAGTATCGGCGGGTCACGCTACCGTCAGCCTACTGCCTACTTGTTATGCCTCGTTACCTCGCTCTGTTATTCTGAGGATAAACTTTTTTAATTATAAGTAGGTATAGGTATAGGTAGGTATAGGTAAATTTACCATATAAGTATGACATTGCTGTAAATTATTTTTTTTCTTATTTTACCGACTTTTAATGCAAATCGATTTCATAAAGCTTGATTTCAGGTCAGGTGCACTCGATCTCGACAGAACAAACAGCCAAGCACCATTATTTACATTTTTTCAAGTTATTGTATCGAGTAAATAAAAGGAGCCAGGTGTCAGAATGTGAACAGGTAAAACGTGAGAACCCCGCACCGTTTGAACAGTTCTAAGAAGTACGAAATCATATAAAGTGAGTCATCAGTCACCGAACGAACGAACAAAGGCCGGCGACGCGAGACTACACGTGGCGTTTCAGTTTGGCTGTTTGTGTACATTGTGAAGAGAACAAAACGCTCCTCGTGGAGTCGGGCTCCGCTTTTTAAGGAATCAATATTTCATATAGTGATCATGTTATGTTCTTTACAGCTGCTTAATAAAAAAACTTCAAATATCTACATACAACATTTGCACGCGAAATAATTTACTTTGGCGAGTTTGATCTCGTGGCGTAAACCGTCGCGTCGGTGAATTCTTTAGTAAATAATTTATTTTTATTATACTAAAAATAGATATGTCATTCTAAAATGATGTCTTTATACTTTTATCAATGAACGTCCTTCACGCAACGCACATACGGGTGCACGTGTAGGTGGTGAGTACTCGGCCTTTATTGCGTGGACTCGTCTAGTAAAACCAAAGATGAACCAATTTCCTAAAAGATCTGAACATCATTTTGTATTACTATAATCACTACGAAGTTCTATGAGCATTGTTAGTGTAAATGCAAAACTTTATATTTAAAGTTTAAAGAAATCCATTACTCTCTTGTAAATGTGAGATCTCACGCAACTAACTCAAAAGACTTCTTTTTGTAACAGTGTAACTAAAGTCGGATTTTCGTATGAGCCTTATGTGCTTATTTGACATAATAATTGACTTTTGCTTTGAATTTAAAGAATATTGCATTGTTAATCCTACTCAAGAAAGCGAATTGTTTAAAAAAAAAAACATGTTAATAATATAAATTAGTTAAATTAAGTATAGTGTTTAATCAAAAGATACAGGCAATAATAGCGGATAGTTAACTTAATAATGAATTTATAAAGAACAATACTTTTTTTTTATTAAATATGTATTTATTATGAAATGATTTGTTTTTGTAAATAGACATTTAATTAAATCGTGGCGTGAGTTGCGAACGCCATTTGTCTTTGTCATGTTAATTATTTATGACAATTATGTTACTTTTAATAGATATAAATAAATCTAAATTAATTAAAACATCCATTTTAATTAAAAATAAAAAAATATATAAAAGACACTGATTATTCTGTAACTAAGTCCATGAACATGATTCGCGAGACATGTTTTCCTTTTTACATCTATAAAACTTCAAAAACTAAACGAGTTGATTAATAAATAAACTTCAATTTCAGAAACACTTTAATGGTATTTAGTATGTGACACAATTCAAAACAACATTTAAAAAGAAGGGTTTATTTGTTTCTTCGCGTATCATGCAAGACATTTTTGGATGGATTTTTATAAAATTTGGTTGCAGATGTTACCTTTATTTGAGTTTCTGTTCATGACAACATAACTTTACTACTTTATAGTTTGGAAATACCTTACATTTTCTACGAAAAACATAAAAATCTTTTAAAGTATAATTATAAAACAACAATTCATTGTATAAGTTATAAATTACAAACTTAGGAATTTCTTTTTACAATTTATAAAATAATATATTAATAATTAATTATGAATAAAAAAATCTTACAGCTTTAATAAAACTAAAAAAGGTTTTACATACGATTCAAGTCGAGTGACGAAACAGACGATGTCACTGACAAGTACTAGTTCTTTAATATTTCATACCTGTATATTGTATTATAAAGATATGTAATCTATTCATTATCATAAAAACAGATTGGATTAAGTCAATTTCCACATTGAAACACCGACTCTTGAACCTTAAACGGAAATTACCACTACTGATAAAGACGATAAACTCCTTACATTGAAGTATATGAATGTATTTTATTTCACTCACATAATAAAATAAATTTTGTTTTCAGTATTATACATATTTTGTACTTTATAAGAAATACATTATCAGATTATGAGAACCGAGTACCCTCAGTTACATTATCAGATTATGAAAATGATTTAACTTCAATAACTATTATTAACTAGGATTCCGTTGATAATTCAATTAATAAAACATCTACTTGTCTTAAAACATATTAAATATTTGCTTTTTTTTCTCACGGCCAATGAAAGGTAAAAGAAAGGATTTTTTTTATCAATGTAAGAAAACGATTGGGGTGAGGGTCGAGGGACCGGTTTGTAATAATAGTAATAATATTGTTACATAATAGCAGTGAGTATTAAACGTAAACGAGATGCGAGCAGCCTTGAGCAGGACCGCGAAAGAACACCTGGTATATATTTTGTATATATATTTCTTTAAAATTATACGTATTTTAGTTTTATCCGCAGATTACAATAATGATATTCTCTACAATTTACTACACTCGGAGAACTTAAATAGTTAGTAATGTGGCAACATTAACTAAATATTTTTTTTAAGTTACAGCTATTTTAAATGTAACCATAGCGTATCATTTAGCTACGGTTGAATATTAAAATGTTTATTTTTATACGGAAATATTTTTTTTCATTGTTGTCACATAGTTAATAAATTATATACAGTAACGTATAAATTATAATTGTATATACAAAATTACAGACGTCTTGTAACCAGAGAGGTCCTCGTTTTTACTAGCCTTAGGTAAGTAGATAAAATTATTTGTGAGATAATGTCAAGTTTTTCAGAAGCAAGTAATTAATTATCAATAATTCAAGAGCGCACGTAGAATGTAGACGAGCGTTGAGAGCGGCTTATGGCTTATGTCATTACAAACTTCATCACATGATCGCTGTTTTTACTACCACTGAATATATTATGGAAATAAACACTATGTTTATTCTGGGATATCTTAGAGCAGCTTATACTGCTGTTGTTGTGTTCTTTGTAAGATAATGCCATATCATTGCTACAGTTTTACGGCTGTTTTTAGTTTTCACACCGGTTATTATCTAGTTACTATCATAAAAAAGATTATAGATATATATTTACCAAAACATTCAAATTCCACGATACTTTAGTTATTTGTTTTGAATTTTAATTGCTAGGACTAACTACTATAATAATTAAAATGATTTTCTGAACTATTCACCAAACAGGAATAATTTGAAATTATATTACTATAATGTTACCTTAAAACGATGTATTCACATCTATTCTATTGGAACAATAATTGTTTATTTATACGTAGTTTTTTCCATAAAACATTGAAATAAATTAAATAACAAAGAGATAACGCTATTGTTGGATCATACAGAAAGGTGAACAGAAAGGTTAAGTGGCAAGAGCGAGGACTGAAGGTGAAGAGTTTCCGTCAGACAGTCGGCATATCAGTTATCAGCGAGGATGCTGCATCGGCGGGGACTGATTAAGATGTACTGAGTTGGTTGGTTAACTCACTAAACGCTCGGGTAAGCACCGCGATAGTGTAATTACCAGCTAGCCGATTAGCTTGTTAAAACACGTGAATAAGCGGTATTTAAAAGTGATGATCTATCTATCTACCTACTAAGTAATAACAAAATTATTTAAAAGGAAAATCATACAACCGTGAATGGCCCAGCCGATGAAAATTTTTTATAATATTTTTTTTTTAATTGTTTCTGGTTAGTTGTCAGTGTTGAGCGAAAACTATAAAACAGTGGTTTCAATGCTCATATAAGATGTTTGATATGGTTGTTGGTATTTATCGGTTGTAAAATACTTTTTACTTTGCAAAACACAAAAAAAATATTATATAATACACGTATGTAGTTGACAAATACAAATGGTATATAGATATCATTGTACCGGCTTATGACGTTTTTCAACTTAAAAAAAACAATTACTTATTTTCACAGCAGGTGACAGGCGATAGATAGACAGCTCTCAATATCTATTTTTTTGGTACTATACAGGTAGTCTAAGGCTTCTCTACAAAAAAAAATATATTAATAAAGTCAAAAGAGTATCTATACAGTTTATTGAGAGTTATTCTTCGTGGACCTACAATTTTGAACTATGAACTGAACTAAAATATACATACGGCTACGTTAAATAAAGCTTTATTCTGATTTATTAAGAATAAATATAAATTCCACCTTAGTTCTGTTAAAACTGTTTTTGCTTAGTAGAACTTTTACTTATGTAAAGATTCGTTGTGAAAGATCTAACCATAAATTATTTTAATAGTACAATATTATACTTTACAGTCCGATATATATTCACACTAGCAGTAATAGCAAAGAAGTAAACTTGAACTTTGTCAGCCCAGTCGACTGATTGTACTATAGTTATGCAGTTCACAAAAAACTACTTAATGAAAGAATACACCTTAACTCATTTAAGTTGCCACTTGTAAATATGAATTGACTAAATATATTGTTAATTTGTTGTGAAGAATGACTATTAAAAATTACATTACAATACTGTAATTGTGATTTTATAACTGTTAGGGCAGCAGTCCTTCGACGCTTAGTATAATTATTTTGCTATACACAGTCGCGAGCAAAAGTATGAAATCACTCACTTGAAATTGGTTCCGCGCGATCTCGAGTACTAAATAATTAGTCAAGAATAATAAAATGGTACCATTGTAAAATTTTAACTGTTGTTTAAATTGGTTACGTTGTGAGTTGATGCCTATTGTCCCCAATAAAAGCACGTGTTATTGGATTTTGTTTATCAGTCGGCTTTCATACGTTGATCGGTCAACATTACCGCTACTTTTGACCCTTAACTTTAAACGAAAAAGGATACTACGCCTAACAAAGTAGCACAAATCGTTGCCCTATTGCAAAAAGAGCTCAGTCAGCGGACTGTCGTACGTCAACTCCGCATAAGAATGTCCTGTATTTCGAAATTTTATAATCGCTTTTGGGAGACTCGTGACTTTACCCCGAGACTAAGATCTGGACGTCGCCGGTGCACAACGGACAGGTATCACTGTCATTTAACTAATAAGTCATCGATAAGTACGGCTTCAAAATGCTTGCACCCACCTTGATTTCGAAGTCCTGCAGTAAAGGGGAGTTCTGTTCTCCAAGGAACGTAGAATGTGTTTCGTCGGTAATGACCGAAGAGGCCTAGTCTGCAGCCAACCTGTTTAGTCTGCAGTTCTGTTCTTGTAAGATATGAGCGAGCATTTTTTTCGACGGTAAAACGATCCTTGTTTTCATGACTAGCGGGGAAAGAGGAGGCGGTCTAACTTCCGCTACATTTCCGATATTCTGACTTTCTCCTTATTCACTACAATGCTCGTTGCTTCCCTTGCCCCAACAGAATATCTCGAAGAAGTCGGTGTCGCCACATTGGATCGGTCAGCGCTCAGCCGGACTTAAATACCATTGAGTACTTGTGGGATGAACTGAAAAGGAAATCCAGAAATCCTACCCCTTCAAGTGTGATGCACTCCGCTTTAATAGAAGGAGGAGTGAGAAAGAATTAAATAAGTTGACTATAAATGATAAAGGTAAATAAAGGATAATCTCCGAGTATTTGTTAGGAGAAAAAACAAAATATTAAAATCTAGTTTTAAGACCAATAATTTTTTATTAATAAATTTTTGTTGTTTTATTCAATCATAATTTTTCCATATTTCCTTATGTTTTCTTAACCCGGAACAGCTCCTTAAATAATGTTGTTATTTAACAGAACAGTTTAACCTTTGCAATGGTGCTATTTTATTATTATTGACTAATTATTTATTACCCAAGATCGCACGAAACCAATTTCAATTGAGTGATTACATACTTTTGCTCGCAAATGTACAATATTATTCTCATGTAAATGTAAATTATTTCACGTTTTGTTTCTTTAACAATACAATTCTTTCAAACTTATTATTTATTTTGTGACGTAAGATATCGTCTAAAATAATACATCTTTATATATTTAATGTTGGATATATTTTTCAAATCCTTTAAGATAATCTAAAATGGGCCAAATGTATGTATGTATGTATGTATGTATGTATGTATGTATGTATGTATGTACGTACGTATGTATCTGTATGTACTATTTTACTTCGTAATATTTTATGTTTTAGTATTATTTTTACCTAAATTGTTACCTGGAATGCTACTAACTGGTATTTCAAAACCAATAAAAAAATTAAAAGTAACACATCCAAATAATTTTATTATTTTATATATTATCTATCTTATCTTGATTTATCATTAATGATGTATTTCCGCAATTCAGCGGAACTTTACACCTTGACCAGTTTTAATCAGTCTCTCGGAAAGATAATAGAAATATAATATTAACTTGTTTATAGAATTAATAACTTGTGACCATCATTCACACCATCACATTGTTTTTGTTTCTTTTCACGTAATTTTAATATATTAATTTCATGTTAGGTTAATAAACTCGGAATTAAATAATTAAATTAAAATAAATCGTGGAATTAAAAACAAAGAGGTTCCAGACAAATACTTGCTCATATCCTAGGAAGTATAAAAAATATTATATAGACAATAAAGAAAAAAATAACTCCACTCCTAAATAGATTTGTTTCGAAAAATACGATTTCATTATCGTAATTTATTACTAAAAAGTAATTAAAATAGTCCCTTTATAATGTAAATGCTTTTAAAGATAAACTGTGCGTTAAGTAGATACCGCTCCTTCACTTCAATTGCACAGCGGCGCACTTGTGGAATCACTTCAGTTTCTGTATTTACTGTATCATAATACTCATACATATTTGTAGCAATAAAATGTATCAATAAAATGTCACGTGTCTGATTAGATCAATTGACGACG
The DNA here is from genome assembly GCA_918358865.1 of Melinaea marsaeus rileyi. Taxonomy (NCBI): domain Eukaryota; kingdom Metazoa; phylum Arthropoda; class Insecta; order Lepidoptera; family Nymphalidae; genus Melinaea; species Melinaea marsaeus. Next base: position 7,944,290 of record OU911095.1, on the reverse strand, counting down.
ATCAATGATTGATGACTCAACAATATTTGACCTCTCGAGGGACATTCCGGTACCCGCTTCTCAATCAATACAATACATAAACAACATATCGTTAATACTTAAATATAACCAGTAAAAATAAATATTTTATACGCAATTTGCACACGATAAGAAATACTGAATAAAGGCTGTAATAAGTCTGTAATAATTTCAAAAGGCTGTGTGTGATTGTAGATTTATCATGAACGGTCAGAGGTAGTCAGTACAATTTCTTAGATTTCAAAAAATCCTAACAAAATTAATTTATATATTTATATTAAGACGTACAGACTTTGGTTAGTCCCCCTTCTACTTCAGTGGTTTATGACAGTTTATAACAAAACCAGAAAGTCAAACTGATTATCCACGACTTTTGAAGGTTGAAACGTGTATTCAAATAAATAACAACTATTCAGAATGTATGAATCACAGAATACTAATCGCAGACCGTAAGAATGCGACTATTATTATATAATATATTTAAATATGTAAAGTTTGAAAAGTATTAAAATAAAGAACATCTTTAAAAAAATCTAGTTGACCGTCACAAAACTAAATATTCTACTGTTCTCTGACAGTGGATTAATATGCGATTAAGTACGAAGTTTTATATAATTTTATCGGTAAAGTTGCATTTGGTTTGGAAATATATGGAATTGTGTTAAATTCAATCATTATCTTATCAATACTTTTATATTAAATTCTTTTGATACTTTGTTCTTTATATTATAATTTTAAATAAAACAATATATTTAAATAAAATTAAACTTAGACAAATATCAATAATTAGCGACATCACCTTCTCTTTCCATGTCTTTCCCAAATAATATCAAACCTAAGTTTTGTCTGTCTATTATTTTCTTTTTCAGTTGTAATATAGTCAAACTAAAATCTAAGAGTACACCTATAATAGCTCTTTATTATTAAAATTAACTAAAAAATATAGGAAGTTTAACAATGTTAAATAATAATACAAATATAAGTAAAATATATATATATTCGTCAACTAATTAAAACATTCAAACTATAAAATATTCATGTATGTTTAAATGCGTGAAAGAAACGTTACACGCCTATCTAATAGAACCGAGAAGATTCTGTCAAAACAATATTCTTTACTCACGAAGACAGCATATTTAGATACGTATGTAAATTTTTATATGACATTTTGCTAAAAATTGTCACCTGCGACACGATCGTTAATCACCGCGTGGTCACCAACCAGCTTACCTCGAGGCTCCTCCAAAGTTCCGGTCGTCTTCAATCCCCTGACCTCTTATGTTTAATCCTAGGTCGACTTCCTTTTCGCTCGTATTCAATGACCTTATGTTTTTGAAGATCACTTAATAAACAAACTATTTGTCTCCGTCGTAATAAAATTACAAATTTTAACAAATTTCTAATCATTTAAAATGTCCTAATTTCTGTTGCTTTATATTCTTTGATGCTATTTTGTTTTTTATATAGCTAGACTTAATAATAATATGTGCAATTTGCATTTGCATTTTATATATATTATAAGTCCTTATATAATCTATTCTAAATGCAATGTTCCCTTGGGTTGATAAAATATAAAAGCTACTATTATATATATACGAAAGTAGAAGTTTCATTATTGTTTTAATTGTGACGTCACAACTCTATTCTCAATAACCTTGGTGCAAAGTCTAGGCGATCAATAGAATGTCTTCGTAATTTCTGGACACTGTTCTCCAACCCGGTATTGTCTTCGTATACTCGCTTAATGCCTCCCTGTAACAATTATTCAATACTATGAAGTTTTCAGTATTGTTTCTCAGATTATCATCATAACCCTTGATTGATCGTTAATTATTTTCACATTTTTAAATTGTTATTTCGTTTTTAGATATAACAATTGTTTAAGCCATACTAAAACCTAGTGCCTTACAAAATACAATGGCAATGTAAATTGTCAAAACATGTACTTATTTCATAATTAAGTAAAATTATGAAACATGAGGAACTTAATAATAAATTTATGTAAATAAATTCGGAAATATGTTGTTTAGTAATTGACTGCATGTTTTTACTGAGATATATTCGCGTATTTCATCAGTTATGTGTATAAAACCTGTATACATACTTGTATATATAAAACAAAAAATGCAATTGCATGGCCTCTAAAGGAAGCTAATAATCTCCATTATTATATATTTAATCCTTTGATCCCCACTATTAACAATAATTAACAATAATTTTAAGTACTTTGAAGTTTTTTTGAAGTTTTTTGAATAATACTTTGAAGTTTTTTCTTTGTACAAGGTAACATTAATATAATGATTTTCTCGACTTTTCTACATCCCCTAGAACTGCCGGTTAAAGTACCGGTAATACAAAATGTACCTTTACATTACGAATATATTTGTCAAAAACCTTTTTTTATAACATATTTAATTATTATTATTTACCTAAAATTAACGAATTTTGTCAATTTATAACCTTTACTCATCGAATTAACTTAAGCTTATCGAATTGATTACGATGGTTCTAGTTGTTCGTATATTATTCATACTAAATATATTAACGTTTGTGAAACAGTGATCACAATAAAAAAAAAACCCGGCTGAGTTTGTTGTGTGGTTCTTCTCAGATCAGGGCGCGTTTGGAACCCTCGTAGCCTTTAAGTTGGAGTGTCTCTACAGAAGGGCTTATTTTGATTCATACGATATCAAAATAGGCCCTCCTTTGACTTCCATTTGACGTATACAAGTGATCACTGGTGTGCAATCAAAGTGGAAAATATATAATAAATAACATTACCTAAAATATATTATACATGTAGGTATTACTTATCAATAATTCTTGACACTATCAGTTTTATTTTGTGGCATAAAACTAACTATTTTTAAATTGAAAATACAATGCTTTTTTTAATATTTCATTTATTATTAGTGATAATCGTACGCTATAATAGAATAATAATTAATACTGATGTAAAGTGGAGATTTAAAAAAAAAAATTTACCGTGTTGAATCGAATCAACTTAAAAGTTAGTAGTAAGTAAACCAACTTAAGAGTTTCTCTGTATAACAAACCTCATTACAACTAATTATTTTATATAACGAATATTTTCAAATTAATTTCAACATCGTTATATCGGATTGCACTGAAAACATGTTTTTCTTTTCCTTACGTATTTTCCTATTTCGGACAGTCATCAATGTACTTTATTATTCATAACTACTTCCTCGTTGATATAAATCATACTTTGTATAATATATGGAATAAATATTCTTAATACCAAGCTAAATCTAAACCAGATTTGTTTAATGTAAATAGAACAGTTTTACTCGTGTTTTAAAATCCCTTACTTCCAAATGGCTTTGTGAATCCGTAAAGGTTTTTCCAAAGCAAAAAAAAAAACTCAGCGTAGAAACCAAATGATACGTTGTTCATAAAAAACCACGGTAATAGACAGGAGTATCCCAAAGACTTAAAAAAATGGTCTACGTACTAGTATACTAAACTGAAAAGTAATTTTGAATATCTAAGAAATCAAGGACAATTTGCCACCAACAAAACGTAGTCAGATGAATCATAGTACAAACAAATAAGCAAGGTAAATCGAAGTATAAATAAATTTTATAAAAAATAAAAATGTTCAGGGCTGACGCAAGTTCTCTTTTTTCTCTCATAGGAAAATTTCTAAACGGATTTTCGCAAAACAAGAAAGAGATAATGAGGTATTATGTGGGATTACCCTCCATCAAAAAGGACGCTGCAACTTTTGAGGCAACCAACTAAAAAATCAATGGATGCCCTTATCGCCTTAATGCCACGGGATCCCTTTTGCATGCCCTACCGACCCTCCTTACCCGCGATATAGAAAAGATCCAAGCACCTTAGAGAACCCTTATGGCACAGGCCTGTAGTATGTGAGAGAGATCACCCTCCCCTCAGCAGAAGAGACTAGCCTTGATGCCAATACAGTCTGGCCTGCACATCCACCTATTCCGAGGCGGAGCGCTCGTCAGGAGTGTGGAGGCAATGAATGACACCATTCGGCAATCCCGAATCTCCCTTACCGCCACAGGCTCACCGCGAGAACAGGCGCAAGTCCTCCTAGAAGTAGTCCGCCTGCAACTCTGAATTGCTACAAACTTATAATCACTATTTATTTATATTAAACAACTTATATTACCTTTAATACATAGACTTGTACCTTCATACATAAGTCGTTAAGACGATAAATCCTGTCACAGAGAAATCTAAACCTGTTATCTTCTATTTTGCGAATACTGTCACAACAGAAACAAATCGTTGTATTCAATATGAAGTACTTGACATATAATATATATATAAATATAAAATATATCCCTAGGGTAATTACTTATTTATTTATTTGCATTATTGACACACCAACATCATGGCACACGATTTAAAACATACGTTTTGTGTTCTTTGACGCATTGCATTCCAATTAGAAGCGTGAACATTTTTTGCTCTAAATAGTACAATTACAGTTATATATAAACTATAAAAACAAATACAAGAAATACAAGGATAGAAAAGCGAAAAACAATTAAAATAAAGACAATAAATTTTAATTTGTATAAATAATCAAATGCTGAATCACTATAGTTTAAAAAAAAAACTGTCCATAATGAGAAAACGCCTTTCTTCCAAAGTTTTATCCTCAAGCCTATAAAATGATCTTCCAAGGCTTTGACTATTCATTAAATGACTTGATGATTGATATTAGCTCAATCACAAGTTTTGAGACATGGAGTCTATTGCCTTGTTTTAATTGATAATATAATAATAATGATAATCATTCTGATGAATCAAGATCTAATTTCCATGTATTACTATACTTGGTGTTTTCTTTAATTTTTTTAATTTAAACGCAGAAGAATGTCTATTGTAGAGTTTATTGATATTTATTAAGAAATAGCTAAGCAAATAACGGTAGGTTAAAATTAGTGAAAGTAAATAAATATGTATATCCCAAAACACGTCACAAATAAATAAATATCTATATCCCAATACACGACAGGTAGAGGGCTGCCGAAGAAAAGATGGATGGATTGCGTGAAAGACGATATGAAGAAGAAGGGAATGTGTACAAAGATGACGAGTAACAGGAGTGTATGGAAAGAAAAAACATACTGCGTCGACCCCAAAATGGGATAAGGGCAGGAAGATGATAATGATCCCAATACACGTCATGGTTCATAACATTTTCAAAATCGTTTTTTTATATTAAGTAGTAAAAAATACTTCACTAATGAAACGGTTCCAAGGCGTCCAGTATACACTTTAATGTACATTACATCTAACACTTGATATCGAATATTGTCATGCATTACTTTATAAGATTATAAGACTTTTAAATGTGTTTCGTATATATAAGTCTAATGACTTATGTATATATATATATATATATATGTGTACTATATGTATGTATATACTATACTTGTTCATAGATATATTGATAACTAAAACTGTTATGTTATTTATAAAACATATTTGTGTTATGGGAACCATAGTTGTCTCAAGTTTTCTTTACCTTCTTTTCCCCAAATAACACTAAAGCTAATTACAATGTAATAAAGTCCCTCAGTGAAACTGTATTTTTGAGGTGCTATATCCTATTTTCCTCTTAGTACTACTTTACTTAAATTATATTTTTTCCCACATATCAATTAATATCAGTGACTGTGTTTGCAGAATTCTCAGAGAACTTTGTCGGTACTTCTTTAACCCACCCTTTGGAACAGTGGAACTAGAGTCTGACGTTTCATACGTACAATGTTTGCCTAATTGAAATAAAACATATAACTATGATTATTATAATAAGGCGGATTGGTAGAGAATACTCTGTAGCATTAAGCTCCATCCAATATACCATTCTTTTAGAATAAGAAATAAATAATTAAAAAATATATATGTTCTATGTTAGTATGATGTAACTTTTAAATAAATCTTCAAGAAACTCTTTTAACTTATTTATTGATTTACAATTTTTTCGTTCTGACTATTGAGTCACAATCTGTTCCATATATAAGGATAAATGTAGGATAAAAAAACAAGATGATGACATGGTGTCAAGACCGTGTTTTTGTAACATTTACAAGGATCTGCAAATAAGTATAACTTCAAACATTTGAAATAATATAACGCCATAATACGTAATATATATTATTATTAGTTAACACTAGAATTGGTACTGGCACACAAATATGACAATACCCTGTCCCACCAAAAATATTTTGATAAGGGTGGGGCAATCCACTTACGCAGGCGTCCTAAAATAACAATATAATCCAGAATCCTAACAATCAGATCTAGGTAAAAGTACACTCACAAAAAGGATATCAAACTATTTCAAGACCACTACTGCAAAAGAAGATATATGGTCGACATTACACCATGCATCCAGGAAGTATTGAACAAAGTGAATGACATTGACAATGATATAGGGATAATCGACTCTGACCAAATCAGCATCTACTTTTTGATAAATAACAAAATACCCATTTCATAACGAAAAACTTCAGAAGGGTCTATTACATCAAACATGCACACTGGGTGGGTTAAATTAAAACTCGATGAGAGTCTAAGTCAGTATTATCCAGAATTTTAAGGTGCAATCAAGCGCTATGTCGATACAATAACTAACAATTTTAAGTATCATTCTCAAAAGTAAAAAAATAAGATCGAAATCTCTTTCCATTTTGAAACATTTAAATTTCTAGACCACAAAAGGGAGAATAAGGATTGAAGATCAGCATAGTTACACTTACGATTTAAATTTAAATATTTATATAAAACTTTGACAAACTAAAAAGAAGGAAAACCGCGAGAGCACGTGCTCGCTCGGTCGCCTAAGCGCAGTTAATCATATTGGACATAATTGAGCAAACGCACAACCAATCACTTCAGCGACTTTTTAAGAGTGAAACGATTGTTGAGGTATCATTACACTAATAATAATAGCTACTGAAAGCGACTTCATGAGCTTCCTTATCGCCGCATTTGGCCAAGTAATATTCTAGGGAACAGAAAAAAATATCTTCAATTTTAAATAAATAATTATTAGTACAATATATCCCACAAACGCATACATACCCCTTAAATTTGAAGTTCGCAAGCTAAAAATAAATTTTGAAAGTGAAATATTTTTTCAATGTACGCTGATTTTTCTCGTGTACTTGAATTATTTTCCTCACTTTGTCCAGTGCCATTTTTGGAGTGTAGAAAATGAGAAAAGTGAAATTGTTGCGATTGAATCGTAGAATCTTAGGAATCCTAAAGCGGTTACTCATCCTTTCTTGTGAGGAACTGTGATAAATGATATAATCAGTAACGCAGATACGAATTCTAAACACGTCAGAGATCCGGAACGCTCACGTTCTTGAGACATTAAAATAAAAAGTCTGTAACTTTAACGATCTAAGGTAAAACTTATGCAAATTAACAAGGAAACATTTGTTAAAAGGCAATAAAATAAAACATTATATGAAACAATAAACATGACAAATGTATTGAAAAACGTCATAACAAAATACTGTTTCAATAATTTTTAGTTATGAGTTATAATTTATAACTGGCTGATGTCAGCTTTTTCATAAAATTCCCCTCCTCCCTCTGACTAAAATATTAAGGAAATAATGCAATGTACAAATATTAAAAAAATACCAATCATGTAATTAAGTAATAATAGTCATAAATACATGTATTTAAACCCTAATAACGATATTTAGAACATTATCACGACAAACTTAGGATAACGACAAACTAAGGATAACTTGTTAGGATAGATGTTATATATTTAACAGTATATACTGCAGAACTGAGTTTTGGAGCACATAAAATTATTTATATATCATTTATTTTCTTTAACTGTCGGTTATTTGTCAGTTTCACTGTTTTTTCGTTTATTCGTGTAATTGATTTTGATTTCATTTGATTTTTTTATAATTTGAAACTACTAGCTGAAGTGAGGTATCCTATTATAGGACTTGATGTGAATATGTCATAACATATTTTATTATTTTTTGACGCATAAATTCTTATCTAAAAAATTTTCATTTTCAGAAATAACTCGAAAGTCGAGTGCAGAATTATTTGTAACTTACAAATTTGTACGGAACCCTTGATAGGCAACTTTTATTTGCTAATATTTGTCAATTTATTGTTGTACGTTATATTTGCGAACATTATTCATTATAATATTGTCTGTCGCATTGTCCTTGATACCTATCTTCATGTCTAATTAACTCATTCAATTGACATGTTTTTCTTCTTTGGAAGCCTCTCCGGTATATTTACATCCTTGTTACTGATATCCAGATTTAGTTTCGCACCTGCTTTACAATTTAACGGCCTAAAAATAATGCCTTTAAAATACTATAATAATAATTTAAAAAATACTAATCAGTCATTTTTCTTCAGTCTTAATCCTTGGCCCTTATTAGGTATTACACTTCTATAATTGAAGTAAGGACCTTATTAGGTGTTTAAAAATAACAATCGTGACAACCATTGCAGTTAAAAGATTAAAAGTTATTTATTTATATAAATATTCATGTTTATTTATTTATCTTTATATATATATAATCTGTTTTTAACATAAATCGAATGGGTAAATCTGGTTCGAAAATAGTTTTAAAACTTAGTTAGCCATATTTGAAGACAAAAGGATGGACTTTCTAAGTCAGTTAAATATGTAGTAAGAAAAAACAACTAAAATGGACATAAAAAAGTAATAATTAGGTTAATCCTATTTCTAAAAGTCTTTCAATAATATTATAACAGAATTATTAAATAATAAACACATTTTATTACTAAAAATACGCAAAATTTAATCAGTATATTTTATACGAAATGGCCATCATGACAGCAATGATACTCGGTGCGTTTTTATGTTTGGTTACTGGGGAAGGCCCGCACGTTGCCCATTTTAATATAAATATTAAGTTAGGGAAGTTTGAAAAGAGGAATCTTATTTGGAACCGGCCCTTTTTAGACGAATATACCTTATCTTCAATTTTCTAAATGAAACAATCACTGATTTGGGTTATAACAATAAAAAACTTTAACCGAATAACAGGAAGGATTCGATGAAGTCGCCAGCAACAACTAATATAAATATATAACATGAAAAAATGCTATGAAATTCTAGATTTAATGACTTCCTTTAACAATACTCAGTAAATTCTGGTAATGAGTGTCAGTTCACCGTTTAACTCAAGTAAGAAACAAGATAACTGTTTAAAAATAATATTACAAATTCTTTATATGTTAAAGTCCATTTCTAACATATTTAATGATAATCAAATTAAACAAAGGAAAGTGTTGCCAGTATGATAAAAATTCCCTTAATCCCACCTTGTCTTAATAGCCGAGCTTATATAACTGATAGCTATTGTTAATTATTTAGATAAATTAATAAACAATTCCTCAGGTATTTTCGAGAATTAATACAGCATTATTAACTGTTACATAATTTTTCCTAGTAACCTGAGTAATGTGACAAATATGCATCAATACTTCATGAATATTTATTAATGCATATATAATATACTTGAGTTACTTGAGTTAATTATTATATTTTTTGTGACACGTCAAAAAACTCTTTTAACAAGATAAAATTGACTTATTGTTATATAACTAAATTGACGTAATAAAATTAGAATATATAATATAATATACAACAAAAGTTTGTTCGAACAAAGTCTCACTTTTTTTTGCTGTATAAGTAATAGTAATTGTCGCAAGTTGTTTAATTGACAAATGGCGAAGCTGTCTAAAAGTAAATTCACGACTATTTCTCAATCACACACACATACACACACAGTTAGGTAATTATGTTACAACTACCAAATTCTTTAGTTTCTTATAAATTTTCCTTAATCGCCAAATTCCCCAGCACCTGTAACCACTCTCACCCGGCGGCTTTTATGGCCTTGGAATTTATATACGATTTTTATATATTTATTTTTATACATATAAATCAAAACTGTTCATTGGAAGTTAGCTAAATTGAGTAACTTTAAATAATAAGTGGAATAACATTTTGTAATATTTTTTATGGTAGCTCCTCTACATCTACGAGTATAGTAGACTGTATTTATTTTCTCGATTACCCCATGACCCCATGTTATATAGATCTTTAAAAATATTAGGGATAACGTAAACCATTTTTCAAACAAGGAATTCGTTTGTCAAAATTAATTAAGCTTTAAAGCGCAAACTTTTGTTAGCCATTCAAACGGCTAAATGGTTGATTATAGATGTCGAAAAAAACCACGATAGTAGTACAAAGCAGGCTTTAAGTAAACAAGTAATGTCCTTATGATGCAAACTCAAGTTAATTATTACGAAAGAGATCTACATAATATTAATTAAAAATAAAAAAAAATTGACATACCGTGGTAGTTTGAAGTACGGTATAAACAATGAAAAACTCTGTTTACTGTCAATTTTCGATGCCGGTTCGTAGATTACTCCTCCCTCTATTTAAAGTTCTTTAAAGTGCTTGCTTCTACTCTAGAGTCTAAATTATTTCACTGCACCATTGACGCTGTCCTAGGTGTGGGTGAGGGACGCTTCACCACATTTTTCCACGTAAACTTTCCAGTATGGCTTAACGTCTTAAATCGCTATGAAAATTTTACAATCCCCATCACTTAAGTATGTAAGATATTCTACGCCATGTTTATCCGTTTATTTTTATACTCACTTTCTATTTAACCTGGCAATGTTGTTTAAGCGTGTGTGCGATGTACGATGCAATTGAAGAAAAAATAATAAATATCAATTATTAGGAAAGAGCTGAGCTATATATATATAATTTATTACTATCACATTGTTTTGTTAATTCGTTAAAATATATAAAGGTTATTCGAAATCTAAAAGGCCGCATAATCAATAGCAGTATGCACTCTTTCTATGAGAAAATTCTTCACTGCCAATTATAACATTGTTTTAGGAACTCCAAATTATTATGGCGTTTCAGGACTAGATGACGACTAGTCTTCAGTGCTGTTGAAGTCTGGAACATTCGTTTCAAACCAAGACTAGGTGGTTCGAGCTTCATGACACGGCGTCGAGTCTTGCTAAAAGGTTATTGGTTACATTCTTGGTTATTGAACTTGGTATTGTCAAGAGGTTTAATTACCATCTCAAGAATGGTACCTTGATACACTTGTACCGATGTTTTAATACCTCTTACACTACTGTGTTGACTAATGTTCACTAATTGGGAAGCTTCTTTAGAGCTTTCAGCATAAATATAATAATTTTATCAAGTTTTACTTTGATCGTCTTCGTCACGTCTGTCTGTTTGTGACGATCAAATCTTGCAATCGAAATTTCACTCACTTTCCAGCTAGCTTGAGCACTGAAATTCAGGATCGCTCAGAAGTCGATGACAAAGCAATATTCAAGCATAAAAAAAAATCTAAAAAGTGGAAAATAATTAAATAATTAAAAAAAAACGCACGTTTTACAAATGCACTCAAAAGAAGAAAATAATTTTGCCCTATGGCAGCTCTGACCTCCACGTCTGCCACACTCCATCGCCTCTCCAACAGCTGTTGCCTTAATTTGTGTCACTTGTAATCTTGTACTAAGCTGAAGACTGAAAACGTGGGGCGCATCATTTGGTGATTTGGCTTATACGTGTGTATGGATTAGTTCTAGGTGGTTTTAAATTTTTAGTCAATTGAGACCGAATTTCTATGTATGCGTTTGATAGTAAGGCTGTTAGAGTTGGAGAGTTAAGTTTATGAGATTCATGGGAATCTTCCGTCAGTGAATTTGTATGAAATGTGTGGATGTTTAGTCTAGGAGTATAAGGAAAATTCTTAGTAATTGCTTCTGTTGTAAATCTATATCAGCATAATAGTGATGTGATTCCCTAGAATCACATCACTATTCCGCTGCTATCTCTATCTCCCGAGATAAAATCCTTTGCTTTTGGAAGGATTTCTTCGAATTCTTTCACTTACTGCTTTGATCGCTTCTATAAGAACACTTGGTGGACGGCCAGACCTTTTTCTGTCACAAACAGAGGAGGTTTCATTGTACCTATCAATAGCCTAGTAAACAAACATTTAACTAATACAGAGTGTACACAGGATTTAAAAATTGTATTTTGCCATACCCACTTTATGTGATGTAATCACAGCTATTCGGTTCTCTTTATCACCCCACTCTATTTTAATATAACAAAATATTAGTATTGAATAATATTTTATTTTTTTTGCCAGGCTTAAATATTATCAACATCGTCTTTAGTATCCCGCTGATCTAAAAAATCTATAGTTATTCCAATTCTCAAAAGCGGGATAAGAAACTGAGACAAAACAATTATTACCCTACTTTTATATTTAAATTGTTGAACAAACCTTTTTAATTGATAGACCACAATTTGATTTCAATTTGGACAAAAATACAAACGCTGTTAGTATCTTAAATGATATTATAATCAATTTATAAAATATTGAAATAAAATTTCTCGCAAAGATTAGGTTCGTTTAACACCTCTCATTCTAATATTAATAATATTTATTTAACTTTTAATTAATTTTATTATAAGAGTTGATACATATTATACATAATTGAATTATTTCTTGAAAACATGTATCACATTTTGTAATTGCTTTTGAATATTCATCACAAACTGGTTTATTACATTCTTAACACGATCTAATTGTTTATGTCCTATTATATAATACAATATGACCCTACAACTATTTATCATCCAGTGGAAACTTATTTGAGTGGAACCGCCCGCTTGGTTGTTTCTCTGCTTGTAGATTTTATTGATTTTCCATAGATTTTCAAAGATGCGATCGCAATCCAAGTGATAAAATTTCATAAAATTTGGATTTTTTGCGACCGTGCTTAAATCGATAGCTTACTTGATTCTCCATTTATGTTGGGGCCCATAACCGTCGTCGTCAAGTCCTCCTCCAATCTGCGGTTGCAAAAATAATTGTTTATCACTTTTTATCGTTTTGTTATTTTTATGATAAATTACCTATGTAGCAAGCTGCAAGACTAACCACATCCGAAATATTTTAAAAATTCTAATTTAAAAGTTTGATTATAATACTGAATAATTTCTGTTTTCTTTTTTGGTGCATGTTGTTAGTAAAGAGTATGCACCAAAGAACTACAACCTGTGTGTCCAATGTCGTATAGATGAAGTAACTGAAAGAGGTATTCGCTTAATGCCGGCCTACTGAAACACTAAATCTGCCGGTGTTGACGGAAGACAAGCAAGAGCAAGAATCAACTCCACATACTAAATAGGTATAACTTTGTCTATCAGGGTCCATAAAAAAAAATATAAGGAAAAAATACGTGGCGTTACGACGTACACCGAGTTCCACAATCCTCCTCTTGCAACTTATTGAAGAACGAAGGCAGCCACAAACATCTATCTTCTCCAAGTGATTTCCATATTTCTATTAATGTAATTTGACCACTGCTTCTCGATACTATATTCTAATTAAAGTACTATTACGCTAATTGAGTATTGACATAAAAGATAGCTAGTATTACTAGAAACTTTTAAATCTTTCGTATAAATAAAATTATTTCTTATTTTTGTTATAAGAAATGCAAATGCAACTATTTATATCTAGTTTAAATGTTTTAATAACGAATATTTCAAATATATTTATTACAAAACGATGTAAATAAAATCAATGTTAGTTTTTCTTCGTCATCTATTACTATCCACGAAGGCTTCAAGGAGGTCGGACATCGGAAATTATTGGTCATTTTTAATTATTACCGCGTAATAACTATTGGAAATGAACATTTATTGTTTTTATTTTTTTTCTTATATTTTTTTTATTTCCTTTATTTATATTTTTTACTTGTATCGTATTGTTCGATTACAAAAAATTAATATAATAAATTTTACCAGACATTAATAATTCAAAAGTATGGTCTCAAAAACCGTAAATAATATATTTTGTATTATAAATGTATTTATTACAATAATTCAAACAATGAATAAATTTAATATTGGGTACTACTAAAAATGATCAGTGAAACTCCTATTGGGTTGGCTCGACTGGCAAGAACCACCTTCTCACAGAAGATCGACGTGTAGTAACCAATTTCACTTGATTATGTTCAATGGTGGGTGACAGAATCCGGAAGCCTGTCATACCTATCATACCCCGAATATAGATTAGAACATCATTTTATACCACACGCCGGGATATCTGTGTTCGTATGGAGAATATCATCGAGTTCAGAACTTTGAAGGTCGGGACTTGTTCGTATCTGCGCGTATATATGGACGGCTATGTCAGAGTCTGCGCGTCCCTCTACAGGTCTCTTGAGCCATGTCCAAACAAATTTGACGATCTGCTTTCAGACTCCCTCTGCCGAAGTGGTAGTCTTCGGGAAATTCGTTGCGGTAGTATTCGGGGAATGCGTATGGCACTAAAAGTCAGCGGGATGGGATGCGATCCATTTTCGCAGCCTACCCATTGTGTGCAGTTTGTTTTCTTTCCAATCCTGTGCATTTACCTAAAAAAGATCTACCGAATAAGAAAATTTAAACGTATTTTTCTATTACAATAATATTAAAAAATCAATAATAAACTTAGGAGGCACTTACGCATATGTTGCTTCACTGTAATCACTTTCAGGATGATGCCATTAGCATCCATAGTTTAAAAAATGGTGCATTGTATAATTATTACATTGAATGATTAAAGTTTAAATCTATTAATCTCTGAAAAGTGAGAGAGTCATAGAATTAATACAGGTGTAGTAGTAGTTATTTATTCTAGTCCTCTTTCGGTATCACACTTTACGTGTTTGTGTTCTAATCTCTAAGGACTAAAAATAAGACAATGTGATGTTTACAATTTTATTTACATACAACTAGCTAGTGTGTGACCGTTTGCTCTTGTCGTCGCTGCGTCTCTGTTTCTTGACGGCTCGGTACGCGGCCACTACATCCAGGCGTGCTTGCTCCCGCCGCTCGCGCTCGCGCTGCTCCGCGCCCCCCACTGCGTGTCCTGTCCCTCCCTCCCCCCGCAATAGACCGGTCAGCAGCAGGTGCCGCCGGCCCGGACGCTCTGCGCCCTCCCCCCGCCGGCAGTGCCTTGGCAGGACACTGATCGCAGGCGGCGCATGCGTCACGTCACCGAACGACACGCGATCGTACACCAGCTCTGGACGAGTCGCCTCCTGTATATACACACATCACTAAACTAGGGATGACTGTTATTTTACATGGTGCAAGCGACAATAGAGTCCATGTATAATTTTAATTTTAGTCTAAAATATAAATTATAATAAGAATGGATACCTCCTTAGCTTTCTCTTTCTGCGCCCGTTTCTTGAGAGCAAGCCTCTGTACGCGTCCCGGCTTGCTTTCTTCCTCTCCGGCGTCCCCAGGCTTCGAAACGCGCCCTTTTTTCCGTCGTCTCCGCTCGCGCTGCTCCGCCATGCGTTCTCCTCTTCTGTCTTCCCCGTCCTCCTCCTGTAAAGACTGCTCAAAATATGTATATTTCTGTTTTATGAACACATAATATCAATACAAAATTGTTTTTAATTCTAACAGATTGTTTTTAATACTACATCCTATATATATATATCATTTTTAAATATAATTTTACTCATATTTAATTGAAAACATAAAAACTACTACTGAAAGAGTAAGAAAAAAATCCACTGTCATGACTGACCTTTTTGTGTCTAATTTACATAGTATATTATATTTTAAATAGATGTTATGAGGAGAAATTTAATCCTATAAATGTTAATTTCAAAAGGTTTATTTACAAGCTGAGAGTATAACATTTTATTTTCATTGCCTAAAATAATGTTAAAGTAAAATAGGTATGTTAAAGAAATATTTGCATAGAAAACTATTA
The DNA here is from genome assembly GCA_918358865.1 of Melinaea marsaeus rileyi. NCBI lineage: Eukaryota > Metazoa > Arthropoda > Insecta > Lepidoptera > Nymphalidae > Melinaea > Melinaea marsaeus. The sequence goes on along the minus strand of OU911095.1, from coordinate 7,928,391 downwards.
TCTAAGTTTTGAAGTGTGTGTCCTCATTTACTATTATATAGTGATCCTACATGTTAAAAAACTCATCAAAGTGTTGCACATGTCATAATCCGTTGACATACTAGACAAGTTACTTTAAATAACCTTACCGTGTAGTCTACATTCTCCAATGGTTCATTAAGGGCTCGAATAGCACTGTTGATGCGTAAAGAGAATCCTCGCCCTGACTCGCCTGGCAACTGCTTCAATCTGGCAATCGGGTTGTTAACCACATTTGCCTTGGCTTTTTTATCTGTAATAATATTTTTTCATCAAAGATTATCAAATCAAATTACACTTTGGTGTCAAATGTCATCAAAATAAAATTTTTCTTCAATTAATATAACATAAAAACGTACAAAGTACCTGTTTTTTTATTCTTTTTCTGTTTTTTATTTTGTTCTTTATTCTGAAAAGCAAAGAGCTGAGTGAGAGAGCGAGGCACGGGCTGCTCATCGGGGTCGCTGGGTGGCGCGTTGATTTTGCCTTTTAAACTGGAATTACATCATCGTTTGCGTACATAATATTGAAAAGGCAAACGTAAATATTGGCAATGTGATATTAAGGAAACCTACCTTTCTAAACGTCTAGCTTGTTGAATTAAAGGATCTTTAACACCTCGATGTTTTTTAGCAGGAATTTTACGACCCATTTTTAGTAACAACTTATTTTGTCATGCCGTATTTACAAATATAAAGCAAAAGCAGTAAAAATATAACTATTTAAGTGCAGTTTACAGAGGCACGTGCTTTTATTCCTTAACAATAATGGAACGAAATTTAAATCTCGTGTGATTGACGTTTAACGTCAGCTGATACTGACCAGTGTAAATCTAACATTAAATCATCAAATGTCAAAATCAGTCGCCTACTTTTTTTGTATATCTATGCACATATTACAAGTATTATAATCTATATATTTTCTTAACCACTTTATGCAGATTCATAACGATTTTCATTATTAACAAAAACGAATAACATTATTAACATTAACAAAATTCAAGAATTTTTATAAAATTTATTAACTACATTATTATAAATTTAAAAATATATTTATGTTCTCAATAATCGATTTCCTGCCATCTATTAGCAGGTTACGAAATCTATTGTGTTTGTATTGAAAGGTCTCATTTTATGTAGCGATTAGCGAACGAATAATTTGAGTCGTACGGGAGGGGGCTTGTTTTTAGCAGCAAGCAAGGTCGTTCTTTGTGTCAAAAAAATCTACTTCAGACGAACACTTGATTTTTGTTATTATATCGAGTGAGTGACTGTTTCTGCTCAATAACAAAGATCGTAGTTTGCGTATGTCGTTAATAGTTATTAGTATTTGAATCAACTCGTAATTACGAACGCTCAAATGAGTTCGGGAGGAGGTCACAGCACAGAGGGATCAAATGCAGGGGAAATTTTTGTACAATTCAACCAGGACTGCACGTAAGTCAAATATAGTCAATTATTCGTTAATCGGAAGAAAGCAATGTAATATTTAGACCTATTGAGGGAAAGTTGTGGAAATACATCGTCATTACTTAAACAACTGAACCCAGCTGTATGCTCATAGAACGTCAAGGTTGCTAGGTTCGATGCTGTAGATGGTTGCTAAGGCACGGAGGTACGTTGGGCTCTGCCTCACTCAACAAACGCAATTTGCGTTATTGCGCGATGATGCAATATGTCAATGCCAGATTTTTCGTAACAAAAAACGAGAGATGTAAATACGAAATATCTTACAACGACACAGGGTTTTCTATCTTGGTCCCTTTGTTTCTGAAAACAGGACCTTTAAAAATTATATCTATAACTTTCATATTGTGACTAACATAATAGACTACCTTGACCACCATGTTAAAGATGAAACATTGTACAGTATTAATGCATTAATCATATTACTCTGTTAGTGTATTTTCTTTGTGATCAGCTGATTTTTGTTTTGATATGTTGTATGTTGATGTGTCATTGTATTAGTTGATATAGGTATATGCATTACATAGTACTGATTACATTATGAATGTAATGTAATTATGTCTAAATATAAAATAGGTAAAAATTATTTTGTTAATGATGTCATCCCTCAGACCAAGCAAAGATAAGTGTCTGAAAAATGTTTTAATATTTATTTGTTTTATTTAAATATTATATTTGAGAAAAAAAACATTAGTTTACCAATGTACTTCCAACATATTTCTTTTCTTTGTTTTTTATACCATATGACATTACTGCATTGATATTTCACCATCATTTATGTTATAGTGTATGAAATCAAGTTGATATTTCAAGTATAAAGAAATAAGTAACGGTGTAATGTTTCTTGTGATATATTTTGCAGAATATACAAATTTATAGTTTGGTTTTATTAGCACTACTTACAATTTTCTTTTGTACAATTAAGATATCCTAAATCAAAACCTTATGTATTGCATAATATTGAGTAACACAAGAGGCTATGTGGTGCCGCAGGTCACTAGTGGCAGGCAGTAGCAGCGGCTACCACCTGTTTGCTCTAACGCCAGATGATGGCGTGGAGGAGATCTACGCCAGTCGGTCGGGGCTGGATACCTGCTTCGTGGACCGCCTATTTAGCAGCTCCCTGGTTGCAGTCGTCACTGTCTCCGCTCCCAGGTTTTGGTTTATTCGCTTATATAAAGGGAAAACTTTTGGTTAATAAATGATTTTGGATTTTTTTATCTCGGCCATGCTATACTGTCCGCTAAGTGATCAGTTTGCCGCAGATGACACCACCTTCCATCAGCAGCACACACTTTTAATTATAATGCCTTGCGAAGGTCTCTCTTATTGGTCCCTTTTAATATTTCAAATGTAATAACACTGTTTTTCTTGATTTTGCTAAAAAATATGGATTAATCAAAGTGAGTGATGATAAACTATGTGATGTGTTTTGTTAAATATGGACTGGCATACTAATTCTCATTATAATTTTTTCTTTGCAATCTAATTCAAAGAATACAAAGTGTCATTGGTGTAAAGTGAGAGAATGGTACTAGCTCAAAGAGCGTAGGTGCGACATGAACTTGGCCGTGACGCTAGTCGCGTGTCGCGCGCACTGACACATTTGCGTGTGACACTCGCCCTGTGCTGTGACACACCTTGCGTTCTTAAGAGAATTCAAGGAAATAAAATAAACAAACTGTACAAGCTGGATTGTAAAATCCCCTTTGATTTTTCGAGGTACCTGTTATTACATAGTAAAAAAATACACCCGAATCGCACACAATGCGTCGTTTTGTCAGGTATAATTTAAAAACATAAATTTAACAATGAAAACTCGTTTCTCGCAAAACTTGGTGCGTGTGCGCAATAAAATAATTATTATTGTAATGTATGCCCAAGTGTATTCATTATTGATTGTACAATTACTTTAGTTACAGTTTAGCTTGAAAACACAAACGATTTAATATTTGTTTTTTGGAGAATAAAGTTTCTATTTATATACCCTTGATTCTACTGAAGGGACATTTATTGCCTGTTGGCATTCTCTATCAATTAACATCTGTTGATGGTGAGAACTTGCGGTAGGAATCTTAAAAACAAAATGGAAAAATAATGTAATGCCAAGTAAAAGAATAACATGTAATTTATGTATGTATATGTATATAAGTAATGAATAAATGCGTACAATCTTTAAGAAAGGAATACTGAACTCTGATGATAATGGCTAGTAAACCTTAAACGTATTCGACTCTCAGATCACCTTGTGCCATTTTATTTTAACTGCACTTTATTATGTATACGTTTCTCAATAATAATGTATCTATTTGGTAATGTAATATATAGTCACGTACAAGTTTTCTTTATAGAATATATTATTACAATTTGGGACTCTCTTTGAAGAAGGTATTTCGTTTCCCGGGGAGTGGCGTAACTTATGTCAAAGATCAAACTAAGCGGAGTTTTATCGGACAACTATGATAGAAAATATGTAAGAGATCAATCGTAAGCAGACGTTGGTCGTGACGCCATGACAGCGCTGACGTCAGACGTGCTAACGTGCAACGACTACTATTGGACGTATATATTTTTTTAATAATCTATATTTGTTATGACAAATTAAATGCGAGTCGCATATTTACGTTGTCATTTTGTAATCTTGAACCAGGGATAACCAATGTTGTTTGTACTTCCACGTTTATTTTTAACGGAAATGTTTGATAAGCTTTGGTTCCATATAAACAAGAGTTATTAATAACTGAAGGTAATAAATTTTATAACTTCATTATCCGATATCCTTAATTCTCTTTTAGGTTGAAGAAATGATTAGGTTTAGGTCAAAATTGTCAGTAGGTCAACTTGTATATTTAAAAGAAGTAATTGACGTACGACATTAACGTATTGTTGACGTTAGTTACATTCATAATATAGTAATTTCTACGGTTTCCAATGTCGGAATTTACAAAACTATACCTCATGATATTTCAATTATCGATTTTGTAATAGATTTGTAAATGCTAAAATAAAAACAGAGTAACAATTTGTTCAATAGGCTTTTATTGCAATATTCATACCTCAAAACCATTTAAGCACAAAGCGGTTTCAGTTCTAGAATCTGTAGACAGTAAATATTCGTATTTTTTTTTTAATGTTTTATTTATGATAGTAAAATTATTAAAATTAGCAATATAAATAACCTGCTGGCATCAAACGATATGTCGAATTTAATATTAACTAAAATTTACAGGAAGTTAATAGTATGTCACTACAAAAAAGGCACCGAGATATGTAACTATAGCTACAGCAACACAATCCTCGCCGTGAAGCTCAATCGATCCGTAAGTTGTCATCAATGACATTTGCCCTTGTTCACCGATATCATATCATTTACTGTTATAACAAAAGAATAACAACCGAAATCTATCATCTTGTTCACAATACAAATAGCTTCGAATTGGGTTCTAGCGACTGATCGTGTGCCTGGAGGAGTCCCTGCACATCCACAACATCCGCGACATGAAGATTCTGCACACCATCCGCGATACGCCGCCCAACCCGCGCGGGCTGTGCGCGCTCTCCCCGTGCGTGGAGCGCTGCCTCGTGGCCTACCCAGGCTCCAGCGCCGTGGGGGAGGTGCAGATTTTCGACGCCGTGCACCTCAACGCTAAGTGCGTGATAGCGGCGCACGACAGCCCGCTGGCCGCCCTGGCCTGGTCCATGTGTGGGCGGCGCCTCGCCACCGCCTCCGAGCGGGGCACCGTCATTCGTGTGTTCGCGGTGCCCGAGCGCACCCGCCTCTATGAGTTCCGGCGCGGCGTCAAGCGCTGCGTCACCATATCCTGCCTGGCCTTCAGCGCCTGCGGGACTTATCTGGCCGCCACGTCCAACACGGAGACCGTGCACGTGTTCCGGCTGCGCGAGGGCGCGCCGGCGCCGCCTCCCGAGGACGCGGCCGCGCCACCCGACGGCTGGATGGACTGGCTGTCGCAGGCCGTGTCACGAGGCGTCACTTATCTGCCGCCGCAGTTCACGGACGTGCTGACGCAGGGCCGAGCCTTCGCTGCCGCCCGCCTGCCGCGCCCGGCGCGCCACGCCGTCGCGGCCGTCACGCACGCCGCACGCGCCCCACGTCTCGTTGTGGCCACGGCAGCCGGGGATGTTTACGTGTTCGCGCTGGACGCGGCGGAAGGCGGCGAGTGCGCGCTGCTGCGCACGCTGCGGCCGCTGGACCGCGCGCAGCCTGCACCTGCAGGTACGACCCCGCCCTTGCCGCGCCGGTGCGTACAGTGGCCCCTCCCCTCACCCGCCCCGCCTCACCTCACCCCGCGTGCGCCTCGCGCCCTCCATTGGATTCCCTCGGCAATCTTATTTTAGGAATTTCTTAATTTCATTTTTCTTCACTTTTTTCGAGACCGACCGCCGCGTGCGGAAGGCCGATCACGCACAAATACTATTACTTCCTCGTCTGCAGCGGGATAAATTCGGTAACCATGTTTTTTATTTTTATTCCCGGGTGGATTTAAATTCCTAAATACGGTATCATTAATCTTATGAACCTTCTCTGTCTTATTTTATAATATAATTATTATGTTTAATTTTATTATTATTATGTATATTCTGTGTCCATTATAAAATATGTTACGTTACATAATGTCACATATGGGTCAGAAGGGGCAATGAATAGGTTTAGATATGGGAAATAATATTTGTGTAAACTTTATCTCCAGATCATATTTATGTATCGATTAGTAAGTCCTCCCAAAAACGTACACAAGGGACCGCGCGCTCGCCGCCGCCCGCGGACGTGCCGCGTCACGTGTAGCGCGGCGGCGGCGAGCGCGCGCTCACGACTGGTTCCCCGCAGCCGCGGCGGGCTGCAGTTATGCGGGCGCGCTGCGCGGCCGCCTCCCGGACCACATGACAGGTAGCTAGCGCCCCGCCCCCGCCCCGCCCCGCCTCGCACGGACGACGGCGCGCCGCTCTCTTGACCGCATTGCCGCTCTGAATCCCCCTCCCCTCTCCGCCCACCATCCCCCGCACTGCCCCGTCCCTCGCGCGCACTCATTGCCCGCGAGCGGTCGGGGCTCGGCCGTCCGCTTGTTGTATATATTTATTTTTAAGTAGCCGGAGAGCGTAAGTATTCATCTTTCACGAGAGACTACAGAGCACGTCGTTTCTAACATTTTGCCTTAGACTGTAAAATCACTATTTACATTAATAATGTTTGGTGCATTAGACACTACGTCGGAGGAGCGCCGGCGGTAGGTACGGAGGTATAGAGCGGTCGCGAAGTCACTTTAAAGGATCGGTCGTACGGACACTCGTACCAATTATTAACAAGTGTGCGCTAAATTATATTTTAGTACGTTCGACGACCACCGGAAAATTGTGACCACACTACCGCTCGTACACCTTAAAGCTTCATCGCAACATTGAACACTACACGAACACGCTTCATCTAGTAAGAATATTATTCTCGTCCATTCCAATGGCCGCTGCTATTAAGATACTTGTATGACAAAGTATTAGGTCTCCCCCACCGGCCGACTCAACAATAACAACGGGTTTGTTAATGATGCGACTCGATGTACAAATTATAATTCATTATATTTCGTTCAAATCATACATACATTAAACATTGGGTCGTGTGATTTCATCATTGATTTTATATTGTATATTATTTGTTTCGTATGCATTTCTTTGTTTTATATAGAGAAGATGGACGTTATGGTAGACTGCTTCAGTTTTCTGCATTAATTTAAAAATACCTTTAAGAAATCAAAAGTTAAAATCTTTAAATTTATTCTTACTAACTCATGTCTTCTGACGCCAATAAAGGAAAAAACATTTCTTTTTGAGGAATATATTTATGGAACATTTTTCCTGTTAGAAGTAATTCGTGAACACTTTCTTTCTTGAGAATCGAAAAACAAAAGAGAATAGCTATCAATTTTATATTTTTTACAATGATGTTATGAACCGATTTTTTTACTGTTTGTCAACACTAATAGTAAAAAAATAAGTTTATATTTAAATTTTAATCAACACTTAAATTTAAAATAATTAAATCAAATGTTAATTTAATTATTTTAAATTCAAATTGCTTAAAGAAGTCATTGTCATTATTAGCGAAACCCATTGACAGCGGCTACGCAATAGTCGTGTTTTCAATTTTAAAGTGACTAATAAAATCAGTAAAACACACAAGTGATGTTTGCACTCTAGTGCGGGCAAAACATGCACTGTTATATTTGAACGGAAAGCCTATTTGATAAATAACTATCTAAGTACTTACTAGCAATAGTAATTTAACCGTCTCGTTACGAGTTATTGTTCTAAAATCACGACTGCTACTCAAAACACATCCTGCATGTAGCCCGCAGTAGTGGATATTTATCTACTGGTACATACCATTGTCAGTTTTATTAAAACAATTTACGTAAAAAACATTTTTTTTACTTATTCACAATACAATTTAGGGGAATGCTTTGTTTTGCTATATTCAAGTTCCATAACGATTTGCTTTTAAGTGATATTTACTATTAGTCAGGATGTCTGTCTGCACTCTGCATGCTTCACAATAAAGACATGTGGTGGTGTAATCATTATGTGTAATTGTAACGACTCATCGACTCGTTGTAAAAAGTGTGAAATGTGTATATCATTAATACATCAATGTTATATGATAGCAAATTTTTTCAAGCCTAATTTTGTTTTGTGTCAAGAATTATTTGGTAGTAAAGGACTTAATGATATATACATTTTTTAAGGACCCGTGTCTTACTTAACAAAAACACAAATTCCACGTTCTGAGTTCCCGCCGTCACGACACGACACCCGCCGACGGATTCTGACGATACAATGTTAATATCTTATAACTTTCAATCTCGGGGCGGAAAAATCGAATGTTACAAAAAGCGAAACGGAATTTATTTCAACTTTTCAGAATGTTTACTTAGATACAAAAAAATATCCTATAGATTAGTCGCAAGTTAATATATTATTATAATCCTTCTCTAAAATTAAACATTATCTATTTAAAATCTCATAATGCCTGTAACGTCCGTTTCGGTCCTCGGGTGTGCGTGTGTGCGTGTGCTGTGTGTGTACGAGGGGTCCGCGTGTGTGCAGAGTCGGAGCGCGCACTGGAGCTGGGCGCGGCGCTGGCGGGCTCCCCCCCGCGCGGCGCCTTCGACCTGCGCGACCACAAGCACTTCCCGCCGATGCGCGCCGCCGGAGACGTCGCCGAAGATGCGCCGCCCGCCGACCAATAACCGCGCGAATGATCTACTCATAATAATATATTTGGTCGGTTGAGGAGAGTTTATTGTAGATATATATTTTGGACGTCGGGTGAGACGTGCGTGCGTCCTTGTACATAATGGCTGCGTGTAAAGTACGAGTCACCTGTAACATATATTGTAATCGTAGACTACGCATTGTGATAGTTAGGGTATGATGGCTGTATGTGTGTGTGTATGCTGTTGCTTCTGGCGACGATGCGTGTGAAGTCTGCTTATAGAAAATATAAAAAAAAGTCAACATTCTGCATAAAACAGCGGCAAATTACAAACATTTAATATGATTGTAAACGACACCGATCGTGAGACTTCACATATCAGTACTGTAGACAATGTAATTAATATTTATTGTAATTTCTAACTATTAAGTTCTGTGACGCCGCACGCCGCAGATGTCAAGGAGTACAATAAAAAATGGTTTATATATTTCGTATTGCAATAATTTAAATATAAATTTATATTATTTTGCTGTGATGTGCCGTTGTTATTCTTCTCGTCTGCCGTTTTAAAATAAATTGTACATAATAAATAAAATTTACAAAAACACGATTTAGCCTTTCATTTTATACTAAAAGTACGTTAACTAAGGAACTAAAGACACCTACTAAATTAATGTTTGAAATTATCTAATAAGCATACTTGAATATTATTCTATTTGGTATAGAATTTTCGAAAGAAACTACATAGATATCGTCAATTTTCAAAAGAAGCCTAAAACAATGATCCAAGAAGAGAAATTCCATGTTACTAATTACCTTCCGAGTGCATTTGTGAAAACTCCAAGAATAGATCCAGGACTTTAGCCATAATTAATTATTTTCCTTTGCTTAAATTAATCCCACGTTACAGTTTAATTAATAGACCTACAATAAAATTGTGTTAAAACTAAGGGCTTTAACATATTATTGTTTTTAAACGAGTTTATGACAATCAAAGTGTAATACCTCAGTACACGTATATAATATTCGACAAAGACGCTGTAAAGTAGTGTATATTATAGGTTAATATTATGTTTCATATTCTATGGTATCAATTTGCTCTGATATCATAAACTATAGAAGTAATTATATTTAAACAATAGAAGAAATATTTAACTTTGGTATGCAACGAAAACAATTGTAATTATATATTTATTTTAAATTGTAAATGAGACCAATAAAAAATCCTCCCAGACTCTTAGTTTCCACGCACAGTACCTAAGTGCCACACCATGCTACAGTATAGTATGAATATAAGAAACTAACATGGCTTTAATCTCGTCAGGGATTTTTTAAACAAAATATGCAAGAATATTAAGTTCATTAATCAATCCAGCCAGCTATAAGGAGGCACCTTATAATCTGCATTGATTCTAAGAAAGACTGTGGATTCAACCACACCCATCGCTTTCTTATTTCAAAGCACTAGTTGCTACCTGTTTTACATTTGGACTTGAGAACCTTATGAAGGTTAGTAGTTTATGCTCACTTTTACCAACAATCTCAATATTTTAGGGAATACCTAAGCCTAATTAGGGGACTTACAGCAGTTTGGTTCACCATCGTTTGATAAACACTTATGCACTAAGAGACAAAATTTAATTGGCCAAATCATTTATTACTAGGGGGCATATTTTTATAAGTATTAATTTGAAACTTTGTGATATTGGAGGTATGCTAATTGAATTCTTGGATAGTGTTGTTACTTTGGAAGCTATTAGAGTAAGCATATTCCATAGATTATTGTAGCGGTCTCTGAAATGATCATTCGATACATTTTTTTACAGAATCAGTGTCGTTTTATGTAGCCGCATAAAAATATAGTTCAAGATTACAAATTTACGAATTTTTTGTTACATATTCAGAAACAACGCTGGACCAGTGTCCATGTTAAATTAACACTTTCACTGCCAGCTCCGTAGCGTGTACGGACGCAAGACGCAAGTTTCACCCCGTGTTTCACCCCAGGGCCGTAGCATGTACGAAGCAATTAAAAGTCAATTTTTTATAGTATTTAATTGGCTCAACATTTTTTTTACTATTTTTCCGTTTATTTAAATGCCATTATGCAAACGTTTATATGAAAAATTGAAACAGCACACAGGGCTCAATTTCTGAAAATCTGGTGGCAGCGAAAGTGTTAAGTGGATCAAATTATGCGTTGCTAATATATTCGATTGGTTAGATAGTTCACATAAGAAAAACAGTCACAAGGAACATAATGTGAGGATACTATTTAGCTTTACTGTATACGTTATAAATAATACATACATATTATATTTATTAGTCTTAATCTCCGCGATTAAATTTAGTTTTGCGTTTCCTTTTCCCAGTCATAAAAGTCATGTACAAAAAGAAAAGGTTAGAACAAAGTTGGGATACTGCAATAGTATAATTGATCATGTTTTCTGAAATAAGTTAGTTGTATTATAAAATCTATAATAATAAATATATAATATAATCTATAGATAATCTATGTAATGGAGACTGCGTTCAGCATTAGCTTTGTCTACTCTTTCTTATTTTTGTACAATAAATTCTAAACTATATTAATATGGAAATGAAACCTTTTCGTTCGTGAAAAAAAGCTACTTCTATCGAAATATTTTAAAATTGTTGTCTTTTTTTATTGTTTGGTATTGTTTAGAAGTCTGTCAGAACATATTTGTTAGGACTTATTGAGTAGGAAACTTCAGCCCACATTGTACTATGTTATATTATTGTAAGTAGATCCGTTTGTAAATATTATCTCAAAAATTATTTGAGTTAAAAAATATATTCTAATTAATGAAAAAATATTTAATTAAGTCTAATTAAAAGTGCAAAGTAATTCCATCTTTCCTTTTTATTATTTATATACATACGACAACCACTTTTGCACAAAAACTCTGCCTGCATACCTACCATTCTACAAATACGGCGTATGTCGTTACGAAATAAATAATACAATAAAATATCATTTATTTTAATGCCTTACAAGTAAATAATATAAAACAAATAGAGGCTAGCGACTAATAATTTCTAGAGTTCGTCGGCGAGGTGACCTGCGACGACCCGACGACTCACGCTCGTATCAAAAGTAGCCCGGCCGGAACTCGCATTACATGGCGTTCCTGAAAACAGACGCGTTTAAAGACCGCGTTCGAGCGAAGGAGGAGGGGGCGGGGATTGGGTGTCACCTGGGCATGGCGCACATCTCGCAGGCGTCGAGCGGCGCGGCGTTATGGAAGGTGCAGAGCGGACAGGTCCAGAGGGCGGGGCGCGCAGACGGCGGAGCGTCAGCGGCGGCGCGGAGCAGGAGCGCAGCGGGCGCGGGGGTAGAGCGCCAGGCCTCCGCCGCCGCCGCGTCGCGATTTCGCACGGCGTCCAGCAGCGGCGCCATCTCCTCCGGGCTGAGCGGTGCCGCCTCATTGGTGGCAAGGTACAGCAGCACGTGCAGGTCGGAAACGGCCTCCAGGAAGGAGTCGGCTTCGGCTAGGTGGCGGTGCAGCGCGCTTAGCGACTGCACGTGGCGCTGCAACGGGCGATGCGCGGGCGGGAAGGAAGCCCGCGGACTGAACGTGGTGTCGGCGGCGGCGGGCGCCACCCCCACAGGCACGTCCACCAGCAGGTAGGCCACCGGCAGCCGCTTGGCCGACACCCCCACCTCATTGCCGTACGCGTCCTTCTCCTGATCGTTCAATGAGAGAAAAGGAATGGTCAATTACGGTCCCTCGTTCGATGGATGGTACAATATTCATACACATAAATAATATATATTGTTAGCATTTAAAAACATTTCTGAATACAATTTAATTCACATTAAACCATAATTGTCGCGTTTTAGTTTAATAGGGTCACATAAAACGACGCACAAAGGTTGTCAAGTAGCAACCACGAGCCGATAAACGTGGCGTCGGTAGGCCCCCCATTAAGAGGTGGCCCCCAGAGTCGAGTTCGCGGGAAGTCGCTGGCTGCGGGCAGCGCAAGACTGACCATTGTGGCAATCTTTGGGGGAGGCCTATGCCTTACAGTAAGCGTCTATAGGCTGACATAATGGTGATGATATAAAAAGGTGGCCCAAACTATCATTCATTAAATTCAGGGAGTGAGAGAAAGTTTTGCTGCCTTGGCTCGATGGTGGTTGTATCTCCAAGATATTGATTTTGTAATAGAGTATAGGCAAAGAGTGATGATGCCACGCTGTCGTTGTGAACCAAATATCGTGTCCACAATTGCTCAATTCACCGATGATGAGGCTCGCACGTTGATTTTAAAATTGTTGCAGAGACAGTTAAATCGTAACCGCAATGTCGTTTTGTCAATGACTTTGTCAAAAAACGGGTCATGTTACAACTTTGTTTAGAAAAGTGAATAAATTAGGTTTTCATGCTTAAATTTTGAAGACCATAGGTTGGGCCTACTTAGGGCCTTTAGCGATGAACATCAGCATATAAATGCCAAGAAAACTTTAGATCTTATACAAAAACATTTTTGGTTCCCTGGCATGCGCAGTTTCATTCGAAAATACATAGTCTACTGTATGTGTGTTACCTCAGCAGGCTCTACAAAAAATTAAATCTCGTTGCATAAACATTTAAAATGATTCATGTAGATACTTTGAGTCCTTTACCGATTAAAAAAATTACAAGTTTATATTAATTGTAGTAGATGCATTCACAACCTCGAATCTAGACTATCCTATTCAACGACAAAATGCATTGGAATTGAACGTATGTCTTTCAAAAACGGTTGCTCTCTTTAGTGCTCCGAATTAATGATTACAGATCGAGGAAGTTTGTCCGAATCAATGTCAATACATCATCACAGCGAATGGCCAATCCGAACGATATGTCAAAACACTACTCAAAACCTGCGCGTGGAAGCGACCTCAACCCTACTTGGTCTGATACCCTGTGGAAACTTAATTCGACGTTGAACGTCACATGTCAGAAAACCACACATTCATCTCCATTATGGAGCTAGTAGGTATCATCTTTAATACGCTCCTTTAATCGCGATATTCATAGTTCTCTGTGAAGAGCTTGAGCCAGTACTTGATGGATATCGATGAAAATGAGATGACCTTGTTAATCAGAATCAATCGGTTCCAGAGCAATCGTCAATTCGTTATTAAATATTCGCAATCTGTTGGGAAGTTAGATCCTGAAATACAAGCACGTAACAAGGTAACAAGAGTACTGTCTCGTGGCCGTTACGAGTTAAAGCTACGAAAAGCATTATTATTTTTATATATTAGCTGTGCCCATGACTTCGTTCGTATGTGGATGACGGAAATATAAAAAGCTTTTAGTGTGTAGCACCTAAAATAGACATGATATTAAATCTTACTCTCTGACTTAAAAGCCTAATTAATAACTTTTCATAAAGTTAGTAGTTAGTAGATAGTAGAGAAGTAAAGACCTATATAAGAATGTTAAGTCAATATAAGGACAGTGAATATATTGTCAATCCTTTGGGACTTATTTTAGTAGTTGTAGTTTGATACATATATACTTCAAGAATATTGCAACGTAAAACGTATATGCACTCATATAGCACTCATATTGCAGATGCGGCTCAACACGCAGGACGTATATATAATTTTATAATCTTATTATTTTGATTTTTTTTATTATCTTGCAACATCAGAGAAATCACAAGAGCATGGCGGCCTTGAAGGTGGGGTATACGCCGTTTTATAGGTACCCATGTCGTATCGATCCGGAAATATCGCCGAAGTTCGTTCCACATCCTAGTGGTACGTCGAAAAAAAGTGCTTGAAAACCGCACAGTAGAAGATTGCTAAGCAGCCAGGTGGTACGGATGGTATTGCAGGCGATGATGTACTGTGCGGTGATGAAATTCGGCGGCAGACATCAGATCAAATAGCTCTTGGGAACACTCTCCATTGTAAATGCGATAGAAGACGCACAAAGAGGCCACGTCTCTACGCAATGCCAAGAGTCCAGTCGTTCATACCAAGCACCGGGTGCCCGACAATCTAGACATGAGTACAGTACTCCATGTGGCCGGACTTGCGCTTTATAGAGTACAAGTCTTTGACCAGGCTTGAAATACTACCTCGCTCAATTGATCACTTCAAATTTTGCCACGGTCAACTTGCCTTGCTTGCTCGCTTGAAATGAAAGGAGCTGAGGGTAATAGCTGCCCTACAGAAGGCCATCAGCCGATCGCCCATGGCGAAAGCCATATTGCCGGTCATTGATCAAATGAGGATCCTCGAGGTACATTAAGAACTTTTGGTTGATAATACTCTTTATTATTTTGGAGAGAAGAAAGGTAACGACGATAGGTCTGTAGTTAGCAGAGTCTGAGATTATCGCCTTTTTTAGGGGTCGGATGGACGCAGGCACACTTCTATGAGACCGGGACTACGCCTTTAAGATAAGAGTGCCGCGTAATATATTCGATTTTGGCTAACATTATTTATAATATTTATTTAGCTTCACGCCATATCCATTACGGGGTAGCCAGAGACGACGGAGCGCCGAACGCTACGGTTCCTGCATACCTCTTTCGCCTCGGCCACAGACATCAACCTCTTCATACATGCCCTCCGGGGGGTCCTCGTGGTTTTTACGTGACCTTCCTCCAGTATCATAGATACTGTGTTTTCGAAGGTCACTCAAGTCTTGTCTCTCTTACCGCTCACTTTTCCTATGTAAATCTTTTTTACCATTCTTTCATCACTCATTCGTTCGACGTGCCCAAGCCACCTGAGCACGTTCTTCTTCATTCTCACCGTGACATCTTCGCTAGTACCTGCCATTCTTTATAATATCTTTATAAAAATATGAGGTTTCTTATTTTTATTTTATTACTCAACGTGAGTTATCCATCGCATAATGCGGTATGAGGAGTTCAACATGATCTCGCTACGAAAGTACGCAAACAAAAAGCGACCTTGCTAATGACATTTGAATAAGAACATAGTATACTTATATATATATAGAGTAAAAAAATCAACTCGAATTAACAAGTTTTATACATATTTTAAATAAATAAATACAAATAAAAACTGGATTGACTAAAATGTTTAATTATAATTATAAATAAGCGGTTTGTTACCCCGCATCCTTGTATAGAATTTTATTAAACACAATATTTTGTGTTTGAGCCGCATTCGCATTGCATTCAAAATTACACAAATGACTTGAGAGCGAATTCAAAGTGTTAACATATACATATTGTGACCCGCTGTTTCATTGCTGAGCAAAAAACCGTTTTGGTGTAGCAGTTGTGCCGAGTTCTTCTATTCTTCTTCTATTATTCTTCTATTAGTATTATAATACGATAAGTCACGGAAAATAATATTGAAAAAAACAGTTCGCAACACAGTCATAGAATAAACCGACCAAACGTTTGAGCCGCACTGCACTTGCACATATTTGATCATAATTAATTTAGTTGGAGAGTTATCTTAAAACTATGATATCTCCCAAGATATTGATTAAAATCAACGGATGTAAAGGACAATTTTGTTCAAAATCAAATACTTGTGATGAACAATGTATTTATTTGGATAAGGAATAAAATTACATGTTTATAAGAAAACCTTCGCAAATTATGCATTATTTTAGAACAAATTTCATTAACGTAAAATAGGCTATACCTTAAAAGAGGAATAATTTGCACGTTTTTACGTTATTTTTTCATTGTTGCTACGCTTCTATTAATCGTAATGTAATGTTATGCCTTCATCGATAAATGGACTATTCAACACTAAAATATTTTTTTAATTCGAACCAGTAAATTCTGAGATTAGCGCGTTCAAATAAACACTCTTCAGTTCTATAATTATAAAGCTGAAAAGTTTGTTATTTGTTAAAGATTATTTCGTTATTTGTTGCAACAAGTATTAATTGTTAGCTAAATATTTTATTTTTTATTATTTATTTATCATAGAAGTTGGCAGTTTTATTTATATCTTTATCTACCGTTAAATAAACTTATAACTTTAACATTCGCTATGCAGAGCGCGTATATGTGTGTGTGAGTACCGACCTTGTAGTAGACGTCAGGCACGTAGAGGTCGGGCGAGCAGTCTCGTATGTAGCCAAGGTCAGGCGCGTCGCGCGTCGGCAGCAGGATACCGTCTCGTACCAGCGCAGCGCATTGACCCGACACCTGGTAGCCCTCCAAGTGGATGCGGTTGTCGGCGTCGCCTGCACATACCCCAGCGTCAACACCCGCCGCCTTCACCCACGCGCTCACATGTAAGCACTCAAGCAGACACTCACCCGTTACACACACCGTCACGAACTTGGACCCGAAGTGGCCGGAGGAGGCGTGGCGGCACACGTTGGGATGCTCGTTCTGGAAGTGGCCGGCCATGATGCACTCTTGCGCCGACAGGAAATGAGTGTCCACGCCCCTGCGGTGAAACTCAAATTGAGCGGAATCGTTCAGGTATGTGAGTGTGTGCTAGCATGTGTATATTAATGTGTATGCGTGTATATGCATGTGTGAGCGCGTGTGAGTGTATTTATCTGTGTGCAGGCGGTGTCACCTGAGGCGCTGCACGGTGCCGGCGGCTAGATCAAGCGGTAGCAGATCAGTGAAGATCCACCCGACGCGGTGCAGCGCCAAGCGGCTTGCGATGTGCTCCAGCGCAGTGTTCCGCTCGTCGTCTGCGGCGAGACGCACGAAGTCGCGCGAGCTCTCTTGCGGCGGCTCATACACGGCTGCCACGCGCGCCCGTATGCCTGCAGCCGACGAAGGATATATTTTTATACATATTGCCGATTTTATTTATTTCGAAACTAAGTGCGACGGCTCCCGCCGTGTCGCGAGCACGAATGTCGTGAGCATTATGTATGAAATGAAAGGAAAATTTTATCATTGATTATTTTTATTATTATTATTTTTTCACAGGCAAATATCACAAATTAAGGATGTGTATCATTCATTTGGATTGATGTGCGAATCGACATCATAAAGTAACTTCAAAATCGATTTTGGATATTCCCTTAGCATTATAAATAAGACCGCAAACGAGCTGAAAGTAAAAGTTTGTTAAAGGTTGGAATCCTTACCAAGTGGTACGTCTGGGTGCGGCTCATAGCGGCCGTAGAGGTAGCCAACGCGCTGATGTCCAGTGGCTCTCCAGTAAGCCAGGAAGCGCTCTACGGGCGCGGCGTGCTCCAGCAGCACGTTGTCCACGTGTCGGTAGCGCTGCCGCGTCAGCGTCACGGCGCCGGGCTGGCAGCGAGAGCATATGCCGCGCGGCCACGGAGGATGCTCCTGGCAGCCTGCCAAAGATGGAGGGAATTACGCTGCTCCTCTATTATTTTATTACTACTATTCACCTAAAAGACAAAGATTAATCAATCACCTGGTTTAATTTTACATGACAGTTCGTCCAGTGTGATAAATTTGCCAGAAGTCATCTTCCGCAGGTAGGCGTGGAAGGACATATGTTTAATGTTGTGTTCCTTGAGATAGCCTTCGTCCCAGGGCTCCAGTGCCGAACAGTGCACACAACATCCATTGGAATTGTGACGACATCTGCAATTATACATGACTCATTTTGTATTGATATTTATGGTCTACCTGTTCATTGATTGTAAAGATTGACAAACTAGCCTTCCCTACCACATCCTATTAGGAGCAATATGTGAGTTCGATAGTAAACTACTTCTTATCATCAGTGAATTTTCACTTACAATTTTTCATCTCTTTGTCGATGAATGCTGCCTGAAAGAGGATATAGCTGCAGATCCACCTCATCCTCAACAATAGCCGGAGATTTTTGGACTGATATGGAAGGGCCTGCTGTTGAAGGGCCGGGCTCTGAGGAGGATTCTGCTAGTGGTTTATTCAGTGCCTGCAATTTTATTAATACTTCTTTTAATAAACAGAAATTGTTTCTTAGACTTTATCATAACACAATCTTACTTCAGAACTAGTAGAAGGCTGGTCAAACAGTACTGTTCCATTGACTGAGGACAAGTAGAGCATGTCTCCATGTTGAAGTCCATAATCTTGCAGTAGACGAGATTTGCTTGAAGAGATTTCTTCTTTCCGCGCGCGATCCTTGTGCAATGCGAAGCCGTATGAATTAAGATTCAGACTGTCATGAACACGTTCGTAGAGGCGCGATGTGACGTCAGTGTCCAACATCTCGACGCGAGCTGTTCCCTCGGGAGACTGCACCCGAAGTATCTGATTGTTAACAACAAACTTTATAAATTGCGATTGCGGTGTCAAGACACTTCTTAGTTCGGACACAGGAATTCAAATTGCCAAGACATCTCTTCGGAACGATAGTATAACTAATTACATCGAAACTTTTAAAATGCTTAAGAGCATTTGAAATATAAGAAATAAGTAAAAAATTTAAAACGTTGACAATGACACTCAAATATATTGCACTTTTAGTTTATTAGTAAAGGAAACTAATTATTAGTTTTTATTAAAGGCGATATAATCTTAGAATTAAAATATAGATTTAAAATGTTTACCATCTTTTTTGATCCAGCCATTTTACTTTACAAATAAAATAACTACACAGCACTACACTGACATGACAATTTTTACAATTGACAATCTGAATAAAATAATGACAACCATGACAACAGCTATCGTTCTGAAACTAATCTTATGAAATTACAATCGTTAAGAAAAATATATTCCTTATAAAATTTTAAGAAACTTAAAAAAGAGATTTGAAAAAATATGCCATACTTATATATAATGTCACATTATACAAGGTCACATTTATAGGTTAACCTGATAATTAGATCTTGGAGTCGTTTTTATAACTTTTACGTAATTTCATCTATTTTTATAAACATAGCTGAAATATGATTCTAATAACTTAACAAATACTAAAGCAATATTTGAAAACATAAAGTTAACAACCAATATGCATTATATATACAATTTCTTCCGTTTCTTCTTTATAATTTAATATGTACAATAATGTGGAATAGATTCCATTAGGAATAGAAAATCAAATATATACATAATTTTAAATGTTATTTTTATTAATACATCACTTTATATTTTTATTTTATCATGTCATGTATTAATAAATATGAATATACACACTAGATGAATTTGATCACTGAACATTGAACAATGACATCATGTGAATGTCAAAAAAAGCTGTCAATTTTTGTAAATAGAAATTTATCTACAATTCTAAATTCGTCCCACCAAAGCTATAATTAAACGGTACTACTATATTAAAGTATTAGAAATATTTTTTTTTAGAAATATATACTTGATATTAATAATTAATAGTTGTTTTATGTATTCACTCATTTAATGTATACTTTTTTGTCCTGATCTGTTTAAGTTATGTGAATATCTTTATGTAAGTTTGATGTTTTATGTGGCGTAAAAATAGTTAATGTGTACGAGGTGGGCGGCGCTAATGTGTCGCAGCTCGCGCAGGCCGCAGGTGACCACTGACCGTCGTCCGTCGCGCTGCACGGCGCGCACACGCACATCGAGAATACGGTTGTGGCGTGTTTGTTTATAGTGATATAATATTTTAAATCGTAAACAAAGCTCCAGCAATATTTTGTAAGTTAATTTTTCAACACTACTAATGTCTTTTTTTATTATTTTTTACATTAAATTAATACTATTATACATACTTACCTGTTTCTGTTTCAATTGTGTTGAGTTTTCAGTCAACATTCAATACACGACATATTTATACATAGATATTATGCACAAGAAATATATTAAGTAGGAAATATGTTTTATGACTAGGATAAATATTAACAGATTGGCAGTAAGCTGATTATCACCTACCATGGCGAATGAGGAGGGGGTGCCCGTTGAACTGTACATCTATGACCTCACTAAAGGCCTCGCTTCCTTATTATCACCAACAATTCTAGGTAAATATTGCTTATTCTTTTGCTCTATTTCTCAGACATTTATTAAAATGTAAAATATAAAGTCAGCCATAATAAAATTGAACAAGGAAATTACTGATTTTAAACTTAATTTTGCTAATGATGGAGTCAATTTTTTTTTTTTCTAGAGCAGCATTTTACTTAAAAAAATCCTTGTTTAGAATGATGTTCACGTCATACTGTGCTTAATAATTTGGCTTTTAATTATCTTGAAGTATTGTAGTGCATGTTAAGAGAAGCCAAGGGAAGCAATTTATCTTTGTTCATAGCTCATTGTTGTGTTTTGAACCCTCATAACTTGTATTAGATTATATTGATAATTATTAATTACTTTATGTTATCAGATAAACAAATTCATCATGATATGTTTTGAATAGTGTACTTATTAAACATCTTAAGTTGATATTGCATCTCTTTTACTGACATTAAAAAAAACCTGAGTTTGTCACTGTCTCACTCGCTGTAGATAATCAAAATTCTAAGAGTGCTAGAAATACTAGAAGGCTGAAATTTGGTACGTAATTAAACAGTAGAGATGTTAAGGACGTAATTTTTATTAAATTAGCAAATGCGAATATCTGCTACCAACATTCGAGACAGCGAATGCGAATATTCAAATTTTTTTTTTAATCTGTCGCAAATTATTATGTCTTGGAGCTAGTCTCATTCAAACGAGGTGTGTCAAATAAATAACACCAAATGTCACAGTGAAGACTGATAAGTTGCGAGCATTTATTTCTAATATCAAAAAAAATAAGAAATGAATGGATTTTGATTTAATTAAACTAAGTCAATTTTTTTTTCTGGTATTTATATTCTCAAACATGAGCAGAATTTTTGCGATTGCGAATACGTACATCAAAAATATGTGAATATCCGCGAATGCGAACGCGAATATACCTTACATCACTAGTAAGTTAGTGTTAGTACTCAACAATAAAATACAATCATGGAACTATAATTCCCTGAACTTAGTTTAGGGATGCAATTATGTATGACACTGTCAAATGGTGCTAGTGGTTAAAAATCTATATAGGGACTTGTTAAGTAATATAATAAATATTTCAGAATTGAAAGTTTGTATTTGTTTTCCCATATTAACTTACTTCTTATTACAAATAAAATTTATAAAATATTGTCGTAATCAACATACAAAAAAGAAAGTGAAATTCCACTAAAAACATTTTCATTGAAAATGATGCCAAGACGAGACCAAATGGAGATACAGAGAGACTCACGTAGAGTCAAACATACTCTAACTCTAACGCCTTAACTTTACAAACTGCACAAAAGTTCATGTTTCATATGACAGCTAGCGCGAATTTTCTTTTAACGTTTCATTTCCATTTTCTTTTCCTATGAATTTGGAAGTGTTAGTGGGTACTTCGTAAATATATGGCAATTTTTGGAATGATATTCTCCTTATCATTTTTAAGCCGCTTTCTGACTTATCAATAGTCAAAGGTCGGCATCAATTTGTCTAAGATCGGCATGGTTATTCGTGGGTTTTCTAATGAATTAATAATTAAAATAACATCAATTTAATGAGTGAAAAGTGCTGTGGACATCGAGTTGCCATATTTTTATGAAATCATCCTGGTATATCTGTTATATTACATGTCCGTCTGATATCACTTTTGGTCTTGAGGATTACAGACAACCACTTTATAATCATTACAACCCTGTTTTCTTTAACAAGCCATTCTATAATCCATACTGTAATTATTGAGCGAAGCGAACGAAGTGAGCGGAGCGTTTTACTGGAGACTTTACATTTTTTGTCACGAACTGGCTCGAAAACTACTTGACGGAAAATTATGAAACTTTGCAATCAAAAAGACACATATTAGGTGATGGTTTAAAAAAAAATCGAAAAATGTCCTCAATTTTTTTTCTTTATATCATGTGAAATAAACTGATATCCCATTGAAGTCCATGGGAAACGATGAGTCAATACACTGGGCTCGCTTCGCTCAATATGCAGACGGCACTCGAGATATCGCGAGCGCAGCGAGTCGAAATTGAGGGTTTGTTGGCGCCCCTAGTTACTTTAGAAGTAGACATTGTGAGTGTCATAACTAATTAATCGATGGCAATAAAGGAAAAGCCTATTATTCAATATTCATATTACTCGCTCAATGCTATGTGATTGTTTTGATCTATGAGAATGATGTTATTATACTTATGTAATGCCAACTGCAAAACTAAATATATATTGTTCTTCAATGAGTGAGTGAGATGACCTAGATTAGCACTACACAACGTGATACTAAGTATTTCAAGGACCAATTTACTGACCCACATAGTTAAAATACGTTATTGTTGGAAAACATTAAAAATTCTTTAAATCTAATCGACATTTTGCAAGCAGTGCATTTTGATAGAAACTTTAAGTAGCCATCGACCATAACCAATTATTAGTTGTGGTACGAAAATGCCTACCGTATTTAATATAATTCTCCTGTGCAATTACCATAATGGGAATTGGTATATGTTCCAGGGCGGCAGGTGGAAGGTGTGTGGCACACGTCGGTGGTGGTGTTCGGCCAAGAGTACTTCTATGGAGGCGGCGGAGTCACCAGCTGCTCTCCCGTATGTATACACTTATGATTTATGGCCGCATACACGCTCCTTCCTTGATAAGAGTGTATGCGGTCATATCCACACGTATGCGGCTCACTCTGATGCACTCATGTTAGGCCTACCACAATTAAGGCTAAGACTATTTGCTTACATTGCTGATATATTATTTATTCGGACTTCAGCTTTAAAATTTCTACAATTTTAAGTTATATTAATAAGAAAACCACGTTATCATTTAATCTTACATCACCTTTTAAAACCATCATTTCATACTTACTATGGCATTACAGGTAGAGAGTTTATTTCCTCGGAGTATATTTAGTCGCGTAATAAAATAAATCACATCACGCCTCGCGTGTTTCACGCGCTTGTTCTATTTGTGTACTCGATACGTGCGATCCTCCGTCACGACTGGAGAAAGAAATAACTATCTATATATCTTATTTATTCGATAGACCACATTCAGCTGGTATTTGCTGAAATATTTTGAGATTGTGAACATTCTCTCCATCAGCGGGCTCGTCGCCAAGATCTCTTCGCACAATAAACACGGGAACGTTGCGGATATTTATAATATTATAATTACATTAACTCCCTGCACCTACTTCAAATAAACAACCTAATTAACGTTTATGATATTTGTTTATATGTATTGATTGTATGAAACAACTAGAAAAATATGGCACGTAAGTAGCAGTTAATATAATTAGTACTATGTGAATTGAGGAAGTGTCTTACTAGACAAATATTTATTTGCAAATTGCATTGGTGTGGAATCCTTGATATATTAGTTTCATAAAACATAAATGTCATACAAGTGATTTTATTAGGAGCTAAAACTAAATTACTAAAGAAAACTGCATAATGCAGGGCGACGAGACGTTTCCTGCGAGCGTGACGCTTGCTCTATATTCCCACCCGGAATAACCAACGTGCTCCGTCTCGCTCTCACAATAATGCTATCCATAGCTCCGTCACACTCACACTCTAGACACATTACTAAGAGGAAGGAATGTTCTCAAATCGTAAAGGTGACTTCATCGTTTTTTTTTTCGAATATCTCATAAAACAAAACACAAGGTGGGCGGTCATCTAGAAGCTAGAAGTTGGGATAATGTTAGCGAAAAAATTATAAATTAAGGACCCTCGATCTAAAATATCATAAGATATGAGGCTATATTTATGATATGATGATGTTGTTCATATTATGTAGCATCCGATCGGAAAATATAACGTTAACAAATTAATTAAACTAAAAATTGATAATATAGTTAACAAATTGATTGTATTATTTATAAAGATAAAAAAAAATGTTTATATTGTACAAGTAATTTAACGATGTCATAAAAAAAATCTTTAAAAGATTTGTATAATAACGACACTAAACTATATTTTGTGACCTGTAGACCAAAAAATACGTAAAAAAAACACGCGAATACATCTTTATGACAAAGCACTACCTAAACCATAGCAAGCATATTTAATTATTTTACTAAAATAGTTACAATTATTCCTAATCTTAGTTAGATTCGTGATTTTGCGTTATTACGTCGATGTTACAATTTGGCGTAAACAAGTCGGCGTTGTGCGTCTTCTCTTCTACTGTACCGCCTTGTTTAACAACTGTAATGCAACAAGTTACACGTTTTCGCATAACCTTATGATCTTTGATATTTTATCATATACAATTCAGAATTTTCGTGAAAAAGGCTGTGTGAGAACTACTGTGTTTATGCCCTTAACAGCTTTAAAAGAGAAAAACTTTTAGCCAATTATAATATACGAACCTGGTTTTACTGCGGCTCAGCTATGTATGTGTAGATGTAGTGTGTAATGTTTATTAAATGGAATAACCAAACCTAACTGTAAAGTATTAATTGGGCAGCACTCAGCAAACCGAGTGACGGTGGAGAACCAAAACTTATTCTCACCTACCCCACGATACGACGTTCAGGCGCGAATACAAAACAATAATATTTTAAAACCTGTCATTGGTTGTAAAATGTAAATGGCTAACATCATTGATTATATTGGTTTGGTTTTGTTATTAAGAAAAATTGTAATAACAAAAAAATATCGTTGGGATAGATCAACCTATATCTTGAAAAGCTTAAAATGAATAAGATAATGAACGCACAGTAAAAAGACATAATTTGGAAAAAATAAATGTAAATGATTTAAATAAGTGTAGTAATAATAAGTATAAAATATTAGCAAAAAAAAAATACACTCAAAATACCACACGGGTTCTTATCCTAAATCTATAAAGAAAACCATCATCCTGACATAATTTAAATCGAAATTAGGCATTGTAATGTCGAAGAAGTGTTAAAATTTATTAAAATTTTGAATATTACAAGCACCGGTATTGATAATTGATTGGTAGGAAATGACAAACAGAAGGACAGACAGCATTAGATATGTTTCTCCTTATCTTACTAACCGTAAACAGGTCGTTTGAACTGCTCATTATAAAAAGACTTCACAACTAGTAATATATGGTATTTCACAGGGCTTAATTTTAAGACCATTACTCTTTTTGACATACATTAATAGTAGAGTGAATCTCAACCTATCAAGCTAATTAGCCATGTGTCATGACAGTTGTCTACTTTACTATGCACATTCGATTCATAGAGTTATAACACAAGCTTAAAAGGATCTTGACATATTAAATGAATTATTCTTATATAATACCATCACAATTAAAACACTAAAAACTTTATTTTAAAGCAAGATATAAAAACCGTATCTAATTACACATTACTTCTTATAAATATCACTAGACTAGGATACTTCTAAATAGAGGTAAATACTCGCGTCGCCACGATAAAGTATTAGAAATCGTACGAGAAGCGGTTAGTTTATCTGTAGCAAGAGCGCAGAAGGGTATGTATGACAACCACCAAAATATCAGTAGAGCTTGTAAAGGCAGGTTCGTCCAAAAAACGTAAACTAAAACCTTATTCCATCTTGGACGGGTCTCCTGATTGGACTCTCATGATGGACACGTATGAAAGGCAATACTAAATCCCCGGGGATGTTTGTGTTTCGTCATCTAGGAACAAACATCATCACAATTATCATCACTGAAGGGAGCAATCCCCACAAACTCTGAATCACTATTTGCAATGCCCTAGCTACAAGCCACACTTGGAGTATCTCAAAGAAATTTAGGGATCAGCTGCACAATTACATTTTAATAAACTGCAATAAATAAAGATACTAATCTGTTTTAAATACTTAACAATATCTAAAGATATATATTGAGAACTTAAACTCCTCAATATAAAACAAATGTATACTTACAACACACGCAAAATAAAAAGAATGCTACGAATAATATACATTTCCATATAATGTTTAAATAAAGGGTATTGAAACACTATCTAAGAAACAAAAACAAAATACGTATCTGAAACCTCAAAGGAACACCTAAATAAAAATATACTGTGTACGGATGCTATCTTAAATACGCAGTACAATTACATAAGTGAAATAATACTCATATAAATTACTCATTTAAAATTCACAATTAATTTCTTCGTTAAGATACATTTTTATTTGCAATAACTTATAGTTTTGATATATGTAAAAATAAATGAAATGCATGCTAAATTACTTAGATGTATACTTAATCTTTGTATAAATGAACAGTATGTTGTTCATAAAAATATATATCTTTAAAGCTAAATATTTTAACTTTAAAAATATTGAAATGTTTTTATTAAAAATATACCAAGATAGACAATTTGATTAACTTTAAATAAAAAGTCGGGTTTGCACATCTACCACTTTCGCTTCTTCCAGGGCAGCACGCAGCTCGGGGAGCCTCATAGGATAGAGCGTCTCGGCACCACCTTCGTGCCCTTCGCTGTCTTCGACGAGTATATAAGGGGACTCGCCTCGACCACCTACACGTTAGTACCAACCGCGCCTTTGGTATCTCGACCGTTCTCTTGACACAGTAGTGTAAGGTGTTTGTTTACCCGCAGTGGCGCCGCGTACCGGCTACTCGAGCACAACTGCAACCACTTCAGCGACGAGGTGGCGCAGTTCTCGTGCGGCGCGCGCGTGCCTAAGCACATCGTGGCGCAGGCAGAGCGTGACCTGCCGCCGCCGCTGCGTTTGGCGCTGCAGGCAGCGTTGGAGCGCCTCGCCCCCGGCGCGCCTATCGACGAGCGACGCCCGCGTGCGCTCAGCCCCGACTACCTTACGCTCAACAACCAGATTGAGGAGGCCAGGTGAGAAGCCGCCTCCGCCGTCCGACCCCGGGCTCGGCCGCTCGTGACCTTCACCCGTGTGTGTGTAGCGCGAGACACGCACGCGCGTTTGTGTGTGCGGCGCGCGTGTGTGCGGCGGCACTGCGGCTAGCGGCGCTGCTGCGAGCGCGGCGCCGGGCTCGCTCTCCCCGTCCCCCCGCACACCCTGCACCCCCAGCTCCTCCCGCACCTCCTGCCCCGCGTCCTTTCTAGGCGCTCTGGCCCTTAATAAATGTTACAGCTTCATTGTGTAGTTTATTCGGTAGACTAGAGTTTATTAAATATTAAGGTTTCTAGTATTTGATGTTCGATATCTTGCCTTCGACGCTTAATACCAGATTCAAGAAACGATAGAGTCTTTGAATTTAATATTTATTTATTTATGTAATATGTCTATAACACTTAAAGGAAATAATTTATACATGGTATAGTTTGTGACTTTAAAGAGATTTCTTTCAGCTAACCTTGAATATAAGAGTGTTCTTTCTTTTTTATTACATCTTTATTCAAGTAAGCATTTACGGGCACTTTTGAATCGTTAAGTATTACATTAAAATGGTTAGTATAGTGAGTATAGTGAGTCCGTGAGTAAGCTAACAACAGCTCGTAATGCTGCTCTGCTGAGAAGATCCGATCTGCAACTTAATGGTTGCTCTCTTTAAAGGAAATTTAACAATATTAGATGTAAAAAATAAATGCAAATAAGTCAACAGCCTAAGTTCTACACATTGCGACCAACTATGAGCTCTTAAGAAGAGACCGTAGGAATATCATTTTCTTTAAAACTTATCTCAAAGAGTTTCTCCCTTTTAAGTTATAAATAGCCTGCAAAAAATATTGTTTGTTAAAAAAATATAGAATTTATTTTGGCAGAACTGCCCCGTAATAAAATTTGTGGGTATAGGATAAAAATCTGAAGAAAGTTTAGAGTTTAAATATTTTTATAATTAAGGTTTCTGAATCACACGAGTGCAAAAGTAGACGGTTACGTATAGAACATAGATTGGTGCAGAGTTAACTAAGATGTTCAAAAACATTACTAGGAGTAGAGAGAAATATGAAAACATTTAGTCTCATCATTAAGATACAACCAATTAATAAGTCGAAGTTTTTTTTCTGTATTCAAAAATGAAATATGAGTAGTGTATCCGAATACTACTAATTCTAAATTGTAGGGAGAATTTTATAAATATAGAGAACAGCTAAAGGAATAGTAACACCAGCAGACAGATCAGCCCAACCCAAGATATCCTCCTATGAATATATGATCTAAACCAATCACGGTTCAAGATATGTTGATATAGCTCAAAATGGCAAGTAGGATTAAAAAAAAAAACAAATTGTTGCATTCATAAAGTCAAGCAAAACTAATATATATCTAAAAATGTAAGCAAAGAAAAGCGTGTCTTCTAGTGACTTGGAATAATACTGTGGAGAGATTTATAGGATTATTGTAATCATCACCACCTGACGTGTATTAGAAATTCAGAAAGAATACGGATATGAGACAAAAGTGTGAAAAAGAAAAAGGCACGAGCACTACATTTAGAAAAGGAATGAGATAAGCTTTAATCCATGTTGTAGGAAAAGTATTGCAGGATAAGGAAAAATAGAAATGTGCGAGATTATTTACAAAAGCTCACTCAAGATACGCATGTCACGACTAATGCCATCGTCTAACAACCTTTGGTGTAAGGGGCACCAAGGTCTTTACATAACTTTAGAATAGTATTTGTTCTTATAGTGTTACAACTGGTGAAGCAAAATTTATTTTGAGCAGATTTATATCACTAAACTTTTGCAACTCTTCAAGTTGTACCCCAAATCAAGAGTTTTGGAAAATATCCACATTTGAGACGAAGCTGTACTGTAAATACATTCATTGGCTAAATACATTCTTTAGAATGTATATAGCCAATTTTTGCGTTCCTTCACATTCTGAAGCAAAGAATGCAGTTTCTTTAGAGGCATAAAAATTCATGATTGTCATGCTTTAATATTCCTCTTTTCGCCATGTTTTGCAGCTGCTGTTAGCCATAAATTAATTAAGTACCTATAAATAAATTTACAACCGAGCCAAAAGCATAGCACGTAGAAGTACTATGTGTTTAGTTTGTATTCGCAAGTATTAATCTAGAACTTTGATGTCTTAATCATTTCACCTTCCCATAACTTTGCAGTGAATCATTTTATTTAAAGCAAGAATTTAACCACAGCTTCGAACAGATTAAAACTTAATTCTAAAATGTAAACAAATTATTATTATATGTTTTTTTAATAAACAATAACATTCAATACAGATAACATCATCTCTTTAGTACAGCGTTGTACCTTTCTTAATACAAACGTCGATTTTCATTTCTGTACATAATGTAGAAGATATGCCTATGTCGAGTGTGAGTATGAATAGTACTTAAACAAGCGTCTACAGCATAATTCAGACATTATTAAATGCGATAGCAACCTTTATTTGAGTTTATAAAAATAAAAAATAAAAAGCGTCCATTTCTCTCGTCATATCATTGCGAGTCATACCATTGTACCATCGGTAATACATTAGTAAGAGCGAGGCCAATGTCGGACCAGGGCGGTGTCCCAGCAGTTGGACGCGCGACGCAACACGCTCGCCGAGAAGCTAGCGCGCAAGGAGAGGCGCCGGGAGAAGAAGAGACGAAAGCAGGGAGGGAAGGAGGCGGCAGAGGAGGAGGGGGAGGAGGCGACCGAAGAAGGTAAGTGAAAATGCACGATAATAAAACAATAGCCACAGAGTAGATATGTAATCTCATCGCTATTGTTACCGATTATATACAGGACACTGGATAAGTCTTTATTAAATATTATTAAACGCCTCGAAGTTCCGTATTCGTTCGTTTGTTGTTTAAATCAGCAAAAGAATTTGGCAGACATTTGGTAGAGTATCACTCTGCGTATATTACTTTGATTTGTTGCAATTAATAATAAATATCCCACTGAAAAGATAAAAATGACGCTTAAAATGTTCCTAATGCGTCTCCGTCGCTTCACTTTGATTCTGGATCATATTGACAAATTTTCTCTTCGCTATAAAACTTTCTATAAAATACGAATTAGTAATAGATATATGTATTTGCGGAATATTCTATCTTTCGGATTTATTTATGTTTAAAAAGACCCAGCTCCTGTATACTAGGGTAGTGTTACTTGTTTAGAATTGAAGGTATCACAGTATATCTATCTTTAATCTTTTTGGAATAAGACGGCTCGCAATTCAGCACATTATTTCAATGGTTTCACAAAATTTTGCAGTTATGTCTGACATAAGTAATATAAATAGTTACGCCTAAAAGTAAAATTTTAAGACGACCAAATAATGTCAGTACATGAGGATCTCAAGAAAAATGCTTTTCTCACGTAGGAATCTTTCTCTTCAGTCGAGAGTCTAAATAAGTATAATAGCATAACAGCACGTTACAAAAAAAAAAAGAACGTAGTATAAACAAAATTTATATGTACGATTAGAAGTTAAGTCTCGTAGACAATTGTAACACTAGACAGTGTGATCGGCCTCGTCTATTTATTGCCGTCTCAGTTGAACGATCCTCATATAGGTCGCGAAGTACTTTCGAGCACTCGCACGTGCCTCGTGGGTCAGGGCTGCCTAAACTCACGCCGACCGGACCAAATCACTGAGGATAGTATCAAGGAAGCATTGAATTATGATGAGCTTCCGAGGGGTGGCGGTTTTATGGAATATTAAAACACGACGCCAACCGGCTCGCGGGGGGCTTGGCTCAGCGCCAGCGGCGGGCGGGGGTTCCGCTGCGCACTGTCGGCGCGCCGGCTCGCACTCCTCGCGCGACCCCTGACGTTCCTCCAGTGCGCTTGCATCACACGCGAGACAGTATTTATAGTGGTGATCACGTTGCCCATAACTGCGTGGTGAACAAGTCTACCTCCTGGTGTAATTCTGTCGTGATCTCTTCAGTTCCATTGTAAAATAAACGCCTGAAAGTTTACGCATAACAGAAGTTCTGGAAATAGATTGTTTATTAATAAACTGGCGGTATTTTGTTAGACTGGCGTTCAACTTAACCTACAATCTTAGGCGTGAAATTTTATCGGATCCGGTAAATACATATTTATTTTGCTTTTGTATAAAATTATTAATGATGATGATTAAACTAAAGATTGGTATTGATAATTATTAAATGTTGACTAACATCTTAAAATATCCCGCGGTAAATGCGGTCACGTCATCGGGTAATAATCGTCTCGTACCGGCCGGTGCCGAAATACATTTTATTCAAGTTCCATAATATACGATTAAAATAGCGACATACGTTTTGCTTTGTTAAGGGTCCACTTTAATTAGTCTTTTTTTTTATTAGTCTTTAAATAAACCATGTATAAACTCAAACTCAAAATTGGAGACTCAACTCAAAATTCCAACTAATTCTGCGAGATTTAACACTTACTTACCACTCATCGGGTTTCATGTTCACAATATGCATCCTGCTCAATCCATCTCACTGCTTCTCAGACATGGCGGAGGCGCTGCCCGAGCTGGCGGAGCGCGAGGTGCTGGCCGGCACCAGTGCCCCCGAGCGCGATCAACCACCCAGGGAACCGCCCATCGTATTTAGAGATATTGACGTGAGTTCATGATATAGTGGTCCATAGATTTTTAATGTGTAATATCATTTATTGACGTGTGACGTGAACCAACTCAACCGTTGGTTCATATCCGATTGAAAGTGATTGTGAGTGAGTGATTTTGAATTTTTTATTGACTGCACTATATAACTACATACTTAAAAAATATTTCATGTTTACCATTATTATATATTTTTACATGATAAGTTCCAATTATAGGTACACAACAGCTATATGTAATAAGTGTGGTCATTGAGCTCTTTCCAGAAATCAACTGGAATTTTAGTGCGGACGTTGTATGAGTAAGCGATCGTCACACGTTTTGTACGTGGGCGAGTATAGTTAAATTTGTGTATGAAGCCAAAATGTCGATATTCACCTAACATTACTGACAGACATCAATCATTATTACTAAAATTAATTACCTCATCCATGTCATGAGCGAGACCGAAAGGGAAAGATTTGGGAAGTCTAAATCGTACCGGAAACTTTAAAACAGCTATCCAATATATCCCGGTAGGGTGCGGTAGAGTACGAGGCGCTGACGAAGGCGCTGGAGGGCGTTGCGCTGAGTGAGGAGGAGCGACGCAGCGCCGATGAGCTGCAGCAGTACCTGGTGCAGGGGGAGGGCTCGTGGGTCCTGGGCGATGACTTCCTCGCCTTCATCGGTAGGATCGCACGCGGTGCGCGACGTTCGCTCTGTTGCCCGAGTGGTGACGGCTGATTGCGCTTCCCGCAGGCCGGGTGCTGAGGGATGGCGCGGTGCCGGGAGAGGCGCGTGTGGCGGCGCTGCGCTGTCTGGCCGCGGCGGCACTGCGCGACGACGTGTCGCTCCTGCTGCACCAGGACCGCCGCCACCACGCACTGCTCGCCTACGCCCACCGCATCGACGCGCTGCCCGAAGACGAGCAGCAAGCGCTCGCGCTGTTCGTGAGTACACCTTTCTGCGTGGTCCATACCAAGGCAAGTGCGGGAATTAAACTAGCGTTTCCTTCCAGATGTGTAACCTGTTCGAGAACACGTCCTCCTCGGAGTGGTTGCTGTACATCAGCGAGTGGGAAGCCGACGGCCAGACGCTGTCAAACATCCGCGTAACTACAAAGGTGCAATACCGTGTGTATGCGTTTAAAAGAATTTTATGTGCGTAGCACTTCCTCTACAAATGTTCGTTCGGGTGTGTGCGTGTTCCGTTCGTAGTCTGTGGTCTGTAAGTGTGCGCACGTGTGTATGCGTGTTTCGTCTGTGACGTGTGGTCCACAGATGTGCGTGCGTGTGTGAGCGTATTCCGTTCGTAGGCTGTGATCCGTAATTGCGCGTGTGTATATGTTCGTGTGGTCCGCAGATGTGCGTACGTGTGTGTATGCGTGTTTCCTCTGTATCGGCTTATTTGCCGGTGTGCGTGTATGCGTGTGTTCGTGTCCCGTCTGTAGCGTCTTGTTTACAGGTGTGCGTGCACGGCGTGCTATCGTCGTGTCCGCCACTGCGTGACGCCGGCACGGCCCTGCTCTACAACATCGCCACCAAGGAGGTAAAGACTGTGGTCTGTATCGCTCTCTACTACTTTCTTTATTATTATTGGGCCTGTTGCTTACCATAGTCTTATCGCAAATATAACTCAATTATTTTTTATACACAAAATAGTGTTTTCTAAATATTTACAACCGTATTTGATAGTTTGATATGCTTTGCAAACAGAATGCCGGAAATTATATAATAATTAGGGTGATAGATATTATTATACTATTTCAAACCACGTGTGAATAAACAGGAACTCTTTTTTTTTATCTTTACAATTTGAAGGTCTCAACCAACTTAATAAATCAAACAGAAAGATTTATTTAATTTATTTTATATAAAATGTGCAAACAAATCTTATGTTATCATAATACGTCGCACATCGCACGATAGCCGAAAACAACAATTTATGGCGGTATGTACCTTTAAAAACAAAATGTATTTTTTTACTAATTTATTATTTTTATCTTTCATTTCGTACATCTGATTTCTCGATAAATTTCTTTTGCAAGAAAGGACATATAAAAAGCGAGTGTCTCGTTCGTTGCATTACATGCGGATGTAGAAAAGTTAACTAAAAAGTTAAAAATAGAGGGTCAGACTCGGCTCGATTAAGTAGTATTTCTTCATAAGTGCGGTGTGTGTATGTGTGCGTGTGTGTCGCCGCAGTGCGTGTGCGTGTGTTGCAGCGGCTGTCGCTGGGCGCGGCGCTTCGCCGGTCGCTCCCTGCCGCCGCCAAGGTCAAGGTATATAGCGCCAGTGTGCGTCTGTGTGCCGTCCGTACGTCGTGCGTGTGCATGTGTGCGTGCTTCGCTGAACTAACTCGCCGTGTGCTAACCGATGCTGATGACTGTTGGAAGAATTCTCGCGAGGACATCTTCCGTTTATATTTGGGTCGCGTTAGTTAGGAGATGGCTGGAAGAATATGAGAGGAAAAATCATATTTACCGGAACGCGAATGTCGTTAACGGCTTAAACTTAACGATCGGTATTCCCGATAGTATAAATCTACAAATATTTGCTCTTGTAATGTTTATCTCTGTAGATGCGCTGACGTTCAATATCACTGATTAATTGCTGTATGCACAATGTTATCTAAAGAGAGGATTAGATCAGACATAAACCATTGTGAATTGGAAAATAAGATGGATACTATGTTTTCTTTCTATGTATTTAGATATAATAATATCAGATTAATCTGGAAACTAACCAAACATCTTTAACGTCTACTAAAATCCGCCTCATATTTTGCTCCGTTCGTACGTTGAGTATCGGAGATGTGAATACACAACTGCTGTTGCTGTGTACTATCACAACACACACATGTCATAAAACTACTGAGCTAATCCAACCCATCTACCATTTTCCTTGTATACTTAATAATTATATTTGTTATGTTAATAAAAAACAACTTTATTTAAGATTAAATTGTCTGAAATAAAGATTAAATTAAATGTACATATACATGTAAACGATTTATCACCTGTCATGTCTATTTATGAAGAAATGTCTGTCCGAATGGTCGAGTATATTCTACTGGACTCGTTTAGTTGTAATGTTGTTACAATTCTGTTTGGTTCTCCTCTCTCGTTTACATATTAGTTAATATTTATCTAAATAAATGCAATTTGTTTCTAATGGTAATCCGTCACCAAACCATCAATGTATTTAAGGTCTGTAATATAGATGGCCTCATTATGATATGATTATATACATGTTTCCCTGCATCTTAACGTGTTGTTCGCTTTAAACGCACCTCTCGTTTCCTACCAGAAGAGTTGTTAATATCACGTCTGATGCCTGCACGCAAGCGACGTTGAAAAACATTTTTGTAAGGTTTACTCATATTGGACATAACTGAACGACTAAAAACTGAGCTCTGAAGAAAAAGAAAGAACTGCAACTCGTTCGAAAACGGCCTTTATTACTGAGATTAGAAGTTAGGAGAATAGGAAGAATATTCAAGATGCGAAATGCGAGAAAGTCCCATAAAAAACATAGTTATATTATTACACGGGTAATACTGAAGTACTCATATTTTGGTAATGGGCAGGTGTTCGACGAGGTGTGCGTGGAGCTGTGCATGGCGGCGTTGCAGCTGTGTGCCTGGGCGCCGGCCGAGGAGCTGCTTTGGCGCGCTCTGGCGGCGCTCGCACGACTCGCCAACCACTGCGCTGATGTGCCGCAGCTCGTTGCGCTCGTGGGACCCGACCCTGCGGCCTTCCGGTATGTACGCACAAGCACACACACACGCACTGACACGCAGGCACTAACGACACGTCGTCCGCAGCGGTACGAGCCCGCGCGTGGACGAGCAGGTGGAGCTGATCGCACAGCGCGTGGCGGCCCGCGGCTGAGGCGTGGACGGACCGATGCACCGACGGCTGCGGGGGATGAGGGTTCTGCCTTGTGGAGATGTGTGCCCGGGATGAAGTCTCGTATTCGAGTTATGCTAATCGGTTGTTGTTTTAAATGTTTATTAATGTTTGATGTAAATGTGAGTGACCGAGCTTATAGTTATGAAACCCGTATTTTACATATGGCATTGTTTTTTATTGATATACTCGCGTTGCGACGTTACGGTCTAGAGGTTGTCGGTACCTTTAAAATATATGATATTGATAATTATATGCATTTTTATTTGTATAACTCTATACCTTCATAAAATAAAGGTGTGATAATTTGAACAAATTATTCCCAGAAAATTCAAGATTATATTTAAGTAAAAGAGTGACAAGGCAAAATCTGTAAATTAGATACTTTTTTTTTTATTAATAATTGCAATGTGTTTAATAAAATTTAAAATAATAGTTATGATCATATTTGTGCATTACACAAAGACTACTTACTGATGCACTTAGTTGAGATTTTGTATCGTCAATATATAGCCTATTTTTTTACTCCGAAAGTTTCTCTAGCTTTTACGAGAAACCTACAAAAAAGTATTGAACTTTAATAAAAATAAAACCAAACTAAATTGTTACACGACTTTATCCACAAGACTAACTTTTTAGTGTGGTTTTAGTTAATCTAGGGCAACATATAGGATGCTTTTCACTACGTAAAATTCTTTGGAAATAAATGGCAAAACGAAAAAGGGCAATAATGATTAATATGTAACTAACTAAAAACATACTAATTTGTACAGATTTAAAGTGATGTGATAGATGGTTTGTGATTTAACAAATCTTGTTGGAAATAATCGAAAGAACTAAAACACCCAAAAGAGTTTATACACTGTTACATTCTACCTCTCTTGTAAGGTCTGATCGTATCCATTGATTTAGTGAAATTAAATACCTTATGAATGAATATGAAGTGTAATAAGTTAACGATGTGTTGCGTCACAATCATTAGGGAGCTTATCGTTGACAAATATAAGGAGCCGCGTGTCATCGACGAGTGAGGATTAAAGGTCGCCTGCAGCTCAACGTTAAAGTTACAGTTTTATCACAATCGTATTTGTCAGATGCTGTTTACCCAACGTCGACAGGTTCGCGCTCACATAAGATAATGAACAAGCGTCGGCCTCGTAGTTCTGTGACTTACGGCAACGCGAGCGGACCACGCTCTTGAGCACGATAATCAGAAATATGGACACGACGTCCAGGCAGCAGGAGGAGGAGGAAGTTCCTATAACCAATACAGCAGGAGGCGGGGGATGGCGCGAGACACTAGAGCGGCGGCTGCCTGCGGTACGGTGGGCGCGGCACTATTCTCGTACAGCGGCGGCGGCGGATGCGGTGGCGGGCGTAACGTTGGGGCTGACGCTGGTGCCGCAGTCCATCGCCTACGCCGCGTTGGCCGACCTGCCAGTGCAATACGGACTTTACTCCGCATTTATTGGTGAGTGGCAGCCATCCTCCATCCAAAGAAGAACTCTACCCTCTGTCTTTCTCTCTGACTTGTAGTGATATATAGTGGTTAGCCTGTTTGTCCTGCTGCACGAGAACAGAATTTACCTTTCTTATCGTGCAACCTTAAATCAAACTTATTATGAAAGAAAAAACAAGTGCTAGAAAAGGGCGATACTTTTAACCATTCAATTAAAAAAGATTACAGATATTTAAATATTCAATTGGTTCAACCAAAGAAGGAAGTCGAAGTCATTAAATTTACTGAGATTCGAAAGTTGAAGTCGTGGCTGAAGGCGCGTCTGAGCACTCATAGTAGGTGTGTGTATGTGTGTGTGTCAGGCACGCTGGTGTACGCGGTGCTGGGCACGGTTCGCGAGGTGTCCATCGGCCCCACGTCGCTGACCGCGCTTCTGACGCTGCAGGCGACGCGAGGTTTGCCACCCGCTGCGGCGCCGCTGTTGGCGCTGCTGGCCGGTATCGTGGTGCTTCTCATGGGCTTGTTACGCCTCGGTGAGTACTACGTTAATTCGTATTTGTTTATGGGTTTCGTTGACGTGTTTGTATGATGATAGGGTGTCGTTCCATTTTAACAAATTATTTAATTATCTATTGACATAATTTAAGATATAGTTTTATACATTTTTAATGACTGCGATGTTGTGGAAATACGTAGCATGTTTGCAGGTGATAAACAAATTATCTGTACATACATTGTAATGAAATTTGGAAGTTAATTTTTTTTTTTTAAGTTGCTACTTGTATTTAAGCAGACTTCTTGGCAATAGTTTTGTAGTTTTATCTATGTGTGTTTATTTGCGCCTTGCGCAAACACTATTTGACGGAGTGTTACAAAATTTATTATAGGCTTAGGCTAAGATTATTCACTTCTCTCTAATTCATGATGATGATGATATGATGATCATGATATGAATTAACATACAGGAATCTATTAACGGCGGTTATTTTGCTTATTGTCGGTAATAAACATAGAAACT
Organism: Melinaea marsaeus rileyi; assembly: GCA_918358865.1. Classification (NCBI taxonomy): domain Eukaryota; kingdom Metazoa; phylum Arthropoda; class Insecta; order Lepidoptera; family Nymphalidae; genus Melinaea; species Melinaea marsaeus. The sequence continues at coordinate 7,889,926 of OU911095.1, read as the reverse complement.
TAAAATTACAATAACATTGGATTATAAAATTTAAGCTAATATTATTCCATGATATAGTATCTTCTCTTATTATCATATTATTTACCACAGTGCATACTTAATAATTACACAACAAAAAATAATTACTCAGTTACCATTACATATTTGTATTGGTTTCAGATTTTACTGTTTATATGACGTGTCTTCTTTAACTGACGGATGGCCGCTGCTAACACTGACGCGTCTTTTGATACTCTAGGACTTAAATTTAAATCATAGCTAAAATGTATTTAGTATATGACCGCGTCTTGTCTAAACTGGCCACATGCTGATCATTTTAATATCTTCACTAGTTCTACTCCCATACTTCTTTTTTTTACAACAACGGTTTCATTTTAGTAGCAATTTTGGTTATTATTTTATAAACCCTCAATTTATATAGTAGATAGTGAAAACTAATTCCAAAACAAATGCCTATTAGGTTAACTATTGTAACTCTTGCATATAAAGGTGTACTACTAATAACGCTTTGTTATTATTCTATGATTTGTAATAGACTAACTAATTCGGACGCGGAAACTGGCTCACTACTCACAATACAATCGGCATGAACAAATTTAAATTGCAGGCTTCCTTGTGGACCTGATCTCGCCGTCGGTGACGAGCGGATTCACGTCAGCGACGGCTGTGATCATCGTGTGTGCGCAACTGAAGGGGTTGCTGGGGTTGCGCTTCACGGCCGAGTCGCCCTTAGACAACCTGCGCCTCATCGCCGAGCGCTGGCGTCTCGTGCGTGCGAGCGATGCCGCGCTCGCCGCCTCCTGCTGCGTCGCGCTACTGTTGCTCCGGGTGATGTCACACAAACAAGCACCACACACTCAATGTGCTAGTTGCCTCTGACTGCCTCACACATACACTAACTAACTAACTAACTAAATAACACGCTTTCACAAAATGTAATAAATAATTTAATTTACAGAAGCTAAAGGATCTCCCTATTAGCCCGAAGCGACGCAAGCTTAAGAAGGCGCTTTGGTTGATTTCGATAGCACGTAACGCTCTGGTCGTTCTTGCCGCTTCCGTGCTCGCCTACTGCACCTACGACGCACAACAGCCGATGTTTCAACTGTCGGGTAATTTTAATCAACTATTATTTCATACAAAAAAATAGAGACAATACTTAGACTACATAAGACAAAAACTATAAAAATTAATATTAAGTTGAAACAATATCCGTGTGGTTTCTTGCTTTTTTCTTTATAGGAAAAGTGGAACCGGGTCTGCCCAAATTCGGACTACCGTCGTTTAGCATGCTAGTGGGCAATGAGACGCTGGGCTTCGTGGAGTTGACGAGCCGCCTCGGACACCACGTGCTGTTGCTGCCGTTCATCATGGTGCTCGCCAATATCGCCATCGCCAAGGCCTTCGGTCAGTCTTTGCCTCCTTCCCACTCACTCTACCGCTCTTGATCGTCCGCTAACTTCGTTTGTATGCAGTGGAGGGCGGGCGGGTGGATGCTACGCAAGAGATGCTGTCCTTGGGCGTGTGCAACGTGTTGGGGTCGCTGGTGAGCGCGCTACCAGCGTGTGGTGCCTTCACTCGCTCGGCCGTCAGCCACGCCTCCGGGGTGCGATCGCCCGCCGCCGGGGTATACTCGGGCATCATCACCCTGTTGGCTCTCCAGTACCTCACGGAGTACTTCTTTTACATACCTAAAGCTTGTCTATCGTCCGTTCTCATCTGCGCTGTCATATTTATGGTGAGTCTGCGTCCTGGAGTGTGTATCGTAAAAATGTAAGCATCGAGATGGATGCCATCGTTCGTGCAGATCGACTTTGGTATCGTCGTGCGTTTGTGGCGCACGGATCGTGCCGAGGCGTTAGTCACGGCTGGAACGTGTGTGGCGTGCGTATGCGGCGGCGTGCTGGGCGCCGTGCTGGGCGGTGCGCTGGGTTCGCTAGCGGCACTGCTGCGCGCGCTGCTGCCGGCAGCGACACTGACGCGACGTGGTACGGCGCTGGTGCTACGGCCGCGTCGCGCTTTTGTATTCGTGAATGCGGAGCGCGAGGCGGAGCGCGTGCGGTCGGCGCTGGCTGCGCACGATCTCCGTCTCCTGCTCGTCGACTGCGTCGCGCTCGTGCTTCTGGACCGCGCCGCGAGACGGGTGAGCCTCGAGACAAGGTGCGCACGAACGATCGAGCCGGCGTTATCTCGGTGTTTTGCAGGTGCTGGAGCGTCTCATCGAGGAGTCCAAGGAGAGAGGCTATCGCGTGATATTCTTCAACGCGAACCCTGAAGTGCGGGAGGAGTTGCGGCGCGTGTGTGGGTTGGACGCCCGCGCTCTCGCCGCGACCTCGCCCAGCGCCGCTCTACTCGCCCTCCCCCCGTCCCCGGCGCAACATCGCGCTCGCGCCACCTCCCGCCTCGCCCCCGCCGCCGCAGAACAAGCCGCGCTTCTAGATAAAAAAGAGGTTGCGACAGAAGACGTATAATGTTTTTTTAGAACCGTAACAGACAATAATTATTAATGAAATAAAAAGCAAAATATAAAAAAATATATTATACAGAATGTTATATTTTAAATATTATATTATTTAACAGATATTTTGATGTTATCTATTTTATTTAACAGTTATCTTGATGTGATCTAATTACCAACATTACGATAACATTTTACCAGACTTGAGTAAGTCGGTATTAACGATAATAATAGTTATGTAAACGGTTATTTACCACCACCTGGATTACCATTTCTGATGTCACAACTCATAAGTAACAAAAATTTGATGGGTCATTTTTTAAAACCTAATTAAAGAAATATTATTAGATCTTGACAAAGGGTAATCTTCTAGTAATCTAGTAATTATGCGTTGTTAACTCGATAACAGTTCCAGTATTGTTAATGTTAAGTTAACGATTTCTGAGCTTCAGTTCTTTTGATTATTCGAGTGTTTATATGAAGGACTAATTAAATATGGTGGAATAATAATAATTATTATAAACGGGCAGCTTATGTAGTCCCTTAAACTGCCCGGGCAAGACTGGTTAAATAAATTAAATTTAATACTTCAATAGAAGTCAGCGAAATATTATTCTCAACACTATTATACTTTACTTCCAAATGGACTTTTCTTATTTTCTAACTATTTGTGAACCCAGAATTCACCGAACAAGATGTGTGATCAGCTGCATCAGCAATTTTTTATTGTGGATTGAATGATAGGGGCTTGCTCATGTCTTATGAGTATTTTGTTTTTCGTACGGCCAGGCTAGCCGATCATATATAGTATTCTTAGTCTACACAAGAATCTATGTATTGATTTGTTATTTATGTTGTATAATTCTAATAAATAATTTTTGTATGATTGTTCTATTTTCATTTCGCAGATAACTTATTTGTCATGCGAAATAACAGTGTTATGTAATATATTATATTAATTGTTTGGATTGTCAAAACAGTGGTAACAACCTCTAATATTATTGATATACAGAAAGTTTCAAGATTTTGAAACAAATTTAAATAGAATAGTAAATGGCTTGTCGTTTTTGTGCACTTTAGGGATATGCACTTATCGTCGATATCATACGATATATTGGATTAAATCCTTATTTTAACTAATAAATTTTATTTTCCTATATCAAGTATGAAATTGTTCATATTTTATTTTTGTAGTCTTTTAAATATTTTTTAGTGAAACATTCAAATTTTTTTAATGTCTGTCGATGGTATAGTCTAAAGACATTAGGTAAATTAATTATCTGTTGATACTCGACAGGTTACTTAGAGAATAGTTATGACATTACAATTTAATGTCACCTATACCAAATATAACTACAATTTAAAATGTATTATCTTTTCGAAATAAAAAATATAAAAATTTGCGTAAATATTTATTATCGAGTTCATTTACATAATGAATAATTACATTATTTTGCATTTTATTTATTCTTTTCTCGACGCCTTTCAATAATATATTGATAATATTACACCAGCTATAACAAAGTGATGCCCTTCATTGAGGTGAAAAATATTACCTTAGTTATTGTTCCAATATGTTGGGACACCTTCCAATATTATATACTAATAATGATTATGTTTAAGTTTGGAAATATTTTACTTCTCTTTATATTAGTTAACCTAACCAAAATCCTTCAAATTTTAACAAAACATTACAAGCATTTTTATTTTGTTTATGGTTTATTTTATACATTCTTTTTATTATTAAATTTAATTGTATGGGGTTTCCTTCTTGAATTACTGGCATTCAGCAATGATAGTTAATTTATTCAAATAAAATACTGATAGAAATGATGAAGTATGAGTGTAATTATTGCTTATTGCGAATTGAAAATGTATATTATGACCTATAGCGATACAATTAAAAATTTGATGTGGCGAACTGATAATATATATTATTTATAGTGATACAATTAAGAATCTGATGTGGCGAGGCAAAAACTGAGGTGGTGTTGCCAACCAGCCTACCCTAGTAGTTTATGCTTACCTAATACAATACCTTTATTACTGGTAAATTTTTTGAGATTGTTGTTTATTTTCTAATATGATCCATATTAGAAGATTAAAAGTAATTTAAACTCAATCTCAGATTATAGATTTACTTCAAAGATATGCTCAGATCTTAATGTCTTCTGCTTATTTCTTTTACCATAGCCTTGAACAGCGTTAATGCTAATAATATAGAATATAACTTGTAATTCATTTAATTAATATGTATAACAAAAATGCATTTTAAAATGCAATACTGTACTTCATAAAAAGATGTGAATTTAAAGATGCAAGCGATATGTAAAATCTACCTTGTATAATTGAAAAAGGACAAAACTTTCTCTTTATAAAAGTAATTAAAATTATATTAAATACACTGTTCAACAGATCCTAGTATTCAAAGTACTTGTTACAAGTTGTAAAATACTGTCACAAAACTACTTGCAAAGATTATAGCAAAGAAACTATTCTTACAGCTTAATTAAAATTGTCTCTTTAATGAAGAATAATTTATTGTTTTCAGATATTTAGTATTATATTTTTAAACAAGCTATAAGTAACTTAACATTCAAAACAGTATTAAATAAGAATGTGTAACAACGCAACTATATTTAATACCCCAATGTAAAGCCCAGCAAATATTATTTATAATAAGTTATAGGTTCATATCATGTTAGTATGTGAAGTAAATAATAAGAGAAGTTAATAATATAATTTGATTTAATCAACTCTTAACTGTTATGATATGGGTAACCATAGAACCTTACTATGTATGGTTAGTACTTAAATACTGGTCACCAGGATTGTGTCAACAACTCATGAAAATGTTGATAACTTTTTACTTAGGATCCTTCCAGCCAGCAACATTTCCCTGCTTATAAGAAAAAGCATAAGTACACAGAATGGGCTAAGCTTTAGTTTTCTGATGTATGATTTTGGGATGATATATTTCTTTATTTATGTACAAGTGGCTTAGCGTTTTTTTACAATATTAGTTTAGTCTTGTGTTGTGCGAATTTATGGGTAAATTTGGGACGGTGATTAGAGAGGGAAAATCTTTTCTCTAGACACCCTTTATTCTGTGCAATTGTTTTTAGTCTTGGAGCTATAGCAATTTAAAGTTTCGCAGAAATAACCTAAAGTTTAAGGCTCAGGACTTCTGTGACGACTCTGGCGCTTCGGAAAGGTGAGCTCCTGGTTTTGCCTAACATTGCTTGTTGGTTGACGACTTGCATCAGCCGCAGCGGGGAGAGGGTTTCCGTCCTTCCGAGCCTCCGATTAATAAAAACACTTAAGGTTAGGGCAGACAAGACAACGTAGATTAGGGTTCAATAGCGTCGGATTCGACACAATTTTTTTCAGTTCAAAGATATTGGAAATAGTAAAAACAAAATGTCGGTTCAGTCACCAAATGGCCGCCGTTTGACATTAGACTATAAAACGAAACAAAGATTTTCTACAAATTATGTGTTGTTTTGAAGAAAAGAACTATTATAATAACAGATATATTAGATATAATTATTTTATACAGGTCTAAATATCTAAGTTACTTGAGCACGAAGAATATAACAATAAACTACGCGTTTCCATAGGTTGTGATTGAACCCCTTTCAAATGATACCTCTTTCATCCCCAACATCCTACGACATTAGACTAAAGCCAACCCTAAAATTAATTTAAAATATTATCATTCTGATAAGTTCATGTGCATCATTTTTTAATATTAAAACTAAATTAACTCTACGAATATCAAATACCAATATCGCTAGATATTCATACTGACATTGACAATATTACAGATAAATTGAAATAAGGGGCGAAAGAACCGGGCTGATTCTTTGTAGAGTATATAAAAACACTAGAATTTTTGGAAAAAAAAACTGGGAATTACACAGGACCTTCGAGCATTCATATACTAGACACGACATAACTGAAACATGTTGAAACCAACATACATATAGGTACCACACTTTCAGGCAAAATGAGAAAGGGATTATGTATTTCGTTACCGAATCGGAATAGAATTGACTATTTATATTGATATAACAATTTCAATTTTCTTGACTGGATTTGACTTTTTGGTTGCTCTTTTTATTTATTCCATTTTATACATTTTATGAATTATATATACAAAGAAAACTATAGACGAACAGCTAACGTGGCCACGTCTGAAACTTTTTAAAGTACCCACTCTACAGTTAGTTTAACACAAAAACTAAAGTAAAATTTAATATTCCTAAGCGTGTTATATAACAACCTCAATTTTTTTACACAGAGCTCTTGAGCATCTATTTCTATTATTACTATCGTTAAGGTTTGTCGAGGAAACTTAGAAAATGGTCTTTAAACTTTATCCACAACAGTTTAGACCGTTGGTTGATAGATATATAATAAGGATAAATAAAAAAAAAATAGAAACATATAACTAGGGGCGCCAACAGACCCTCAATTTCGACTCTCTGCGCTCGCGAAATCTCGGGTGCCGTTTGCATATTGGGCGAAGTGGGCCAAGTGTAATGACTTATCGTGTGTGTGCTGTTTTTTGACGATTATTCATCAACGACATGATATTTTTTTTTTAAACCATCACCTAATGTGTGTCTTTAAATGCAAAATTTCATAATTTTCTATTAAGTAGTTTCAAGCCTATTTGTGGCAAAGTATGTGAAAAAGTCTCAATTATCAATAAATTTACATTTTCTAGTCAAAAAGATTGGTTTAGTTTTGATTCAATATAACTTTTTTATAATACTGCATTCAACCATTTCAATATATCATTGAAAATAATTATTTACACTTATTTGTAACATATGATTCGCATTTAGTGTTAACACGCATGAATGGGTTTTGTCACAAGTGCTAAACAACAAACAACAAAAGTGGATTAATATATTATTAACCAACATTTAGATACAATAAAAACGGAGACATATCTTTTGGAGTAACAGACAAAAGAAAAAGTTGCAATGTGTTTCAATATACCTCGACATCTAAGAAGCCATGAAATATATTCAAACGGAATCGAAATATTATTGGTGTTGTATTGTAGCTGTAGTATGGCCTACAACCTGATACAAACTGAAAAACATCAATCAATCAAATAAACAAAAATTTTTTTATTCTTATTTCAATGCAATAGATGACCTGTTTTTTAGTAAAAAAAACTGAAAAAATAATTTTAATAATTAAATATTTTAATAATTTATTTATATGGCAAGAAGTAATTGAACGAATGAACTAGGTGGCGTTAGCATAGCACTTATATTTAGCAGCTATTTAAAATCAATTTCAACCTCTCTAGAGACTGCTATCTCTGTCTATGCGCTCGAGGAACATTCAAGTCTCTACAATCTACAGTCGTGCAGTACAGTCATTCACTGTTTCTTCCACCGTCTGACTTGTATCGTCCTTTATTACGTTTATATCAAGTGACAAAGAAAAGATCTCATAAAACGACATGAAAATCTTAACTTAAAACACGGCAAATTTAACTTAAATTTAAGTGATCAGCTGTAATTTCGTCGTGTGCATAATATTCATTATTGTGTTTATTTATGTTTTGTGAGTGGGTATCTTTTTACGTTTGTTTTGCAAACAGATAGTTTACCTGCATATTGTAAAGTATAATTTTTGCTATCTTAATTATGTGTACGATTTTACACTAGTGTGTGATGCTCTGAGTCCAAGTTCGAATTCATGATGTGGAAGGCGGTCGTGATGTGCGCTGCTCTGAGCGCGGGGCTGGTGTCCGCCCAGACGTGGCTATCTAACATCACAGACCAATTCCGCGAAGGCACCTCCAATGTGATGCGAATGTCGGAGGTGAACTACTCGAAACCCGTTATCAACGTTACGTATGTGGCGAAGGTGGAGCTGGATATGCGGGCTATGGGACATCTGTACAACTCCACTCATACGATTATCGACTTCATTGCGAACAAACAGGCGTATCCCGAAGGTAAGCTCATTACACTTATGTTATTGAAAAAATGGTAAAAAGTATAAAAATTTCATGTTTGTGCCATCTTGCAAAATATGTAGGAATTATCAATAAATCATTTCTCCATCAGCTATTGAATTAGTATAGAAAGTGACAAGGTGAGCAAGTGGGCAAGTGGTGTTTGTGAAACATTATTCAGTCCACTGATTTGGCATATTTGAATATTACAATAAATCATTGCAATACTTGCATGTAGTGTATTACACTGTTAATTATTGTAACATAGGTGGTAGGCATTAACATTAAATGTGTATGTACTTAAATAAAAAGTGAGAGGTGGTGTAAGAAGCAGTCTCATTAATATACAACAGTGCTAACAACAATATTGGCAGGATCAATATTTGTTATCAAAAAATATAAACACAAATATGATTTACCTTCCGGGGGTTGCTGTTACAACTTATTTAATTTAAATTGTTAACAAATTTTGATAAATCATTCAATTTGTATATTCAATTTGAAAAAGAAGAAAAATTTTTATATAAACGTATGTATTAAATTTAATTTCTTAATATGAAGGAAGTGATCCTTATTCTGAGTGTATAACTCATTTATGATACACTGTTATTCCAATTGATTTTCAGAAAGTAGATCTTCATATTCATGGATGTATATACATTTGTTACTCACACAAAAACTATTGAACAATTTTTGATTAAACTCTAATGAAGCTTACAGATCAGAATTACATATAGCTTACAATTTTAGAATTTATGCAATGTAGCAATGAAGGTGTTCAAAGTTGCGGGCAAAAGCTAGTCTTTAACAAACAAATTATCAACTTATATATTTTTATTAACATACCTTTTTAGGTATGTCATCTAAATTTTCAGGTATGATAAGCTTTTGCTTTTGAAAACTAAAATTATCACTTATCTGAGATTCATAAGGAATTATGAATACACCTTCAAGTTATAACAATATCTTGCATACATTGAATGCTAAAATCAAACATGCAACTTCCTTACCGTTCGTATTGAAACAATACATTTCTGAACACAATGAAATGTTATAGAACATGTGAGAAATAAGATTTTGGCATTCTCTTAATTTGATGCAAAATATTTCTTAAAATAAAGCAAATGTGTGCTTATGGGGAGAGAAAGAGGGTATGAATGTCTTTATGCCATTTGTGCAATGTTTGCTCTATTAACTTTTAAAATTATTGTCACATCAAGAATAAACTATATTCATCTTGTAGCAGCCAAAATTAATAATCTATCCTGATTGTTTTGCATCTAAATATTAAAATAATGATGTAGAGATATCACTGCCAATGTTCGCTTTGTGCAATGGGTTTGTATGATGCCATCTGTTGATATCTAATCACCTTTAATACTATTTGGGCTTGATACTTGATTGATAACATTTAATTTTGATCTAAATCATACAATATATGTTGTACTGATGTATGTGAGTGATACTGAATCGTTTGATGTAAATACACACTAAATTCAATCTGCTACTTACATATGTACTAAATGATAACTGCTGATGCAGCAACTCCGCGTTGTTCGGTGTAAAGTCCGTACAAATATAATTAGTTTACGCTGCTATTCAGCCACGCTCCGAGCTCATTAATAAACACCCCGAGTGGGTTTAAAACCAGTCAGCCAAATTCCTATATAATCTACGTAAATAGAGTCGGTTATATATAATAATAATAATGGTTCACGGAAAGTTCAAATACGTTGATTTCAATCTCGAATTACAATTTAAACAACACTTTTGACCGTCAGCCAATGACAGTGGGTTAATTGTCCATGAAATAAGCCGAGTCTAACAACTTTAGTTTATAGAAGTAGTTGGTGTATGATTTATTTCAAAAACTCCAGATAAATTTAAGTCTCAAAATAAAGATGTTCGTTGAGACATGTGCGAAGCTCGGGGGCGGTCGTCGACCTTGTCACCCGTCGTGCATACTAACTGGTCGTGGGCCTGTCTTAGTCGTCGCCATTAGTGAACGGTGTCACATAATGCTAAGCCAAATGTAACACGGCGTCTGTACGAAACAGAATATATAACTAGGATCAACATTCCCGTTTTGAATGTGCATCAGTCAAGTAGATACAAACAAATATTAAACGCAACAACGCTCATTGCTTCATTTGTCACTATCACACAATTCACAATTGACCTTAATCCTAACTAATAATGTGACTAGACACTTTCAATATAACTTGTTGTATTTAATTTCTACAGATGCCTATATTTGAGTGTTGACAATTTTTGTAATAATTCTGGCAAAGCAGAGGCATAACGCGCTACCCGTCCATATAAGTACACTTAAAATTTTATATAAATTTTGTTCATGAGTCACACAGTCCACGTCGCAAGTCAACTGTGGTGTGTTAGATCACAAAAATTTCTCGTTTTGCTTATTGTCAAGGTCGCTGCAGCCAAATATTACATCACAAAAAAGAGAAAGTCATGACTTTGTATTAATATCCGCCATATTGACTCATAGTTTTTATTAATATAATTAATTTAATATGGATAGATCTCGTTAGGTCTTGTTTGTATGCTCATAAGTTAGTTATGCAGCTTTGGTAGCTGACGTCACCCTGTGAGTCAGGACTCCGCGGGGTAGAACTGGTCTCGCTCCATTAGAGTTGCTTTCACCTCAAATCAAGATCTGAAGTAACTGTAAACTATATATGGGTATTGTTTTTTACAATTTCAGTTTGTTACTTAAACTTTTATCTTTAAACATAATGTTATAAACTTTAAGACAATATTTTGGACTGTACCGATAACCAGTCGTATCAAATTATACATATCTTTTATAAAAATAATGGTCAAAATTAATCACGAGCTGTTTTTTATTATATATTCGTATAAGTTATTATAACAGTATCGGGCTCTGGTTAGAAGCCTGTTCTATAACATTAACTATAAGGTAAGTGACTATAAAAAGAGGTAAATATATATAAATAGATGAAGGTTAAGTGAGTGTTTCACATGCTGTGAAGGCGCCTACTAGTTCTGGATGGTTAAATAACACAAAATGCTACTATTATTTTTAAGTTAGTATATTTTTTTCAGTATTGTGTATTGTTTTGTATAAATAAAATTAAATAATTATTATTTTTAAGATTCAATAGAATCTAAGTTCCAATTTTACCAGCCACTGTATCGGTGTTTTTTTTGCATATTTGTACATCCCCATTTATTGCGAAGAGTATTCCGAAGTTGTGGAACGAACTTCCTTTACCTCTAGTTCCAGATCGATACGACATGGGTATCTTCAAAACGTTCTTGAGGAGACCGTGAGCGACGGTGCTTATTTTCCACTAGATCCTCTTTTGCTTTCCTTTTAAATTGAGACGAAGAATATTTTCTTTGTTATGATCAATGTATTTTAAGATAACATAAATGTTTCATTAGTAAACATGGAAAGAGCAGTGTTAGAGTTTGTTAGGTTCGTGACGCGTTATTCAGCAGTGAATATGATGCCTTTTCTTACGATCCGAGGTTTCTTACTACGAGAATGCGTTTTTTATGTTCGTGGAATGGAAGGGATGAAAGGTCGTTTAAGTTCCATCGTATTCAGTAAATAATCATTATTCCTATATTTCTTACTAAGTGGCGAAAAAACGTTCAAGCCATATTGAAAGAGTTGTCATCTCTTTACGGGGACTCTTGTTAATATATTAATATATTATGGTTTTTCCTATATCGTGTATCCGGTATAATCAATTGAAATTGATTCCCGACCTGGACGGTCTGTTGAGATTACTGCAGATCTTAAAGAATCGAAAATGTAATATAGGAGGATAAAAGTTTGTAAAAAAACAACTCGCAGCAATGGTTGAAGTATTTGAACACTCATTTTCAGGGTCCTCCATTTTCATTGCGGCATGATCAAATGTCAGTGTAAGATTGGTGCCTAAAATGCTCACTTTTGAGCCACTATAAAGAAGACAAGGAAGGTTTTTAGAACGGATTGTTACTGGGAAAGTAACTTGGGTTCGTCTCACCCTCGTATTACTGCATATATCTAAATACCAAAAATCCGCGGTTGTTATTTTATTAATATTTATATAAAGTAATATATTACTTTAAACATACAACTTTGTTGCTAGATATAACAGAATAAAATGAAATAAAGATAAGTACAATGATAACAGATATCTATCTTTTTCCAAACAAAAAAAAAATATACATAACAATATGTTTATTAACATTCAAATTTTGAGTTATGATCGAACGTCGGCCGCTTAACGACTACTTTTTATCCTTAATTATTTGTTCAATAGTCAATGTTGAATGAATGGTTTTATTTTCTCTACTTTGCCCCACATACGCGTTGTTTTAATACTTCATATAATGTTTGAACTTATTTATTTTAGAGTGAGTGTTTTGATATTGTATATTTATATTCAGATGTAAAACTTTGTTTATTTTTCTGAATGTGTTATTTATATACATTTAAAGAGTGGGTATACTCGTCTAGAGGGTTTGGTTGTTGGTTGTGCTGTTTGTTTGTGTTTTAGCGTTTAATCATTCGTTATTATACGAATATTATTCTGTATCGATACTGAATTAATTGTTTTATTTGTATCGAGTATCGATAGACTGCAGTGTGTAGTGGAGGACCGTTCTAAATGCCGTTAAACAGTTACGTCTACAATTGGGTCGACTTTATTCAGTCCGTCCTCAATTCGACATCTCTTTAATTGACTTTTAGTTGTAAATCATTATTAATACTTGACTCGTTTCGAAAGTTCTTATGAGATTTTTTTTTATTATTCGATTAAACAGTCGTATAGTTACCGAGTATTTTATGGGTTTCTGTGTGTGATTGATTATTCAGGTATAAATGATATTATATTTGAGCGTAGGTACACCACTGACGCAGACTGTTAACTGTTAGGTGTTAACAATGCTCATTGTGTGCTCGATAGATAGCGTCTGACCTTCCCTGACCCGAGGGATGTCAAAAGTAACATCTGCCCTAACGAAAAAAAATTTACGAAATATCAGTTTATGTTATAATGTAAGTATTCTTGTCGGAAAAAAATATTTTAATATTAGTGATATATGACTCGTTTGATGAGGTCAGTGCCCCACGGTTACTATAATGGTCATTTTGCTATCTTTTGTGCATACTCCTATTAACACTCACTGTGTTTTTTTTTAATAACTATATAACAGATTATTATGTGATCGAAATCTTGTTTATTGTCATATTCATGAAATAATTACATTTCTGACAGTATTTTCAGTTGTTCTTGTGTATTATTGGTTACATAATCGTATACAGTCAACTAATATACATACTTAATAAATACAATTGCCGTATTCCAAAATAGTTAGAAGAGATAAGAGTAGCAGTGTGATAGCATATTGAGCGGCGCGGTCAGCTGATAAGATGTAATGGTAACAAACTAACGTTAACGTAGCTAAACAGCTGCGACTGCCGTCACCATACGACCACTCCCCCCCGCTCCCCGCCGCCCCGCTCGCCCCGCGGCCTCGCGTGATAACAATGACTGCATTCGAGTCATGATGGCCTGGTACATTTTCAGGAGACGGGATGTGAAAAGAGTTATTTAGATTGAGAAACATCGAACCAAAAAAAAACATCATAGATTGTATCGATTATATTGGTAAAAAATAAACTTTAGCAACTAAAGAGAGATTATATAATTTTTAATAAATGCATTCATTTAGAGCATTAGTAAATTGATTTATAAATTCTTAGGCTATGTTTTAATAAATCAAATGTTAAATTCTATTTTCTAAAGAAATATGAATAATTTTCAAAGAAAGAGAAATTGTGTCAGCTGCAGGGCGAGTTGTCAGAACTCAAAGCTCGTGCTAGTGGATCTGGGTCGCACCGCATTGCGTCGAGAGGCGACCTCACGCTACTCGCTGCATTGCAATACCAAGTTATTATTGTTACACTCGATAATCACATTATAGGCTTTATTCTTTTACTATTTACTATTTATCACTTTCATAACGGTGATGATGTGATAAATCTTTTATCTGATGAACATCCATTTAACAATAACACAATATTATACTATTAAAAATAATAATCTAATGAAATGTTGGTGCATCTAAATAATATATAGTCTAAATTGGCGGCTGAAGCGTCAGGGCCGTTTATTTGCGTACACGCCGCCCCGGAGGTCAAATCAATTGCACACTTCCCAGCTCACTCCCCATTGCTGGGAACACACACACACACACGGACCTATCATGTAATAAAATAAGATAGAACTGTGCTTCTTTGCGTACTTACGCTGTAGTCTCGCCTGTCCTCGTAAATTAGTTATTCCCGAATCTAATAAAAACTTTATTATCTAAGTTAAATGATCCCCCTTGTGCTTCCCCTTCTCCTACTCAAATAGTTAGCTTAATTAACACATGTTCCTATATTCCTAAATTTTTAGTTTTTTAGATAAACGGAAAAATATATTTTTTTATGAAATCTGTGCTTGGTTTTTAAAGTAACGGCTGTGACGGGTCTAGTATTATATAGTGTAATATATAAGTAATATGATGGATGATACCGGAGTAAATAACACACAATTGCATTTATCTAAAATAGAAAAATCGACAATTTAAGGTTTTTACTTCCAAGATTGTGGACGCAATGAGGAATAACAATTATATTACTTGACGAGCAGGATTAAAATCTCCATCTTTAGTCCGCTGTCATTGTCATTCTTTAATTTCCATCTAGATATTAGGCAGCGTACAGATACTTACAGATTACAGATACGTACATTAGTCCATGTACACAACATACAACATACAATGTACAAAGCTTACATATATGTTTTTATTATTATAAGCACCTTGTTATCGGATAATAAAATACTAATCTTGTTAAAAATGTAAAACAATCGGCTTTGTGTCTTATTAACACAATTATATTGATATATTACGTGGTATGAAATGTTTAAATTATTTATTGTCAAATGTATTTTTTTTGTTTCTTTCCTTATTGATAAGCGATTATTGGAAATTGTAATGTTATCTACTATAATAATGTATGAGTTCTTCTATAAAAATAACCGATTTTTGAATCCACAAATATTAACCTACGAGAGATAAAAGTTTGCTTTAAAGTGCCCATGTTTAAGACAATAATGAATCACTTTACAAGGCATTAGCAGTTACAGAATTGTATAGTGACATTATAACAGATAAAAATGTCTTTAATCAACATCACGTTGACTTCGTCATTAATTTTATACTTGACTAACTTTTACCCGCGATATTGTCAGCCTGAACTATAGTGTATATAGTATATATACACAAGTACATTATAACATGTGTGCAACTTAACGTGGTGGGCGGACGAGGCCGTGGCGAAACCTAATATTAATATAATACCTACCTACAATAATTTTACCTTATTCATAATCAACTGTGACATAAAATTGACATCATATAGTGAATCAATTTAACGGGAACATGTCTTGACTAAACCCAACGTGTTTACCAAAATGTAAATTAAACAACCATGTAATATATTCCGATATACAACGATTATGTACTTGGAATCAGTGGTGTGTCAATGTGGTTTTCAAATTGTGGTCAATTAACGAGTAATTTGAAACACTAATAATATAATAATTATTATATTTTGTATGTACTTTCTCTCTTTATCTTCCTTCTCTCTCTTTTCTGTATTTAAGTGGTCTGTCACGGCTTCACTCCAGTCAGTAACGATTACATTAACCCGAGCCAATGCACATTTAATACTGATGCTATTATAAACGCTGTTACTGTTGCCATCGGCACCGGTTATATCTACTAGTGATGTAACGAATGTCATTCTTTGGCGTTGCGAATGCTTATGCGAATAAGGTTACTTTTTATTGTATTAAAAATGAATGCGAAAAAATATGCGAATGCGAATGCGAATATCTTCGAATGCGAACTCTTATATGCAAAATTATGCGAATATCTGCGAATGCGAATATTCGTTACATCACTAAAAGAATAATAATAATATAGTATAATGAACAATTTAAATGTTATTATTAAGCAACGAAGTTTCATATTGAACTACTAAACCTTTTCACTAAATTTTGAAATAACCAAAATACAATACTAGGGGGTGTACGTCAAATAAAGAATCTACGATCGAAATTTCAGGTTTTTGATCTGAGTTTAAATTGTGTTGGTTAATTCTTCAGACGACAAGTCTTTTCAGATAAAATAAGATAAATCTCAATTCGATTAGATTGTCTTTTCAAGTTTTGTTCATTGTGTACATTTCTCTCTTTTCTCCTCTCTAAATATGTAAATAAAAATTATATTCAGAATAATTTAAATATATTTTACGTAAACTTGTCAATGGTCTAGTGTCTAGGATATGAATATCACAATAAAGAAATACCCGGCGGAATTTTTTGTGTGGTTCTTCTCACACCATTTGGAACCATCGTAGTATGGTATGGTATTAAAATAAACTCTCCTGACACTTCCATTCGATGTACACAAGTAATCACTGGTATCGATTCAAAGTTGAAAAGAAATAAATGTGCAACACTCCTTCGTGAAGGAACGGATTCGATTTCCGGTACGGGTAAATCTTTTAGTTTTTTTTTGTATAGATTAGGATGTCCTTGAACTATGTCGGGCACTTTCTAGGACACAAGTGAAAGTGAAACTCGATCTTTGTCACTGCGAGGACGGTCGCTTCTCTTGACCACAACTGAGGAGTTTGGTCCCGATATTATGTACACTATTAGTTTATTAACTTTCGGCCTCACTACCGAACACCATACGGCGCTAAAGCAACGTTGTTTCTACCAAGTTTTTTCAGATGAAAAGTTTTTTATATGTGAAAAAAAAGATTTGTTTGGTAACATATTTTTTTTTAAGAAAACAAAACTGTTGTTCGATTGTTGTGTGCGAGACGACGTGAGAATCTGATATAGTCTGCTGCTTACATAAAATAAATCAATATCGGCTGTATAATAATTATTAATTATGATTTCAATTATATAGTAAAAAGGAATAAACCATGGGAATGGGAGGGTTGCAATTGTATATTGCAAAAGGCACTGCTCACTTCCCTAAGAAAGGTTTCGCAAAATTCTCCACTTATTGTCAGTGTTTTAAATAAGTACATATTCAAATTCAAAGTATCAGAATTTAAGTAGATATTTACACGTACTTTTGAATCGTATAATATTTATTAAAGTAACTTCCCGCAAACAGAATGTAAATGCAAACATTGATACAATAACTGTTCAGTTTTTCCTGAAATGATTTCAATGTAATTCCAGTTTAAAGTATGTTGATTTCTTGTTATCAAAAAAGCTTTACAGACAGTACGTATCTATAGATCTATAGACAATTTGTAAATGAAAGACATTTATAGATGATAGACAATTTATAGATGAAAGTTAGAAAGTTATCGGTTCTGGATAGATATTTATATAGATATAGATTAGGCTCGTCGAAAATAAAGATAAAACAGAAAAAAATACGATAACAAAAAATGGGATAAACGTATCTCGCTAAAGGTTTTCACACAGCCCGGTTCTATCCCGCCTCTTGTTTACGTGTCAGCGTGTTTTTATAGTTGGTCATTACTTCACTGTTCCGGTTTAAAGTTTAAATATGAAATTGAATTTCACTGGATTTGAAATATGTATTTTTAGTACATCACCTTGCTTAATGATTGCCAAATGAAATAAATGATTACCAAATAAAATAAATGATTACCGAATGAAATAAATGATTACCAAATGAAATAAATGATTACCAAATGAAAACGGAATATATAAATTTCAATCTTAATAAAAACTTATAAGTTAATGTTATTTTTGGTATAATATCTCTGGTAGCTGACACCGGAGGCGGCGCGTGCATAGATACAGTTACTATTAACTGTAAACATCTACAAATAATAAACTAGCGCCGTGCCGTGTTTATTTCGAAAACATCGGACCGATAACGAGTTCTTATCTTCTTTAAATATTTCTATTTGATGAAGTTCACTTTTTTTATATACGTGATATTATATTTTGTGATATTCATATTATCTATACATATATAAATAAAATTGAAGTGTTTGTTTATTCCAAGTCTTTGTTAATTCGAAGTTAACAGCTTTTCACTAAGTAAAAACGAAATTATATAAGTTATATAAAAAAAATCACTTTCTGTCTGCTTGGTCGTCTCATCTCTGACACGACTGGACCGATTGTAACAGGATTTTCACTGGCGGATGACTGATATTGTAAGGAGTAGCCTAGGCTATTTTTATTTAAAAAACATTTCACGCGAACAAATTCTGGGCACAACTAGTCGATAATACAATTATATAGAATTCGAGGCAACGGTCGATATATTATGAGATGTCGTTTTAAAGTACAAGTAGTGTATCAGTTTGTTTTCGTTTCGTGTATAATTAACCAACGACCCTTATTTATTTTGCAAATAAATTGTTAATCGTATATAACATAAGTACAATATATTATTCTTATTAAAGTCATTTCTAGTATTTTCTTACATAGGTCTATTTGCATGTCACTATCAATAACTATGCATTCCAACTGCAACAAGGACATGTAATAATATAGTAAGGAAGGAAAACGTGTTAATTGATACGTGTTCGGTAAAAAACGGTAATGTTAGTAAATTGCTTGATGCTCTTTTATACCATCAAAATCTGTCAAGGTAACTTGCCTCGAGCAACATATAGAATAATTTTACTTCCGAAAATTTAAAGCTATATTTGCAACGATAAATGTAATTAAAATTGTATGGATTAAGAGTTAAATCTGAGTGGGGAGGGAGGGGAGGGGACAGACTGTGTCGTGGATAACATTTTATTCAAATATAGAAACGGTTCTATGAATAATAATAACATAATATGAAACATAACGGTAAAAGGAAAAAAATACTATCTATGTTTTGATGTGTTCGATTTAAAAATTTTATCGTATTTCCATTACGGTTATAAAAAAAATATATAAAAAGGTTTTAATAAAACACATTCGTTCTCTATACGTGATGATACTGGCAGTTAGCATCCCTGGTTCCTGTCTACCGGCGGCGGGCGGCGGGTATTGATCGCTCCGACGCTCCTCTCCCGCTCCCCCCGCCCTCCCCCACCCCACCCCGCGAGCCCCACCCCGCCGGACGCATCTAGCGACGTGCATGTCAACATCCTCTTTGTGACTTTTTTTAAATTTTTTATTACTTTTAAATAATTATCTTCAAGCTATTTCAGTTATATTTCTATATCCTCACTACGTTGAATGAATATACGTAATTTAATCGCTTAAAGTAAAAGTAATATTAGAATTTTCAAGAAATTTTGTTATCAATAAGACGTAATACGTAATAGATTTTAATGTTATTTCATATTACTTGTAATATGAATAAATTGGTAAGAAGATAAAGATGATTTAGTGTTCAAATATAGCATCTTTTGTATAATTGTTGGAGAGCTAATTGACCTCAGAGGCGTCGCGACGTCGGAAACTACAATTAGGACCCGACGGTATACATAATGACAGTGATGAAGAGTGAGATCCCTAAAAACAATACTTATCGTAAACTGAGTACTACTTAACTTACTTAACTGAGTACGTAACTTAAAGACAGTTACGTTGAGTGACGTAAAGAATCATTATTACAAAAGATTTAAGATCTAGAAACATGGGATTAACGACGGGAATTTTTATAATATAATTTATACGTTCACTTGATAAAAAATAAGTGGAGTTATCCGTACCGTTATTATTATATTATTTATTAATTTTTAGCTGACACAAAAATTTTACTATAAGTGATATTTAAAAAAATGTTTTTATCTAATCAATATCTTTATGGAATATGGTGGATTTAGATTCAAACATGTTTTCAATGTACCTTAATACTACCAGTGCGTTGTTTTGCCTCGCCTTGATCCAATTTCATGCACCAAATGATGGATTAAATGTCGGAAATGTGATCGTTTTCACACGATCGTGATACTTAGAATTCGAACACGGTCTTTTGTTTTCGCTTCTTATTCACATGAAAATATAACTAAAGTCAAATACATATAACACGTTCCAGAGATAAGTTTAATGGGATTGCGTTATGAAAATCAAACATATATGATCTATTTATATAACATGTATAACATTGTTACGTACGGTAACTACAGATGAAAATTGAAATTCAATTTGTAATATGTTACGAGGTATGCAGGGACCGTAGCGTTTGGCGCTCCGTCGTCTCTGGCTACCCCGAAAGGGATATGGCGTGAAGTTAAATAAATAATATAAATAAATATGTTACCAACTGTTTAAAAGTATACAACAGCTGATTGTTGTTACATACGGATATGTAAGAGTTGCATCACAGCACGCGAGCGTCGACCAACGGCGCGCGACGGCCAAGGTTCAAGACTTGCTCCGACCGCGACATGGACGATGCCTTCTCTAATAACGATAGTCACATCAGCTTCAATGTTACCTGGCATCCAGCCACCACGACATACGAGATAAAACCAAACATTACATAAGGCATTTTAAGTTTATCAAACATACCACTTTTGGTTTATCAAACATACCACTTTTGGTTTAAAACTTTTCAAAATAAACTTAGTACGTTTTGTGATTTGTGTTTAACGATTCTTGCTTGTCGTTATCACTTTATACACAAACGGCCGAACACTATAACGTCCCTCAAAGCAAATTTAACAGCCTCTTAAACATGTAAGCATCTCCTAAATCATAACATCGTGTTCTCACATGTAAATTATGTTTCTGTTAAGTTTAAGTGTGTCTTAGATTAACTTAAATACCACTCAGTGAAATATTCATATATATAAGACAACTCATCGTTATCAATCACATAAATTGTCAAGTTGATTTAAACAGCGCTAGAATTATTATTTACATAATTTTTATTTTCCAATCCCATAACATTACTTGTATGTTACAATTTTAACATATGACGGGCTTGTTGTCTTGGCGCTGTGAGCAAGGTTGTGTGTGAACAAGTGTGATTATCGCTTTATTTTGTAAAAAAAAATATAGTTATTATTATAAATTAGCTACAAACAAACAAAAAATAATTTGGGCTCGTCCGGGATTTGAACCCGGGACCTCTCGCACCCTAAGCGAAAATCATACCCCTAGACCAACGAGCCACATACACATTCGGCTTAAATAATGCATATGAAAGTTTTTGAGATAACAATTATTATATTATACTAAATAACCATTTGAAGTATATTAATTATTTTAACATGGAATTACTAATTTGATATTATTTTGTGAACCAACTTGACAATTATATGTTATAGAATAAACTACACATAGAAATACGTATTATAATAAACTTGTAATTGAATATTTTTTTTTCAGTGTCAAAAAATGTAAGCTATCAGCAGTTTATAGTAGCTATATTTGAATTCAGGAAATATAAGTGAAACAATTATCAAAAAACTTACTTATAAAAAACTTAGAAATATTTCGGTTTTCGAAGAACCGACCAACCAATTAGGTATACAAACCAAAAATACTAAAGATAAAAGAAAAAGAATAAGGATGTACAATAGATAAGAGTATCGTCATGATTGTTTTTCTTTAACGTTAATTTAGCTAATTTAGCACGTCCCACCGTGGTACCTGGCATCCAGTAACGACATTGTATGGAGACACATTTGTTTGGTATAAAATTTTATTTATATGTGATTTTCACAAAGTAATTCAGCATATATTTGAAATATTTAAGTTTGATATTAAAATAATAGAATGCAACTGCCTATAGAGCCCACCATCCGATTGAGATAATTATTGTATACACAAGGGACTTAATGTTTATCTATTTGTACTACGTGTTTCATAATCAACCGTAAGTATATTTAAATAAGGTACAATTTAGGTTGTTATAACGCGTATGTATAATGAAAGCCAATTGAAGAGGCAGTGTAAGCGATAACTCGTCGCTATTAAACAAGTAACTGGTCATTAAGAAGCGACAGCTGGGTCTTAGACTATTGATATTCGAGACTCGAACCACAATTCAGGACACTTGTTGCCCTAACATTACATGACAATAATATCGCTTGATTTGGTCATTCTTATTCTTTGTTATATAGAGATAGATTACATAGAAGTTGCCGTAAAATTCTAAGATTTTCACTGTATAGAAAATTATCAAAGTCTTTGATTTTTGGTGTATTAACGAGTGTTGCTAATATTTAGTGAAAGTGATTCATCTTGTCCAATTTCTGAAATGACCATATCCTGTCGTCTGAGGGAGTCGACTCCTAACTAACTACGTTGTTCCGCTGCTGCTTGTGAGGGACCGTGCCTGTTATTGCGTACCCTCACGTAGGCGTGCAGATTTACGATTGGCATACTCGTGTCTTGTGTCACCATAGAATAAATATTTTATTACCAACATACAACCTCCATCACTCAACGAAAATAAGAGATTATAACAATAACCATACAATTACTTGTTCGGTGACCTATAGACCTGACGACTTTTTTTTTATTCCACTCTTAAGATGCCTGGAAGTTCATCGAATTTATCCGCATAAAAAAATTTAAAGCTACATCGACTATAAGTACATATATATAGAATGTTTATCAAAAGGCTTGATTATCCACCTGTAGAGGGGAGCACACGCGAAAGACATTCGTTTGACGTCCATATATTTTATTTAAAACATTTAAACGTTTCAATATAATAACTGTACTTAATTTAATAATTAAATAAATTGTAACTTAAATTAACAAAGAAAGGTATATTTATTATACATTCAACATTAATTATTATACACAATTTTGCAAGGGTTATTAGTAGTAATATGTGCTTCAGTAATCATTCAGTTTAAATAGATAATCTAAAATATTAAAAGGAGTTTGTTATGTTATCTTTCAAGTATCCTCCTTTCTTACCTATTTTTGTAAATAGACGAGAACTTGACAACTACCTACTGATCGATGAACCCTATTAAAATATCTATGAAAATAGCCTCATTGGTTCAATATTATTGTCGTAAAACTATAAGATACCGATATTATTATATTGGCAGGCTTCGTGTCAGTGTCGGACGGCCACGTGGAGCTGGCATCGCCCCGCGCGGAGTGGCGCTCTCTGCTCGCTCACTACGCGGGTCCGTTGGCCGTAGTGCTGCTCGTGGCACTATTCGCCGCTGTACTGCCGCTCTCCGGGTACACTGCCGTATTAATAAGAAACCTAAGATACTCTGAATAAACTTTGTATAAACGTGTTGCATTGCGTTGCAGGTTGTTTTGGTGCTGCTGTCAGTGGTGTAGAGTGGGACGGCGACGTCGGCCCTTCGATCGTAAATACGACGCATGTCTTAAGGGCATACTCGCAATCGTGTTCATCGGTCTACTGACATTGTTCCTGTTCGGCGTGGTGTGCGCGTTCGCGACGGACTCGCAGATGGAAACGGGCGCGGACGCGGCCCCGGACGCCGTGCGGGCCGCAGTGCGTGACGCCCGCGCCTTCCTCGACAGCAGCGCTAAACACGCGAGGCATCTGCTCGTGGACAACTACCGCGAGCTAGAGGCGCAGCTGGATAGCTCTTTGGCGGCAGGCGGGGGCTTGGTGCTGCGTCAGTTGGACGAGTTCACGAACGCCACGTCGGTGCGGCGTTTGGGGCTCGTGGCGAGTACTTTGGAGCGCGTGCCCGACGAGCTGCGTCAAGTGCAGGTCGCCACGGCAGCATTGCGCGCCGGCGCAGATTCCCTCGACGAGGGCCTGCGTCGCGTAAAGGCTGCGCTGCTCAACACGTTGGCGCGCTGCCAGGAGCCGCAGTGCGTCACGCTGCAGGAGAAGTACAAGATCGGCCAGCTCTACACCGACATACAGTACGATAAGGTGCGGTAGAACGTCTAGAAAGTGAATTGTGAATAATAATAATTCGTCCGATCGCTTATCACATTAACGCGTTTCACCTATTTCATGCTTTCACGGATCAGATAATCGATAAATATTTTCCGACGGTAAGTCGAACCTTTCGGTGGATCGATGGAGAAAAGTCCTAACGTAATAACAATTTCCGAACGGGCGCAGATCCCTGACGTGTCGGAGCTGTTGGCCAACGTGTCGCGGTTGGTGGACGCCGACATGCTGCGGGACGTCCGCGCCGGGCTGCAGGTGTTCGCGGGCATCCGCCGCACCGTAGATCAACATGCGCCGCGTGTGCGCGATGCCGTGGCCGCCACGGGCGAGCGCCTGGCCCGCGTCGCCGATGACGTCACGTGGGCGGCCGGCAACCTCAGCGAACGGCTGCGCGCCTCGCGGGCGCCTGACACGCTGCAGGACGAGATTCGCCGCTACGCGCCCTACGTCCGACACCCCACGCGTGCCGTTGCCGCTGCACTGTTGGCGGTCGGTCACCTTTGTATTAAGCAGGAGAAATATTTTCTCCACGCGTTCAATGAGATACCTGCGTGGGCGTTATAAATTATAATAATAATTAAAAGGAATAAATCCATATCCTAAAATGAAACCTCCTAGTCCTATACTCCTTTACGCGATGATTTCGTACAATAATTTGATATCTTATTTTATCCTGGAGATTTATCGGAGGCCCTGGTAAGAAATGTAGCAAGTACGGTGATCACGTGTGGTGTGCGCAGATCGTGGTGGTGATGTCTTGGGGGCTGGTGTGCGGCGTATGCGGGAAGAGACCCGACGTGTACGGCGCCAGCGACTGCTGTAATAAGGGCGCCGGTGCCTCCTGCATTACCTGGTATACGACACGTACACATATCGGCATAACGTAAAATCGGATTAGAAGCTAATCCGTTCTCCCAATGTTCCACAGCGGCATGGCGCTGACATTCGCGGCATGCGGCGTGGCGGCGCTAGCGGTGTTGGTGTACTTCTCTTTCGGGCTGGCGGCGCAGAGGCTCGTCTGCGACCCCCTGGCGTGAGTACTCTCCACGGAAGGACTCCTGTCGACCACGACACCGTTTTGAACGACGATGCTCTGTCTTCGCAGGGAACCCCGTGGCAGTCGCGTTTTCGAGGACGTGGAGCGGTTCGTGGAGCTGGAGCGCGCGCTATACAACGAGCGCGTTGACCCCGATTTCAACCTCACCTCCGTGTTGGTGGATTGCCATGCAAATCGCACAATATATAGCGTGAGTGGCTTGCGGAGTCGCGATGACCGGCGGGCGAGGCCAAGGCGCTATAGGCAATGTGTCACAGGCGCTGCGGCTGCGGCGCGCCTTCGACCTGGCAGGCGTGCGGTCGCGTGTGGCGGCCGACGTAGCGGCCCGCGTGTCAGCCTTGCGCACAGACTATCCCCCGCGGGGCCGTCCGCTGCGTATCCTGGCGCCTGCAGCGCGCGCGAGGCTCGACCGCCTGGCCGCCTCCGGCCTCTCCGACTTCGACTTCGACCGCATCCCCGGCGCGCTGGAGACCAACGTGACATCCTTGTCGCTGGAGGCTCTAGGCGCTCAACTTCGCTCCACGGCTCTGGCGCTGCGGCCGCGTGCCGGCTTCCGCACCGTAGCCGCCGAACTGGCCGCTGCCGCGGATGACGTAGATGCGCTGCAACGAGATGTCGTGGCACCCATGTTGGAGCGCACCAAACAACTCAACGTGAGTGGCTCCGCCGGGCGGCAGCACCGAACGTCCGATCGACCGAAGACACTCACTATACTTACGATTACAGAAGACAGCATCGGAGCTGCGCGACGCTCTGCGCTTTGACGAATCGTCGCTGCGGGAGGCCATCCTATCTTGCGTGAGGGATACGAACGAAGTCGAGCTGTTTCTAAACACGCAAGGGCCCGATCTTGTCCAAAACGTTAGTATCACTCGCGAAATTCATATTTTGAGTTAGATTAACCGTTGTCACAAAATATGCACACATTTAAATGACGACTCGTATTTCTCGTTGCAGCTGACGCGTGAGTTCGCAGAGACCTTGGGAGAGCGGCTGCAGCAGTACCTGTCGATGGTGTCGGCGGCGGCCGAGCAGGATGTGGGGCGCTGCGGCCCGCTCTCCAACGCTTTCAACGTCACACGCGACGCCGCCTGCCGCGCCTTTGTGCTGCCCGCGGTACGACCCCGCATGCACATACGCACACACATAAGCGCGCACACCACACACTCGCATACACACGCACATGACACCGCTCGCGCACTAATTGTGTCCGCTGTTGCAGAACGGCTACTGGGTGTCTCTATGTTGGTGCGCGGTGCTGGCGCCGGCGCTGCTAGCGGCGGGTGCTCGTCTGGCGCGACTCTATCGTCGCGCGGAGCCCTATCCCGGCCCGCTAGTGGAGGCGTACGTACACACACACAGACACACGCACACACCCTCCCTCCGCGACGCCGTCGCCAGGGGAAGGCTCTAATGGTTCTAAAGGCTCTACCGCCTACTTTATTAATATCGGATTGACCGGGGTTAAACTGAATTGAAACGATCGCTCTTTTTCGCGACAAAAAATTTTCAGTGCTGAGCATTTTCTATATAAAATATTATGATTTACTTCGATGGGTTTCACCCCCTTGTCGCATGGAGCGTAACGATAGTTCGATAGCTACGAACGCGTTGCGAACTGTGCGACTACTAGAATTAAGATATCATTCATCTGACATTGTTATTGTTGTTTTGGAACCGACTGCAGATTTGTGCAACTAATATGAAACGCTGCATAAGTTCCATTAATCTTAATTTATATGTTGATATTACTTTATTTTTTTATTTTATTTTTCTATTATTTGAGGTCTGTTACTCTCGGTTCCTCTGAGTTTGTCGATGTTACCGGTTAGGTTTTTGCACCCTCATCCTAGTAGTACGTAACGGTCCTATCGTTTGTTCCCTCACAGCGGCCGCTCTCGTCGGTCGGAGAGTACTCGCGTCTCACTGGCGCCGAACCGACACCCACATAAACTAGCTTTTGTGTTCATTTTTCTAATTATGATTTGATTTCTGTTCACTCACCACCATTTCAAAATTAACTTTCCGAAGTCAGAAATTCAAATCAAACGTGGTATAAGTTTTAAAAGAACTAATGCAATAAATCCAATAATTTCGAACTGCGCTTAAAAGTTAGCCCGAAACAATCTAATATTGTGAATGGCAATGCACGCGCACGGTCTCCTCCTCCGACGAGTCAGTCGTGGAGTGTGGCCGGGCGCGTGCGCTCAGCGGCTGTGTTGTTGCCAGCGAGTGCGAGGCGCTGTGCCGTCGCGCTGCCCGGTGACGCGCCGCGCCCGCCGGTACGCACACACAAATTAACACACGCACACATACTAACAGACCCAGAAACACTAACACATACACACACGCACACACTAACACAAACTCATACGCATACACTGACACACGCATGCATACGCATACACTAACACACACACTAACACAAGCACAGACACTAACACACACACACACGCAGACACGCACGCAGTAGGTACGTCACACATTGTGGTTCGGTTGTTGGTAGTTTCGCTCGAGACGTGTGCTCTTCGACCCGTAGTGGCTTGCGCCGACGTGCGGCTCTTCGGAAACAAATACGTAACGGTCCCTCGTAGAAGGATTCCGTGTAGCGATTTAATATTTATGTGTTTTTGATATTTATTTTGTGTTTATGTAGTAGAAGTGTAGTCGAGTTGTTGATGCCAAATGTTAAAGAGTGTCCAACAGTGCATGCATGATTCCGATGAGCCGTAGTGAGTTTTCCTTTGGCCGTGTCGTTCGTCGTGGGTCCCTCCCGTAGTCGGGCTCTCGTCGTCGGTCACGACCATACGTTGCCTGTTGTCGATTCCCTCCCTCGGTAGTGTAATCTAGAGCTGGCACTCACCCGTAGCTTCTTTGATAGTTTTATGGTTACTTTTATTTTTCATCGTCATCTATATAATCAATTTATTTTTCAGCGTCTTCGCAAGGTATAATGCACAGTGAGGCGTAATGTTTTCGCTACATTTTGTAGTCTCCCCTTGTATCATAATTACTGGTGTCAATACACTTTTATTACCTCATTTTACTAATATTTAACATCCGAAATATGTAACTTTAGAGGGAACTCAATGACGTCGGTATATTCGAAAACTCAAGTTAAATTCATCAAGTTTATATATTATTGCTTGTGATCTGTCATGAACTGATCACGTACTCTCTAAGATAAATGTATATTTAGTTTTAGAAATGTAGTTACTTGTACCGAGTTAAAACAATTATAAAATAATGAAATATAGAGATCAAAAAAAGTCTTAAGAGTAATTTAGTTTCCTCCAATGTTTCCGCACGCGGAGGCGCGCTAACCGGCGTTTTGTCTGTTGCAGCGAATATTTGTATGACGCGTACGCGGACCGCGATAACGTTCCCCTCGCCAAGTAAGTGTGCACGAACACTGCATGGGTGCGGTAGGTCGTATGTTTGTTCATCTCACGCCTAACAGTCTAACATAGCATAGAGTAAGCATGCGATAACGCCCCGCACTGCACGCCATATCCCGCACGGACTCGACAGACTTCAGTTACGTTCAGTTCTGTTCTTTTGTTTGTTATTATTTGATATAATTTGTGTAGGCGGTAGCTCTAGCGATCATAAGTGGTGTGTGTATCAGCGGCTCCAAGCGAAGCACGCTCGACGTGGAGGGGAAGATAGCGGAGTGGAGGGGACGGGGCGGCGCGGGGGGTGTGGCCGCCACGGGGGCGGGAGCGGGGGCCGGGGCTACGCGCACTCAGGTGGTGCTGGAGGGGCGCGAGGTGGTGTGTCAGCTCATCGACGACCTCAAGACGCGCCTCGATGCCAAGGACGAGGACAACGAATCCGGAATACACGACGCAGAGTAGAACAACGGTGTGACGGTGTCAAACAAACGCACGAACGACGAGAATTAATTCATTCGTAACGATAAATAAAGATGTGATCGGTAATTGGTTATCTGTGAAGACACGGATAATGTTTTGAGCGGAATTGAGCTAGTCATTTTAATGTGTGACTTCATGTAACATTGTTACGTGATAGCTTGAGAACTTTTTGAATATATTCTTTGTAAAATTTTTCGACATTTTAATGTATTTGAATAAACATTTTTAATGCTTTGATATTTAATATTATACATGTTTAATCTAATTTTAATATATAAGGGATTTGATCATGTATTCTTAATAATATAACATTTAGTATACTGGACTTTTTATAAGGAATAAAAAAGCTTTTGCAAAATTGTAACTATAAAAAGTGACCAATATTTGAATATAAACTAGAGTCTTAGAGACATCGCCGCCATCTTTGCTTAGCTAACTGTTAACTGAGGATGTTATATTTCAGACATGTTTACATTATTCATTCAATACTATTTACATTTATAGCTGTCCATGCTTATAAAAGCTTCGTCCATTGATCACCGACCGCTTGCCTTAAACGAGCATTTACACTGAAAGACATTTCATATGTCTACGGGACTAGGCTCGTTATCATTTAAAATTACTAAGCCGCTTGTCACAGGGTCGAGGAATTGCATACATTAAAGTATACAATGCTCAATAATTAAATAATATTATGGGCAGCGATTATTTTGTACATTTCTTAACTAAACACAAGTAGTTTGAAGAATGTGGTGTCAAATGTATAAAGTTAAATGAAAATGAACAAAACAATCGAAGCCGTCGACATTTATTACATTCAATTATTGACACAACTAAAATGTATTTTGTATGCTTTTTAAATATACGCATAAATATGTTATAGATATACACCGGCAAAAGTTGATGATGTTATATTTATATTAATCTGCTTGTATTTTACTATAAAATGTAGCCAAAATAATCATATATAATAAGTATTTTAATTCATATCAATATGTAAGTGATTAAGAATTTTAAAAAGTAAGGGACTAGAAATAAGAGACAGAGGAGTGTATCCATCTCTCTCTTACCTATGAAATGTAATGAAGTTGTAGTCGTGAGCACTGAAGAGAATTGACGTAGTTTTAATGAGGGATTCTATCTTGTTATCTTGCACTGTTTCCTTCTCTCCGCTAATGTTTTTAAATGTAGATTTCGCCGTACTTGGCTTAAGTTAACTTATAGTAAGACAATTTGTATTAGAGATTACTAAACATAGAGTTAAGTGGCACGTTACTGTGATTTAACGAGGCGGCGGATATGACGTCAGGAGACGGACTACTTTTGCCGGTAACTAACTATCATCGTTTTGCACTACCTGCCTCTCGGACTTGGCTTCGTACTGAGCCAGTATTGATGTGTATGGTGTTGGTCGTAGTAAGGTCGGAGAGGACGCATGCTTCATAACTACCGAGTGTATACTCCCGATACTGAACCTCTTTAAGGTCTATCTACCTCAGTTCTTATAAGTCATGGTATAATATTAATAATTTAATGGACTCTCTTCGTGACTTGTAAGAACTTGTACAAACACTACACGAATTTACATGCACGAATTTTTTTGACAGTTTTACTCAAATATCCTAGCTTTTAATAACCTGCCTGCTCTCATTTATCCTCCTATCTTTAGATAATCGCGAAAACAACAACAACAACAAATATAACACCAAAAAACAAAGAACCATAAGGTCTCTGTTATTTGGTGTTGTTCAACATTTATCTAATTTGTGACAGTTTTTCCAACGCGGTTTAAAGTAGAAAATAGATCGTCTTTCGGTGGTTTTAAGTTGAACGTCTTTTAAAAATATGTATTGATTTTTATGTTTTTTACTAAAGTGTGTTAAAAACCCATCTGTTCCGACTCAAATTAAAGAGGTTTTTAAGGACTACTTTTTTGTAAATGTTTTAATAATAGCCGTGTACAGGTGGGTTATATCGATGACTGTGTGGGATTAGAGCGTGTTAATAGATCCGCTTGTTTATAATTATTGGTAATATTTTTTTTTCGCATGTTAATCAGTTATCTACCGCATGGCGTTTGAAAGCAAAGGACAAATGAATATTGATAATGATACGACTTTATCGTTGTTAAATTTTTCCGAACTGAACCATCTTAGCGTTCAATGCAAAAGCTTTCATCTGTCTTCTGATTCAAAGTTTTTTTATATTTGTTATCGTGTGTTATTTACCACCAGAACCGATATGCATTCATCGTATAGTAAGATAGTCTCAAATTTTTCCAAATCTACCGCAACGTTCATCTTCACTCTGGTCACTCACTACAATGTTAAATGTAAAATATTTCCTCCCATTAATCGAATATAATTTTCAAACCGAATGTATCCATTGAACATTCGTAGTCAATAATGCGAATTAAAGCACGTGTATTATATCGGGTCCGGTGGTAAAGCGCCTTCGGCGGAGATACTGAGGCGCGGCGCGCTGTTGCAGCGCTTACAAGGAGAAGCGCGGCGGGGGCGGGGCCGCGGGGGGCGGGGCTGCGGGCGGGGCGGGCGGGGGCAGCGCCGGGGTCGGGGGGGCGCGGCGGCGGGACGCGGACGGCGCGGGCGCCTCGCACGCCCTGGCGCCGCCTCTCGACGCACACCACGCGCGCAGATATAATGATATGGCGCCAAAGTAAGAATCCTTCCATACGCTTGTGTCCGTCCCCAGGGATCTAGTCGCGACCGTTCGTCGTATATGGGGATACGAAAGATTCTCTTTCTAAAAGTTTTCACTGCTTTTTATATTTTTTTTACACACTTGTTTTATCATAATTCATGCGTAATAATTGTGACTGCGTCGAATACGCTTCCCCCGCACTCGTGTTGATCTTCACGCTTCGGGATGGTTGCAGGCACTGGGAAGAAGGCCCTCCCCGCTACCACGGACCCACTGAGTACGAGCGACCTCCCCCGTACTACTATCCCGGACCACAGTGAGTGCTTTTTGTGTTGCATGTGTACACTCTTTGTGGAAATAATGTCACGGGGCGAATGTTGGATTAAATGCCATTTCCATTACACATTTGATATACTTATAAAATTTAATACATTATTTTCGCTTTTCAGTGATAGACAGTAAACTCGCGCTCACCGATCTAGACGACGATCTGCTCAAGTACTGAGCTGTGCCGTCCGCAGCAAACGCGGCCGGCGTATACAATAAGATAATTAATTATACTGTAGTCAGAGGGATCGTACCCATGTTAAGAATAATGATAGTAATATAAACAACAAAAAGGAAAAGGTACAAAAAAAAATCTTAAATAAACAAGTCTATCGAATATATCCTGCCCTTCTAGTTGAGTAGTTGAGATGAAGTGGTTCGGAGTTCTGTTCTCGGTCACGGTAACTGCCATAACTCGACTGTTTCTCGTTTTAGTCTTTAAGTGATTTGTATACACGTGCGTCGACCACGGGTGTTAGACTAAACATTAAATGGAAACTTTCATATATATTGGACAAGTATCAAATTGGACAAAGCCCCGAGGTCGATTCGCCCCAGTTTTAGGCTCAACGTAATATCTTAGAGTAATTGATTTCAGAATTATTTTACGTTTGAGCGGACTCCGCACAAATTGATTTATAAATCTGAGAGATTTTTTTTGTAATGTTTATTAGAAGTTAAGTGTACTGAATTAATTTAGACTATACCTGTAACAACACTACGGTGTGATATAGGGAGGTTCGGATATAGTGAAGGACGAAGGTTGTAGTTACGCGGGTATGGGCTGGTTTATCTTTTGAATCAGTCCCTGACTAGTCCGTGTTAGAGCCGGCGATGTTTCTTTAATACATCAATGGACGAGATTCGAATGCATTTATACCGTGAAGTTAGAATTACGAAGTTTACTCTTCTATATAAAGTAGCGTAAGTATTAGTCTCGGCGTGGCGCGAAACCACGCTATTTACTTTTATTATAATCAAGTCTACCTAATATTCGCTAATAATATTATTTAATCTTAAGTTCCTCGTTTCGTGCGTCGCAGCCAATATGAAATACTCTAAGATGACGTCACACGCGCCGTCTGCGTCTTGAGTTAGTGCTCTATTTAACGCTAAATATAAGTATTAGTTTAATGATGTGATTATTCTATTAGGTGTAACTAGTATGTTTTAATTGTTGACCCGGAGTGAAACGCAAAACTTGCAGGCAATGTGTCATATCGTGTTAGTTATGCCAAATATTGGACGTCCCGGCCATCTGCAAGATGCGTTCGACTTTAATTATTAAGTCTTTATCCATTCACTCCACGTAATATATAAAATTAGGGAACGGCGAGCCATTGTTTCGAATTTATTGACTCAACAAATAATATGCGACTCTCGCGGTTCGTGATTTAACCCCTGCTCAATATTAAATGTTCTGTTGAACCTTGGTGCATACGTTATTTAGTTGAAATTTTGAAGAGCTGTATTATTGTTTTATGTCTATTTATAGCGAAATTATTAAATAAAATTTGCAGGTAATATTATTTAGTTTAAGCGTCAAATGAAACGACGACAGGATTGTATGACGTGCACTTTTGTACTCTTTTAGTCAGTAATTTTAGACATCTAATTCTATTTGAAGTCTCATGTGAGGCTGATAAGTAATGTACGTACTGAAGTATCCGTCTTCGTTGCAATTATTTACATCGCTTAGTAAAAACTTGAGAGTATGGAAGTGTACGTCGACCAATAGAGCGACGACACGGTGTTTAATCGAGATCGTCTCTCTGTGGAGATGTACGTTTGTACGTGACTAGATTTAATTCCATATTATGTAAAGTGAATAAGCAAACCAAAAAGTTTTGTACGAACAGATCTGGACTGTGTCGAGGATTGAGAAATAAATATTTGATTATCTCCAATGTGTTTTTTATTTCGGATATAGCCTAGTAATTTAAAAACTTTAATATTTTATTTATCACTGTGATGGGAGTACGATTTAAATACCAAAGTAACATTCACATAATATTTATTGACTCAACATTTACATGAACTAATACTGTTAAAAACACACGCGCGAACACTCCCTCCGCTACCTACTTACATATTGTATAATACATCTAAAATACTGTTACTACGTCACAGGACAACTGCTTAACTTTAAGCGATGACCTGCAGAATATAGAAGACAGTGTAGATAGAAATCCTTATATAAAAATAGTCGATTCACTAATCTTTGCTCCATTCTTATCCTGTACATCTTCTGTGGCAGGGTATCTGCAAAAGAGATGGATTTTTTATCTTGTAGAGGAGAAGGAACACGATTATTTACTAAAAGTTAAGGTAGCTTCCTATCAATATTGTTATCTCAAAATTGCGTTGCCAGAATTCGATTTTTACAGTTTTTATTATTTTAAAAGTATTACTAAAAGTCAAATAAGAATGAAACTTAAAGTTTAATCGTATGGATAATGTATGTCCCCTCACCTCCCTCCTCCGGCGGCGTCGCGCAGCAACCGCTCAAGTTCGGCGCGGCACGAGCAGTGCACAAACTGCCGCGGACGCACTCCGCGGAACACCTCCGCGATGGACGGCTTCACGTTGTAGAAAATCAGCGTCTGACCGCGTGCGTGGAAGTCTTCGATCAGCTGTGCTATGCCCTGCGACGGAGGGTATAAAGGTTAGCGTGAGGACGGGTGCGGGTGTGTGTGTGTGTGCGTACGCGGGATACCTTGGCGGCGGTGAAGTCAGCGGCCTGCACGTGGTGTGCGTCAAGCACGAGAGGGGCGTCGCCGGCTGCTTTGCGCAGAGCGCGCCGCACGTACTCCGCGGCGGGGAAGGCTAGCGCGCGGTCGATGGTCGCCACCGCGTAACGGACACCTCCCTCCGACTAAGGACAGTAACTCATTTGAAGTACGACCGGTATTGATACAGATAAGTTTATAAAACTACCCGAGGCGAAGTCGAGCCATAGTCCGGGATCCTATAGACTCGGATCCTAATCTTTTCGATTAGAAATTATTGTCAGTTTCAGGGGAGATAAAACTTTAAGAAACTGTAATAGACACGTCGCCCTGTAATCTCTTAGGAAATTTCTGCAGCAAACTGGAAAACAGTCCCTTTCAAAGAGTACCCAAGTATACAGATATATTAACATATTCCCAAGGCTTTGTGAATCTATAGACACATCTATAGTTTCTATATTTTTTCTAAATTATATAATAAAAATGTAGTAAAACCTACGTTTTTCCATACTTAAATCAAGAACTATTTGAACGAGCGTCCTAAACATTAGTATACAAAAAAAAATGTGATGGCGCAAATGATAGCACGTACGACCTATCATTTGTACCATCTGCCATTCAAAGCAATCTCTTGTAAACCATGTAATAAAAGGTAATTCTACTAGCGTAGCCTATAACGTACGACGGCGGTGGTGACGCGCACGGCGGGTCGTGCCGAAGCGTATAACAGGAACAGCAGGTTGACGGCGATACCCAGCACTATACCCAGCTCCAGGCGAGTCACCAGGCACGCCGCAAACGTCACTACCGCCGGTATTATATCCACCTCTGAAAAGATCACAGGAATCACCGATACCGAACTGAGTTTTAAACGTGTCTTATCTTAAATATGCCAAGTATGTAGTTTAGATTTATCTTACTCTTCGTTCTCCATATCGGTTTAAATACATGCAACTCCATCATGAACACGACGGCCGCGATGATCACAGCTGCCAGAGAGGCTTTCGGGATGTAGTAGAAATACGGAGTGAAGTACTGTAATACATACATAAGCATGTTCATCAGATCCATGTCATAGTGTACATGTGTGAGTGTGGATGTGTGTGTAAATGTGCGTATATGTGTGTGCGCGTGTCACCTGTAGCGCGAGTAACACGAGTGCGCCGGTGTATAGGCCGGCGGCGGGCGAAGCGACCCCTGAGGCGTGGTTGACGGCGCCGCGGGAGAGCGCGCCCGACACCGGCATAGACTCGACGAACGACGCCACAACGTTGCAAACGCCCAGTGCCATCATCTCCTGCGTAGCGTCCACGTACTTGCCCTCCGCTGTGACATATTACACGTTTACCGCCGGTCAATTCTCCGAAAAGCTCATTCGATAAAACGAACTAAGATGTCCGAATACTCACAGAAAACCTTAGCGAGTGCGATGTTTTCGAGGATGGACAGCAATGGTACTACGAAGATGGCGGAACCCAGGGTCGATGCCATCTCCGTGAAAGTGTACGTATGGTTGCCGACGGTGGCGGAGAACGGCGGCGGTGCCAGTTGTGGCAACCCCGCCTTGACTTCGCCTGGTTAAAAATATTTTTAATGGCCACTAAGTTGCCTTGGCCTAAAAGTGCAATTTGGTATTAAAATCCTTAACTACAACCGGCACATTTTTTACCTGTAAGCACGAAGGGCTGCTGGTTAAGGGTATCGAAGTAGTAGGCGAGCGCGGCGCACACCAGCACCACGAAGATGTTCCTGGTGGTGGAGAGGAACCACAACGTCTGCGACATGAACGCACGCACCCGTGTCTGCTTGTCGCTCTCAGCTTCCTTGCCGATCTTTATATCTTTTACTTTCTGAAATATTCTTAAACTCTTAAACTCATCCGAAAATATCTTCTTGTGCCTAATAAGATTAGATAAATATTAAACATTTATATTTAATAATTGGAATTAAATAAACACGTTTAGCCAAAATAAACTAATAATTTTATTTTTAATAAAAACATTTTATATAAGTACCTACAGAGTAAAGAGATCCGATGATTGCAGGAATTCAAACCTGCGATCCCCGGGATACCGTGTTGGCAATATGTTAATTATATATTTATTTTTATTTAAATTTGTAAATAACTTAAACTTAAGGATTTTATTGCCGGTAATAATTAAAAATTGTTTAGACAACAAATAAGTTATGGTGCCTAACAATTAAGGAATCGTCCATTTTTCACGACAGTTTCAAAAGACGAAGCATCTTGTAAAAGTAAGTCCCGAAATATTTCAAAAGATATGAAATTTGTATTGAGCTTATTTTTTTTCATGAAACACACTCAGAAACAAAATACAAACTTAATAAATGGATTAAATTAGATTAGACAATATTCATAGTAAAGATAATATAAAAAGAACTATGGGTTCAAAAGTTACTAAGAAATATCATTTTATTAATATACGACCCCTTGGCACCTAAACCTTCATTATGTTATTAGATTGAAATATGTTTATAATCATACATGCTCCTATAAAGACATCATTAAACGTGATTATGGGCATAGTCAATTATCACGCAATTGTACACGGTGTACACGGTAAGTGTTCTTCGCATAATAGGTACCTGTATATAAACAGGATGTTCCGTGTTGATGTCTGTATTTACTCGAGACGCGATACCATCACCCGTAATCACGACTAAACATTTCATATCGTTGTTGAGGGGGTTACAGAGATTATGTTATCGAATAAGACTTATTGATTATTTTCTTAATATCTTACTCAATTAGTCAAAGTCAGGTTAAAATGTTAGGCATATACCATAGGCCATTCTATGTACAAATGCCCAAATGAATATGAACACCCTTAACCTAGAGATAAATTGTGTGTATTCACAAACGCACTACTAGTTTTAATCAAACACGTATAGTAAAGCAGCTAGTGTCCCACCCTGAGCAGCAGCAGCACGATGATGCAGGTCACCCCCAGCACGGTGTCCCACAGTCTGGTCTCGCCGATATGTTCGTACATACCGGTCCACACCTATAAACAAACAATTATATACAATTAATACGATATTTGTTTATTTATAACAATATTTATAAAATTGTACAATACTTTCGTATAGATTTCGAATGCATAGAATAATGCAAGATTGCTGGCTGTATTTTTCATTTGAATAACAATATTATTGTAAAATGACCCAGCTCTCTTTTTATGAGGTGAAGCAATAAGACGTGGATTTAAGTGTTATACTTGTTGGACAGTTCATTACTTAATTGGCATTTAGCTATACTTAAATAAATGTCATGGCTAAGCTTATATTAATAATACAGTACACCTTGAATAAAATATATATATATATATATATATAAACTC
This sequence comes from Melinaea marsaeus rileyi, assembly GCA_918358865.1. Classification (NCBI taxonomy): domain Eukaryota; kingdom Metazoa; phylum Arthropoda; class Insecta; order Lepidoptera; family Nymphalidae; genus Melinaea; species Melinaea marsaeus. Next base: position 7,851,562 of record OU911095.1, on the reverse strand, counting down.
GCAGTGGCGTGCTCGTTGCAAAAAATTTACCTTAATAATTCGTTCCAATTTAGTAAGAAAAAAGTTAATGAGGATTGGAATATCAATAGGTTTAAAAGTAAATGTTTATTGAAGGTCAATAGAAAGTCTTCCACAGCATAAATTACATTGGAGGCTCGTAAAAAGATGATTATAATGCACAAAAAGTTTATTGTAAACAAGTAAATTGAAACGATAACGTTTTAGAATACCTACCTACCTACCTACTACCTGCCTCGCTACCTGTTAAATGTAGCTTTATTTTATTGATATTCGACACTACTGGATAATGAAGAAGCCGTTTCAATTCTAAGAATGTAATCAACATCTCATTTGAATAAATGAAGTGTTTTTGTTTTTTAGGTTACAGATTGATCATTAGTATTTCATTACCTGTAGGAACTTTCCACCCGGGAAGCTTAGTCCTAGAATATCCTTGACCTGCGTTGTGGCGATGATGATGGCAGCGGCTGACGTGAACCCGACTGACACCGGCCCGCTGATGAAGTCGATAAGAAAACCTAAAAGAAACATAAAATATAATACTATCTAAATTATTATAATATACATATGTTGATTATAGTAGCAGGTAAATAGATATCTAATAATTGCATTAGTTATCAAATTAAAAACCGATGAGAATTAATTTTATTCACACTAATACTTGTTTATTCTTATTGAAATTATGAATGAGAAGAATTTTAAAATCTACATAATAAATGAAAATATTGGATAGAAGTAATAATTTTATTCGATATTTCATTGTTAATCGTTTTGTATTTGTATCATCAATATTCTTATTACAAGCTACTGGGGTTAGTAATTTACATTATTAATGCAAAAAAAAAACAATAATCGTGTTGCTACATAAACTTGGTCCACTTCTGCTGCACGAGACACATTGTTTCAATATTTAATTGATTCGTAGAAAGCCTTCATAGCCATAAATATCTTATAATTGTAGTCTAATAATATTAGGTTCGGGAGAATGATAGAAACGATATTTAATGTTTTATCGATCAGTCGCAGACCATCGCGGATCTATTCATAAAGTTGAATGCACAATAAAAGTAGACCTTCAACTAACCGCCAGCGACAAGCATTCCATTCTATTGAGTCAACGGCTTATAAAAAATATTAAACTAATTACGTACTTTGTTTGAATTAAAGAAGACCAAACAAAAGAATATTGCCTCGTTTAAAAACTCGCTATAGGTACCTCGCTACTTGAAATACGGCCCCTATGTAATTTAAGACTTCATATACAACTATTTATTTTTTCCCGAGTAAAATATCTTTTGAAGCATAACAATAATTTTCTTTAGTAATACTAATTAAATGGACTTTTGCAACGCAAAACATCTGCAAAAAGGGGATTTGTAGGATCTTAATCTAAATATGTTCCTATATTGTTTCTGAAATGATTGTCAAAACAATAAATTTAAAAAGTAAACGGTATACTTATAAATATTATTACTAAGTACGCCTTTTGAATAAAGACTTAAAATACAGCTTATGAACTAAGATGTATATATTTCAGGTTAAGGAATACAAAACATATAAAATAATATATACAAAGTGCGGGGTTCATATTATACTATACTACATACTAGCTGTTGCCAGCGATTTCGTCTATCTAATCTTTATTTGAAATCCATACAAATGTATTCAATTTTTTTATTGTAATTAGACCCAATATATTTTTATTTTCCGCGTAATAATTGGAAATAAAAAAAAATGAAAAGAAAAGAATTAAGCATTTATACACTACAAAAGTTCATAAAAATCTTTGTAATCATTTTGTAGTAGCATCCAACTAATTACCTTCTTGAGGAAATATATTATTTATAGATTTTGTCTCATTACTACTTTATTATATGTGCCTATAGTTAAATGTGAATTTGATCCTGTCTTGTTTATTCCTGTCAGAAAAGGGGCTATTTGTTCTGGTACTTTTAGACCTATAAGAAAAGTAAGAGGCCTTAAACTTGACTTAGAGGAGGCACCGTGACCTCAACGCGTTATAAAACAATGAGTACAACGTTATTATTCGCTTCTCGTTAAACACATGCCGATTGCATTGTCCACTTACTAGATGCTGTTATTTATTTATAACAACAAACGCCTGTTTTCATACAATCTTCATCTATAAACAGTTGTAAAGGACTGTTTTCATTCCTGTCATAACTAATATAACACTCATCTGTATTATTAGTAAGACTCCGTTACTAAAGTGACTATTTATTCGAAAATACAAAGTAAACATTTATAACGATATATTGGAAACGAGGAGAATGAATCGGATGTTGATTTTTTGACTCACCCAATTGTAGTATGCCCATGATAAGCTCCACACATCCGGACAGGAAAGCCAGAAGTACGGCGAACTCCGGCCCGAGACCGTGAAGGTTTTCTCTAGTGAGGATGGCTGCGATGGCCGTGGGGCCAATGGCGGAGTCCTTGACGGAGCCGAACAGCGTGTACACGAAGCAAGCCATGAACGACGAGTATAGTCCATACTGCGGCGGCAGGCCAGCTACTCCGGCGTACGCTATCGCTTGAGGGATCACAGTGAGACCCACTGTTATACCTACGGAACACCAATATATATCTAACTGCTACCTTAGTAGATACTGTTAATAGTTCTTAAATAAAGGGTATATATGTCAAGTTAAGAGAAACTTGGCCGTTGGAGTCGGTGTGGGTTCCCTTTTGGAACTTCTAGAGTCAGTGATGTACGATAAAATGGTAATTTAAGCCTTTTAACCTCCTTTATCTGTAAGTACCTCTAACTATGAAATAAAAATCTAGATCACAGATTACAAAACATTTAACATGTACTTAAAAGCAGAACTATTGAAAGTATCACTAATTTCACGCTCCAGCTGTTCCGAGGGTTTTTAATTTAATTCAATTTAAGTAATCGTAAATTATCTTAAAGTTTTCAATTTCGTTTCTTTCGTATATTTACATCAAATTGAGTGACTGGCCTTTTATTTATTATAAAACTAAAGAAAGTTTCGTTGTAAGTACTTATTGTGGGTAAATATTATTGAGAATCCGTAAATTAAGGTAAAGGTAAAAATATATAAATAAATTCATGAAAATTACAAATTATAGTACTAGGGTTTATTTCGTTTAATTTGTTCTCAAATTTTTTTTTTTTCAAATTACGTAATCAATTTCAGATTCGCGATTTTCTTTTTATTTAATAAAAAAAATAAAATAAAAATAAAACCTAGAAATTAGTCTATCAGATTTATTCAATGTCAATTTTATATTGGCAAGATGATTAACAATAAACCCAAGTGTGTACAACTGTACAAATTGTACGTTATCTTTTCCACTACATTGACATTGGAAGCGTTATTGGCTATAAACGTCTACAAAGAGTCATAGACAAGAAAAAATATACAAGTGTTGTTTGAGACCTTTTCAAAGTTAGTGTACTACCCTCATAAGTCGTATCAGTTCTAGGCTTACTACTGTTAGAGGTACGTGAGCGGTGACCTGGGCGTGTCTCGGACGAGTACTTCTAAGCACGCGAACAATACCTATTGTTGAGTTGTTCACTAACATTTGTCAGTTTGAAATCATTTAATTGATTTTGAGCTGTTTTGATTTGCCAAATTATTATGATTGATATTTTTGCTTCCTTTAGAAATCGGTAAAATTTCAAAGATTTGTTTTGTTCTGTTACTTAAAAATCATTATGTTTAGGTATATAGCGACGTAAACCTACGTAAAACGAACAAGCGATTTGCACATTTTATTATATTATAAAGGTGATCAAGTGACGTAACGAATATTCGCATTCGCATTCGCATTAGCATTAGCATTCGAGGATATTCGCATACTTTTGCATATTCGCATTCGCCATCGCATTCGCATCTGCATCCGAATACAAATAATACAAAAAAAATACATTTGTTACATTACTAAAAGCTAATATGTAAGGTAATAAATGCACCGATAAACACACAACAGAAGATCTAACCTGCTATGACGTCAGCAAGGCCGCTCCGCAGCGAGTACTTAGGCAGCCAGCTCAGGATGGGCAGTCGTCTGAGCAGGGTCTTACGAGAGCAGCATGCACGGAGTCGCTTGGCCACGTCGCTCTTCCACGCCCGGGGAGTCGGCGGCGGGTAGCGCGGGTAGGGACTGTTGGCTGGAAGAAACGTGGAAAATAAATTACATACCTCCTGAACGACAATACTAAGTCTATTAAGATAAGAATTGTCTTTTGATAATAGCAAATTAACTGTAATGGGGTTAAAACTTTGTCTATGACTATCCGTTCGAAATTGAAGTAATCGCTGTTTAAAATCTTAAATTAGTGTGACAAATGGCGTCCAGTGATAAATTGACTTTTAAGGTTTTATGATCGACTCTATTTTAACTAAAGACGTTATACCTTCCTACAGCCTTAATATGTATTTACCCTGACATTCGTAAGTGATATTTGTGGACTTTAAACGTAAAAGGACACCAAAAAATAATTACATTTTGTAGTTTCTACATTTTATTATTTTGACAATAAGTAAAAAACAGAACTATTCTGAATTCCGGAAATAAGTATATAAATACTAAGGAGAATAATAATACTTTTGTTATAAAATATATTTAATAAAATTTGTGACGTCTATACCAATACACCTGCGGAACTAATTGTCACATTCAACTGGAGAACAAAAGAAATAAGGTTAATAATAGTAGCCATAAAATATTTATCAGTAGATAATATTACATCTGATGAAAATAATGACAATATTTATTTGACGTGGCATGTTATTATATTTAAGGTTGTTAATCATTCCTCTGGTATTTGTGATAAGAATTAATTATTAAGAGCCAATTAAAAATTATAACCAAATAACTACATTTTGACACCAGTAAAAAACTGACGAGCGTTGTTTGTTACGTAAAGAATTTAATCGCAAAAAGTATATTTCACATTATAATCCTTTTTTTTAAATAACTTTAATTCTGATCTTTGTATTTAGATATATTCGTGGGTTAATAAACATATTTACTTTTAAACATTCCTTTTTCGTATCGTATAATCTACATAATATAACACAGAAACACAATAGAATAAAAGCTTATTAAGTAAACCTATATTTATTAGGATTGGCGTGAATTGTGACAGAACCAATATTGAGGAATTTGATAAAAATAAGATGGCTGACTGATACTGACAGAAACTGCTTCACCGTCACTTTAAGTACTTATATCTACTTTATAATGTTGGTATTATGCTAAACCTCGAAGAATATTACATTAATTTTTAATCTCAACTTTCAATTTACGTCTTATCTCAAAGTACGGTAGGTAATTATAGTTAAAATCCAATCAATGCAAATGCTTTCCGACCGGACTCTGATTCCGCGACATTGTGATGTTATTTCGTAAACAATAATTATTATTAAAGTTATTACATTTTTTTTCAATTTCAATGGTACGTTTTTAATGATGATTTCTTTGTTAACGTTAATTAGGTGAGAACTATTATCAGAATTATAACTTAATTATTCTAAACCATTATATCAAAAACTTTAAAGGACGTATCGTTACTAGAAATAATAACATCCTTATGATTGGGTTATGGATAATATATATTAGTTTAAGTTGCAATATCGTAGGTACGTGTATAAGAGGTATTCAACGTATAATATAAAATACATATAAGTGTAATGTGCAAAAAATTATAAAGTAAAATGATTAACTCGTAACTGTAGGACCATATATCTATACGTGATAAAATGAAATTCAATACGCAGTATAATGTATTGGTAACAATCCAACGCGAGCATTGTTTAAGAAAAACAACTATCAAATAATCGTTCTGTTACGAGATTATATAAATTATCTCCAACTCAAACTCAAACTCAAGTACTGCAACACGAGCATTGTCTAAGAAAAACAACTATCAAATAATCTTTCTGTTACGGAATTATATAAATTATCTCCAACTCAAACTCAAACTCAAGTACTGCAACGCGAGCATTGTCTAAGAAAAACAACTATCAAATAATCGTTCTGTTACCAGTTTATATAAATTATCTCCAACTCAAACTCAAACTCAAGTACTGAAAACTGAGAAACCCATCTCAGTATCGTTATTCCTAAAACCACGCAGGCAGAAACCATGATAATTTCTTTTTTATTACCACAACGGCTACTATTTTAAGAGTATATTGTGGATATCACAGGAATGTTAATTGTTAGCCGTGAAGACGGCGCGGCGTCACGTGTCAGTACATTTACTTATTTATTAACGCCTTTACTGAATTATAAATGTGGATCGTATTGTCCTTCAATTACAAATCCATCAGCATAATAAGGGATTATATAATCGTAAAACTATTGTTATTCTACTAATATTAATATTTATATAAATTGCAAATGTGTACTGATTTTTTTTCCCACTTTAAGTTTTTTTTACGAATTTGTTATTGTATATATAAAAATATTAATAGTGTCTTGAAGGTCGGCTTGATTTTAGCAACGTTAAGTCAACGAGCAATACGAAATCCTATTTTGTGATTTAAAAGCCTTGATTACTTGAAATTTAATCAACCCTTAATGGGAGGGATTTAACATATGTAATATTAGTAATACTTACTTGTAATAACTCTCTTTAATACACTATTTATGTTGGTATGTTGGTATTCCTACACTCAGTACTTAGAAATGTCATTTGCACGACCAACATCACTTAATAAGAGTTAATTATGATGGGGAAACTATAGTAATTTAACAATTATTGTCAATTACAGTAAGTGTATTCTGTATTCTGATCACATTGAGATATCGAAGGTTATTGTTTTAAAAACATAGGTATTCAAAATAAAGATATATATTAGTAGCTAACACACGGACAAAATCCAATACATTTGACGACCTCATATTCACAAGTTAAGTCATAAGTTATAAGTTTTTGTTAAGTGTTAATTTGAAGAACAAATAACTTAGTCAAGAACACCTGAGACCATATAATTATAGGTTTACGAAGGCTAATTAGTGTCAGGTCAAAGTCAAAGTTTTATATCTAATATGCATACATTGCAATTGTGAAACGACCGACGCTACTTGCACGATTCCAAATTACTTACATACATCTTTAATATCTCCATGCAGAAATACTGGCAGGACCTGTGGATACTCTTTTAGTGTTTTCACAACTATTTAAAATATAACTAGCCTACATACTTAGATATTTTCAACTATTACTAAATTTATAATCTTTATATTGACTTCCAACAATGAAACTTTAAAGAAGAAACTAACTTTATTGAAGAACAATTTCAACAAGTGATCATAAAATTGACTATAACGTTTAATAAATGTGAAATTTATATAGAATAGTTGTAATGACATGGTTCTTTATTTTACTGATTTTATTTCATTAATAAATCTTAGATTAAATTCGTTATTAATACTAGTCGTCTTCGTAAACATTGACACATACCCATGAATTATTTTGTAGATATATTGTACTAAATATGAATACAAAGATGTTAACGACCCCTTAAAATTTAAATTCATTCTGTTTATAAAAAGATGAGTAAATATGGCAAATGAGGAATCACATTCCGAACTTGATTTGTTTTTACATCCACGTAACACGTGATCTATATGTGTACGCTCGTTTGTGTGTATAAAAAACTGTGTCCCCTACCTCGCTGTATGAATCTTACACAAAAAACATAATTACATACAGCTCAATGTACGAAACCTTCCATTGTGTACTGACAATGGTTGTATATTGGTTGTTAGGATTAACTAGAAAACGAATACCGACCAGTTTTTGCGTCATATGAAAGTTGAACTTAATACAATACAACACTAAAAGCACTTTCTTATTCCTCTCATTTATCAAACTACGCGATAGACTAATGTGTTTACAAAAGATATATAAATAATAAACCAGTTATTAGAGAATGATAAATAATACTATATGTATGTAGTTTATGCTCACATAACTACAGGCTTAAATTGACATATTTCATAGAATATTTGGAAAACGACGAAGTACTGAATATAGTACATGTACATGTAGTGGTACTTCGTAGGTCATTGAAAACCAGTAAATTCTAGTGGAGTATCCTGAGTGTGACGTCACAGTTCCGCTACTCGTAGCCGACACACTGGTTGTAACCGAATTATCTTGTCCTCTTAATATCGATTTAATCCAAATATATCAAGATTAAACAGCCATTACAGGAATTTTACTCATCTAAGTAAGATGCATAATAGCGAGTTGTTTTATAATTAAACTAAATAAGTACAAAGAAGTTAGTATATTTTTTGTGTTAAGACAGAGGGTATGGAAGGAGTAGATTAAAGGAGTTGATAGAAAGCTAATAGAGATTAGATTTGTTAGGTCAAATTAAAAATTCCAGATTAGTTTGGTAAATAACTTAATAGTCGATGTACATGTGTCTTCTAATAATACAATATAACACCATACAAAGGTGGTACAAATATCATAGAAGAGACTCCCCTTCACGACAAAGAGAATGAGTGCAATTTGGCCAATTCTGGTTTAATAAGATAGACACCTATATACTGCGACGGACGGAACTACGTAATGCGACTCATGTCTTCAATTGACAATGTTATGTATTAATGCAATACACTCCAATGTAAACTAACTGTGAGAAATTGGCGCAAGATATTGATCGCTTTTGATTATTTAAGATTTTTAAATGTTTTCCCTTTTGTAAGTATATCTTAGTTACTATTAGAATAAAGATAATGTTCTCATTCTTCGGCTTTTAATGTAAGAGTAACTGTATATTTTCTAAAAGACATCGATATACATCGATTTATATACAACCTTTATAAAAACATTCAAGTAAAAGGAAGGCGCACTCGAATGGCTGCCTTGAAGCTGCAATTAGCCAATAAAAAGATAATTAGCTCTCAACCGGGCCCAGGAAATTAAGAATGTCGTAAAAACATTGTTATCTCATGAAATATTGTTCTAGAATTTTAAATAGATGATCTTCAAGATCCTTCGGAGTTCCGACGCGTGCAGTATACATGATCGTTAAATATTTTATCCAAGTTAAATGTTGAGTCAACTTTTGGACGATCGAGCAATTTTGGTAAAAACAATCGTAACATGAGGTGAGGTGAGAATTTCTCTGCTTGTTGGTTGTCCATCCGATATGCATTGAATTGACTTACAAATACTGCAATCAAGTGAAGCAAACCTACTTTTATTGTATATGTAAAAAATACATTTCTATAAATAGTTTCAAATTATGATGTTATATTATGATTATTAACTCGTGTTTCTTGTTAGCTATAATTTTGATTGTCACTTCAACAAAATTCTCAGTTTCTTTCCTTAATCGAAAAAAATAATAAGTAATCAGACCAAATCTGTACTTTAATAAAAATAAGTTATAACTTAATTCTTAGTTTTAATGTTATGTTAATAGCTTAATGATTGTCTTTTTTATACATACACAGACACGAAAGTATACTATATATATAGTGTAGGTAACTTTAAATAATGTGGAATAGCAATTTATATAATTTTATTGTTTTTGAGATATCCGATTATACAGCATAACGTAATAACGATACTGAAGAGAATTAGAAAATATTTGATTTGTTAAATATCAATTCGTTACAATGTTGAGATTCGATTGAACGAGTAAAACACATTATTATTTTTATTAATGTTAGACATTTTGGAATGATTGCAAATACGTTATAAGAAATGTAATGTAAAGGTATATTTTGTATCAAAAATTGTGAACAGTTTTGGAAGATTTCGATTTTTATTATATCCAGGAAATCGTTATAGAGGTTTGTTATAACGCTTACACTGTATATGGGTATGAAAATAAATATTATTGGAAAAAAAAATCCGATAAATAATTAATCTAACATGTTTAGTTCCGCGTTAAAGTCGGTTTTAATTAATTTACCTTATAATCGACATTAAAATGAAATATAAAAATTTAATTGCAGAAACATTTTACAGTATTTTTATTATTATAGTTTACATTACTTTAATATATTATAGCGCTGCAATTCGCAATATATATATATATAAACTGTGCATTATAGTTAATGTGCGGTGATTTATATATCATTGATAATCATAGGAAATGTCTAATTTATTCTCTTATCGAAGATTAGAATTCAATGTAAAGTTTGTTATTAAACCTATATGTTTGTATATATTGAATTGATTGAGGTCTCAGTACAGACAGACATCAATCAAAATGAATTTCTTAGTATTACTCTGTGTCAAATATTATAGCTATCTCAGTAATTTAAATAATATATAAGATCTTAATATCTTGTTCTTTTATTTTGACATGTCCGAATATCCGTGACCTAGATACAGGACAGCTCTATTGTATGTGTAAAATAAGTTTATATGTAATTTATATATTATTTTTATAACAACGTCCCAGTTTGTGCGATGCTTATTAAACATTTTTGTTATGTATCTAACTATATCGTTGATAGAACACGTATATGTAAAATGATCCCACGTAGTTACGTAGTACGTTAGGTCAAATATTATAAATATTAAAAATATAGATTTGATTTATTTATTTATATTTAAAACTAAAAATACAATATTAATTTAAGGATTTTAATATTATTTCCTAAATCAACATATTATTTTGATGACATACATTCACGACTTTCTATTTATTATTAATATTTTGTGATTAATTATTGATTTAATGAAAACTAAAAATGTTGATAACTTGTTTCAGAGTATTCTCGATCTTAGTATATTTTTAAAGTTTTTATAAAATTATAAAGGACCTTTTATCAGCACAAGTCAGGAAGGAAACCAAGGCGAATATAACCGAACTTCTATATAATATTATAATATTTAAATGTACTCATACACTGTCATTATAAATACCTATTATTAGTTTTGAAAGTATATTTCGTCAGTGTATCGTTGTGTGTATGTGTGTGTGTATGTGTATGTGCATAGATGAAATGCGTTGTGAAAAAACGACATATTGTTGTTTGAGTGTTGTGTTATTGTTTTATAAATATTTAATGAAAGGCGTACAGACGACAAACAATTTGTATATAATAAATTTACATACATTCAAAAGATTTAACAATATAATAAGCGGGTATACGAGGATTTTGTGTCAAAATAACGAGGTGCTGAATAGATAAAGATTAGATTTAGTTTAACTAAAATGGAAATAAGAATAAGAAAGACCATTTATTATTGGTATAATTATACACAAGTTATGTTGCTCAACACCTGTACGCCTTTCAATTGTTGACATTATTACGTAAATTTACAAAAAATTCGACATGTTGCGTATATCACTTGAAGGACTGTTGGAAAAGTGATGGATTTACCTGGATCTGGTGAACCGCAGGTGGGTTCATTGCAGGCGAGGCACGGCTCCTTCCCGTGGTTTCCATCTACACTCAGAGTCAACGTGGGCGCGAGACTCGGCCTCGGGCACAACTTGCAACCTCCATTGTATTTCTCACAGAGACAGGACTCTCTTCCCAGGTTTTCAACTTTCAGCTCGTTCAAGCTGTACTTGTACCTCTTCTCGAGGGGAGCGATCTTACCCTGCTCTTGTAAGAAGTCGCAACTGTTAGGACAGTTATGGCACTTTCCCTCTACATTGGACTCCGACACGTCGTCGTGTTCGTTGGAGTCGAGCTGCATCTGGTAGCTGCGGTCGTCTTTCCGCTCGCCGTCGCTGCTGCCCGTCATGTAAGACGTGAGGGTCACCTCGGAGGACGATCGCACGCTGTTGTTCAGTTTGTATTTCATTATTAAAAATATGTTTTGAAAACTGACGCACGAGACATTTTACGATACGAATGTTTGATCACAGTACGGTTTAAATTCTTTGGATCATTTATCACAGGTGGCGGCGCCTGGCTGAGTCGAGAGCGCGAGAGCGAATGACGACTGAGAGTTGTGTCAGTGAGAGAAGGTAGTGTGGTCTCAGGCTGCCGGGGGTGATGCGGACTCGGACTTCAGAATACATTTGTATTATAAGACCCAAGTCTTAGTTAGGTAAAGCCAATTAATTATATCTATAATAGTGACAACTGTGAGTAGTCAATGCTTTTATAATCTTCGATTGCGTATTTTTTGTTATTTATATTATAATTTCGATTATGATCATTTCACTATCTATTTTATATATTTTTAATTATCAAGGATTCTTACTATTAGTGAATAAAAACATGTATATAACATGTTGGTATTGTATTTTGAATTAAATATCAAAATAAAAAAGGCAAAATATTGTTCCGCCCGAACAGGGACTTGAACCCTGGACCCTTGGATTAAAAGTCCAATGCTCTACCGACTGAGCTATCCGGGCACGTAGAAAATGCTTCCAAAATAATAAGTAGTTTTTTGATCACAATTTTTAAAGATTAACAAAACATTACTTTGTTGTTCCGTTATTTAAATTTACTTAGGAGCTGTTTTTGTTAAATAGTACTTACTTTCGAAAGCGAACGTAATTCTTACTTCCTGGTTCGTTTACATGTAATTTACAAATTTTTTAAATCGTAAACGCTCTTCAGATACTTATAAAGTTAAAAAAGTTATATACATCGAAAGTTAATTAAACTAAAGGAAATGTTTTAAATGAAGAAAAGTATTACAACAAAAATATTTTCATTGAAAGAGTTAAATTAACTATTTAATTCAGGATCGATCAGATGGTAATTTGAAAGAACAGTGCCAAATTACGTATCTACGTAGATCATGTTAGGAGATCATATTTTTTTACGAGGCACTTGAACTGGCTCGAGGGCGCGTCTCATTACGGAAACTACTATCATATTATACTCAATAGTAATGGCTTATTGTCCATTGTTTTTGTCTCTACCACCTTGCCTTAGTCGATTTGAAGATATCTTAACTTCTTATATGCTATATGTATAATATTATTCTGCGGTTGAACATCCAATGTAAGAAGAGTAATGTGTTTCAGTTTAGAAAGGATATTATCGTTACAAAGTAGGTGCTTATTATTTTGAGTCTTAAAATATTTACATTCACGGATATAAGGATTATTATAAACTTTTCTTTTATTTTAAATTAATAGCCAAAAATAACCTAGTTATTTCTAAGTTTCGATTGCATCAAATGATGACATTTGATGAACAATTTCCAAAACTCCTTTTATCATGTTACTCAGTTTTACGATACATAGAAATAAAAGTAAAAGTGTATGTATTTCAATTTTTTAAAAGAATATCTCTTTCTTGTGTTTGGGCCATCGCCTAAAACTAGCTGTACACATTAGTGTTAAGTGCTTCAGACGCAGATCACTCTTGACCGTGGAAATAAGCTATTATGTATGAGTTATGATATTGGTGGAATATGACAAGGTATTATTGGCTTGATAAGTGACTTCGATCATAATGAACGGTCATTATAGTATTGCTAATATTCTCTTGTTTCATTGTATTTGATTAGTATTAGTTTTCAGAATCAGTCCTATAATTATCATTCCATGTTCAAGAATCTACGGACCGTTATACTAAAATTAGAATGAATGGAATCAAATATATATGAAATATTTTAAATAATGAGCACCCATAGTGTCACGGTGCCACAACACAGCGTCACGCTTAATGCAGAATGTCACGGAAGCGAGCGACCTCGCGTCTTCCGGGCGTCGCAAAAACGCCACTTAGGAACTATGGATGGAACGCGTATCTAAAAATGTCTAATTGATTCGCCGGACCTAGTTGGAAATAGGTTTTTGATTATTTAGATTGTTATCCACAATAGGACAATTTTTTTATGTACTCAGATATATAGTTTTGTTTTGTATTACAGAGTAAAATATTTATAGAGAATTACTCCACTAAGTCTCCACCATAAAAAAACTATATAAATATTTAAATTATCGAAATAATATCATTTGATTCTTCTCAATAAGATTTTTTTCTATACCAACGCCATCTCTATTTCTATGTTGTAACAGGAAACAGTACAGATACTGACATCTAGCGAACAATAGCAATTTTAAATAGTAAGCAATTTTAAAGTTGTTCCACTGTTTTGCACTAGATGGCTCTTACAATAAAGTAAATTTTAATAATGTCACGTAAGCCCAATATATTGGTTTATAAACTTTTGCAAAAAAGATAATTGTTTTTGAAAATAAAGTTTTAGACTTTTATAAACTTTTGTTAACCATATATATAAAGATAAAAATACTTTAAAGTAAACCTATTATAAATTTGTAATTTTGACATTGACATCAGAATTGGTGCTTAGGAATACATTGGGAATTGGTTGTATTTCACAGACTTATGGAAACATCAAAACTATAGCGACATGAAAGGTTCTGATCATCGTGCAAGAATTTGCAACATTGTGTAGTAATTATTTAACCTTATGTGTTTCTTAAGTATAATGAATGTGGATGCATGTGATTTGTTTATTACTTGTTGTGTCTTTGTTAAGCAGATGCTATTTAATATGTAATAGAAGAAAAAAATCAAACGCTTTCGGTAAATTTAGACGCAAATTGACAAATGGTTAAAATTTTAATACAATTTAGTAAAGTTAATAAAAGTATTTAAAATTATTTTTTGGGAGATATCGGTTCCATTTTAAGGTCACTGAAATTCTAACTTACTTTCATCAATTCGTAATCATTAGAACATATTAATAATATTGTGTTTGAATTTCTAGATATTTAAATAATATAATTTCAATAAACTTATAAAAACTCATATTTTGAATATTAAATAGTCTTATAATTTATTTTGATGACGCATTTGTCTGACATTGATCACGATTCATAGACGAGAGAAACTATTTTAATTATTTTTTGCATAACTTAAATTAGCTATTTTAGGTGTGTGTCGTCAGATAAGTGAAGAAGCCGAATGATCAAAGCTTTTCCGTACCTCCGGGGTCCTGTTCTTGTTCCATTATCTGTGGAACTAAAAGATATTTGAAATTTACTAAGATTTTTTTTTCGCCGATTGGAAGTAAGCTACTAATATTGATATTAATAAAACTTTTAAAATATTAAAAATAACCAAGAATGGATTTTATGAGCTTCCTCCAAAAATGAGTAGTGTGGGGGCGTTAAACATAAACAATACTTTTAATTATAATTGTATTTAATTACACGCGAAACCGAAGGAGACAGCTAGTTCATTATATATTTAATGACCAACATTACTTATACTTACAATATATTATGTTAAATTAGTGCCAAAAACAAAAATACTCCGTATGGCGCTGCGGTCGGTCAAAACCGAATACATGTATATGTGTAATGTATAAAATAATATAAAAAAGTAGTATATTTAAATAGTTAAATCAATATGCCCAGCTCCAGGTCCAGCGGCACATTGAGTGTGCACTAAAATATACGAGTATTAGCGATTCGGGACAAATGTACATTTATCCTCACGACAACGACGCGTTTATCAAAATTATTTAATTAAGTCGTATCAGCCAATTACGACATTTCCTTTAAAAGTAGTTTTGATGATTCATGAATTATCTTCTGTGGAATCGATCTAACCGGAGAAAAAATGCAAGTCATTCTGGATTATACTGCAATTATAACAATTTATGACACGATTTAAAAAGTTTTTTTGCATCGTCATCTCATGAAGTCAGAAATGACGAGTCGGGAGCATGAGACCAGAGTGAAGCTTTGTATGCACAGCATAGTTGGGTTTGGACTTTGTTTACACGATATTTAACTTTCTACATCTAAATTGTATTTGATAAATTTTTCAAACAATATTTTTTTTTATTTTTTATTATTTTGCTATATATTCAAATTGTCATGTAAAATTCATAATATTAATACTGGGAAAGTAAATTTTACGCAAAAAAATTATTTAGTATATATGTTAGGGTTTAGTTATTTTTATATAATATATGAACTCGTGGACGGCCGATAACATGACGTTTATCACATTTTTTTTGTATTCTCATTAAGAAAAATGTGATTAAAAAATTAATACATATGTAATTTCAATTTCACTTTTGTTACTCAATTTGTTTTAAAAATAACAGAACTGAAAAAAGGAAAAACCTTACATTGTATATATTTAACAAAATCCTTGTCGTAGGGTCTTAAAAGTAAAGTTAACGATAGTATTACTGTTTATTTTAAGTTTATTACATTTAACAGATAATTGTTTAAAGTGTACACATAATCGTAATAGAGACATTTCGGTGAATTAGTCGGTCAGCCTCGTGATGTGTGAGGTGCGAGTGGTTCCCCTTGCGCAGCTCGTGCCGCCCATGCTAATGCTCTGCTTAAGATGCTCAACCACCGGCAGCAATGAACGCAGCCCTGAATCTCTGGGTCGCGGGTTTTACCTTGCTCTCTTTTGGCGACCAACGTTAACAGAAATAATTACAATTGTTTATACCTATCTCCATTATATATTTTAGTACGATTCCGAGATAGAATTAACCTTCATGTTTCTTCAAACAATTGAATTTAATTCAATTATAATAATTATTTAATATAGTATGCAAAGTTGTTTACCGATATTGTTAGTATTGAAGTGTGTTTACTGCACATAATATAATTAGCACTCGATAATGCGAACCAATTAATAAACAATTCTATGGGTGTTTTTATGTGATCGTCATATTAATTAGTCGACACGCTGAGGTTCGAAAGTATATTTCCATGTTTATATATTGTATGAGTTATTTTAAATTATGGGTGATATTCAAAATATATTGTACTTTTATTGTTGTTAATATATTTGTAAGTAAGCATGTTGAAAGAAGATCTCATCTCACAGAGAAAGCTGTCAGTAGCAGTCTTTTTTAGGATTTTGTAGTGTTCTAAGAAATTTTTGATGACTTATCTTCAAACGCCACTAGAAATTCACATAAGCATACAGAAATTATATTACAATCTGATTTATGTGTGACAGTTTAAGTTAAATGAAGTGTCGGCGTCCTCTGTAACATGCTGTGAACCTTGAAATGTTTTGAGGTACGTCTATGACACATTGTCAGACCTTTCAACACGCACACTCAACCTCGATGTAGTGCTTACAATTCACGGTCTAATTTACTTTAAGTTAAACTTTTTTTCTATAAACTTGACTTCACTTCGTTCGGTTTATATTTTTAAAATAAAGCCAGTTAGTTTCTCCTTATAAGATCAGCTATCCGACAATGAAAGTCTTGTTAAAATTAGTCCAGCCGTTTCATAACTGGAATAAAAAGACATAAGTTTTTATATAAGTTCGGTACCTTAAATTTATATATTATTTAAATAAAGTATTTTGAGAATGCACGAAGAAACCTTCGAAGAAGTTTGTTATATCAATTAATAGGTAAAAATCTCATGAAGAAATCGAAAAAATAATTGAAAATATGAATAAATAAATGATAAATACTTTAATTAAGAATATACATGTATATATTCCGTATAATATTTCATCAGCACTATTTCTCTTGCGGTTCTAAATTATTTACGAAAATAAAATTAGGTGATTCAAATTATTGTCATTATACACATAGTCATTCCAGTATTGTCTTTTAAATCTATGCGATATATAAAAATATATTGTAAGAATAAAAAAAAAAGAAACATAATAAAGGATATAATAATGAAATCATGAATATGATCATCGAAGGTCTGTCGAGACGTGTATTTGTTAAACTGTAAGTTGGTTTTACATTTATTATTGTATCATTGTCACTAACCTTATGTGGTGTTACATTACTCATTACACCAAAATATACCAACCATATTGTACCACAATTACACACACATACACACGTACACACACATGCACAAAACTATGTAAATGATTCAAATCGAACCCAGAATCTAATAATCTGTTACGTTTTTTAAACGTAATGATTTAAATATTACTTCTCTATCGTATCGTGTTTTCCCTTGACATGATTACTGGAAATAATATAAAACGGGTTAAAATAAATACAGTAAATATCCTACTAATATTATAAAGATATAGTTTTTGAGTATGTTTGTACGTTTGGGTATAATGTAACTATAAGTATTAAGGCAAAAAACCTATTCTAAAAACTACGAGTAGTTCGGCACGCGCTGTGTTGAAACTATACGATGACTTACCGAAGGATTGTTTGTCACTATATCCAAAATAGTGAGCAGTATATAATAAAGTTTATAACCAATCCAATGAAAATTTTATATGAATTTATTCCTTTTTGTAAAGGATAATAATTTAAATTCATTTAAGTTATATATTTCTTAAGTACTTTTCAACTAAAACTGTATCGGCTCGCACAGCATGATCGGATATAAGAAAAGTTTTATTTATTGATTAAGATTATTTAATTAATATAAAATATCTATATGAATATCTTCACCATGGACCCTTGGAACCATGTAAATTATATTTCATAACAAAAGTACATATTTTTATAAAAACTTCGACTTTATTTAGTAAGTAATGTTTGACACATTAAAATTTTTTTTATGTGATGTTAATTAAGACAAAAAAAATGTATATTACTAAAACTGGTAACAGAAAGATACTTGGTACATCAGCGTACTTATTAGCACCATTTCCATTTGATCTAATATACTCATGAGATAAAAATATTAACGAATAAAGTTATAAAAGCATATACATATTTATATATTTTTAATATCTACAGAATGAGACACATCATACAGAATTCAAACTTGCTAGGAGTTCTCATTCCAGAGACTGAGCCAAAAATTTACTTAACATTTTGAATAATAATAAAGCACTGAAACCTATAAAAGCGATACACGCTAATAATTCGACCACATTTCTGTATTAATTAGTATTATCTATGGTGTAGTAATGACGCAATACGATAATTTTACCATAAATAAGCATTTGCGGTGATATGCTTTAATTACCGTCCAACGAGGCCATAACAACATGTATTATTACTGCTTAATTAATACAACATATAACGCCATTATCTTCACAAACAGAACTTCAGTGAGCGTGAATTATGTATATTGAAGTAATTGTATAATAAATTTTATCTATTATTAGTTAAGGGATATTATTATTTTTTTAACTACCATTCAAATAGTCCCTATGATGAAATTGAAAATTGGTACTCGTGGTCCTCTAAATTAGATAAAATCTCTTGAACTCCCACTTTCATAACGCTGAGGGGTCGCTTCCCGAGTCTTGGGCTTTGATCATAAGTTTGAGTTCTGTTGTTTAAAATATCTTCTTATTTAATTATTGGGTCATTTTCCTTTCAGTGCATACACGTAGGGGAGACCGGGGCTGGTAGACCAATTTTCAGTTTAAAAGTTAATATTTTTATTGTTTTAATGATTATTTCTGTGAAAAGCAATTCCATTGATAGTGACA
The DNA here is from genome assembly GCA_918358865.1 of Melinaea marsaeus rileyi. Taxonomy (NCBI): domain Eukaryota; kingdom Metazoa; phylum Arthropoda; class Insecta; order Lepidoptera; family Nymphalidae; genus Melinaea; species Melinaea marsaeus. Next base: position 7,832,185 of record OU911095.1, on the reverse strand, counting down.
CTATTCAGCTCTAGAAAGAAATTACAATAAGCTCGATACCTATTAAAACATAGTATATAGACTCGATTTTATAGAACGGGAAAAACGAGTCAACCTACCCCGTGCCTGGGGCAGGTTGACTTGTCACTAGGGGTAAGTTGACCTAAGAAGTAATGAGTACCAAGACTACGAAGGAACAAGATTTAAATACTAAAGTAAATGCAATCATCATTTTTAAGAACATCTTCAACAACATTAAACACCGTTAAGAACCTATCGGTCCACCTGCAGTCTAAAATAGTCTCTGATAGTCCTTTAGTCTAAAATAGTCAAAATAGTATTTATAGTGAACACGTGGGAAAACGGAGAACGGAAGGACCATATTGCCGAGGCCGAGATAGCAACTGCGACTCTCACCAGCGAAACCTCGGTCAGCAGACGTCATTTTTCCCAATTTTTTGGTGCCAAGATGAGCTATTACTCTATCAGGAATGTGAACCGTTGTCAGTCCTGTTTCATGTACATTCTAAATATACCCAGGGCTTACATTTAAACGTAGGTAAACGGTTCTTAGGTAATCAAAGAACAACTGCACGTTGTTTTTGTTGAAAGAAGTGGCTCGAAATAGAGCTACTACTAGAGGAGATCGAATAGAGAGAATAGGATGACGTTGAAGCAAACTTCCTACCCAATCTTCATCTGCAATCTGTTTTTTATCCCATGATTCAGGAATAGATTTTTTTTTTTCCAAATTCATATGTAAATTTTCAGGACTCGTAAGGCGTTAATCCATAATAAACATCATCAGCTCCCTTATGGGCAATTTTCTGTTGCATGCTCTTCCTCGTCACTGAATATTTGTCTGTTTTTTATGTAGCCAACGCTTTCCAAGGTCAATTGAGATCTAGACAGTCCGGGATTGCATTATTTTTTTTCATATTTACTACATAGCGATATTTTATATGGTATAATAAATTCTTTTGCTGGAATTGATACTTCGGCGAAAATAAGTTGTCGACATACTCTCTCCAGTATGTCTTTACGTCGATTTGACTTTCGTTTATCGATTCGCATCGTTCTAAACTGGAAATGTTAGGTTAAGAGCAATAATTTTTATACCAATTTATATCTAGTATATCCAAAATTGTATGGGGCAGGTTGACTACATAGTCAGCCAACCCCTTTATAAATGAGTCAACCAGCCCCAAACGACCTAGTAATTTTTAACTACGTGCCAAAACCTTAAAATGGTGCCGTAATTTAAAATAATAAGAAAGCATACAACGTTCGGAAATCAAACATTCGTTTTAAACAGTTTGACAAGCAATCAAAACAAAATGAAAACAGTTATAACAAATAGAATTAGGAAAAAAATAGTTACTTAAGTGTCTTGTTTTTGAATAATAGGCTCTAGCTGACAAACGGTTTGGGTCTGCTCCGCGGTTTTTCTGATGATTGTGCGCGGGGGAATAATGGATACGCTCACCTAGTCGATCTTTGCAAAAAGTTTGCCTAACTCGCGTTTTTGACAATTAGTCTACCTGCCCCTATAGTCAACCAGCCCCGGTCTCCCCTACTATATAGTTGGAGGAAGAATTAGTTAACATCGTATATTGTTTTATCTTTTAACATTATTATAACTAACACTAATGTAAATCAATGTATGAAATAGAAAAATAAAAACCCAATAAAACTAAAAACCCAGACCGGCCTTTACGTGGTTGTAATTGCACAAGTTTGCTAAAAAAATATAAAATAAACAAAATACATCGTTTCAAATCAAAATGTGATAAAGATTGTAAATATAAAAGAAAAGCGTATTTCATTAAATTTTCAAATGAAAGAACGCATCTAAAAGAAAATAATAAACAGAAGAATTATACAAAAATCGTCTGTTTCTTGTATCTTTAAAAGAAAATAGAGATTCTAATCAATGTTTATCAAAAACACCACCAAATTGGCCGATTTTCCGGTAAATCACAAAAGAAATTTCTTATACTTTTTTCGAACAATTAGAAACAACAAGAAAGTGGTCAAATAATTATAAAAATTTACTACAGTGGAGGAGACTTTAAATTTTTGTTCATTACAATTTTTTTTTGTGTTTAGTTGTCTCCATGATGCAACGAGATAATTAGCTAAAAATTTTCTCATGTATGTTTGAGCCGAACGCACATGTTATAGCGAAATCAGATTGAAAAAATGTTTCGCCATTCAAAAGTTATCAAGAAAAGATGAAAGGAGAGGGGCTCAGCTCAACACCAACCGCGCACGGTTGGCGGATCCTAGTATTTTAAAGTATGGAAAAGAATAATAAAAAATATAACTTTATAATATTAATTTATTCATATATCACAATTATTACTTCCCTGTACGCTACAGTAGTGGGTTTTTCAAACGTCGGGTATACTGATAAGTACCAGCATCGAATTTATAATTCATCTAATTTTGTAAACTAGTCGTAGCATGTGAATTCGTCTGCTCTTCTCCCCTCCCCCACATCTTGTGTTATGTCCGGTAACAATCTTATATCAGACGACAAGAACAAATTTAATAAACTCCTCCCAGTAGCTTTGTTGTATTGCAATTGTAAAAATATGACACAAAAATCTACCCTTCCTTAACTGGAGTAAAAAACTACATCACATTAAATATAACTTAAATTCGTGTAATTGTTACGTGATACGAGCACAAACAAACAGAAAAACAGGCAAATGTTAAAAAAAAAATTAATATAAATTCTAACGAATACTAATAATAACATTTTATACTTCTACTATATTGGTTTACTTTAAATAAAGGATAATTAATAATATCTATAATCATCTTCATTTTTTAATATGATTTTAAATACAATTCAAATCAAGTGAAGGAATTATACCATTACACCCCACACTCCTCTAATCGCATAGTTTCATCTTCGTTACCGTTCTCTCAAATAATGCTTAGTCATATATCCAACAGAACACTACCGATGATATCTTTGCAGATTTTATGAATATTAAATGTTATTATCATATTTAGATCGTAATATATAATTACATAATACTAGATTTTATTGGGTTTTCACAACGATCAATTTTATATTTTGAGTTGGAGGTTGTATATATGAGTGGGCGAACCCCAGAAGCCTTCGTGGCTTACAAGGATAAAATGATACTCGTAAGAAAGATAGGGTTTCCCTCATGATGTAACAGTTGGAGGCTTTGCAGTTAAGTATTGCACAATGTGTAAGTAACTTGAAAATTACAATTTTGTGTTATTTTTTTGTGTTTTTTTTTGATAATTATTCATTTATATTTTATTAAACCGAGTGACAAATACATTTACCTAAAAAACGAACGTCTTAATTTAAAATCAATTCAATAGTTTGGTAAAAAAATATTACAAAAAAAATAAGCATTTTGTTAGAAAATGAATAATAAATATATTAATACAATATTCTCGACCGTAGTCATAGTAACATGCAATATTGTAAAGATAAAGTTAGAGTAAATAAATCAAAGTTCGCAATCTTCAGACCCTGACCTTCCGCAGGTAGCTGGTATCAAACCAGTCTGTCGTCTTTTCGAGTAAAAAAAGGCTCAAGATATAAAGAAACGTAATCTGCAAAACGTACACTAAAACTAATTGCTTTATAATATTAAAAACTAAAATTGACTCGTCGGATCTGAAAAGTTTAATTTTAATATTGCTTGTAACCTTATGTTCTATGTCACTGCGATGTCATTCCTCAGAGCACGATGAAGACATTAGGATCATATCTCACCAAGGTTGAAAAATCATTAGTTTTTTAGTTTTAGTTAAAAGTTTTCATATCAAGGCCGCAGACCGTCCTACTTCCGAAACACATGCGTTTATATTGAAAAACCCAAAGTTGGTCAGTTTTTTTGGTCATTTACATAATGGTTTTTTCAAACGCTTGGGTTTCTTAAGCTTTATATTCACAATACCTTTATTTTACGTTGTAACTTATTGTCAACAATTTCAAGTAGCAATTTCTTCACGAGACCTAAGACTGGATGATTCAATTAAATAGTTGTACTAAAAATTGAAATGTTATAATACTTTGTATTCTATTAATGGTATATTGCGTAACTTTGATACATTGTAAATTTATTTTATTAATAATAATACAAAAGATCCTATACCTAGGCTATAAATTCAATTATTCTAATTATAGTCGTAAAACTGCAGGCGGATGGTATTTTTGTTGTAAAGCATTTATTTGTTCGTTGTTTTATCTTATTAAATATACTTATCTAATAATAAATGATGTAAGTGATAAAAGTTGAAAAACTTAATAAGGTTATAGTTATATATTGAACATTTAATACCCAAAGCTCTGATGATCTATGAAATGAAATTTTTTTTAGATATCTTTAAGTCTTCAGCTCTATCTATATATATATGTGTGATTTACCACTCACTGACTCATCACGAAATGTCCGAAACTATCTGTCCGATTAACTTTAAATTTTATGTAGTTACTTCTTTTGTGACGTAGATGTCCATTAAGAACGGATTGTATGGAATTCCTATCCCAACTGATTTCATATTTTTTAATTTCGCCAAGTTTTAAGACTGTAGGAGCTATACACTCAACACGGGGGTAAAAGTTACTACAGCAACGGTTACGATGACAACGGATAATATGACAAAGGTTACCATAGCAACCTAAGTTCACCTCCAAATTAATAGTATGCCCAGCGTAGAGGGAGGGAAGAAGCTATTACTTTATCGAGTTACTTATCAAACGATTGGTAAATTACTTCACTATGTATTAATATGTAAAAAAAAATATATATATATTAATATTCACGAGTATAGATATGTGAAATAGAATGTCTTATTAAAATTAACTAGTAGCAGGAATCTAATATCTAGCAGTAGGTACTTGCAAAGATACAATATTAATGCCGTGTTTATCTTCATAACTACAGAAGCCAGTACTATAAAAGTTCATAAACAGTACTCGCTCCTTTGATATTCGCGTTATTATTAACATCCAAAACTATTAATCAAACAAACCAGTTGCGCCGGTCCGCGTCCGTCCGACTCTAACAAAAACTCTTAATAATCATTTGAAGGTCTCACACTAATACCAATAATTTTGTTATACATATGAAGATATACTAAAGCAATAATAACCAAAATTTTTTTTATCAAACGACGCATTATTATTTACGCATCAGTCATAATACAGATGTGTTTAAACGTCCTTCATAAACAATGTTGTTATTTATTATTATTTTTACATACTATATATGTGATGGGATTGTTGAAACTCGTTTATTACATTGGAGTTATATTATGATAACACCACGTATCTCCAATCAGCACCAACATCAAAACATATCTATATATATATATATATATATATATATATATATATATATATATATATATATATATATATATATATATATATATATATATATGATACAAGAGTATCGTGTGTTTGTTTATCATTTCCTGAAAATGCACTTTATAATAATATTAATTATACTAATTAGTAGTTTCTAGTAAGTAATATGTTTTATTATTTAATGATCCCCGTCTATATGTAGCCTATTTAAATCATTTTTAAAGTATTGGGATCATCCAAATAAATATGAATTTGGTTATAAGTAAAAAATAAGTATTTGATTCGGAACCTTAAACTTTACAAATACATAACACAAACATACGACGTCGGATAAAATACTAGTAAATTTTAACGATTGGATTGGTTGCCACCTGCCGCAGTTGATTGGAATATCTTAATAACCTACTATTACAATACACTGGTTTGTGTTGTCTGTGTGAATTAAATTATTCCCATAACTAACTTGACCAGCCTTGCATAAAAATAAACAATGTACAACACACAACACACAAAAAGAACGGATTCACCGGTGATATCCAGTGGCTGTAAAAAAGTGTGTGTTTTAGACCTTTAAGAATAAAGAGACTTGCAAAAGAGAATAAATGTTTTTAGCTCCTCTCCTCAGCAATGAAAGCTCTTGCTTTTCAGATACCATTTATATATAAAGAGTTGTAACAGTTTTAATTTTCCCAATATGTTACAGCGAACTATTTGACTCTCATCTAATTTCAAATAACGTAAATAAAAAGTAAACTAGACTAGTTTCGTACTTGATATCGTTCGAATGCAAAATGTTAAGTCATGCATATATAAAGTTCATATAATTGTTGAAGCACAATGGGGCCCGCTGATAACACTATTATTGTTTATTTATGTTTCAATAGTCATTACAGACGTCAGAGCCGATATTTATTCTTTCTTTGTTTAATTTTTAATTAAAAATAAATATTAAATAATATTTTATATTGGTTATAATATCAATTGTAAAAACCTGTTCTCACACAATGATCCATCGTAAACGTTATTAATTATTTTTTTAAATAGCGTTGATATGTCAGTCTGTTGGCTGTGCTGTAATTTGCTATGGGATTGCTGTCATGTTCCGAGTAAGAAATATCAATACATAACATTCAAACATAGAGTTGTTTTCGATTTTTCTTGTAACCAATTGTTTATAATCGATAATACTTAAAGTTTTGATAAGTTCTGTGCTGTAGAACAGGGCTTCTTAAACTGTGGGTCGCGACCCCCAGGGCGGTCGCGAGACTACTGAAAGGGGCGTCGCAAAGATCTGATACTATGATCATTATATGGAGGAGGGGGTCGTTTAAAATTTCCTAAGCTTGAAGGGGGTCGCTATATAAAAAAGTTTAAGAAGCCCTGCTGTAGAAGATACTATGTAAGAAAAAGCAACTGTTCTAAATATTGTTCTTACGGATACTAATAATACGTAGTGACAGCTAACACCTCATATATCCTGCACTCCATTCGCCTCCTGGTCTTTCAGGTACCGTAAAGACAGACAATGCAACTGTAACTTCCTATATTTATATTTATAATATGGCTTGGTTCGCTTCCTGTGTAAGTATCTTCTATAATTGTTAACAATAACAATTTTGATTAACCAATGAAGAGCTTTTATGATATCAGTCCAAACGGGCGGAGCTACGTTCAAAATCTGTTATTTCTTAACGCCTTAGATCATAGGTCGTCAAGGATTGTTAATTAAAAGTGGATGTCTTAAGGGGAAAATTAAAGATTTTTTTAATGTCTCTTTCAGGAATACATTACGCTTATACCTTCTTTACCTTCATAATTCCAAAGGTGGGAAGTAAGCTGATCTTTTCAACCATTTCCACCTATTCTTACATTAATTCCTACCATGTCACGTTGCTAACAATTTGTAGGTAAAATAAAAGACCTACTATGAGCTCACGTTGGTCGCGCTTAAGTGAGAACGTGAACGAATGCGTGATTCTTGGGAAAATACTTAAGTTTTTCAAATGTCTCAATCAAATTAGTGCTTTATACCTTAGCGGATACATTACACTTGTATAATGAACTTAAGACTTTTTAATATTGAGAGTGCAGCGACGTGTGTTTGCCAATCACAAAGCGACAGCTAAGTTGGAAGAAAGCTGACAATTTAAAAGATTATTATTGGTCATCGTTAAACCTATTATGGGTGTGATTCATTTTAGGACGCTCGACTTATTGCAACATAATTATAAACTTTACTTATGAAAGTCGGTATTCGTCAATGGGAAAAAGCAACTTATTTTTAAGGAAGTGTGAATTGCGTTCAATATAAAATGTTAAATCATATTATAGTTATTACTTATTGTGACTTATAATTAAAAATTTATTATAATTAGGACTAAAAATGGTGCATAAGTGCTTTTTTTTAAATTCAACTTAGCCAATTCCTACATAATATATAATTTTCATTTATACAGATGAAAGACGAGTGCAAAGTTCTGAAACTAAAATGTTGGTGAGTATGGTTCAACTAAGAATTGAGTTAGGGGGTAGTTTAACAGCACAACCACTTATAGATGTAATGAGAGGGAGGTCAGGTAAGGTGGAGGGATAACAATCATGTAATGTTAACAGTTTTAATAATGAATGTAGATAGATGAAAAGCTGAAGACGACCGAAGAGGACGTGGACTGCGTTCATGAAAAACAATAAGTCCAACAAGCAAGTCTCCACTGAGCTAACGTATGATGAAAGTATAGAGAGTGACGTATTATCTCGATCACAAACAATAGGAAGAAGGGATAACAGTTGTGTGTTTTGATATATTTAAAAACACACACATACACACACAACAAAAAGATTGTGTTCTTAATACTAGCTTTCTGCTTTAATATTATTAATGAAATTTATTTTCTTAATTTGAACAATTTAAATAAACCAATATAAGTAATCTGAAATATTTATTTAATAATATTCATAAAATTACTTAACACCAATAGATAATATATTTATTCTTTACCCCTCTATATTAAAATACGTACATATTGTTTTTATTGCGGACTTATTGCTAAAGCTTTCTATGAATATGGAGCAGACAGTTTTGACAGATATAATAAAAGCGTATTCGTATTTAACTAGGGGGCCTTTCAGATTTACCAACTAGATTTACGTAATGATAAAACTTCCATTAAGAATAGTGTTCTGTTTCACATCCAAGACGGTAAATGAAGATCGGTCTTCATTCACCGGCTAGGGGGTCAAATGTGGGATAGAGCTTTTTGTTGAATTATACAAAAAAAATATTGAAGTGATTAATTAACATTTTTATTTAAGGTAATACATTTATTTAAAATATATATATCAATTTTAGAGTTCCAGTGTTTTAAAGCATAATTTACCTCATAAGTAACATGTTATAAATAGTTAATCAATGCAAAATTTGATCTCGCAGGAGGAAAACTTCATGTTTCCTTGTAGTGGATTATGTCGCTTCGGATTTCCTTCAATAATTACATGTACGTGTAATTATTATAATAATGTTGCGACCGCTTGCGCTCTCCGCGTCGAACCACACGTGACTCTGGGTGTGTCTTCACTATCAGTTATCAGTCTTAGGATATTTATATATTAATCTTAAATCTATACGTATCAGACCTGTTTATTTCAATTCTAAATAAAATTCGCCCGAAGGGAGACGCTCCCGAAGATTGTAGTTCCGCCTCCGTATGAAATATAAAACAAACACTATAATTTAATATTATAAAATTATTTGTATGATTTGATGGATAATGATTGTATGAATGTTATTATCGTCACGTGAGACACGTGCTCCGGCGCAGCGTGGAAACGAGACTACATGTTGCATTACGGAGCTAATTGTGAGATATCTTAATTATTTCTTTACTGTTTTTTTTTATTTATATTTTATATACATCTTACTATCAGAAATATATATAATATCAGTTTTATTAAATCTGTAGTTAATTTGTTTCGTGGAGAAATGATTAGAGATAATTTTAAATATTAACTGAATTTTATTATGAAGCCATTCATAATATAAGAAAATATTATATTAATAACGTAAGATGTAATGCTATTTCTATCGTGTGTAAACGGAGTTTGTGTTTCCCATCGTTCTAACATAATAATATAGTAAAATATTCAGAGTTATGTAACTTATATAGCTATGTAGGTAATAATTGAAGACCTTATTTATATAAAATGCTGTTAATTGTATGGTCGCTTGCATCCGTATAATTGAATGATGTAGTTGTATGTATGTAGGTATAATTATGACCTTCTTATGTCCATTACCTGACTTCGTGTTGAACGATTTGTTACAATCTAACACTATAAGATTTATTTTAAAATAAACAACTGACCTTGAGAGGAATCCAACTTTAAAAATAAATATATAAATAATAAAGGGATGTATGGATGTAAGAAATTAATGAGTCCGAAGGCTAAATATATTAAACCTATGTAGTTTATCGAATCATTTCGAATTATCATTTAAAGTTTAACCAGTCACTTCTATGAAAATAATGAAAAAAGTATTAAAATCGGTAACAAACATAGTGTTAGTGTTGTGTCTACAATATGTAGATGCAGTCTTATTCAGGACTAGCTGTGCCTACGACTTCGTTCGTGAATATTTCTTTAATAAAAGTAGCTTTAGGAATAGCTTTCAATATTTTTTTAAATAAAAGTAGCCTTAGCTTCCTTATATAGCTATCTGCCAGTGAAAGTCCTGTTAAAATCGATTCAGCCGTTCAGATATTAGACGGACCAAACGGAACGGATAGACAGAGAGAAATTATTTTTATATTTTTATTTGAGCACCGTAGGTATATACTTTCATATGCATTTAGTGGAAAGCTGTTAATTTACTAAACAGATACGTCAATTTGTTTTATATGTATCATCATTCAAAATGTTCTGAGCAGTCTTATTCTAACATGCATTGAAATGATAAAAAATTGATATCGGTATATTTTATTTAATTAAAAAGTTGTGTTCCTTCAAAGCTTAGTTACATCCATAATATTTAGTTTCATAACTTTAAGTGTGTAGAGAAAGTTGACACGACGAGAGCTACGCTTATTTCAATCTCTTATATAAGTAAAATTTTTGTAATGTGTAGTTTTGGCGAAATTGTCTGAGTGTCTTTATATATTTAAGTATTTAAAAGTTAAATGAATGTATGAAATTTATTATATTGTAAGGAATGAGGGATACGGAAATGTTGAGGGGTTTATAAGATTAAAACGAAATGAAAATAAGTATTCTCAACAAATTAGTGTATTACTATTATATTAATATCACTCTGACATGGATGACGCCTACAATATAGTTGCTTAATATTAATTATCTTTTTTTAAATAACTAGTTAAAATTGCGGGTCGCCATTTCAAAACTATTCTCACTGAAAAGCACGCAAATGACACATATTAAGGACATCTCACACAATATAACCATAATCTCAAGAAACTTAAAAAATGTTGGACACGTATGGTCAGATATGATGTGAAGTTACCATCCCAGCTACAAAGATCACTCGCTTCAGGTGATTCCCCGCCGCTTATATTAAATTATGCAACAAACCAGTTTATTAATGTATTGGTTCGTTAGATTCCAACCTGTTATAGTCGTGAGACGTCCGCCCTCATGACGTACGAGTATCTGCATGTACATTTAATATCGCAAAAGCTTTTATTTATTTATTTAAAACAAAACATTCCTCAATTTCATTGTCAGTTGCTCTTTAAGACACATAGATACATGGTTATTTACTATTACATAAATCTCTAGGTTCTGTCTTTATATTGGGTATGTAAAATTTTGTGATAATACAATTTGTGTGAGGATTGTCACTAACTCAATGTAACTATTTTTGTCCGTTTGACAAAATGTTCTTCTAACTCAATTGTATTGAGTCTTGACCAATCGAATCGACCCAACATGTGTTATACAGTTCTAGAATGGTGGTGGTATAGATTTATTTTACACAACAATAAATCAACAATTAGAATTTATTAACATATAAACACCAGTCTGATAACAGCTGCTACATTGATTTAAGTATAGAGGTTTAACATTGATATGATTGCGTTGCGCCATTCTCGTCAGTATTTTAGCGCCATAGTGGATTGGTATTTCCCCAGACTGGGTTTTCCATTGCCCTCCCCGTATAGTGTGTATCGTGGTAGCATATGCAGTGGGATATTACGCAACAGGTCAATGACCTGATAACCATTGTTTTCTATTCTAGAGATGATTATCGTTTGTTTATATTTAAACGAAAGTTAACTACTACTTTTTTTTTTGTTATATATTTTTTTTCATATTTTATTAAATAACATATACATTTTTATATATTTTCAGATTATAAAGATATAAAGGATAAATACAACTGGTTTCTGAACCTCAATTTTTGCTCGCAATTTATTACAAACCGGTTAGTCTTGACCAACAACTCGTCTATAACATCATATGCAGAACTCGTACTAAATAATTTTATATTGAGTGTGTATCCATCATTATTAATAAACAAAAAACTTGTAAGATTGTTTCAATTCTTGCACTTTTTGTTATAATGCAGTTCTACTAACAAATTTCCTTTCTTCATTTAAATGATCCTGCAAGTCAATACCTGTCGAGTATAAACTGATTTACTTACTAATATGTAGTTTAGAAACGCTTAATATCAATATGTTTTGTTTCTTTCTAATAGTCGAATGAAATATTAAGATAGAACTTACAAATCGAGTTACAACGTTAAATAATTTTCATAAATTCATTATAGTACTAAATTTATATACATTTCTATAAAAAATCAAAAGAAAAACAATGAAAACGTGAATGCCTCATTGAATTCAACGAACAATAAGTAATATTTTATTACTTCTGATGAAACAAATAAAAAATAATTGAATTTAGAACTAATTAAGGTATAAATGTTGTAACCATAAAGAATATAACGAATAGAGAAACTAAAAATAGTTGAATGGTTTGTAACAAATACGATTCGTTATTGGGTCGTCTATTCCATAGAGTAATTTATGCAAATTAATATGTTCCTTGCTTACCGAAATTTAGTTATCAATTTAAAAATATATTTTATATTTTAAAAGACTACGTGACCAAATAAAAATAATCAGTGTTTCATTTAACATGACGTTAGCGGGTTGGAGTCAGTCAGTCTGGTATTCGTTTAATCATAGATGACTCAGGAAAAACCACATATACAAGTGCTAATTCGGCCAAGCATGTAATAGGTTATATCAATCCTTATGATTGGGTTTTTATAAATATCAGGTTAATACTGTCTATGTAATGTAAAAACAAGGTGGGCGTGGCTCTAATGAATACAGTAAAACCGTATAGTATAATGAGATTGCAAGTTGGAACTGTACATTACCATAGCTATGGATCCTTTACCTGCCACGTAGTCAACTGTTGGTTGGAGGAAAACACCTGTTAACATTTATCGTGTATTAATATTACACACTATGACGTGTGTTCAATCATTATAACAATATTTATGCCCAAGACGTATTTGTAATTCTTTAAAAATTTGCGTCAGGTTTGTGACGTCACGGGCGTATCTAAGATTCTATGTAACTATAAATTATTTATGAACCGTTTATTAATTATATGTTCGTACAAACATGTATAAATAAACCTTTTAATAATTACAAGGAAAAATATATGTTACAAATATTAATAACACAAATGTAAGCCACATTTATTAATTTTTGGAAACACCTAAATATACATATACATATATATTAAATAATAATTTAGTTACATTGTTTTTTGTTTGTATTCTATATATATATAAATAAAATTTAAGTGTTTGTTTGTAGTTCTAAATTAAGAGCTTTTTCCTAAATGTGAGAGCATATAGGGAACTTACATATATATATTTTTTTGTCGGTCTGTCTGTTTGTTTATTCGTTAATTCCGGGAGATATCTGTAAAGATTGGACCGATTTATACAAGACTTTCACTGACGGATAGATGATTTTATTAGGGGCAATTTAGAGTCCTTTTATTTAAGAAAACTGACAGTGTAGTCATAGCTCATACATGGTATTATTGGGTAGTACTACCCTTTTACAAATATTGACAAGTATATATTGTACTTGTGCTGTAGGTACACTCAGTTAGAGCCAACATCTTTCCATAATTTCCTTAACACCTCGTGTCCTTAATAATCTTTGGTCCTCAACGGGCGAAGCATCTAAAATTTTATACAAAATAGAAATAAATAGAAAATAGTACTCTCTGTAGTTAAAATATATGTTTTTATGAAAAATAATATATAATAATATATAGAATATGTGAAATAAACACCAGTCAGCCGAAATACATTGTTTATTGTGTCATGCCCTCGTAAAGCGAAATGTGATTACGATCCATCCACGGCGTGTTGAAATTATTAAATAACTTATCAAGTATATAATTTTTTATCATTCCCTTTATATATATATATATAATATGTATATATATATATATATATATATATATATATATATATATATATAATATTGGTGTTAGTAACTTGTTTGTGTCGTGACTAAGTTGAGACGCTTGTGCTCAAGTATACTGTCAACAACTTCTTCTTAAGTACATTTGACGAGGACATTAAATATTGCTGTAAATAAGTATTTTTTGTCCACCTTTAGTTATATATATAATTGTTAAGTGCATTACCATTGCCCAAGGGTCCAAAGACACACACAAGGTAGATTTGAAGATGGAACAAAATCAAAGACAATATATATATATATATATATATATATATATATATATATGTTTGTATATGTATATGTTTATTAAAACAAAACAATGATAAAAATAACTTATCTTGCAATATTAATAATATAAACCTTACAAATTCTTTAAATTTTTATCCAAATTACTGGGAAAGAAAATAAAGACCTACATGTTTAGAAATTATAATTACAGACTCTTAAAGAAATAAAAATATATTAAAATTAGCTATAAATAACGCCTTTTTAAAAAAGATCAGCTTTAAAGCTTTCTGGAAATTAATTTGATAGCAGCTAATGGGGCAATAACATAGCACAATATACCGTTTTTAGTACTGGTGGTACCATTGCTTGTATTTGGGTTGAACGAAATAAAAAGTGTAATATGGAACCCGCAGTAGAGTACCGCGGTAGGGTAAGCTCTGCACCAACTTTGTAAGTTATAAAAAAAATTAAGAACTCTGGACTAATATTTAATATCCGGAAAGTTGTTTCGGGATTTAAAAATGAGTTCATGGTTACATGTTTTACTTGGAAATCCGTATCCCTTTGAAATTTCCTAAAACATTTTTTACACATAATCAGCTGCTAAAAAGACCTTACTCGTTATGAATTTTATTTCTTGAATTGATGACATGGCATTACTTAACACATCGTTCAATAATGTGTGTGACTAACTAATTAAAACACATTTATTTGCCAAAATTCGTTTTTATTTGTCCCCTTTTAGGGAGATACAATCATTCCAACGCTTTTCCAATCTTTCAATACCGTCTTTGTAGATTGAATTTTCTTTGCCTTCAAAATAGGCTTCAACTTCAGCGATGACTTCCTCATTTGAGCCAAATCTTTTACCACGGAGCATCCTTTTGAGATCTGCGAAGAACCAGTAGTCGCTGGGGGCCAGATTTGGAGAATACGGTGGGTGCGGCTGCAATTCGTAGCCCAATTCATGCATTTTTGCCTTCGTTTTCATCGACTTGTGACACGGTGCGTTGTCTTGGTGAAACAGCACTTTTTTCTTCTTCAAATGGGGCCGCTTTTCAGCGATTTCATCCTTCAAACGCTCCAACAAGGCTATATAACAATCGCTGTTGATGGTCTGACCCTTTTCGAGGTTATCAACAAATATTATACCGCGAGCATCCCAAAATACAGAGGTCATAACCTTGCCAGCCGATGTTTGTGCCTTTGGACGCTTTGGGCGGCTTTCACCGGTTGCATGCTACTCAGCAGACTGCCGATTGGACTCCGGAGTGTAATGGTGGATCCATGTTTCATCCATTGTAATGTACCGATGCAAAAACTCCGATTTATTATGCTTAAAAATGTCCAAACAAGCCTTTGAATCATCGATTCGTTGTTATTTTTGCTCCGGTGTGAGCAGACGCGGCACCCATTTGGAAAACACCTTTTTCATACCCAAATGTTCGTGTATTATGGTGTGTACACTGCCTGCTTAGATATCATCTTTAGGCTGTCAGCTATCTCGAGCAACTTCACTTTGCGATCGCCCATAATAATTTTCAGTATTTTTTCAACGTTTTCCGGAATAACAGCGTCATTTGGCCGTCCAGTAGATGGAATGTCATCGGTGTCTGTACGACCACGTTTGAATTCGGCATACCAATAACAAATGGTTCTTTTTGATGGAACAGAGTCTGAATAATGTTTTTCAAGCCATTCCTGGCATTGAACAGTATTTTTTTTCATTAAAAAGCAATGATAAATCAACACACGAAATTGCTTTGAATTAATTTTTTTTGAAAACTCAAAAGTAGCGTCACTTAAAGCACTGTAACTTGTAAACTAATGGTCGGATTGATATATAATTTTGACAGTTAACCTAAAAAGGTGCACCACACTTTCGAAAAAAAAATATTGATTTGGTATTAGTGGAGCCATCTATGTGTCAGTCACACGCATTATTGAACGAAGTGTTACAAGCAATACTGTCTTGTGTCTAGTTTCACAATAAAACTTTAGCATCCACCTTTTTCACCTGGAGCAACCGCTCCGCTCGGTCAACGGTTTAGCCCTGCCTATAACCCTCTTAGTAATTATGCAAATAAATTCTTATATTCCTACAAAAAATTCAGAGATCAGCGTACAAAAATTATTTCGGCCTCATACAAGTTCTGTTACAAATGAAAATGCATTTATACGTATATAATGAATTAATGTACTCTTAACGACACATTTATGGAACAAACAACAATTATTAATTTTAAATTTCATATTAAAAGATTATTAAATTAAACAAATAATGTCATAAAAACTTTATTAAATTATATAAAAAATTTAAATGTACTGAAATATTTTTATTCATTTCACATTGTAATCTGTTTATATAGATTTTAATATGATAATTGTTAATAACGTGATAATATTTCTTAATAATGAAATGTAGGAATGTGTTTTTTACTTAAGAACGCTTTGAATTTATATTCTTGGAATTAGTTTTAAAAATTCTGTAAATCAAAAAACTTGTATGAAATTCTATTATGTCATAATATAGCAAAATATCTCTAAAATCCGCTCAGTGCTTAAGGAATAGATTTTTTGTTAAGTTATAATTTGGAAACATACCGTTCATTTATTCGGCTTTATTTCATATATATAAAAAAAATTTCACACAAAATGTTAAAAAAGGCAATGGTTACAGGAAAACCACATATGCAAAATCGCTAGTAAGCCTAACCGTATGAGCACAATTGTTTTATTTAGAGTTGTACTATTGATTGTGAGAATTCTTGAAAAAATTTTATCTTAATAATAAAATGTTAGTTGCTAACTCTAATCGTATATTTGTAATGGCGGCATCCCTCGTAATACGTATCTATGTGTATTGTGAAACATATAACATTTCCGCATAGTTGTTCAACGTTTACTAACACATGTTGATCAATTAATCGTAAAATCATTAAATTATAGTATCCGCATACGATAAGCTCCTGCTGATCACATTTTTCATAAAGGTTAACTTTTCGACTATTCTATCGACTGCAGATAATATTTATTTAATAACAATAAAGACTATTTATTTAATTTGTCATATTATTTGTTAATTTGTTATTTATAAACATTAAACAGTTAACATAACGTGCTTCTATAAGAGTTAAGATCTCTTATAGAAGCAAATACTTCATAACCTATGTACAGGCTTTGCGGCGAGTTTCACAGAGTTGCTATACCCTAAAATCGGTGTCCAGAATGGGCAAAGGTTTCATTTCCAGGCGTATGAAGGCTGATAATGATTAGCCTATTTTACTAATAAGTAAAATATTCTACTCGTGCTATAAATGTTATATGCATTGTTCTACAACTCTGTCTGGAATTTTTGGAATATATCGGCAACTAAACTATTTAAACTAAAACCAAAAATATTGTCATTAAAAAAATATGATTACTTAAATTTTTTATAAGAATTCAAGCCACACGCAATGTAGGATTTCGTAGTTGCCCATGATGGATAGATTCATAAAGAGACATGTGCTCGAGGGCTGTTTGTTGTTCTTTTTAAAAAATACAACTCTATAGTAAATTATTTTGATCTATCTTCTATGATTTCATCACTATTTGCAATGTAAGGGCATAAAAAAGAAATAACTTGACTGACTATTAATCGTAAACTTGTAAAACCTAATTACTTGTTTTCACACCTAAATCAATCACTTAGCTGGCACTTGTATCTTATAACAATATGCACTTTAAAGCTTGATATTTCACAAACGTATCCCTTAATCAATCAACAGTTTTTGCAAACCCTTTTATTTTTAATCCATAATATTTTTAAAGGCCTATCTAATGATATATCACATCATGGGGTACTCGAGAAAAAAATACAACCACTATACGAGTACGTGTAGAAGAGCTAGCCTAAAAAAATATAAATAAATTTAACCACTTTGTTTTGACATGAAAAAACTATAAGATTCGTAGTGGACTATTGAACCCTAAAGACTGTATATGATATATCAAAAATACAAAACTGAAGGAATTCGTTCTATGTTTAATCCTTGGTTTATCCAATATTATATAAGAATCATATATCTGCGAGTATGTGTTTTGTTATCTGGGTATTACGTGGTGTACGTGGGTTTATCACGCATTTAAAGATCTGGGAAACTGTAGCAAAGCTAACAGCGAGGTACAGCTTGTCAGATAATAAAGTTTTCAAATCAAAGATTGGCTGTAACAAATATTTGCTTTCAACCCAAAAAATACTTATTCAATTAATTAGTTTCAACCTCAATTGAAGCAGGACGCTGCGTTTGAAAAGATAAGTATTAGAACGGTTTTTAATATTAAGCAAAAGTACCCAAATAAAGAAAGACTACAAGGAAAGGTATGTTGAAGCCAGAAGTGACGATAGATAATATTTTTTATATGGCAAGTTACATCGTTGTTTTTCTAACATAAAATCATTAAATGATTTTGAAATTGATGACGATGCAAAATAATATCAATGGTAATAAAACTCATTAAAACTGAACTATAATTTAGAATAGTTTAACACAGTTCCAACGATCCTTAACTGGATGACAAGGAGTATCAAGATGTATGCGATACACTGAGGTTAGTTACACTTATCTACTTTTGTATGCGATTTAGTAGTTTTCTTTACAACTAAACACAAAAGTGCCGAGAATAATAAGTGCATTCATCCTATTATTCTAATAATAAATAGCATTTACAAATATTTTGTATATAAAAAATAATAACTCATGATTGAAAATGTTATAAAAAAATATTATGTAATAATTCAATTTGTACCGTATTATTTTATAAATTATCCTTTTATTTAGTTATTGGGAAAACGGAAAAATATGTATCAACGTCACTATGATGTCACTGACCACGAGTTTGTTGCAATCGTAATTAACAAACACATTTCAATTGTATTAAACATCATGAAAAACATCCAAATAACTTATTCGAATTGAATCTGGAACATTTTTGGTATTATGTAATAAGTTAAATATATAAGTTCAAATATTTTTTAGCAAGTATACAATAAACTCGCAATACTAACCAAAATGTGAAGAAACATCACATTTTTATTATATTTTGCAATATAATTTACTGCTATACAATAAGTGACTATTCTACAGTCCAATACAGACCCTTACATGACAGTTATTCATCTTTCACGTGAAGAAGGTCAGGACATTTACTTGCATATTTTCCTGTGACTTCACCTGTATGAGGATAACAGGATTCAATACGTAACTTAAATATGAAATAAGTTAAGTATTCCTGTTCTTTAAATAACGAATAATAAGGACACATTATCAACTCTCTAGCATTTCAATCGGAGAGTCCTGCTGCCTGGGTTTTGGTGTTCGTAAAATATTAATCTTATATCAATTTAGAACAGATCATTTTCTTGAAGAAAACTGAGTAAGGAAGTTTGGAGTTTTCGTCTATGACTATTTTTCGAATTACTTAGTAAATTTAATTATATTTTCTTTATGATTTCCGTTATTATATGTACACTTAACTGTGTGGTAAACGAGCATACAGAACAGCTTACGGGTGCGTAATAGTAGACAAAGTCAGTCAAATAGCTAGTATGTTTAATAAAAGTATCAGTAAGATTCAAAATATATCACTGCAATGATTTAAAATATTTTTACATATATAAAATTAATTAGATTAACTTTAACATTGGTCTTTAAATGGATAAGAAGAATTAATGATGAAACTAGTCGATATTAAAGTTACTATATTTACAATTCTTCATACGTATTGTAAATCGATAAACATAATGAGAATGTGTAAATGTAAACTTTTACCTTTTGAGTTACCAATATTTCTTTAATTAAATCATAGCTTATATATATTTGTGTTTATAATTTCGTCAAAGATGTTATAAAGTAAAAAAATATAAATAATGTAATCTCTAATATTTTTAATACAGAAAAATATTTATCTTAAAAATTTAGAAGATATATGAGATTTACTAGCTGAAGTATAGAATTCAGCTATGAATATGATTTATTACATCGTTATGTAATGTTAATACTAAGATTTTGTGATTAGAAATGAGGTGTAATAATTTTGTTTGTTTACGTGAAGAATACTATAATTAAATAGTTACTATGTATAAAAATATAGCAGTTTCAGTATAATGTGTATTATCTAATAACCAAATAACAACAATCAATAAAGACATGATATCGCTCTATCATCAACGCATAATATGTAACACTCACAAACATAAACAACGTAGTACAAAGAAGGCCGCGCCGGGACGCAGCTACGCGCCGCGCGGGGAGCGCATGTAAACAAACAACTTGGATATCGCAGTATGAATAACGCAACCATCGCGTCCGCTGCTCATTCTGTCGCGATCTACCGCCCGCGTTGCACGCAACCATGATCGACTACGCGCGCCCCTGCGAGCCGAACATGTGCGATTTCTACACCCCCATGCCACCGGCGTCGGCGCGCCTCGACGACTTTCAAGTATTCAAAAAGGGCAACGCCTCTTATATCTACGGGAACTATTATAACAACTACGATGTTTATTCTGAACCTGAAATGGATACTACTGCAAATGTTTACCACACTCTTGTCAGCTCCCGCGAATACCGACATGAGGACTGGAAATCCAAAGTTATGGTCGACTGGACGGATGATGACACCGTGTCCTGGCTCATCGAATGTGCTGTTTCACAGGGATTCTGCGAATACGATGTACCTTTCTACAACTTTAAAGTGTCTGGAATGGAATTGAGGAATATGAGACGAGACGAAGTTATACAAAGGATGGCCCATCCCAACGTTGATCCTAATTTATCAAGAAAAATAGGTGAAATTATTTTTGATAAGATGCAAGCTCGTCTCAATGAAGAGATTCAGCGACAAACGTCAGTATTCAGATATGCAGAGAGTGATCTTTATACACACCACGAAACAGTGCCGTCAGTGTTAGATTTGGATAAGCATAGGTTATATACCTCGGACTATAAGCCGAACGACATTAGTTTGCTACCAGCGTCCGATTCCAGTGATGATGCAGAGGATACCTTCCGTACTTCTGCGTCGGCATCACCGGTATTCTCGTACGGCAGTGATAGCAAATCAGGAGATGAAGAGGAAAAAAGAAAAATGTCCAAGAGACCACCGGGACGACCGAAAGGAAGCGGCAAGAATAGATTCAAGCGTCCTCGCAGTGTGTCTGTTCCAGAGTTTCTGAGGAATCTTTTGTTTGACGAGAAGTATTGTCCTTCTATCATCAAATGGGAAGACCATACACAAGGGAAGTTTAGGTAAGTTCAAAATTTATTAATTGTTAGCTATTGTTAATTGTAATAAGTCGTTTGTCGTGACTTGGAGGTGTGTTGTCGGTCGCATCTCGTACATTTGTCTCATACATAATTTATCATGTCCCTGGCACGTGGACTAACTCATACCTATAAAGCGATTTACAGCTACGATTCTAAGGCTTGTTAATAGGTATTGGTAATTACCCTCGAAAGGCTTACTTTAGTTGTATTGTCTTATGCATGCATATAAATATACAACTCTACATTGTTTGAAGCATAATATACAATATAATATCCCATACATAACATCGTGAATTCATAATAAGGAACTTATATTCCTTATTATGAATTCACGGTATTCAATTGAAATGCTTAAATACAAAGGTAACATACCGTTATGTTACCATAAAATGATTTAAATTTTTACCTTACATTAAAGAAAATGTACATATTTAATTGGATCTCATGTAGCACAACACCAAAACACAATCCAAAGATGCTTGCTTGAGTAATTTTACAGCATTTCATTGAAAAATTTTAAACCAACCTATATATGTATATATCTCATAATTCTTTTCCCGTTCCAATTCTGAGGAGTTTCAAATAATTCTCTCTTAAGAGTCTGCGATGAGAATTTTTAATTGCAATTATGGCTAACAATTAGATCAGTTGCAACTGCGCAGTCTTGTATAAGTTATGGTAATCGTGTAGATATATTATCTCATGTTTAGAAAATTAAATAGTATTACCGATTTGGTCAATGTAGAACCTCGCAATATTGAATATAATTGATTAAAATAATTGATATTTTTATGGAATCACATGCTACATCCCTAATAATAAAACAGACAAAATTATATATAAGAATATTGAAATATATTAATTGATTCAATATATTTAAATTTAATTACTAGCTATTAATATAATATCAATATAATATAAATAATAAATAAAATTACAACAGAAAAAAAATCATTCTACGACTCAAGAAAAAATATTGAGATGAAGAATGTAAGCGTTGATTCAAAGGTTTTTGTGGCAACAAACGAGTTTGCATTTTATTACTTAAAGTTCACAAACGTCTTCAGATATGACCTTCGTTTTCAAGAATCCAAATAAAACCGCATCAACTTTGCAAAGTGACTTTGTAATGCTGTACGGTCGTCTGGAACCCACACTTAGGAACTAACTCATATTACCCTTTATTTAGATATTACTAAAATATATTTACTAACTTAAACTTCTTTAAAAAAAAACCTAATAGGCCTAAATGTGATTATCCTCATTAACTATTTTGGGCTGTTTTTTTTAAAGGCAATTTCGAATATTTTGTTTTGGCTCTATGAAAGTATATCTAGAATTTAGTCCTGAATATACTTTGAGATCAATATATGCATATCTAATCACCTATTCTCATGTTGCGGTAGGTTGTTCTATTATTGATAAGATCACGCTTGTCATTCGCACTATAATATTACGATCATTAAATACGATGACTCTCTACAATGCTGCTAAACATTGTTGACGATTTTACCTCTAACATGAACAAGTTAACTTACGTGTCATACAAACTGAGTAACTTTATTTCCGTTCTCAAATTCTATATTAAGATTCTATAATTAGTATTTTTGACAATTCGATTCTCATTATAATATAAAGTGTTACGATTTTCGAAAACTTCAACACATTAAATTATGTAGTCAATGTCTTTACAGTCATCACCACATGTTTTTATGTGTTACCTTCACCTTGCTGGTAGCTTCGACCTTGTTTTGTTTCACAGGTTAAATTGCAATTTTAAATTCACTCCTTTTACTCTTATTTTATATACAAATAAGATCTATTTTCCCCTGAAGTGTTTTCGAATACTCGTTGATAGTTCAATCATTATTAATAAGTCTTGGCAATTACAGTGACCTTTATTATTTAACTTTAGGTCTGCATTTTTATTAGTTGAAGTCTTAAAAAATAACATGTAGTACGAGTTGCTTAAAAGTATTTTATATACTTTGAACACATTCCATTTCTCAGAATAGAGATTATTGTAATTATTTTGATGATTAAATGATTATAAACAATAAAAAACATAATATATGGGTTATAATACCTTATTGATAACACAGTAGTCTTTCTCACGAGGATAATATAATTGATTTCTAGGTCAGTGACTAAAAGTGGAAGATTTAACGAGCAATACTTTATTTACTTTAGTAACGTATAATAAATTTTGCTTTGATAAATGAGAAATAATAAAAAACACAGGTATAACATAGACACAAAATAAAAAAGATATTCAACCGAGTCAGTCTGAAACGACTTATAAATATGATTTAGCAGTTTAGTAGAGATTTTATCTCTTGTAATCCAGATGTAAAGTGTATTCCTTTCGCGTTTTAGCAGTTATTTTCATTAGATATACAACAATTCTTGGTTTATAATAAGATATGATATCTTTCTATCATCTCACTTATATAATATTATAATATACTATATTTTCAAAAACATGTACAAGCTAGTACGATGAAGGCAGGATCAATTTCCGAAATCGGCGTACGCGCATCGCGGGGAGCACTTAAATAAACAATTTGACAATATCGCACTATGAGTAAGGCGGTTATCGCGCCGGCCACTCATTCTGTCGCGATCAGTCGAGATGGACATGTGCGACCCCTATGTGTCCACGCTACCGGCATCCGCGCTCCGCGACCACTTCACAGCATACGGACAAACTAACAACAATATTAACTATTGTAACAAGAATGATGCCCATTCTGAAATTGAAATGAAAACTACTTCAAATCCTTACTACGATCTGGTCAGCTCCCGTCAATACCGACACGAGGACTGGAAATCTAAATCTGTGAAAGATTGGACGGATGATGACACCGTGTCCTGGCTCATCGAATACACCGTATCACAAGGATTCAGCGAATGTGATGTTCCCTTTTATAATTTTAAAGTGTCTGGAATTGAACTAAGTAACATGAAACGAGACGAAGTTATAAAAAGAATGGCACATCCCAACGTTGATCAACATTTATCTATAAAAATAGCTGATAGAATTTTTATAAAACTTCAAGGTCTCTCTGATAATATTCAACGACAATCTTCGCTATTCTCAAATACGGAATATGATCCTTACAAGCAACGTGAAAGTAGGCAGTCGGTGTTAGACTTGGATGAATATCGGCAACGAACTGCCTCGGACTACCAAGATGCTAGTTTGCTACCAGCATTGGAATTCAAAGGCTCCGAGGACAGTATCAGTACTTCGTCATCATCCCTTTTCTCATACAGTAACACTAACAAATCAATGAATGAGGAAGATAGAAACAAAATGACTAAAAAATCAGTGGGACGACCGAAAGGTAGCGGTAAGAATAATATCAAGCGTCCTCGGAACGTATACATTCCCGAGTTTCTCTGGAATCTTTTGTTGGACGAAAAGTACCGTGATATAATCGACTGGAAAGACTATTCACAACTGAAGTTTAGGTAAGAATGAATCGCGTGTTCAATAATTTTCACCATGTTTTTAAGAAACATTCAAGTCATATCATATGATGATTATAAATGTTTATTTGTTATACTCTTCCGATTTCCCAGTCCTAATCTCAATGCATATATTGATGAAAGATATAAAGATAGCGGTTTTTATTATACGGTATTATTTATATTTAAGGTGTTTATCATGATTGGTTAGTATTCTGTTTTCTTTCAAACTTTTTCCTTATGTTTTTTAAAGCAATATAAATCAATATACCTTATCTATCTCTACCATAGTGTACTTTTGAATTTGAAACACGTATAACTTGGCATTTCATACATCCGATAAATTAAAGCAAACTGCGAAGGAAAATAAGTTAAATTAAACGTTCAGGTATCCTTTGGCTATACGAGCTCACTAATAATCATGTGTCTATTATTAATGTTATTATCAATAGTGAATAAAATAAATTTACCTATAATTAATTGTATAGGTACGATTTACATTGGTGTTGTATTGTAGTGAGTTAGACGGGATGCAAAGCTAGTTTGTAGGGCGGCGCCCTGCATCGTATAGATTTTTTCTCGTTGGCACGCACTCTCAAGGCCGAAGTACTGTGGCGTTTCGCTATACTTCCAAGAAATATCTATAAAAGACTAATTATTTATTAGACTACATACTATTGTATGTAACATTATTTTTAATAGATAATTTTTGAGAGTTTATCCCAAGAAATGTTTTGTGTTAAAAATTAAAAGATATTGTGATAGAAACAAAGTGAATTCACATATAACGATTTTGTCTTTGAATGTAGTTTATTAGTTTTATTATAAATTAGTTAAGTTTTTTATACCAAATAACATTTTTCAAGAAACGTTATTTTATACCTACCATAAATTATAAACGAACCAAAAAAATGAAAAGAAAAATGCGCTCGAACACCGACAAAAATAAACGCGGTGGCCCCGCCGTTGTCATGGCAACTCCCGGGAAGCATCTAGACACGTGTCGCAGCTTCCGATTTTTTCTCGCATTTTTCTCCCTCTCCCCTCCTCCCCCTTGTACGCGCCTTAATTGCGTCTGTGAGAGTGTGGTCCGGGGAAATTAGAGCAAGGATAGCTGTAGCACAGAGGCAGCAATTAATTATAAAGAACAATCGAAATTAAATACAATAAAAAGACTAATGATTAAAATACATACAAAAAAAGACTAATTAGTTTTTCTTATTATGAATTGGCTAATATAAATTGCCTATTTAAAGAATTAAAACGACTAATACACATTAATACTGATATCTGCATGGACCATTTGACCTCATTGATAATCATATTATACATACATTAAAATAACACACTATGTCCACCCATCACATAATTGATATTAAATGTATTCTGGTAAAATTAACTAAAAATATATATAATAAAGAAACAAATAACCTTCTGTAACAAAGTGCTCTGTGGCACGCTTGCACCAAAGTCCCTGTAACATTTCTTTTTCGTGAAAATCTATTTATAACTAGGGCAGCCTCGTGTTCTTTGTACTCATTCCATTATCATCTCTAAATCCTCGGTATAAGGTTCAAAATCGTTCATTATTTGAAAATGTGCGTAGATGGCAGTATTATATATATATTTTTTTCTCATAGTGGCTCTATTATATTGATTAGTAAGACTCCCTCTTCCGGGTCGAGCGTCTTTTGCGAATTCTCTCCACTTTCCTTTGTTTTTCGCAGTTTCTTAGCTGTGATGTATGTGAATGAAAAATTCAGGAACCTCTATATAATTCTACTGAAGTAGTTCTTTCTAATTTCATTTATTATATACGATGTACGCATACTGATTTAGTTTTGACGAAAAAAGTATTTCAATTTCCTTAAAAGATACTTTCACTTTACACTCATTTCCTTTAAATAATAACTAATCTAAATATAATCAGTTAAAAAAATACTCCGTTTTGAGAAACTTATCAAGACTAATAAGTATTCACATTTATTTCAGTTTAGTTTCATATAAATTAAAATGGGAATACTTTTATCTGGAAAGAATCACATTTTTATTATTTCAACTCTTTATTAAAATTAATCAATATTAATTTTTATCGCAGCTTCGTTCGACATGACAATTAATCTCCGAGAATTGGAAATTAAAAGATACGAAGACGACAATCACGATATGTCAGAGATATTTATATTTT
Organism: Melinaea marsaeus rileyi; assembly: GCA_918358865.1. Taxonomy (NCBI): domain Eukaryota; kingdom Metazoa; phylum Arthropoda; class Insecta; order Lepidoptera; family Nymphalidae; genus Melinaea; species Melinaea marsaeus. The sequence goes on along the minus strand of OU911095.1, from coordinate 7,805,128 downwards.
TCGCAACCACACAAGATACCGTCACCATTGAATTATTACAACTTACCAAATCATCGTGCATTTAATATACAAACAGAAACACATAGGATGTCATAAGAAATGCATTACAAATTAAATAAGTTTCGATCTCTTCAAAAAGTGTAGGTATATCTATTTAGTTGTAATTTCAACACAACATTAAACATGAAGTGCTTAATTAAAACTCAACACCGAGTCATAATACAATAATTTTCATAATGTTTTGTTGCATTACATGAATAGTTCGAAGAAGCTTTAAAATAAAGTCAACAATTTGCACGCTGGGATTTCCCCGCGGCTGTTACGCACACTAACAAACAACTACATATATAAACAACATACAAACTGGATTTCTACTCACACACTCGAATATTCATGATGTATTGATACGTACACACAACACTCATAATACTCACACATACGTATTAACACCCACACCGATTCGTTGGCTATGACGCGAGTGCTTGTAAATATTCAACTCGGGATATATTACGAAAGGCCAATCCCAACGTCACGAGTTCCTAATGTTGTGTTAGTGATAATCCGTTCACAAATTTGTTTTTTATAATCAATAAATGCAAATTTTAATATCAAAATTAAAATAATAAAGCATAATATATTAAAATATTATGTTAATTACAATATGTATTCGTATATTAAACATTTAATAATAGTATTACTATAATTTAAGGTGATTTTCTATCTATACATCATTACAGCACACTTGTACAGTATTTCACGCACTCATTGACATGTGCATAACGCTCACGCTTGTCTCTATTTCGGGAGATAATTAACTTTAATATCTTTTAAATGGTTTTTGATGTGTCTTAAAAGGAAATTAATTTTATCAAACATATTTTTTACATCTTTCATTCACGTTCAATAATTATTTTTTTAACAAACTTATCTGGAAGTCAATAATTTTGTTGCGTAATTAAATAGTTGTATAAATTGTAATTTTGTGATAGATTAACAGCCGTTCTAAGATTATACCGCGGGAAGTCGTTAGCAGATATATGTATATAATATAATCGCTCAAAACTATTATGTGATACTCTTATCAAATAGTGTCAACAACGCGCCGAGTAATCTATTAACAGTTACAGAATAGTCATACTTAATTCTATAGAAATAAGTATCACAATAGATTAAATTGTTTGAACCTTGATTTCGTTATAGAGATCAGAATGACTCGTTTTTACAGAATAATAATAATAATAATAATATTGTACTCTTTATTGTGACAGAGGTTTTCACCAAAGTTGCCTGTGCGCGTAGTTTCCTCTATTTCTGTGAAGTAAAAATAAGTCTCCTGTGTTTCTGAGAAACGACCAAAATTATATATAAGTCATCCCGAGGCGGTGACGTCACAGATATCCCGAATACCAGATAAAGATTTCACCGATGCCCACCATTAATCCTTTTTGTATCGACTATCGATAAATGATACGCGAGTAAGCAGATAGCAATTATCATGTGCGAGTGAGATAGCATGAGGATAACGTGAAATATATCTCGTGCAAAAAAGTTGGCGAGTACGAGGCACGTGCAAAAAACACTTACTGCATTCAGAACAGATGCTAAAGTTGAATGAATGTGGACAAGTTTTAGCAAGAACGTTCGTGGCTTCTACCTTTTTGAAATCAGAATGTGAAAGAGCTTAATATGATTTAAGCTTAATGAGATTTTATTCTTATTGACTATTAGAATACAGCAACCTTTGTTGGGTTTACCTCATATTTAAGTCGCAACACCGTTAAAAGTTAATAAATAACATCGTTTAGTATCCAACTCTATACTCATAAAAATATATTTGTATTCGTTGCTTATACATTCATTTTTTTGCCCTCAAAATATCTGAACGCCTTTCGATTCTCATTTTTATTACCAAATTTATTTCTCCGAATCAATTAAGACTTTCAAATAAGTTTTTTCTATAAAAAAGTTTTTAATATACCTTTTAATGATATATATAATTTTGTTATTTATAAAAAGAAATATGTTATCATCTTTGTCGTTTCTATTAGTTATAATCACTTGCTTCAGTCTTGTTTTTTCGCGATACTTTTCTCGGTAATAAGTCGTGGCACGATGATTCAGAACGCGAGAAATATATCACGTTTTTTTTTATTATTTATATCTATAAATATGATCTTATCTGATTGTGAATTCAGTGAAGTAACAATTTCCTGAATAATAAAAATTATCTTACCATTATAAATTAGATATTATTTTTATCAGCTGTAATTTGGGAAAACCACGATTTAATCTTATTTATTTTTAATTACTTCATCACAGATAAATATGGATTGGAGATAAAATTAGTCCACGAGTGTCCAAAATAATATTGACTAAAATTTAATTCAACTGCAAAACAAGTTTTTAATGTTGTAAATTGAGCTTTAGATCATATTGACAAAGTTTAATTTGGATTGACAATGATTATAGGACTATTTAGACTAAACAAATATTTGTATTTGGAAAAATATGTCATTAATAAAAATTAATAATTTTAATAATTTTTTTTGTATACACTTTCTACCTGTTAATTATTGAGTAAACCACCTAAAAATATTATAAATATATGTTATTGTTATGATATATTCATTATTTAGTTGCAAACAGAAATAACATACCTATTAGGATTGTTTTTATCAACAATTCAGAGTTTAAATATATGCAAGATCTACGAGTTCTATGAACTGCGAGTGTAAACAAAATTCACCTATGAGTTGATAATTAAATCCGTCTGCATAATATTATTAGCATTAACATTAATATTCCAATAACTTTTTGCAGACTAATTTATCTATATGGCTATCATATATTTGGTTATTTACAAATATATTGTAAACGTTTTTATTCAAAATCCTTTATAAACTAGTTTACAAATTCATACAACATTAATATCTATAAATTAGCATAATCTTAAACAAGGTCACGTAATTATCAGAGGGACTTTACTTTTTAAGTGAGTAATATCTTGTTACTATGCATTCCGTGTAACCTTAATATATCTCAGAAGGCTGTGCTTCCCCTTAACCGTTAACAGTTTCTTACCATTGATATTTGTAAACAAAACACGTATTTTTAAGTCCCACCAGATTGCCTTCATACTAGACTTAGTATTTTGCAATGACCATACTTCAATGGATTTCATTATTAATATGTATTGCACTCTGAGTTTAGTCTTACTATGAAATGTTATTCTTTAACTTTCGTCGGCTCTTCTATAGTCAAGGTGTTAGGTTTAAAAGTTAAGAAAGCTTGAAAAATTTTCATTAATATCAAAATTGGAATTCAAGTGTTCTGGAAATGAAAGGAATGCGAATACGTTTCGTATCTCCTGCATCCTGTTTTCTGTTCCTTGGACGACAGACAAATGCGGTCAAGTGTAGAGTGTCCATGTTTTACCGAGGACAATGACTTTACATGACATTTCCTTTGCTACAAAGCTCGTGACGTCATACTATTAGAAAACGTATACATGTTGTGTTGGAATAATTTATGTGTGTACCGAAAAATGTAATCCCCAAGTAGGTAGGCCGCTTTAACACTAAACCTACCAAGTACCAGTCAAATTGACCGTTCTTAAACTTTTGTAAAACTTACACATTTTAAGCGTTGTAATATCGTTATCAAACTACATGACAATTCTGAGAATACGCATATAATATTTTCTACACTCCTTACTTTTAGTTATTTCCATTATTACCTGTGTTATATAATAAAATAACTTTTAATTACCGGTCAATATGACGGCGTGCGGTAGGAACAGGTATACAAGAATGGTCGGTAGGTTTAGTGTTAATATTGAATATGTTATAATTGAATATCTCTATATAAGTGCGTAGTTGTGTTGTTAATTGTAATACATACTTATTAGATACTCACAGTCGGTCGGTGGCGCGTCTCGGATGCATTTATGTATTACCGAGTCACGTTTCAGCTCATTCTTTGATATGTAAATAATCAGTCATTAAAATAGTAATATTATTTTCTTAAGCTTTACTTTGTATCTTGGCTTGGTGCTGTTTTCGCTGTTGTATAACTTGACATTAACATAACTTATATTTTAATGATTAAACAAAAAAAAATGTCAGACATAATTCAAACCAAAACATCCGTTATGTATAATCAAAACATAAAAATATAACATAACAAAAAAATATCCGATAATTTTTAACAAAAACAAGAATTATAGATAATAAAAATAATTTCATACAACTTCATAACAACAAATTCAGTAACACTCCTTTGGCCCAAAATAAAAATAAATATACAAAGAACAAAATTTTAAAGTCGTTGCATGCCCGTCGCGTGTGTCAGAGACAGGTCGAGGAGCCGTGCGGTCAACAATATCAATTCGTAATGAATCATCATTACACAAGACGTATAGCGTGTATATTTGACATTAAAAACAAATTTACTAATGCGGATACACTTTACACAACCCTCTTCAGAGTTTAGGTGTCCCTTGCTTTTAGTTTATTGTAATATTCCCGGCTCGGTTACAAACAATCGCCAAAATAACTTTTAAATTATTTTAAAGTTTCTTCGTGACATAGTTTTATTTAATGGATTCACCAACCTTCAATTGAACAGCATGTAATATGTTCTGACACTAATGTAATAAATATAACTTTATAGTCAAATAAAGTAAACCATGAATAAAAATATATAGACGTTTTAAGGTCCTCAAGCGTTTTATTCACACTACGCGACCTCCATAAAGCACCTTTGTTATGAGGCGGCGAGGTCGACCGCGGGGTGACTTTAACGAGCCTTGCGAAAGAAGATGCAACCTCCACCTACGAAACAACTAAAGTAGGACGCATTTAAGCTAAGGAACTTTCTACACTCTATATATAATAGATAACTTATGTCATACATACATATACTATTATATTTATATACTCGTATGTGAAATTATCCGTTTAAAAGATGAGGAGGAAGGTTTACGGTTGAGTTTTCTAAGAGATATATATTATTAATAGATGTAAGTTGCCTATTTCTTGGTACTATTGACGTGGTACTTAGAACTTAAGGTAAATAATAAAGTAATGTTAATTGATATAACTCGTAAAATTTTAACGACTGTGACATTATGCATTGCAATAATCATATAAATATTCAACTGATATATGTGATATGGGGTATGGTTGGCTCTCATTAAAATGAACTTAGTATTGATCACATGATAAGTGAAATGTAAAAGCAAAGCCCCAGGCAGTGGCTAGTCGAGCGGTGGCCGAGGTCGGGGCCCGGCCTTGCCGAGTATCGTGCCATCAGCTGGGCCAAGGAGTCCTACGTGACGCGCATCCTAACGTCCTTTATGGCTGACAACCTTTAAATAATTCCGTAATGGCATGTTTCAAACAACTTTATTGTAGAGAGCATGAGTTCACTGAATGTCACAGGTTTTAAGGACCCAAAACGATCAAACCATAACTCCGAATTGTAAAGATTGAAGTATTTATCTAGTGAGGATAGTTGCGTCTGAAGAAGATGTGGCTTATAAAATTTATATTTTATTAATTTCTCCTGCATTATTAAGTTATCTAGCATTGAGCTTGTAAGGTCAATAATGAGTTAAACAATTTGATTGCAAAGCAAATAGTGTATTAATAGTTAATAGACTGTTAATTCACAGTAAGCCATGAGGTTGACATTGGACTGTTTGTATTGACTGTGTTTACTTCATTAACTATATAATTATATCTATTGAACGATGACAACTGTTAGTTGAAGCTGAACTAGTGCAATAATTATTTGGTTATATGCTGCTTAAGAATGAGGTTATAATAATATATCACAGCCTACTTAAATAATTCACTGTTACAATCATATCTAATAGCCAAGTAAGTGACTTAGTAGTCTTATTCTTACTTATTGTGTGATTTTAATAGTTTATTTGCAATTTTTTTATATTCTTAAACAAATAAAACTGCCATGTGTGAATCATACATCCAAGTATTTTTAAGTTAAAGTACCAAGAGAAACCCTAAACTAATGCCACTAGAGGCGGAGTATCTTAACCTTATAGCGATACATAGATCCCAAAATTTTATGATAAATCAGTTGGCGGTATGTCTTTCATAAATATATAATCTTATTTACGGATAAACAAGCGATTTGCCACTGTCTGAAGCGATATTCATTCTAAGGCAAGGTCGTGCAACGCTTGAGCACGTCATACATTGTATTACCATGGCATCTGTGATAACCATATTGATAATCGCGAATAATTTATCAAAAAAAAAATAGACAACTTGATAACATTTATTAGATGTACGATATTATGTAATAAGTTGTATGGATTTCATGCAACAAAGGAAAGCGAAGATATTTTAATAATAATATAAAACGGTGTGCAAAATGGCTCTGGCGAATGTAAAAAAATTTTAAAAACTAAATGTAATAAATGAACAATGTGTGTCGGTCACGTTGGCAGTGGAGCTGATAATGGCGGCTACAAGTAATCCTTGACTCCGATCACAATTATCTGGACATTCTGCATCACTTGACACCGTTGCTTGCAAACTCGCTCCGACCGTCGCTATATACGTCGAGTAGAGGAGAATTTATTTAATGACCGGCAAATTATATGAGGGTATGTTATTAGATGCAGGTTGAACTTGACTTAATTAAGATTACTTCAATATCGATATCTTGTAAGATTACAATATTTATTATATTTAATTATTAATATAATAATAATAATAATCTTAAGACTATATCGCCTGGCGCGAACTACGTTTTTCAAAGACTATTCATCGTTTTAAGTGTTAAAGTAATATGCATTGTTATAAAGCAAAATACAACGCAAAGATATTATTTGAATATATATTTACACATATTATGTCTTTATTAGCTTTCTTACGATATATTCACTAACAATATTTAGATTTAGGAACAAGATAGAAATGTACTAATCAGCTATAAATCTGTAACGCTTTAGTTAATATAAAAAAGGGCATTGATAAAAGTAAAGAGAATGGTTGCGTGAACGTAATTACTATTGGTATAACTACGCCCTTGCACATTGCATCCGAACCTTGAATTAAAAATAATCGGAAAAGAAAATTTCTATGCCATAGAAATAAATCAAGCCAAGTTCAAATCAATATCTAGGTCAAGAAAAGTAGGTGCTGACAATTACTGCACTTTCACAATAATACCGTTTACAAAGAGTTATTGGAATCTTCTCAAAACTAACTCAACTGTTAAAACATTTTATATATTATTAAACGGAACTATCTTCTTTACAGGTTTATCAAACCGGATGAAGTAGCTAAGTTGTGGGGTCAGATGAAACAAAATGAAAACATGACCTTCGAGAAGTTCAGCAGAGCCATGCGATACCATTACCGCCAGAAGGTTCTTGTATCCGTTCCCACGGCACGACTCGTCTATCAGTTCGGCTGCAAGGGACCGGACTTCAGAACACAGAACCCAAACTTTGTCAAAGTTAAATCAGAAGTAGACCTCCAGGACATGTCTTACTCGTAGTTCAATTATATGATGTAAGGAATTGGAAAACGATGCTCATTGTTATGTTGAAGAAGGAATAAATTGAATGTTTATGGTAATATAAGACGAGCGCAACTCTCTCACTCTACAAGATAGAATTGTAGTTAAAAGAAATAAAGACAAAAGAAAGTTAAATTTAGATTAAAGATATAATGAGAAGTGAATTACCTCGCAGAATGGTTGTTGAATTATTTTCAGAGTTGAGAGTTGCGGTTGGTTAAGGTTGTATGGAGACGATAAGTTCGCGTAAGGTATTGTAGGAATAACGTAGCTCGGTGTCCGGTCTCGTCGATGGTTGTAATAGGATTTGATTGTTGGTTCGTTCCGTCAATTAAAAGGTTGTAAATCCAACTTGTTAAAGTGTCCATATTATTTTTTTAAGTGATTATAAAATTTTTACAAATGGTTTTTACCCACGTGAGATTTTGTGGTCAAAGTATTCAAGGTTGTTCAGAGTTACGAATTTTTGATAAGTATTTTTAATGTTTCGATCGTTGTTACCGTATGACTAAGGTTAGTTAGTGCGTAGTTCATTGTAGTTAGTATTTTAAAACATTCCGATTTTATTATTATTATTTTCAATATAATAAGATTTATTCGCGATTTCATAGACGTAGATGACGTTGCCATACTCATTAATTATTTCAAGGTACTTAATTATAATATTGTTGTAATAATTTTCATTTTTTATCATTAGATTAGAGTTTCAATGATTATTTATAATCACCTCTCAGTGTTAGATGTATTATAGGTTAATGGCATGAATGTGCAATACGACAAGTGTCAAGTGACAAGAGATGAAGATCTGTGCGCCAAAGATAACGTAGATGTAGGTTGAAGCATCGCTTCAATATGATGATATAAAATATAAAGTTTTTTTTCGACATTATAAATGTACTGTATAAATACTGTGAAATGACTCTCAGGCAATTGCTGTGATGTTAAGTAAAACCGTTTATTTATATATATATTTATTTATGTAAATAATAATACACTTATAACTAACACTTTATTGTTCTCAGTTATGAATAACTATATTATATTTTGATAACGTGATAACGTGAATTTCATATATTTTTTTTTAATTTAATAATATATTTTAAGGCAGATCGTTTTAGTATTAAACATTGTCAATTTTCAAGTTCAAGTACAAAAAATTTGTGTCCTTACATTTTTAGGATCGATGAAATATTTCAAGATATTCAGTATTCTGACGAATGTAGTTTAAGAACTTACATTATATTACATATTATATACTAGGTGTATATTAAATTTATGAACAAACAGTTCTCATATGTCACAACTAATAAAACATTTTTTTTTAATTACTAGGACTCGTTGATTTAGGACTAAATGCTGACGCAATCATTTAACATTAATTGTATTTTTAAGTTACTTTTACGAAGCAAAAGACATTACAAAAGTTAGATTATATAAAAGGAAATCTAAATAAAGATTTTCATTACCTTTATTTTGCAATATCTAATATATTTATACTTATTTCTGTTTTTTTTTACATAATAAGTTTTGTTAAATAGTTATTTAAATATATAGAAATGTAGTTTTAATTGAAATACAAATTATTTTAACTCGTACATTAGTATTAAGTGTCGTCATCACAATTCAATTATTTTTATTTTGATCCTTGGATCACGCAAGTGTTATTTATGTACATGATTTTATGAAATATAAAAGAAATATACGAATTATGAATGTGAAAATGTTATTTGATTGTTTCCTAAACCTCCCTCCTATGTAGACCCTATGGTACTTAATATTAATATAATAAATTATAAAATCCGAATCAACATACTTAACTTTCCTCTAAAATGATTTTATCTTTGTTAAATCATGTTATTTTTAAGTTGTAAAAATGATCTGTGTTTTTTTTTATTTTGTATCGATTTATGATTTATTATTTTATAATAATCATATATTCTTTATGCCTCTGTACAAATCGTTATTATATAAATTTATCACTACATTTTGTTATAGTGCATGTAGAAGAATCATAGTGAATGTGGAAAGTGGGAGTAAAAATTGTGCTTTGTAGATGAATTTCACATATTTAATTTCACCATTTCCTCCGTGATGTCGTACGAAACGACAGGGAATGGTTTTCCGGAGAGTGGGCAGCGGAATCCTCTGCATGCCATAACACATAATACCACCTGAAAGTAAAATAAACATCGGCTTTTTCTTTAAATTTGCTTTTTACAAAAATCTACACCTTAAAAATTGATGACTCAAGTAATATCATAATTTTTGTTATAAAATTTTCATATACTTTAGTTTTTTACAACTTGATTCGTAATGTAATAACCCATGATCTAAGCGAATGTTTGCCATCGCCAACCTGCCAAGCGTGGCGAATATTGCATATCCCTTCATGGATCGCGATCAGTGGGCGTCTATAAGCTGGTAAGAACAAAAATAAAATCATAAAGGATTTTTAATATACATGTTAGTACTAGTTGCCCAGTAATTTTATGGTAAAGAAACAGATTATTTAGGTTTTTGTTAATCATTTTTCGGATGTCCACAGAAACTTGAGCAAATACATACCGTGAAAGAATTTCAATAACGTTTAATTCTTTCAGTTAGGGTTTCATCTTCCAAACTTAAATAACAAATATAATTATTGTAAACCTAAATAAGGTATTGTATTCTATGCAGAGTATCACGTCATGTCCTCATGTTGGGTAAATTAATTACAAATAATAATAACTTATAAGGAAAACCCTTATACGGTTTGGTGGATTACAATTAATAATTATATTTAAAATATACCAATCATCCTTGTACCTCCAAATAATTTTACTAAATATTTGTATGAAATACCATTATTTAATGTAATTTGGATATTGTGTTCAATACTCAATAATAGAACGAAACAAAATGCTTATTTTTTTAATTTTAAATATAATATATAGTACCTATAAAAATACTGACTCTTTTGCATGGTGAGGAACTCCATGGATATTTTTATACGTACATATAATAAATTTGGATCTGATCACTGTCTCTACATAAAAGATATTTGAAGATATCGTTAATGGGGGTATTTATTAGATAGATCACAAAAAATATTTTTAGAATTTTATGCTTTTGCTGTGCTCTGTGCTTTTCAATCAATCAAACTAAAGTTTTTTTTTTAAAGTCGCGCAGTCTTTTATAAAGGTAGTATAATAAATACAGTCGGTATATAGTTATAAAGGATCTACAATAAAATCGCTTTTGTTTACAATAGTTTATATTTTTCCCTTAAATATAATATAAGAATATAATAAAATCTGTATAGATTAGAACGAATCGATACGGGGCTGTGGCGTGGTGTCGGTGTGGCGCTGTTTTTTTATATATTACTAGCGTCATCTATTAGTACTAAAAATAAATTAAGTTCATTTTTTGAACGATAGATGTCACTTTTGGGAAAATTAGGAAGAAAATTCGTGACTAGAAAGAAACCGTAAACAGATACTTTCTTCAGTTATTAGTTATTAGTATTCAGCTAACATAAAACTTATTAAAATATTAAAACTGTTTCATAATTGAATGTTTTAATTAGAAAAACAAAACAATATTTTTAAGTGACATCTATAGGAATCGAGACAGATAACGTTACAAGTCAAGGTACCGGTGCAATTGGTAATGAGTTTCTTATTATTCTAACAGATGGTACTGATGCAAAAAAATTAAAAAGAATCTGAAATGAAACCAAAGTAATAATATATGAGTAATATACGATGTAAAATGAAATAAAAATAAATTGTCTTTTACTAATTATAACACATTCTTCAAGCGCTTTATGTTATTAAAAGACCTTTTTTTTCATTACTCAAACAAAAAAAGTAATCTTGGTACTATTTTACAGATGCTGACCGACTTCTATCACAGTGCCCCCGTGACGGTTTAATTAGCTGTAATGTGATAAATGTTGATGTCTGAGGAGTGTAGGTTTCTCACCTCAATCAAATCGATCAGGTTTGTACGAGCTGCAATTTTATTTCTTATAGTTTTAATCTACCAATAAAATTGGTATTAAACAAGAAGTTCAAAAACACAACTGAAAATGGTTTTGTGGCTAGGAATTGTTGAATATAGAAAATATTTTTTCATTATGTTTGTAAATGTATAATTTGTACTCATTCTTAGATCACTCGTCATCACGTTACTACAATGTATGTGGATACATAACTGAGTGTAGCGGTTCTTTACCTTTTTCCATTATATCCTTAAAGTAAAGGTGTAATTAATAATAATAATAAGGTTACTTAAAGTCGCTTTTAATGTTAGTGTTAGTATCATAAAATATATTTGTTGTATTCGTGTTTACTAATTAGACTTACAAATTTAAACATCAAATATAAAAAAATGTGATTTTTTGCGTTCTAAACAGTCGTCAACTTACATATAGAGTTTTTGATATATTAAAATTCACTCAAAACCACATGAAACTACAAAAACTTTTTGTGGTTTTAATTATTGTAAAATTTAAAAATTATAAATATTTTGATCAAAGAAAAAGCAGATGAATTCACGGGTATTGAATAGTAATTTTAATATATAATTTAATTGATGCACAGACAAACAATCGCCTAGATCATGGATTATTACATTGTGAATCAAGTTGTAAAAAACGAAAGTATATGAAAATTTTATAACAAAAATTATGACTATTACTTGAGTCATACATTTATTTAAAGTGCAGATTTTTGTTTAAAAAAATTTAAAGAAAAAGCCGATTTTTATTTTACTTTATTTATTATTAACAGAGAGGATTACATAATAATATACACTATATGAAATGAATAATTACGACTTTTCTTTTGACAGCTAATATATTAAGAATATATGAAATTAATAATAAATAGGGTAAGATATAAAATAAAATAATCAACGTGATTTAAATTGCAGCCCGTGTCCACCCTTAAGGCGCAGATTAAATGACTCATTGCTGAGCTGCACCGGGATGTAGGTCTTCTTTGTTGGTGATAATTCAAAGTTCAGGAGGATCTGGTATATCATCACCTTGACCTCGCAGAGAGCGAAGCGGGAGCCTGAGAAAATAAATTCAGTTCTAAAAAAATTAACTAAACAATTTATTAAAATACTAGGAACTAGATTTAGTAGATAGTCTATTAGAAAGATAGATACATGTGTACATTGCAAAAAGTATTGACTTCGAATATTATTTGAAGAGTAAGGTCAAACCTTAAAATCCTCCAGTGGTTTAACAATCTAAAATATTTTTAGGGATATAAAAAAAGCTATGATCAGTTAGAAAAACGATAATTTAATTATAATTTAATAAAAGTTTAGACAGGAAACCTAAATTCACTTTTAATGTTTATAAAGGATAAAATATTATGGCTGGAGCTAGATCTGAAAGTAACAGTAAGCTGTAAAAATAAAGCTCAATGGTTTTATACATTTTAACACAAATAAAAAAATTGACTTTTACCAATACAATTCCTGGGTCCGAGTCCGAAGGGCATGTAGGCCGCAAGGTTGATGAGGTGCCGGTTTTCTTCAGAAAAACGATCAGGATCGAACTTATTTGGATTTGGGAAGTATTGTGGGTCACGATGAATGGTCCATGTTGGAACGCTCAAGCTTTCGCCTTTGTGAATCTGAATTTTAAATACTAAAGTGAACGAAACAATTTATGCATTTATATAGGATATTAAACCAAAACTAAACGTCGAGTCTTTGGTCTATTGGATAACAAACTTGTAACCATGAAATAATACTCACAGTTCGAGGATTTAATTATACGATTTTAATAATATTAAAAACTGCACTAAAGCAACTTGTTTATGTATCATATCATTTCATGAACAATGGAAAGCGTTTAACGGTCATATCTTTTAAGTAATTAAACAAATACCTTTATACTTACAATAAAATCTTCAGTAGCTTTACTGTTGGGTTTGCCCAGGTTGTAGTCTTTGACACAGACCCTATCCAACACTAGGGCTGCCGGCCACAGCCTTAATACTTCTGTAAACATCAATTAAATAACTTCTTTATCTAATATTAATTTCTTAACCTATAAAAAAGGGAAACAATACCTGATACAACCATGTCTAAATAGTTCAAGTTCTGAATCGAAGTAAAATCCAGCTTCCCGTCATGTTTGACATTATGCTCCTTGATTTCTTCGACGAGTCGATCCTGTACTTCTTTGTGCACCGCCAGCTCGTACAGCGTGAAAGACGTCACAGTCGATATCGTCTCGAAGGCGGTGATAAAGAATAAGACTGCTTGAGCGATAAGGTCGTTGTCGGACCACACTGTTAATTAATATTATTATGTTTAAATTATGATCAAATTATTGCATATTTCTTATATTTATTATTTGACTGATTATAAAAGTATTCACAACTATCGTTATATTTAGATTATTGGATTTGGACAACGTATTAAATGGATAATTTAATTTAATTTAACCGTGTATTATTATTATTATTATGTTATTTTTTGAATAATATATAGCGTATAAAATATATTAAAACTGAAGTGATAACTCCGTTTTATGTTTCTTCTCCTTGTTAGTTTTATTCAAGAATTTTGTAATGGATATATAAACTCTATAACTTCAACTAAATGAATAAATATGTTATATACAGTATAGTATATATATAATATTTATAGTTGACAAATAGTATTATATATAAGTTGTATGTTTAATAGGTATTATATATAATAGGTATTGTATAAATATATCTAATATAAATCTAATGTGGCAGTGTAAAATGACCTCTGTGTACAGTTTTCTTGCCAACATCCGACTCCTCCACTGTGGCAATGCCAACAGCAGCATCCGATTTTCCATTTGTGACATCTGAATCGTATGCTAGTCGACCTGTTGATAAAGAATACTTTTAGTTTTATTTTATGGCAGTTTTGCTTTTAGTGGATCCTGTTTATGCCATTGCTAAAAGTATTTATGACTTTTTGTCAATTTATTTATCTTTACACATCACAAATACATTTATATTTGAAGGCAAATTTGGCGGGTCGTTGTTATTTTGCTTAATAAATATTTAGATGCACCTTTCTTAGCTTCCATCAACAGATGAATCATGTCTGGTCGGATGATTTTGTTCTCTTCTCTATTCTTCATAGTGCCTTGTACGAGGTCGATAAAGAAGTTTGTGGTCTCTTCAGCAAAGAGCTTCAATTTCAGAACCTGTAAAATTATCATATAATAGTTTATTTTTATAATATTGCTTTTTCATTAAATTATTTATATATTTTAAATAAGATAGTAATAGGAAAAAGCAAGGAAGTATGAAAAAGTGCTGACGTGTTACGGTGACTAATATTTAGATTATATAATTTGAAAAATTAAAATCTTGACTAGGAAGTATAAATTTCAATATAAATAAATAAATTACCTGTTTAAGAGAACATGTTATTATTAGAACAGTGGTGTATAGCTGAGGATGTAATTTAATGCTGCTACGAGATAAAAAAAATAAAGGTAGAAACAGATGTTGATATGTAGTTAAAAGATTTTTAAAGTAGTTCCAACTAACGATGCTGAATTACCAGATTTTACGATGTTATAAAGTTAGTCAAAACCATTTAAATCGTTTTAAGTAGCTTATATTTCTAAAAAAGGGAGTGACTTTTTGAAAATAAAGTGCAAACCCACACGCAGAATAGCAAATAAAGTAATAATATTGCTGCAGGCAATTAAGAATAAAGTCCTTTTAATGCAAGTAATCAATTTAATCCCACTCTTTCAAAGACTAATGGACTTTTAAAGAGTCATAAAGAAGATAGTCCTTTAAGACCTAAGTGAGCCAGACAGTACAAACTATTTAGACATTTTATTTAAATCTTATTTAGACAAAACTTTAATTAACGTGAGTTATAAGAAAAATAAACATATTGAAATATGTGGATTTCAATATTGATTTCTGGTTGGGTGCTAGAATCGACATAAAACCAATAATAAATATTAGTAATGTCGAAAAGAATCACCTAAAAATTTCGTATGTCCTTCCAAAAAACTATGTTTTTAAAATATGAAACCATTTAAAATGATAGGTAATAAAACTTTGGAGTATTATTTACTTTAAGATATAATATTGTCAGAGACATAATG
This sequence comes from Melinaea marsaeus rileyi, assembly GCA_918358865.1. NCBI lineage: Eukaryota > Metazoa > Arthropoda > Insecta > Lepidoptera > Nymphalidae > Melinaea > Melinaea marsaeus. The sequence continues at coordinate 7,789,455 of OU911095.1, read as the reverse complement.
AATTTTTAGATATAGTATTAGAATAAGTACATAAATCACAATGTAAAGCTCACCTTAACCAGAAGAGGTGATGCAGAAATTAGAAAGAATAAGATCATTTGCTTTAGTTTGAAAGAGGACGCTGTTTTTCCCATCTCGAAGAACTTATTATCTTCGTTAGTGTGAGAGTCCACTTTGAGTCCAAATGCACATGAAGCAATCACGTCGTTAGCATATCTTGAGGTCAAGTCCTTGCAGTCGATTTCTACTGACCCATCTAAAATCATGATCTTAGGTTAACTAAATCTCTAAAATATTAAAAAAAAATATATGGGAAATTTAAGATACTAAATTTATGTATTTAAAATCCTATTGCTTACTATATCCCGCCAAAATTTTCTATAACAGTTTTTTTTAATATAGTGAATTAATTTCAATATTGTTAGTCATTAAATTGCCAATAAAAATAAAAAGATCTTTCAACGCACTTTCGGAATTTTTTATCTTGTTCTTCACCGCTTTAATCATCGTATCTCCCACTTCTTCCATGAACGGGATCATTTGTTTGATTTTAGAGCTCGTGAACGCCGGACTCAGAGTTGAGCGCATATCCTTCCATTCCTGACCTATAAAAGTTAGTAAGTTTATTCATTAACGTCAATGTGTACATGAAAAGTTTGATAATCAAGTTTTGTTATACTTTACAGCAAAAGGTTTAACCTGTTTTATAGACGTATTTACCTTTTAAAGAGAATAAATTTCTGGCAAATATAGGTTCTTGTTTATCATTGACAAGGGTACGGTGATCCAGAAAGTGTTCGAAGTCTTTAATCGTTACCTTTTTCGCTAATTCTATATCTCGTACCAAAACACAGGGCTTAGAGAACTCGAATCTGCCAATAAACCTGATAAAAATAAAAAAAAGTATATGTAATAGTTTTTTTTAAACCGGTGATTCAATACTAGCTTCGCTATATTTTTTTAGTGGAGATAACTAACGAACCAACCGGTTTACATAGACTTTATATTCACCTTTCTTCTGGAAATTCTTTATACATTGATTCAAAATGATTGCTAAAATGTTCCATGCGTAGAATAACCTTAAGCATATTGCCAAAGAAAGGAATAGGCGTTTGTTGTTTAACACCGAAAGCAGTAAACCTCGAGAAGATCTTTCGGTAATACAGTATCACCACCGCCAATAGAACAGCGAGCCATATTAAAATTATCATCTAAAACAAAAAAAAAATCTTTTTTAACATATGGTTATATGGTAAATTTAATTAGAATAGTTCTTAACGATAGTTGTTTGTCGAAAAAGACTGCTCATGGAAACATGGTAATTTTTATACCAATTTGTTAATTAACAATTGCAATATAGTATATAGTGACTCTTTAAAAACATATATATTAAATGAATGTAGTGATGAAAAATAAAGAGATTTGAGAATTTATGTTTGGTCTTAGAAGAATACTTTACAATTATCCTCAAACGTGTATGTGCACACAATAAATATAGTTTTTGAAAGGAGAGATTTTGAATACGATGTTAATATAACATGTAATTTATTAACGAATCAATAAATGCAATACTTACTCTACGCAATCCTTTAACTGAATCTAAAGATATAATTTATCTTGATGATTGTATTTTTTTACAATACAGTTTTTTATTCTACCTAATTCACGATTATTGGAATTATAATTATTTTTATGTTTATATTATATGTTAATATTTTATTGCAAAAATTTACATAAATAAAATATGTACAAAAGGCAGGCTTAATGCTAAAAAGGACTTTCGCTACCAGCCAATATATGATGGATGTAGAGGAGTACCAGTATGTAGGTATGCAAACAATATATATATATATATATATATTAAAATGTCGTAAAGAAAATTAAAATATATAGATAGCATATGTATATGAATGTATATACACATATATAAACATAGACGTATATACAAAATATGTAATGTATGTAAATTTAAGTATTGCACTCGTTAAAAAAGCTTTTTAACTTGACGTTTAAAAACGCCTCGTGAATATTCTTTTCTAATGGACTCGGGTAATAAATACCAAAGTCGAACTGTTGTTACACCGAACGAATTGAACAAAAAACTAGTCTGATGAAGGAGTACAGAGCGCGAAATTACTAGAAGATCGGAGAGTTCTTACTAGTATATTAAAAAGAATTTTCATTGAAGATGAAAATAAGTAGAAAGATTGAACAAGAGAGAAAAAAACATTACATAAATAAGGAGGCACAGAATTTTAAGATTTCCGCGTTCGCTTATTCGATGCCATTTAAGCTGCAATTTAAAGATAGAAACGTGATCGAATTTACATCAACCCAAAAAAAATTAAATTATAAAATAATTCATTGGTATCCAAATAGCACAGTGTCTTACTCCTTGTGTCATCATAGTCTTTGGTAGTTATAATAATTTCACTGAATGTAATTTGATATTAAAATGCAGACCGTAATATAGACGTAACACAGGGTGTAAGATATATACAATTTATATGATAGCTATTTAAAATGATCCTGCCTAATACGAGAGTTATAAAAATTACTCCAAAACTGTTGACTTGAAAAAGAAAGGTATAATAATGTTATCAAAAATCACATTCGGTAAAGAGTTTGCTTCGATTTTCGGCTTAAGGTGTCTAAATTAGTATCTGTTCAAGCATGCCAGTTAAAGAAGAAATTTCTGATGAAATGGAATTGACTGAAGTCAATTCCATTTCAACGCTCACGAAATGCATTTATATTGACACTGAAGTGTCAATATAAGTGCATGTCGTCAGCGCACAAATGGTATGGACAATCTAAGTGGAAAGTAACGCAGTTTACAAAGATAGACGATTAAGGTGATAAGATATCGTCTTGAGGGACACCAGCATGCACTTGCATGAATAACCTGCTGATGCCCTCGAACATATAAAGGAAACTACCTATTAGCAGAAACTGTGGACCGAGACAAAAAAGCCAGTAGAATCTTATTGTTAACAGCATTAAATGCGTTACTAAAGTCAATCAGTTACACTTTGGGATGCCACACCTTGTCTGATATCATCACCAAACTTTAACAATGCTGTAGTTGTGCTTTGTGTAGTGCAATATCCAGGTACTGTTGAAACATACAGAATGATACAGTATCAACATGGAAGAAGTCCAGACTTCTTTCATTTTGTATGACGAAAGTTTGTCAGGGCATTAAAGAGTAAAAACATCTCGTATGATGTATGTTGATTATTACAAAATAAGTGTTTATCTTGAGTTTGCTAGAGGTATCATAAGTATTTATTACACATTCTATCACTTTACCCATTATTATTAAGTCGTTATCTTATTTATCAAAGCCTTATATATATTTATTTAATAAAAAGATATCGCATTGACTCTAAGTTTATCTCTAAGTACCACATACATTAACACTTCATATAGATTATGAAGGGTCGGCATTAAATATTTAAATTTACTTATATGGAAAATTTATGAAAAGAATTATTAGAATCAGAAAAAGAAATCAAACAGAAAATACAACAAATGATCTTATAGTGATGAGAGACCAGATAGGCATCAAAGAAGCAGGAGAAGAATCCATACCGGGATTTTTTTAAATAAAAGTAGAAGCGCCATCGGATAAAAATTAAGATATTATAATATCTCTTACATAATGTACAAATGTATAATTTATAAAGGACGTACTCTTGAACACCCTATGATGCAGCGCACTGCCTAAAAATGTGTTTATCCGTTAAAAATTTCCAGAAGAGCCATAAGAAACACCACAACATTACCATTATAATAACAATATTCTAGAGATTTCTTTTTTTTTAAACTTCTTCTTTTCCAAAACTGCTAAAAGTAGTTGACTCCTATGTAAGTAGTAGTAGTATATAAAAATAAATATTAAAGAGCTTCTAAGCTCAATCAAAATAAAAATACAAAACGGTGTTAAAGAAGATAAGAAAGATAATAGAAATAAAAAGTAAAAAAAAATTTTTAAAAATCCTGAAATTATGAGAAAATCGAAAAAATGGATTTCATAATTGAGAAGCTCCAATGAAGTGAGAAAAAGGAGGATCAATTTAAGAATTAGTTATAAATTACTTCAACAACAAAAGCTGTTACTATAATTTATCGTGGTTATGTCGGAGACAGTCAAAAACTAAACTCAGATGCCAATAGCAATTATATTTGATTTATCAGAACAATTGAAAACCAAACATTTCCTAGACCATCATAGTAAATATAAAGAGACTTATGCAGAAGAAACAATATTCGAATAAGTGGTTACGATGACAACCAGAGTTTAGATGAGGTTGGGGGGGTGGGGGGAGGTTCAAAAACTTAAAATTAAAAATTTAATAATTGTCATAAATAAAACATCAAGGACCTAAAAAATAATTGATTACGAAATTGAATTTGAGATATTTGAAAAATAAATTAATATTATTAAAAAAAATCTAAATCTGTATGTTTTTTTATTCACTGACTGTCATTATATTTCTCTATTTAAAACTTAAAAAATTTACACTAAATATAAAATACAAATTAAACATTCTGCCAAAACAAGAAGTCTCCAATCCAAATAAATTATGTGCCCAATGAAGCGGACGGGAGTCAGCTAGTATGTGTATAGGTGGTATTAAGCTCTTTTTGTCTGAACGTACTGTTACAATACAAAATCAGTTTTGGTTTCAAAGTTATCTTTGAATATACGTGATATCCTCTATAGTATGTGGATGGTTCAAAGTCCAACCACACGATTAGACCACAATTGTCTTACAGTTATACAGAATTACTGAAAACTACAGTAATAAAGAATTCCATCGCAGTGGCACCTTTAGCAAACATTTTAACCTGAATAATAATTTACTGCATACAATTAAAAAGGCCTAGAATATCGTGAAGTACGAATCTCTTTAAAGCAAGTCGCTATTCTCATTCAATAATCATTTAGATAACCAAGCAATAAAATCAAATAAAGAAGTTTAATTTGCTCGTGAAAATAAAAAAAAAATAGTTACTACCACTTCGTTTACAATTGCTTCTCATTCTTTTTTTTTTTATGTTAGAGGAGGGCAAACGAGCTTGCGGGTCACCGTTGGTATGTGATCACCGCCGCCCATGAACTCTTGCAACATCCGAGGATTCAAAAGAGCGTTGCCGGCCTTGGAAATAGGAATATATGCCTTTTTGATATGATTTTCTAGTATTCTGTCGTTATTGCTAGAAAATCTTAAAAATAGATTTTACTTTTCCCCGAATTGAATCCTGGCATGGTAAAATATTTTACGATCCTAAAAATAAAGCATACCTCTGACTTAAGGGGGATAGTTGAGATTATTATCTAGGCAGTATATCCTGTTGCCAATTAATAAACGACTGATTTTAATGATTATAGCCTAAACTAAGAATTTTGAAGAACTTTTGAATATAGCCATGACATAAGAGACTTTTGAAGTAAAAGGGCTATTTGCTGACTAGGATCAAAATCAAAAACTTTACCATTTTCATCAAAAACACTATTGTAAAATTTTGACATGCGTGGTAAATAAACACACAAAATAAAAGACAAAAAAATGCTCTTTCTAATCAAGTTGTTGTGATGCTAGCCTGTAGCTAGACTTTAAGGAACGGAAAAAAAAAAGAAAGTTTTATTCACTTTGGTTGTTAGTTACAGAAATTAGCAAGTTTAACAAATAAAGCTTGTTTGTATATATTGCGTCAGATTAACATAGCATAAGAATAAGGAAAAAACCAGAAATAACTTGTTTATTGTTGTCTTTATTTTTTACAAAATATTCTCAAATTCCTACGATACATCTTATTGCATAATAATAATGTAATAAAATCTGATACATAGTTATTTACAATGTGTTTACTTTGTATCATGTTACCAAACCACGAACATATAATATTTTATATCAGAAAAACAAATTTGCGATTTTTTTATTTATATTTTGTAGTCTGTGAATTAAAAAACAAATTATATTATTGTGATTTGAAAATATTTGGCTTTTGATAATACCATGTTTCCTTTACATTCGAAATGTTCAAAAAAAATCGATTGACGTTCAACCGCAGGCTAATTTTATTCGCACGAAAAATAAGTAACAAGTTTTGAATTGTTAACTTATAGCATTATATAGAATTTTAAATGTAATGAATAGTAGGATAAAGAATAAGTTGAGATTAAATAATTAAGATTAAAAATATTTATAGATTTTTTCTAATTTAAGGGACTACAAGAGAGATATGTAAAAAAAAAGCATTCGTCTGTTCTTTTTAAAGAAGTTTAAAAGTTAAACAAGTATTTGAAAGCGCCTTTTAGAAATATGTAGCAAAATATTAGAAGTGCCTGTTACTAAAATATAATGTTAAATTTAACTAATGCTTTTCCTTTTCGATTGAATCGGTAAGTAATTTTGAAGTAACGTTTCGTACATGTAAGGAACCAATATACGAGTAGTAATTCGAAGGCATTCGCCAGGTTACCATGTTACCATTGATATGCCATTACCATACCAATGATATTCGCCAGGTTACCATTGATATTTCTATATATTTATCAAAAGTTTAATAAAGAATAAAAAATAACAGAAGTCAGAGCTATAAATTTTAAGATGTCAATCATATAGTTACTTAAATACTTACAGTATTGAATGTATTTAACACACGAACGCTGCTGTTTTTTTAATATAAGTACACAAAAATTCAAGACACGTGTTTTCACACCGCGGAATTGTAACAGACAGAGTTCGCGGGGCTTTAAAGCGATATTCGAATGACTTCACTAGGATGTAATAATTATCTAATCAATATTAATTTTATTGTTTTGTATTACTTGAAAACAATATTATGATCTCTTTATCATGCTATATCTGCTACTGTAACCTTTAAAGTCATTCTTCCAAATGAGTTTTTAGTGTTCCGTAGTCCATAGCGTAATTTTGTAAATATATTTTTAGGGTACTTCCTCTATACTTATAGTTGCGTTGATTTTGTTTTTCAGTACCATACGGTGTGGGGTAGCGTTAGATATGTGTTTGAAAAATATTGCAAACTACTATCACGACTAAGTGAGCGTTACCGGTATACGAGTAATAGTCCGATAATTGAATATATTTATAATTTTGTGTTTTTATGTAATTATGCAAATATAGGAAAATGTTAAGATTGAAAAACAATTTTATATTGTTACTGAATCTTTTTTTTTAAATCCTCTACGTCCACCACTTGATCACGATTCTGTTATAATGTAAATCAGAGAGTCGAGGTTAAATGCTATACGAGTAATAATGTCAAATTATATTTCATAACGTACAATCATTAGATAAATATTTGCAGGATATATATAGTATTTGATTCTCGCATCTAATGTTTATTTATCAGTCAAAGCATTCAGCTGCCTTCAAGATTTCTTTGATATAAGCTACTTCAAAGCTATAATAAGAACAGATGGCTCTAAACAGTATTCTGTTTCGAACCATCTGTTAATCACTTATTTATTATAACTAAGTAAATAAGGTTTTTCCCTACGGAAGTATTGCACGATGTGTATCTAATTTTATCCTATCTTCTACAGGAATCTGAGGTGAATCTATTGCCATAAATGCTGTACTTGAACAAGTAATTTTTGCAAACCGAAAATCATACAAAAACGTTATCTAAACTTTTTTATTATCGTCGTCATGACGAAATCTTTTGTATTGTTGCTATAAATTAATGAATTACTTTTAAATTTTGATATTTTCGACTTTCCGTATTTACCAAAGCAATGAAATTGAAATTGTCACTAAAATTCATTATTTAAATCGAATTAGATCAAGTTGAGCAAAACTCTCTCCAGATTGGTTAGCTAACAAACACGTGACGAGCAGTTGTTACAACGTAAACGTGTGCTTTAGAAACTGATGTCCAACTCTTGACAAAGCATGTAGATTCCGTCAGTATGTGAAGAGTTTAATTGGCGATTATAGTCCTACATTTAAGACAAGGTTTAAATTTAGTGCTTTCTAAGATCACGAAAGGGAGAAAAGCCTCACTTATAAACTAATAATAAAAATTAATATATATTTTACAGAAATCATTCTTGTAATTTATAAATTATTATTTTTATACATTGTGTAGGTACGTAAATAATACGACGTTGTATATTATGTAAACACTATTATATCTATGTTTTGTGTACACTGGCCCGTTGACCTTGACAGTGCGAAGATTGTTGTTTTTATCGCGGTCTGTCTCATCTGAGACGGTCAATGACTATCAATTTTGTAGTTAGATTCCATAATCAACTCCGTCTCAAAATAATTGTTTTTCGACTTTAGTTATTCAACCTCTTATTTGATGAAACAAACTAGAAATAAAATAAAGAATTCTGATCGAGTTAAGGGATCAAATTGTCATGTTTTTTTCATGTATCCATTTAAAATTTGTAGGAGTGTAATAAAATTAGATAGTATAGATAGTGTGATATTTGGTCACTTTCAAGGTCACTTCATCGTCAATTTAACTATAAATATTATTTGATCTCATTTTCATCATACCGAATGAAAAATAATTATTAAAATTATGAAAGTTAACGTATTTGTATTTATTGTTTAATTGAGGGCTAGCTGGTATGGACTATCAGTAACTTTGCATCATGTGTACAAAATAATAATAGAAAATGTATGTTGCAACCTCTGTTATTACAATACTGTATCAAAATTTAATATATTGCTGTAAAAATGGTTGAGTTAAAAAAAAACACAAAGTGAAATAACGTCAATTGACTAATAAATTAAAATTTGAAATTATCCCTAAGAGCGTTATTTCCCTTCATTAATTTAATTTGACCATGAAAAAAATTGTACAAAGAGTACCGGGAAATATAGAATCGTTAAGTCATTAATGAGTATGTTAAAGGTTAAATGAGTTATTACAGAACAGTGTTGTTTACATATTCCTACGATATTAATTATTTTTATATAGCTTCAAAAAGTAGAATATATATACCAATGTTTATAAACTGTTATCTTAAATAGTGTGTATTCAACAAAAATTTGAATAGCTTCACGCTAGAGCTATGAGAGCCTTGGAGCCTTATGCTTACAATACTTTGATATTAATATAATATATCATAGCATATCATGTTCAAATAAGTAAAGTTCTCAATAGTAGAGAATTAAAGGTTTTTGTCATGTTTAACACATACAGCTCGTACAAGGTTAGCCAAATTACCATTCACTATGTCCGGATGATGCTCTTGGTAATCCAGGGTATCTTCAGTATAAGTATTTAACAACACACTTCCAATTTATCTAGTCTAGCCTCCTTTTTTTTTTTAAATTAAAAAAAAAAAGCGATTGGTAATTAAGTTTGATATTCGTTTAAATTCGTTTCAATTCGTTTAAATCCGGATCAGGCATGTTACAGCTTTTTGCCAACGTGATGCGAATTTTTATCTTGAACACATGCATTATTCCTATTGTAGATATCATAAAGGTCATCTTCCAGTCCGGTCGACTATTATCAGTTTGGTCTTATATTTTTTTATGGCTAAGCACATTCGCAAACTGACCACTTCCAGTCCTTCTAGGAATTCTTCCAGATGCTACTATTGTTGCATTACATTTTTTTATTTGTATATCTTGTATAAAATTTATAATCTACCTCTTCTTTAGAGATCGATTCATTCGGTTACTTTTTATATAAATATTTGAATACGAGCTGTGATAACCTGAGAATTATTAAGCAAAGTATGTTTTTTTCTAAAGTTGTTTTTTGAATGTAAATATTTAATAAATGGAATTGGAAGTGCATTTTTTTGGTATTATTTTGTAACAGTATTTCCTGTGTAATAGATTATTTAAGATGATTGCGCAGTTACTAAATTTTAGCTATTTTATATAAAAAAATATAAAAAAATGTGACACAAAATAAACTTTCAAAAGGCAAGAATAATACTATTTGTTGATCTTTTATTTTTAACATAAGCAGAATCCATATGAAGAAATTAATCTGTCAGAACCGCTCCTCTTGGAACAATCAGAATTGATAATATGTCTATATCGCCAGTGGTCTCATTAGTACCTCGCTTGGTAATCTTATTGTTGTTAAACTCTAAAGTAATATAATAACCTATGATCATCATAAACTTCAATAAGCATGAAAGTGTACTGAATACATATTCACAGAATTTTCTTTTTTAACTTTGCAACGTAGACAGATGTACAGCTGCTTATTTAGGAAACCTCCTTTGTATGTTTCATAAGTAAGAATGTAGTGTTATTGTATATTGGGATAAGTAAATCACAGACATAAAACAAAGGTAGTAAATTGACAGAACTTTTTTATTCAAGTGTTTTTTATTGAAGGTTAAAATAATACACCGAAAGCCGCAATCCTATTGGTTAAGCCGCTCCAGAGATTAGTGTGCACAAACGCAACACAAACAGATCATCAGACAAAAATTCAAAAAATCATTGTTGTGGGTTTATTCTTTATTAAGGACCTCTAGTAGTGGTTTATCCAAATATCTTGTAAGTATTGAGAGCGATCAACTATAGATTTATTACATGTATGAATTAAAGATTAGTAACTCTGAAACTACTAAATGAATTTTAATAAAATTTCGTTTAATGATGAACTATGTACTGACTAACCATAAAAAACCCAAAATATTATTAATAATATTGTAATCATCCAATTTTATTTTAAAAAATACGGTTGTATCTTTTAAGAAAGAGTGGAGGATTATCGCAAAACTTGTTACCTAATTTTTTTGTGATATAATAATGCGAAAATTCACTTTTAGTGCAATAAAAATAAAAAAGAGTAAATAATATTATTTGTATAAATGTTATTATTTTATAATTATCTTAATAATAATGTCCCCAAATAGATATAGTACTGTTTCATCTATTGCAACACAATTAGCTGCACTGCGTATTACCTATTTATGTAACGATAATTATTTGTTTATATATATTTATAGTTTCGTTAAGTATTTTGTACTGCTGTAATAAAGAAAGTAGTATACATCTTTGAAAAACTTTCTTTGGACAAGACAACTCAACTCTACTTAATTATAAATTGAAGAAACCGTGGCGACATTACCTTTTGTAGATAAATTTAATTATAATAATATTAATATTTCTCATCACAATCAACCAGTTATATAAAATACATTGGTGCTATTTATTACATATTTGTAAAGTTCGAATTTATAAATACATATTACATATTGATATAATAAATAAATAGTCTTCAACGAGACTTGAACATCAGCCCATGACCGCCTTCAAGACGAAGGTTAAATGTGTCAGTACTCAACTTTGCCGGAATACAGGTTTTTTCAGATGGTGATATTTCAAAGTTCAAGAGGATCTGATACAATAACATTTTCAACTCACAGAGGGCGAAGCGTGAACCTGAGGATTGTAAATAAGATATTACTCGTATTTATAAGTCCATAAATAAAAAATGCAAAATAATTAATAAGGCAAAAACAGAAATATCGTTTTGATGGATGATAAGAATTTATTTTAAAATCTTTTTTTTACTAGTGAATACTCTTAAACCTAATCAAAATATAAATAAAATCTCAAAGTAATTCCTTACCAATACAATTCCTAGGTCCAAGTCCAAAGGGCATGTAGGCGATGAGGTTGATGAGGTGGCGGTTTTCTTCGGAAAAACGCTCAGGGTCAAATTTGTTCGGATTCGGAAAGAATTGTGGATCACGATGAATACTCCAGGTTGCAATATTTAAGTTCTCTCCTTTGCGAATCTGAAATTCATTATGATTGTATAGAAATAAAAAATATACATTTATACTACTTTATTATCTAACTTGAATAAAATGTTTTAAAATAAATTCATACTTACAATATAATCTTGAGTAGCTTTGTCGTTAGGTTTGCCCATGTTGTAGTCTTTGACGCAGACCCTATCTAAAGCCACGCCTGGGGGCCACAATCTTAAGATTTCTAAAAAACAGGAATAAAATGTCCTTAACATTATTTTCGATTAAATGTTGAAAAGATATTTACAGAAAACACAATACCTGATACCACCATGTCCAAGTAAGTTAACTGTTGAATTGAAGTGAAGTCCAGCTTTCCGTTGTGTTTGACGTTATGCTCTTTAATCTCCTCAAGGAGTCGTTCCTGTACGTCTGTATTCACCGCCAGTTCGTACAAGGAAAACGACATTACAGTCGATATCGTTTCAAAGGCTGCGATGAAAAATAATACTGCTTGTGCGGTGAGGTCGGTATCGGACCATACTGTAATATAAGAATGTGTATTTTGTATTTATTAATAATGTTTATTATTCTGAAATTTAAGTAAAAACAGGTTTATAGTTAAAATATTTGATTTATTTATTATATCCTGAATTTTGAAACGTTTTTGAGCAAATCAGAATATAAGGACTAACCTTTATGTATAGCTTTTTTGCCGACGTCTGACTCTTCTACGGTTGCAAATCCAACATCAGCGTCAGATTTTCCATTGGCAACGTCTGTATCATATGTTAGTCTACCTGTTGGTAAAGTAGTTTGATATGAAATATTTATTCTGATTAAATACTGTAGTGCTATTTTTTACAAGCGAAAAAATTGTTTAAATAAATTTAAATAAAATTATAAGTAACTAATATAACGCAAATACTAAGCATGTTACTAGCGTTACTTATTTTTTACCCAAAAAGTTTATGAAATCTTGCTAGAGTATCCGACATTACTATTTTGTTGAAGAATTTGTTTGTCAAAATTTTCAATTACTATTATTAATGTAAAAAAAGTATATATCAGAAATTTAATTTATGATCAGTAGGTACTTAATGAAATTTTATGTAAAGAGCCTATTGTTATATCCCTATGATACGCAATAATATATTGCAAATTATATTATATAAACTGCGATTATATTATATATATTGGAGCATTAAACAAACAAACAAAATTACAACCAAATAAATAAAACACTGATCGAGAAGGTTTTATTGAAGAACGAAAAATTTCTTCTCATAAATATATACCAATAGAGGTACGAGAGTAGTATTTAACTATAAACAAATCTTAAATGTTTGTGTTTTAAAAATATATTATTTGATATTATTATATTCCAAATATTCAAGGCATCGCTGTGGTTATCTTTCCTCCTCGATTCCAATGCAATGCAATATCAACTCAGTTGTGGTTATCATGATATCATGTTTCCTATTGAATATATTTGTATGTTCGCCAATTGAGCTTCAAGAATTGACAGGAATGAGGTTATAAAACGACAAGGTGACAACGATATACACTAGTTAGCAAAACATACCTTAGATAGGAGAAACTATTTTTGAGAAATTAACTTTTAGTATATCATATTTGCAACAGAAATACTTGAAACCATTCCGCAATATTCAGTATATAAAAAAATATCTATATTTTATTAAATAAATAATGTTTATGTGAAGCAAGATTGCAACATTACATTTTATGGAGCCCGTTTCTTAAATAATATTCGAAAACTTATAATTATATTATATATGCCACTTATATAGTATAATATGCTAGATTTTGATTTCTTCCCCTTTTATCTAAATCTATATAAGTCAATAATTAAACTATAACACAGCGAATGATGCAGCAGGTATGTACAGACAGATAATATTACCGGATGACGCATAACCGAAAAGCTTATTAAAGTATTTTGATGTACCTTTTTTAGCTTCCATCAAGAGATGAATCATGTCAGGTCTTATGATTTTATGCGCCTCTCGCTCCTTCATTGTACTTTGCACGAGATCGATGAAGAAATTTGTTGTTTCTTTTGAGAATAATGTCAATTTTAGAACCTAAAAATGTATTATGATTTCAGTTTGTTGTTTTTTAAGTTTATTTATTTTGGTTGCGATCAACATAATTGTTATTGATATTTATTTATGTAACTTCACGCGGTATCCCTTGCGGGGTAGCTAGAGACGACGGAGCGCCAAATGCTACGGTCCCTGCATAACTCTTTCGCCTCGGCTACAGACATCAACTTCTTCAAACATAGCCTCTGGGGGGTCCTCATGCTTTTTACGTGACCTTCCTCCAGTATCGTAGATACTGTGTTTTCGAAGGTCACTCGAGGCCTTCCCCTGTCTCTCTTACCACTCACTTTTCCTGTATAAATCTTTTTTACCATTCTTTCATCACTCATTCGTTCGACGTGCCCAAACCAAACCATATAATTCTTAATGCATCTAAAACAACTTTTAAATGTTTACATTTTAACAATAATATAATATATTGTATTCGGTCTTATCATCACTGTAAAACCACTTCATATTTGTAACTTGTGTTATCAAAATGAAGTGGGAATAAAAGCATAAGGTAAGGTACGATAAGAAACACTTATCTATATAATTATAACAAACAATTAATAATTAATAAGCTTAACTTATACATTACAAAGGCGTAGGCATAAATGTGAGATTTTGGACTGCAATCTTTGTTAAATACCTACATATAAAAGTAAGCTTATGTTAATATTATTTACTTCTAAATATTAATATTAGAACTAGTATGGTTTAAATGGCGTTATTTTTGTTAAAAATATGCTTATTTCAAATATGACAGACAGACAGACTGAAGAATATACCTTGTCCTTCAACTGATCTTTAAATTTCATTCGTTTATTTTTAGCTTATCGAAAACGGGATGTTATCATTTTTTTCTGACGTTATGTTTACAATTATGATATATTTTAAAATTTACGTTTACTTAGCTGCGAGACAAAGTAAAGAAAAAAACTGTATGTTAAATATTAAAATGTAAAGAAAATAGCAATAAATTGATGAGACTCTGCGGCGCCATTCAAGTTATGTCGTCATGAAATACAATTATACAACCCTCAATAGTCAGTTGTTAAAATTAAATTAAAAAGCCTTCAATCTTACCTTAGCAAGAAAAGGCGATGCAGAAAAAAGAAAGAATAAAAGCATTTGCTTAAATTTGAAGGTAGCAGCAGTTCTTCCCATCTCATAGAACTTATTATCTTCGTTAGTGTGAGAGTCCACTTTGAGCCCAAATGCGCATGAAGCAATCACATCATTAGCATATCTTGAGGTTAAATCCTTGCAGTCGATTTCTACTGATCCACCTATTTGTCAGATAGAGAAACAGTTATTCTTTTCATAGCGCTATTTATCCTATAGGATGTAGAATTTTCCCTTCATATCTGTGCTATCATTTGAAATAACGGAGTGTCATTTGAAATTACGAAGAGTGCAAAAGAATTCTAAATTAAAATGTCTGTCAAATCAGTGAAGAACTAAAATTAGTTCTTCAATAAGTAACAAGCTAAGTAACATTGGAGCTAAATTACTAAACTTTTTATCTATTTTAGAATTTAAAAAAATACAAATAATAATCACTAACTTACTTTCTGAACTCTTAATTTTACTCTTTAAGGCTCGAATCATCATATCCCCCACTTCTTCCATAAATGGAACCATCTGTTTAATTTTTGAGCTCGTGAAAGCCGGACTCAAGGTGGAACGCATATCCTTCCAATCCTGACCTATATATGTCAAATAATATGTCAAACATAAAATAAATCTTCTCTCTTAAACAGTTTTTATTTGGATATATACCTTTCAAAGAAAATAAACTTCTACCAAATAAAGGTTCAACTTTTTCATCAACAAAGCCACGATGGTCTAGAAAGTGTTCAAAGTCTTTAATAGTAATTTTTTTTATTAATTCTATATCTCGTACCAAAATACAGGGCCGAGAGAACTCAAACCGTCCAATGAATCTGTAAATAATGAGAAATTAAATTGTCTGCAATGTAGGTATATTGAATATTTTTAATAAGGAATACTTTATTTCTGTAGTTGGTCTTAGATTTTGTATCCATTTACCTTTCGTCTGGAAACTCCTTATATATTGAATCGATGTTGTCGATAAAATGTTCCCTGCGTAGAAGAACATTAAGCATATTGCCAAAAAAAGGTAAAGGCTGTTTTTGCTTGACTCCGAGAGCAGTAAACCTCGAGAATATCTGGCGGCAATACAGTGCCACCACCGCCACCAAAACAGCGATCCATGTTAAAAGTATTAACATCTAAAACAAAAAAAATACATAAAGTTAATTACCTAATTAGAATAGTGCTTAAGGAAAGTTTGACAAATGAAAGACATTAATGAAAACACGTATTATTTTAACCCAACATTGACATGTGCAATATTGAATATATAGGATCTGTATTTGATATTTGAAAGAAATTAAATGTAAAGTAAATAAAGAGACTTTCCGTTGCATTGGTCTCCAAAGAATCTTTAAAATGTTCATCCAAAGGTATATATAATTTTTATTTTCAGACACGAGGAATTTCTAATTTGTATTTGGAAGTAAATGTGATTTACGAGTGTTAACGAATCTAAAAGTGTCAAAAAAATTGTAATAGACATATAAAATATACTTACATACATAAATTGGTAAATATATCGTAATACCCTAAGACTGTAATGTATTTCAATTGAATTGTATGAAATTTTGATAGTTAATTCGGGGACCTGTCCTAGCGAGTTTTAAATATCTTATATCGGCTGCCTGTTTCTCCGTTTTAAACAGAGAAAATTTTACGAATTTTACAAAATTTTAACAATATAAAACATCTCATATGTTGTGGTGTTAATGTATATTTAATAATGCGGATGGATGACCAGTGAACGAAATAGGTTTTCAATTTATTTCATAAATACCAAGTCGTTACGCTTAAATTTTTTGCGTAATGTTTTTAAATCCTAATAACATTTTAATGAACTAATAAAAAACAGGTACCTACGTAGTTAGGTGCACGGTAAAATATCACGTTACCAAAAATCTTATATATAATTGTCATACATCAAAAACACAGATTTTTTGTGTTTTATATTATTATAATTTAGTTTTTCTTATAGGAAAACAAAAAACAAAATATATTGTACTGATTGACCCGGTTCTACTCACGTTAATTATATCGGTATTTGTCCAACTAGTTACGATCCAAAAAGGGTTTCCTAGTCATCTGATTTAATTAACCTAAGTGCACCTGGGTAATAGACATCATAAATTACGTAACCTTTAACATATATTTTTTCTTAGTATTTATAACTGGCTGCAAGATTCCATGCAATTAAATAACGGGGGACCAAATTCATTAATAAATGTTTATATACACATGAACACAATAAGGGTTAAAGGTTTTTTGTTTGACCGCACTTATCTACAGAAATATAAGAAATTGAGCGAAAAACCTCTTAAGTATTCGATTGCTGATTTATTTATTAAGACAGATTAAATGTTACATAAAATCATTGAACAACAATAATTACAAATATTTGAATGTATGTGAAATGTGTAGCAAAATATTGGATGCGCGAATATTCACATTCGCATACGCGGATATTCGTATATTTTTGCATATTAGCATTTACAAAATTTCAGCAAATGTTGAGAATATGAATATTAGAAAAAACAATTTCATGATAACAGTAGGTTAATAAAATCAAAATTCATTAATTTCTTTTGTTTTGTAATACGAGAAAAATTAACTTAACCTCGTAATCACATTCTCAGTCTTCACTGTGTCATTGGTATTATTTATTTAACGCACTTCGCTTAAACGAGATAGCTACTAAGGCCTAAAAAGTGCACCAAATTAAAAAAAAAGCTGAATATTCGCAGTCGCGAATGTCCGTAGCAGATATTTGGATTCGCATTCGCATTCGTGAATGTCGGTAGCATATATTCATAGTCGCATTCGCTTCCGCGATTGTTCAGAAAATATTATTCGTTACATCATTACTTCCTACATAGACATAATGCTAAATTTTATATAACGCTGTTTCTTTTCTGATTCAATGAAGTTTTAAACTAAAAATTTTAAACTATAGCAAAAAATAAAATCTTTGGGATATAAGCATATAGTTATAAAAATACTTACTATATTTAATATTCTTAACACACGAACACTGCGGTTTTTTTATATAAGTGCACAAAAATTCAATATACGTGTTGTCACTCCGCAGAATTATAACAGACAGAGTTCGAGTTCGTGGGGCTTTAAAGCGATATTACGAATGACTTCACTAGGATGTAACTTTTATCTAATCATTACTAATTTCATTGTTTTTTATTATTTGAAAACAATATTATGATATCGTATTGTTTTGTATTTTGTTTTTCAATATTATAAACCGATAAACTCTTTATAACATCAACATTTACAGTATTTTTTTCATTTATCATTTAAGTATCAGTTATAAACAATTTCCTAAGATTCATGTAGATTTCGTACTACGCTAGTTATAAAAAAGTGAGTATACTATTTTATTTATACTTATCATCTATCACTGCTCAAATATTATATAAAAATATGTAGAAACGTTAATATTAATGTATTATATCTGTACATGCATAGTTAACCTTGAGAGTGCGTAGATTATATTTTTATTACGGTCAATTTCATTTGAGCCGGTTGGCGACTATCAATTGGACAATTTAGACAATCAAAGTATAGAGGTTCCGTCCCCTTAAAAGAGTAGTTTGTCGAATTAAGCACATTAACGTTTGTTTTTTGATGTAACAAACGGCAAAAGGGAATCAAATAACATAATATGAGTTCGATTCTTTTATTTTGGTTACGAACAAATAACCATATAATAACCATACCATAATACAAACATGTAAATATGTTTAGTATATGAAAATAAATGAAACACAATATATTAATATTACATCATTTAATTCATTATATTTATTTTCGTTTTACTAGTGGTGCTATTTTTATACATTGGTTGTAAAATAAAAAAAACACATTGTTATAAAAATAAAATACTACAAAATGTTATAAAAATTATTAATTTCAAATTCAACGACACCTGAAATTCAGGCCATGACCGCCATGAAGACGAAGGTTAAAAGTGTCATTACACAACTTTGCCGGAATACAGGTTTTTTCTGTTGGAGATATTTCAAAGTTCAAGAGGGTCTGATACAATAACATTTTCAACTCGCAGAGGGCGAAGCGTGAACCTGAGAATAATAAATAAGATGTTATCTATGAGTTCATAAATAAAAATCTGCTTCAAAATAATATATCAATAAGACAAAAACAGAAATATCGTTTTGGTGGATGACAGGATTTAGTATTGAAATTATATTTTAATGAATATTGTTAAAACTGAAAAAAAAACAAATAAAAGCTCAAAGTGGACTATTACCAATACAATTCCTAGGTCCAAGTCCAAAGGGCGAGTAGGCTATGAGGTTGATGAGGTGTCGGTTTTCCTCCGAAAAACGCTCAGGGTCGAACTTGTTGGGATTCGGAAAGAATTGTGGATCACGATGAATGCTGCATGTTGCAATACTTAAAATCTCACCTTTGCGAATCTGAAAATTACTTATAATTAATACTCCTTTATCATCAAACTTTAGGTATACGAATGGAACGTGAATGGATGTGGATATTAACACACATGTTGATGTCCATATTAAAATGAATTCATACTTACAATATAATCTTGAGTAGCTTTGTCGTTAGGCTTGCCCATGTTGTAGTCTTTGACGCAGACCCTGTCCAAAGCCACGGCTGGGGGCCACAGCCTTAATATTTCTAAGAAATACGATTAAATGTTGGTAATATTGTTTTCAATTAAATGTTGAACAGATATTTACAGAAAACACAATACCTGATACAACCATGTCCAAGTAAGTTAACTTTTGAATAGAAGTGTAGTCCAGCTTTCCGTTGTGTTTGACGTTATGCTCTTTAATCTCTTCAAGGAGTCGTTCCTGTACGTCTGTGTGCACCGCCAGTTCGTACAAGGAAAACGACATTGCAGTTGATATCGTTTCGAAGGCTGCGACGAAAAATAATACTGCTTGTGCAGTGAGATCATTATCGGACCATGCTGTAATTTGTTTGTATTTATTATATAATTGAAATAAAATTAGTTGGGCTAAAGTTAAAATATTAGTATTATTTATCATATGTTGACTTTTAAATTGTTTTTCATCATATGAAAATATAGGTATTGACCTTTATGTATGGTTTTTTTGCCGACATCTGACTCTTGTACGGTTGCAAATCCAACATCAGCATCTGATTTACCATTGGGAACGTCTGTATCATGTGTAAGTCTACCTGTTGATAAAGTAATAAATTGGTAAAAATATCTATTTTGATTAATACCTCCACTTATATTATAATATTTAATAAATAAAGAATGATAAATTCGTCATCACCGATTGGCATTGAACTTGCGATTTCTGTGATACCGACTCAAAAACCGTGACACCGATCATACTTACCCGCCTTCATGAAGTTGGTATTAAGTGAAGAAGTTCTTCAAATTAATTGAAATGAAATTGAAAGTGACTTATTCAACGCAAATACTTATATAAAACTTATATATTTTAAACTCAAAAAATATTGAAATCCTACAACATTAACGTATGTGTTCTATCCGATATACTCTTTCTTTTGACAATTATTACTGTTATTGTAAAAGAAAATCTTAATATAAAAATTTATTCATGATCAGTTCTTAGTGAAATTATATTTATTAACGGCAGAGCAATAAAAGATCGACCGAGAAGGTTTTATTGAATAAGGAAGCACTCCTCCTCATATATATTCTAATGGCTAAAATATACGAGAGAATTGTTACACCTTATAAGAAACTTAATGTTCCTAGTTTACAAAAAACTGAATATTATTTGATATTATCATTTTCTATCGCTTTCCATTTATGAACTGTGGTTAACTTTCCTCCTCGGTTCAAATGCAATGGAATACCAACTAAGTTGTGGTTATCGCGATATCATGATTCCTATTGATTTTTTTTGAATATTAGACAATTAAGCTTTCAGGAATGAGGTTATAAATCCGAAAATCCGACAAGGCAATATCCTATGTACATATTAGAAAAACATACCTTAGAAACAAGAAAAAAGTGAAAATATTTGCAACAGAAAAATATATTGTACTTTCATATTTAATTTAATCATATATAATGTGATTATTGATGTGAAACAAGACGGCAAGATGATATTTTATGCAGCCTGTTCTTTAAATAATATTCGGAAACTATAATCAGATATATACTATAATTATCTTATATATGCCACTTAAATATAATTTATATTGCCCTATTTATAATTTCTTTACCTCCAATCTAAAACTATTTAAGTCATTAACGCAACTATTACACAGACAGATAATGTAAGCAAATAATGCGTAACATATTAGCTCGTTAAAGTATTGAGACGTACCTTTTTTAGCTTCCATTAGAAGATGAATCATGTCAGGTCTTATGATTTTGTGCTCCTCTCGCTCCTTCATTGTATTTTGCACGAGATCGATGAAGAAATTTGTTGTTTCGTTTGAGAACAACGTCAATTTCAAAACCTAAAAATATGTTATTATTTCAATTTGTGGTTTTTTGAGTTTGTCTCTTTTGGTTGCAATCAAAACAAGTCTTAATGCATACATTTTTTTTTTCATATCGCACTATACATTAAATAAGAAATAGTCTTAGTATTTATTATATATATACTAAGAGTATTTTTATATATATACTAAGAGTATTTCTAATTTAATGTAATTTGTGTGCTAATGTATGGTATATTTCATATTTGTATCAAATACTAGTGGTAATAAAAACAAAATGGAAGAACAAACACTTAATATAATAATAACATACAATTAATAATTAATAATTAACATGCCTAACTATTTTATCGTTCATATCATCAATATATAGTTAGACATAAGGCACAAATGTTGCGATTATGATCTTAATTAAATAGTATACCTATATTTAAGAATAACTTAAAGTTAATATTATTTATTTCTGAATATTAATATTGGTACTAGTATAGCTTAAATGGTGTTTTTTTTAACACAAATTATATCAAATATATAGTAATTACAGATTGAAGATTAATATGTCCTTCAACTAATGTTTAGATTTGATTTGTTTATTTTTAGCTTATCGAAACCGGTATGTTATCATATTTTACATTGTATTCTACGTCGTATTTAATCATTTAACATTTGATTAAAAAACGCCAAATACTCTATATGATACATGTTAAAATATTTCTAAAACTGACATAATTATTTATTAAAACTTTTACCTATTTGTGAGACAAAGTAAATACACAAACTGTATGATATAGACTGAAATAAATAGAAAATAATAATAAATTAATGGAACTATCTACATATTTTTGTATAACAACAAAATTACGACAGTCTACAATCAATATGTTCATGAAATTTGACTTTAAGTAAGAAAAAAATATAAACAAATTCAATTAAATTTGTATAAATGATCTTGCTATTTTTAAGTTGGAGATCAGGTATCGAAATAGGTCCTCCTGCCACTCCAATTTGACGTACATAAGCATTGGTATGTACGTAGTACGTACACTGGTATTCATGGTATTCTTAGTGGAAAATATATAAATAAAAAAATAAAGTTTTTGGTTTGCATTCAAATAATATGAAATACAATTAGACAACTTTCAATAGTCATAATTGAAAACTATCTTAAAAAATTTAACCTCACCTTAACAAGAAAAGGCGCTGCGGAAAAAAGAAAAAATAAAAGCATCTGCTTAAATTTAAAGGTGGCGGCATTTCTTCCCATCTCGTAGAACTTATTGTCCTCGTTAGTGTGAGAGTCCACTTTGAGTCCAAATGCGCATGAAGCAATCACATCATTAGCATATCTTGAGGTCAAATCCTTGCAGTCGATTTCTACTGAACCACCTATTTGATACAGAGAAATGAAATTATTCTTATCATAAACTATCCTATGGGATTTAAAAGCAAAAGTCTACCTTCCCTACTTATATGTTAGTATCAGTTGAAATAACAGAGATTGAAAATGATTTTTAAATAAAAATATTTGTCAAGTTGCTGAAGACAAAAGAATCATAGTAATAAATAATTAGCTAAGCAATACTTGATTAGTACATTATTGAGTACATTATTCCATAACCTTCTTTCGTCATTAGCTTTTTACATTAACATAAAAATAAAATGATAGTAATCACCAACGCACTTTCTGAACAACTAATTTTTTTCTTAATAGCTCGGATCATCATCTCTCCCACTTCTTCCATGAACGGAACCATCTGTTTAATTTTTGAGCTTGTAAAAGCTGGACTCAGGGTGGAGCGCATATCCTTCCAATCTTGACCTGTATATATCGAAAAAAAATTTTAATAAAATAATTACTTTCTCTCCTAAACCTATCTTATAGGGATTGTACCTTTCAAAGAAAATAAATTTCTAGCAAATAAAGGTTCAATTTTTTCATCAACAAAGCCACGATGGTCTAGAAAGTATTCAAAGTCCTTAATCGTTATTTTTTTTACTAAATCTATATCTCGTACTAAAATACAGGGCCGAGAGAACTCAAACCGTCCAATAAATCTGAAAATAATGTTGAATTAAATATACTTGCTCTTGAAATAAATGCCTTAGAAACTCAAATTAAAGGGCCATTTTATTTTGGACTTGGCTTTTGTATCTTACTTTTCGTCTGGAAATTCCTTATACATGGAATTAATATGGTCAATAAAATGTTCCCTTCGTAGAATAACATTAAGCATATTGCCAAAGAAAGGAAAAGTCTTTTGTTGCTTGACACCGAAAGCAGTAAACCGCGAGTAGACCTGGCGGAAATACAACGTCACCACTGCCACCAAAACAGCGATCCATATTAGAAGTATTAACATCTAAAACAAAAAATACATACCTTATATAAAGTCAATTATCTAACAACAATAGTGCTTAAGGAACATTTTTCCGAAACGACGAAAGATACTAATGAAAACCATCATTGTAACTCAACACTGACATGTGCAACATTGAAATACATAGACATTTATAAAAAGATTCATTTCATCTTGTTGGTTCGAAATAAATATGTTGTAAATTGATAATAAAAAACGGGTAACTACGTAGTTAGGTACCAGGTAAAATATCACATTACGAAAAAATCTTACATATTATTCTAATACGTCAAAAACACTAGCTTTTTGTGGTTCATATTTTTATCCTTTAGTGTTTCTATAATAGAAAAATAAAAGACAAAATGTATTAAACTGTGCTTGTTGACTCGTTTCTACTCTCCTTAATTATATCGAAATTTGTCCACCTGGTCACGATTCAAAAAGGGTTCCTTAGTCATCGGTTTTAATTAAACTAAATACACATGAGTAATAGAAATTATATATTACGTAAGATTTAATACATGTTTTTCTGCTAGTAATTGTAACTGGCTGCAAGATTACATCTTATAATCGGGGACCAAATCTATTTTTATATATATTTATACATGTACACAATAAGCCGGAAGGTTATTTTTTATTTGACCGCGCTAAGCTAAAAAAAATAAAAAGATGCGCAAAAAACATATTTTTTATCGATTGCTGACTTATTTTTTAAAGCAGAATAAAGGCTACTTAAAATCATAGAACAATAATACAAATATTTGAATGAAATGCCTTTTCGAAGTGTGTGTAGCAAAATATTGGAAGTGCGAATATTTGTACTCGCATTCGCGGATATTCGCATATTTTTGCAGATTAGCATTTGAAAAATTTCTGCAAATACGATATCTAAATATAAGAAAAAAAACTATTTTGAGATTGTAGGTTAATAAAAACAAATTCCATTTTTTTTTGTTTTTTTAGTACAAGATAAAGTTTTCTAGTCTCGTAATCACAATATCAATCTTTTCTGTGTTTTCATATTATTTATTAAGTGCACCCTGTTTGAATTAGAGTGCAACCAAGCCATAGAAAATGTACGTCAATGTAATTTGAAAAAAAAAACGAATGTTGGCATTCGTATTCGCTATTCGCATTCGCATTTGGAATGTAGGTAGCAGTTCTTCAAATTCGCAATTGCATCCGCGATTGTTCATAAAATGACACATGTTACATCACTACTTCCTACATAGATATAATCCTAAATTTAAATAATGCTGTTCCTTTTCTGATTAAAAGAATAAGTAGTTTTAAATTAATTCACGAACAACAGGTTGTATATAATAGATTGATATTTCTATATTTTTAAAACATTTCATCAGTAAAACAAAACTATAAAAAGTAATAAAAAAAGGTTTAAATCATTCGGATATCAATCATATGGTATATCCAAAATACTTACATTATATTATATAATTAACACAGAAACACAACTTTGTTTTATATAAGTATACAAAAATTCAATATACGTGTTGTCAGTCCGCGGAATTGTAACAGACAGAGTTCGCAGGGATTTAAGACGATATTTCGAATGACTTCACTAGGATATTACTTTTAATCTAATCATTAGTCATTTTATTGTTTTGTATTTTTTGATAACAGTAATTTGGTTTCGTAATGTTTTGTAATGTAATAAACCGTTAGGGTCTTTTTATCATGCCAAATATACGATATTTTAAGTATTATTTCTAATAAGTTGTTTAATTATGAATCAACGTAAAAACTTATATAACTTCTTTTACACTGCCTGCCCCAACAAAGTGCCTTTAAATATTTGGCTATATGTATGTTACTCATTTATTATAACTATGTTTTTAAGCTTACTTGCCTTGAACGTAGAGTCAGTACTGCACTATTGGTCTCATCCACTTTTCCCAACACCGTTCCATCTCCTGACCGTAATATGAGGTAGACTTATTGCAGTGCCATACTCAATGCCTAACCTTAACAAGTCATTATTAAAAATATCATACAAAGACGTTCACTGACTTGTCTTTTTATTATCGCCGATAAAGGTTCTTGCGCTGCCCGTATAAAGCGACTTTCATCGACCTTGATTATGTTGTCGGTCGATCTAGTGGGGGACCTATAGATGGCGTGACTACTTTCTCCTGGTCGCCATTTGAGAATTTTTCGACTCTATCGGCAGTCGGATGCAAGAGCGATGAGCCCCGTCCACTGCACTTCAGGCGAGCAACTCTTCGAGCAATGTTGGCGATCTTGGTTATTCTGCGTTTCTTATTCGATCTCGCAGCGAAACTCCGAGCATAGTCCTTTCCATTGTTCTCTCGGTGACCTTGAGCTTTCTTATAAGGTCCATCGTAAACGTCATAAGCCATCATTAACAACACATTTGTCAAAGACCTTCTTTTTCAGAGATTGTAGTATTTTAGATCCGAGTTGTATTCAACGAGTGATCTCTCTCTCGAAGTTGGACCTACCTAGCTGGACGGTTTGTCCTAAGTATATGTAATCCTCTACAACTTCACTTTTTTAATTATTCGACTATTTACTATTATTTCGAGTTATTAATATTAATAACATTTCTTATAGGTCTTTTGGAGGGAGAAAAACTCTACAAGTGGATAAAGAAAGTTGAAGAAGCATATTATCTCAAAGGAAACAACCAAATGAATTTTAGTGACTACAAATGCATGGATGTGTAGATTTAATTACATTATTATAATATTAATAACACATTAATTGTTACGATAATAAGTATTTAATTAAAACATTGCCTTACTTAGTGTATGCAAATGGCATTAAACGATAAAATACTAGCCTGTAGGTAAAAGTACAAATAAATCATTATCAGAGGATTACACTGAAGGTTAATTGATTCAAACCTTTCTTTTTTACGAAACATAAGTCTCTTTTTATCTGTAATAAATATTGATTAGTATTATAATCATTGAATTTGTAGAAGAAGTTAATAAATTTATTCAAGGTGAAGATTATAATTAAGATACAGATAAGGGAAATTCCCGAAATACAATAGACATGTAATTAATAATAAGACTGTAAATGTTGATTGAAAATGATATTTACATTTAGGTATAAAGCTTCCTTATATGAAATGATAAATCAATTTTGATAAGATGTTTGCCTAGGAACAGATTATGATTAATTCCCATTTGGCGCCTCTACTCTAACAAAAAAGTTTTTGACGTTGTATTCTGTTTGATTTTTGTTTTATTACTTAAAACAAAATCTATAACACATATGTCTTATTTTTAATAGAACAATATTTATAATAAATATATAATGAGCATTTAAGGTAACAATAAGAATAAGTTCGAGTCCGAGTTCTAATTCACTTTTAAGTGGAATAGTTTTTATAATAGCAACCTGGCACAAAATGTTCTATTGGTTAAACGATTTATTAACTATATTAGTCTATAATAAAAAAAGCAAAAAATATGTAAATATTATTATTTCAGTCAAAGTATAAAAATATGCGCACAATCACAGTTCACGTATTGTCTTTCGGCGATATTACAGAAAGACAAACAGCCGTCCGTGCTTTTATAGCACTTCATTTCACATATATCAATTATAATGTTGTCATTTTAAATACTTTTATTATACATTGTCTAAAGATGTATCGTTATATTGTTCTGTATTTTATGCAATATTCTTATATATGTATATATGTTATATATGTATATATGTGCTTATTGGCAAAAAAATATTTTATGGTGGTTCTTTAAAAAACTGAATTTCACTGGCCGTTGCGCTATATAAACGATTTAAAATTTAAAGTGAACTTCCTTATTTGCTTCATTAACCTTCACTAATTACGATGTCAAATACAAAAATATATTCTTTATTAGCATATAATTTTCACAAATTAGATTGGATTATGAAAATTTTATGGAGAATCGAATATTAGTTGAAACATAATGTAACCTTTTAAATAGCTTAGTTAAGTCATCATATAAACTTTTTTGCATTTTATTTTGAATACTACTATTCTCAAGTACTAAATTAAAAACGATAGTGATTCAAATTCACAAATCAGGTGAGATTTTACTTATATTATAAATAAGGGAAACATTACAGGAATTTTTATGCAACACATTATATAAAATATGAAGGTATGAGGGATTAATTAGAATAAAGCACGTGAGCAATGTTTCTTTTGACTATGAGACATTACATTCAAGCGTATATAACCCAGTTCCGAACTCAATTATAATTATCGAAGGGAATGATAGAGAAACAAATGTTTCTCGATCATAAGAACTTGACGAAAACATCATTCTAATATTAGGTCTACAACTTTGCTCCCGCCGTTTTCCAAAAGATGGCGCTAGTAACCAGTAATAGTTCAAATAAATAAATCACAGTTGTTTTCCATCAGTTTTGACATCTATAAATATAACCTTACATCGATATTAGTTAATTTTTGTTTGCGTCATATAGTTACACTTAATTAAATATGTCAACTTATAAACCGAATTCACGTCATTTGCGGGAGATTTTACTTTTTCATTTCAGCATGAAAAAATCGGCGGCTGAGGCTCATCGGGTTATTTCAAGTACTTTTGATGATGATACTATTAGTGAAAGAACGTGTCGCGAGTGGTACGAGCGCTTTAAAAGCGGTGATTTTGTTGTTGAAGATCGGCATAGCAGTGGCAGAGAAAAAACTTTTGAAGATGATGAACTGGAGGCGTTACTTAATGAAGACTCGTGCCAAACTCAAGAACAGCTAGCAAAATCATTGGGAGTAACTCAGCAAGCAGTATCAAAACGCCTGGAACAGCTGGGGATGATCCAAAAACAAGGATACTGGGTACCGTATCAGTTGAAGCCAAGAGATGTTGAGCGACTTTTATTTGCTTGTGAACAGCTGCTTGAAAGACAAAAACGAAAAGGATTTCTTCATCGTATTGTTACTGGGGACGAAAAATGGGTGCACTACGACAACCCTAAGCGACGCACATCATGGGGATTGCCCGGCCACACTCCTACGGTGACACCTCGACAGAATATTCACGGATCCAAGGTCATGTTGTGTATTTGGTGGGATCAGCTTGGCGTAATTTATTATGAGCTACTAAAACCTTCTGAAAAAATTACTGGTGCACTTTATCGAATGCAATGCGTTTGAGTCGGGCATTAAAAGCAAAACGGCCGCAATACGCTGATAGACACGAAAAAGTAATTTTGCAACACGACAATGCTCGACCTCACGTGGCAAAAGTAGTCAAGACGTACCAACACTGTAATGGGAAATTCTACCTCACCCGCCATACTCTCCAGATGTCGATGTCGAGGTCGATGGCACACGGCCTGGCGGGCCAGTGCTTCGATTCTTTTGAAAAAGTGAAAGAATGGATCGATTCTTGGATCTTATCAAAGGATGAAGAATTTTTCCGACGCGGGATTCGTTTGTTGCCTGAAAGATGGGCCAAAGTAGTGGAAAGTGACGGATAGTACTTTGAAACATAAATAAGATACCATTTTTTTTATATAATTTTTAAAATTAAAAAAAAACGGCGGGAGCAAAGTTGTAGACCTAATATATAACAATATAAATGAGCTTTTCGTTTTTTCTAGGTTAATACGGTATAATTATATATTCTAATTATTAGTATATTATATACATTAAAAAAGCGCCGATTTAACTCCTTTCAAAGGCCGGCAATGCTCTCTTGCATCCTCTGATTTTACGAGACCCTGGCTGGCTGTGATCACTGTCCTTCAGGTGACCAGCATGCTCATTCACCCGTAAATGTAATTATTTATTATTATTATATTATTATTATTCTTATCCTAAAATTGTGACATACACAATGTGTAGTTTTGAAAAAAATATTATTGTTGAGTGTATTTATCGTAAATATTAATATTTCTCAATTAATGAAAAGACTTCTGAACTTGTAAGACTTTTTTAATATGAAACAAACATAGTACACATTTTAAAATATATATTAAAAAATATTTCTTATGCACGTTAATACCGATTCCAATAATAATCATTATAATAATCTATCGCCATATTGATATTACCATTAACAAATAATTTAGATTTTGTTGTAAGTTTGGCTCAAAACAATATTTTTAAAACAATACATTTCTGTTATAATATTGAAAAAAAATGTAGCAAAAAACATCTAATGTGTTTACGCAGCCGAGCTCTTCTTCACAATTCATAAAGTAGTTTTGTTTTATTGTAGAAATCAGATATTATGTTTTCCGTTGAAAAAAAAATATATTCCTTACATTCCATTATAACCGATAAGCAGATAATTTCATTATAATCTAAAAAGTCAATTCTATTTAGAGATAATAAACAGTTATTCACCTTTAACGATTATATTTATGATTCATGAATGTTTTAACATGGAACATAATTGCATAATATTCAATTTTTATCTTTTTCAAGAAGTAATTATATTAAACGTCGAATTACAATAAAGATAGAGTAAGATAAATACTGATATTTAATCTATTGACATTAGATATCTTGAACATATGATTATACAACAAAGTTCACGTAAACAGATCAAGTTCTCAAGGTTTAGGTGTACCTTTTTACGACATCTAACGAAATACTATGTATAGGATTATGTTAAATGTCGTAAAATCAATAATATGCTATTAAAATATTTAATTTTAGGATATACTTATTACTTGCTTTGTTTGTACCCTTAAAGCAGATACTAAAGATTTTAAAATATTAAAATGGTGAGTGTTGTTATGAAGAAACTAGAAATCAATATGGACGTTAACTACTAGATTTCCTAGTAGAGAATAATGTAGTACTGTAAAATTAGATCTTAGAGAACAACAAAACAAAAACGAAATTCGATTTTTTTCAACTCTCATCATAAAAAGGTAATAAATTCTATTGCAAGCAAATGTCCTAAAAACATTGACAGTATTATAAATAGTTGAAATTTTAATAACAACAATATTGAATGTAACAAATCATTTACATATGTAAGTAACCTTATCTGATGTAATTGTTATCACAAATGACGCAACACAGAGATACGACGCTTTAAAAAATATAGAAAAACTATGAATATTTGCTAAAGTAACAATTATTAATTTAGTCATCGTTCCTTATACACTTATTGAAGATATAAAAGATAAGGTAATATTCGTATATGAACAAATAGAGACTGAGTAATTAAGCTGTAATAACATTTCCTCAACCATGAACCTCTTTTGCACATCATGTCATCATTATTGTACAACAAAGGCATGAATGATGACAGAGAACTATAAACCAATAACCCTGATGTAATTTTTTTACATTCTTTGTAAAAATAATGTTTTCACAAAAGTTTTTTCATCGACTTTTAGATTGACGCTTCAATCAGATAACTAAAAGGTGACAAAACATTTGAATTAGGAATCTGTTATTTTATAGGATTATTCGTTGTTTTCTTATCTTCGCTGCAATATATTATAAAATATTTTGTGATGTTATAATGGAGTAGTGTAATAAAAAGAACCGAATCGTATCGAGCTATTAATAGGTATAATGAAACCTCTTTTGTTCGTGACAGAAAAAAATCTGGCCGTCGACGTAGTGTTCTTAGGAAAAAAGGCTATTAACAAACAAACAGTAAGGCAAAGAATTCGAAGAAATCTTGTCCGAAAGCAAAAGCTTTTATCTCAGGGAATGAAGATAGGACCTGGAACCATGTTGCGTATGATAATTTAAAATAGAATAGAATAATAAAATCAAAACAACTACTTAAACTCAATGGAAGGTGACAGAAAAATTTTGTTTACGGATGATTTTTTATAATTTATCATAGAGCAATATTTTAATAAACAAAATTACCGTATTTATGCCGACAGCTCTAAAGAAGCTTCCCAATTAGTCAACAAAGTTCTACGTGGACATTATCCAATTTCAGTAATAGTTTGGTAGGCAATGAAGGTGTGACTGAACCATATTTTTTGTAAGAAACAGTTTTAAAACGTTGACACAAGTGTTTCAAGAAATTATACTTGAGAAGGTAGTTAAGCCTATTAACAACACCATGTTCAAAAACCAAGAATGGTCCTTCAGCAAGATCCAACATCTAATCCTGATCTTAATCCACTGATTATGGTCAGTTTTAGAGAGTAAAGTTTCTTCTAAACGCCATAATAATTTGGAGTCTATACGATTGGCGGTAAAGAAATTTCCTTTAGAAAATAAGCGTGCTGCTATTGATAACTGGTCTCAACTTTTAAAGGACTGTCTTGCGGCCAATGGAGACTACTTCGAACAAGCTTTGTTTATTTTTAACGGTTTTATATTAATGTACTAAATTAACACACTGTTCTGTGTAACAATATTTATGGCAAAAACTAAGTATATATTTAATTAACCAGTTGACTCTATAAGTGAAATTTGATGAAGGTGATTTTCTCTCGATAAATCTCTAGCTTTTAATAATAATAATAATAAATCAATTTATTTCAGATAATTCATCCATAAGTGTTAGTAACATTTTAACTTAAGTAACTAATTTTAGTACTCGTAGTAAGTTATAAAAAGCCCGCACAGTCCTTTTTTCTAAAATAAATATGGGATTAACTGCCCCATAATAAAATATCATAAGACAAAATAGTATGAAATGAACTAAAATAACCAAGTCAAGTCTAACTTTTCTAATTGTAAAGATGGCTGAGCTGTGTCTGCTTGCGAGTACATCAGTACTCGGGGACTCCCATCTATCAAGATGGGAGTCCCAGTCTATCAAGATGGGAGTCCCACTGGAGCATTTTATCTAAAATTATACCTAGGAAATTTGTTGAGTCAGTCATATCTAACACTCCATTGTTAAGGAACAAGCAACAATTTTGATTTTTTACATTAGGAGTGTGAACTATAATCATTTAGTTTTCTAAACACAAGACTAAATTATTAGTTTCAAACCAATAAAGAACAATGGTCATTTTCAGATGTAAGGTTCTAACGTTATTAGTTAACTTGGCGATTGCATCAGATGATGAAAAATGAAATAATGTTTATTTTAAAATTCGTTTGTTTTTGTTTCTAAATGTTGTATTTTTTACTTATCCTTTTTATTGATATACAATTTAATGGAGAGCCATTTTTATTTTGTTACTTAAATATTATGGTTTACCAGTGTGTTACGCAAGCATAGTCAGGGAAAATTCATATATTAAAGACCAAGTCAATTCCCACAATAACAGTGTAGAATATTAAAATACTGACGCAGCACCTTCATGTGAAACGAAGACGGATCTACTGGCACTACAGACATTCTTGGGTCAATCACTGACCTGGAATCATCTTTGTCAGTATTAATTAATTATAAATATTAATTGTAAGTCATTAAAATAATTTTATAAAATAAATTAATTTTGATTGCAATCTTCACTGACACCAAAAGATAATTAGTGGTATTACTGATGCTGTTTTTATTTCAAATTTAATTTTTTTTAACATTTTAATTTTTTGTTTCACAATTAAAAATAAGTAAATAAATATATTATAGAACTATGATTTAAAAGTAAATTGATTATAAATTCACGGCGAACTATTATCCGAATCCACTACTAGCGAAACTATGGATTACATTATGGATGATCTGAGGGTCTGTACAGCGTTTGAAGGGAAGAATTTTTATCTATTAATATATATTTCTATTTATAACGAAACATTTACATACATAAAAATCGATTATGCCGATTGTTCTATTTTAATATGTTCTATTTTAATGTGTATATGCCGACGGATTCAGCCGCTAATTTATTACAATTTAACAACTACCTTAGTGAAATAATTGCCATATGTGAATCTACATGTATTGAATTTGTGTTTATATTGGGTGATTTCAACGCGCATCCCGGTGAACGTTTTGAACGCGAGCTATCATCTGTGTGTGTAGATCAGTTGTAGTCATGTTTGGATAGTGAGTTGTTGTATCGAGATTCGTACACTTTCAGCAGCACTGCGAATGGTGCCCTTCGCTGGTTAGGACATTGCGTGGTGAGTAGTGCTGCAAGACAATTAATAAGTAAAGCATCAGTTCAGTATGCTGTATGTGCGTCTGATCACATTCCCGTGACAATAGAATGTAATTTAAACTTAATGGTTCCTAGAGTAAAATTCAAAAATAAGAAGTGCAATAAAGTACTTTGGGGTGAGATTCATAATAATAAGATTGTTAAATATTTAAACCATTGTAATTCAAAGTTTGATTGTTTTTAATTTCCGTTAGAATTTGATAAATGTTCTAATAGTTTTTGTTCTGATTCTCGCCACGTTACACTGTTGAAGCAATTGTATATCAACTTAATTAATGTATTAAAAAATGCTGCTAAAAAGACATATGTGGGTAGTGAAAATAGGCACAATAAAAGAAAATACGTGACGGGCTGGAATAAATATGTACAAAGTGCTCACAAGGAGGCAATTATGGTATAAAAACTGGCTTTTACACAATAAACCCAGGACTACAACGCTAACATTTGTATTTTCGAACCATCTTTAAAAAGAAATTGAAATATTGTTGGAAAAATCAACAACAAATTAAAATAAACTTAAACTGATGTTGAGCCATTCCGTGAGTGTGGCCGGTGTGCATGATCCGGTGGACATAGCAAACTTGTTACAGCAGATTTTAAAGTGGACTCGCCTTTAAGGCAATCTGTTCAAACGCCCGGTGCTGGATCCGTGTAGGGTGACATTACAGTCAGATTTACTTGATGAACTTATGTATACCATAGTGGTGCCAATTGTTAAAAATAAAATGGGTTGATGTACCTGATATTAATAACTATATGTCTAGCGACTAACATGGCCTAGGTGCTGGATAGTCTGCTTGACAAACAATTACTTAAAAATGTTAAACTGAATGATAATCAGTTCGGTTTTAGACCACGTCTATCCAAAGAGAGTGCTATTTTATGTTTTAAACAGACTGTCCAGTACTACACAAGTAGACAGACGCCTGTTTTTGCTTGTTTTTTGGACCTCTCCAAAGCTTTTGATTTGGTTAATTAACAACAACAACAACAACAACAACAGTGTAAAGTGGCAGGAATCGTTTTCAAATGTTTATCGGTTGGAGTGCGGAATGATAAAGGCTGGCCTGAGCTCACTTCGGCTTTTCAGCCTATACATGAATCGTCTAATAGGTGAGCTCAATAACAGCGGCGTAGGGTGTCATGTGGACTGTGCTACGAGTAGTATTAATAACATTAGTTACGCCGACAATATGGTGTTGCTGAGCCCATAGATCAGTGCTTTGAGAAAATTAGTACAAATGTGAACAAGAACTCAAGTACAATGTAAAGAAGAGCGAAATCATGGTTTTTAAGGCTGGAACAAAGGGTTACACATCCACACCCGAAGTGTCACTGTGCGGATTACCGGTTCGTAGGGTAACCAGTTTTATTGGTCATTGGCTAACAGAGAACTTGTGTGACAAAAAGAATATCGATAGGGAGCGAAAATCGCTGTCAGTTCGCTGCAACATGCTGGCTCGCAGATTTGTTGTTGTTGTTGTTGTTGTTGTTTGTACTGAACATGTGAAAATAATGCTACTTAAGACCTATTGCCAATCATTTTACACGTGTAATTTGTGGACAAATTATAGCTTGCGTGCTTACAGTGACCTCCGCATACAATATAATAATGCGCTCAGGATACTGTTGGGGCTACCGTGGGCTGCAGTGCCTGGGATGTTCGAGGAAAGACGCATTACTGACTTCAAAGCTATTATGCGTAAGAGAAGCGCGTTACTAAAGCGTTTCCGCGGTAGCCGTAACAGTATTTTAAAAATATTTGTTGATATGATTGGAGAGTCCAATGCTGCAACATTGGATTAAACTACATGTCTATAGCTAAATAGCTGGCTTAATTAGTAATTATTATTTGTTACTTGTTATAATTTCTTTATTTTTGATTTATAATACTAACACTATTCTTTAAGAATAATCGCTACTAACAAAATATGGGATTGTCCCGAAATAAATGTTTATTATTATTTTTATTTACTCCATACTCACGACGCAATGTCAAGGTTCATATTAAACCTCATATTTTATAATAGCAAATTTTCAAATGCATACTTTTGCAAACATGAGCAAATGGATTCAAAGATAAAGAAGCATTTGGCAGCGAAACTGATACTGATACTGATACAAAAAAAGATCAATAAAAGACAAGCAGAATATGTTACCACTTAAAAGGTGAAATAGTAAAAAAAGATCTAAATAAACATATACGGAAAGGTTTCAAAGGAAAAGACATTATTTTTCAATTTTGTTTACTTCGTTGTACGTACGTTATTAACAAATACATTAAAATTAAAAATAAGTTATATAAGTATTAAAAGCTTTTCTTAACCGTTTTTCTATTGAGTCTGATAATTCATAAATGCAATATATGTCTGATTGGAATAAATGTTTTGATACTGAATTTAATTATATAAGAAAATTGTATATATAGTTTAAACTCTTATTTAATTTTTTTCTTTTTTTTTCATACCAGTGAAATGTTTCTGTTTCTTTCATTAGTTTGTTTGCTTCTAACTCATGAAAAAGTACTCCACTATAACATATATTTGGGTTTAGGTTTAAAGTCTCTAAAAACGTTGTATGCAAAAAGTACTGTTTTAAAAATCTCTCTCCCTAGTCGAAATTTATAGATTATTTCTCTGGTACCATAGACCGTAATGCATATAAGCCGTTTGGTAAAACGTTTAACTACATTCGATGAGAGTCCATGCTATCATGATAACTACAACTTCGCACTGCAACTAACGAGGCTCTAAACGCTCGACACAAATTGAACGCAGCGATACTCTGAAAATTTTAGTTACGATGGTATAGAACAATATTAAAGTTTCCTGTAAAATAGGGAACTTTACATATTCTGAAAACTAGAATATTGAACTTGGCGGTAATGTAGAGTTGACTATCAGACCCCATGTTGTTAAACAAGTTTTATTTTAATTATTAGTGTAAAAGAAATGAACTATGACAAAAAAATAATCGTATCTACCGAAGTAATAAATAATATTGTAATGAGCTATTGTGAGAACTATAATTTTACAAGTAGTTTCTTTAATCCAATTTTCTGCAATTAAACTTTACAAATAAAGATTCACATCTTCATTGGTTCAAACCTGTGATCATATTTCAAATAAATGTCTTACATCACAATGTAGAATTTATATATAGATAAACATTGTAATAAGGAAAAAAATACTTTTCCTACTTTTATAGCCTTCATTTAAAATAAACGTGTAAGTATTCAAACAATTTATTGGCATTAAATAAAAAATATATATATTTAAAGAATATGTGAAAAAATTCGTTTTAAATTATTATTAGCAATATTATTTTCGAAAACAATATTCATCATTTCTTTTTTAACTAAAATATATAAAATAAATACAATAGTGTCGCAACTAATCTAATCAGCACATCATTGCTACAGGATGCGTAGAACTCGCAATCGTGTCTTTATGAAAGTTACGACAAAATGTGTTTATTTTCTTACTTAAACTAAATATACATTATAACCTTATCATAAAATACAATATTTTTGTCACATATAAGGCATAAAGAAAAACACAGAACGTCTCACTCTATTTTATATTAACCATAATGAATGAAATGATAAATATTCCAAATAAAATAATAATAATATTTACACCCATTATTACATAATATGTACGCTTCGACTTTCGTTCGAAAAGAATGTGGATTAATAAAAGAAGCGCAGCGTACAAATTACCGTATTGAATTAGTTATAACATTTTTCAAACTATTCTCGGCTCGTAAACCTAAGCCAGTGACCTTCATCCAGTTTGGGATTGAATGATTTTGCAGACAACTTAGTGGGATGGATTGTCTTTTCACAAGGTGATACCTGCATATGCTTGGATATGTAGTACAGCAAAATCTTAACTTCGAATAGCGCGAATCTCGATCCTAAAAATATAACATAATATTTTGGAAAAATATGGCAAATGTTTTTTTTATTTTACAATTATCAACAGGTAATTGTTTTTCACGATTCTATTAGCGTGAAAAAGAAAAATAATTTACATTTTAGGAACATATAATCAAAACCATTGATGGCACTTATGGATACTTTTTTCATTCTAGATATAATTTGTATCATCATTGAATAGGGCAGGCATTAGGGGAACGAAATTATTACGAAACCTGGTTAGTTCAAGAGGTTAGCATATCTATAGATTGATAGGTATCAGTGACTCTGCGCACCTTCTTGTTCCCCAACTGAATAATAAAACATTTATTACAATCTAAACATATTATATCCTAAAATTTAGCGAATTTTCTAAGGTAAAAATGGACATGCAAACGAATCACCAAATCAAAAAATATGTAGTTTTTTGTACCGTAACTATATCCGCAACCAGTTTTAGTTTTTGTCTATAAATAACACGATAATTTTCTTGAATAAAAAATAACCTTTATTTTGACTCACTCTATAGTTTTTTTGTATTAAAATCCGTTAATCATCAGACATAGAATAAAAAACTGTACGTTCTATTGCTGAGTTGTTTTTCTAATGTCCTTAATAGATATACGAGTATATGAATACCATCTGTACGTCTGTCTACATTAAATGTACAGATATAAAGCAATCTAATATGTAATAATATTTAAATGTAAGCTAGGTTTACTAGTATTCTGAAAAAAAATAACTATTTGCATTTAACTATTTCAAATGCTATCTGAGGTACTTTTTCTGCCAACTTTGACCACATTTATTTTTACGTAGTATCTAGAGAAAAATAAATCCTTGCAAACCTACTATAATCGCTATTGTTATTTATAAAGATACACCACATAAACACTATTTCAAATGCCTAGGGTATATATATATATATATATATATATATTAAAAGTTGCGAGGTATTGCAATCATTTTATGTGCGATATTTAAATGGTTTTTAAAGAAATTTGTTACGGATAGTCGTATTACTTAAGAGTATGTCCATTTATGGAACTAATTATATGCTTGGACAATTATCTTTTGTTGTTAGTAGAATTCTGATAAACATATGCGTGGGCGTCATGTACAGAATGATAGAGTGTCGTAAAATATTATGAAATTCGATTATTTGAAAGCTTCTTTCAAATTTATTTGACCAATATTATGACACTATTATGTCGTACAAAAGTGCATATGCGTAAAATGAACATTTTCGTGCAATCATTTTTTATAACCACAAGTCCTAATTGAAATCTGATGAATTGTATATTCGACTGTAATTTAATTTTATAACCTAGGCGTTTTTAT
The DNA here is from genome assembly GCA_918358865.1 of Melinaea marsaeus rileyi. Lineage (NCBI taxonomy): Eukaryota > Metazoa > Arthropoda > Insecta > Lepidoptera > Nymphalidae > Melinaea > Melinaea marsaeus. The sequence continues at coordinate 7,750,383 of OU911095.1, read as the reverse complement.
AAGCATCCGTGTACAGATGGTAAAACTAGTTTAAGTAAGGTCTCTTTAATTTGAAGGACGAAGAAAAAAGTGGTCGTCATTAAAGAAGAAAAAATTAATTTATCAAAACCGGCGGCTCACATACTAGGAGTTTCAGTAGATTAATTCGGGAAGTATTTATAAAAGTCAAACGATCGAAAAGCACTGGAAAAACAGGTGATTTTTGCTTAAAGAGACATTTAGTGTCAGTACTATTAAGTAATTAAAGTTGCATGCAGATGGATAATATTGTAGAAAGATTAGCGAATGCTTTCTAGAAGATGCTGCAAGCGGCTTTAGGGGATACAGTGTTCATTATTCGAGTAGGCTATTTTGAATCTCCCTATGTAAACTAGAAAATGTGCTTGACAATTGGTAATTCGATACATAAAACTTTGATGGAGAGTTCTTTGAAAAGATGTATTAAAAAGTAAAGGACCGTGAAAATATTTTATTTTGGCAAAATATTCAGAGTTTACTAGTATATGTTCCAATAAGAAATGAAAATGTATTTATAAAAAAACAAAAATAAAACATTATTTAATATGTATCAATCAAGCAGAATTATCAACATTATAATTACCAATACAGTTCCGTGGACCAATTCCAAAAGGCAAATAAGTGAGAGGGTTAATCAGATGTTTATTTTCTTCTGAAAACCTATCAGGATTAAACCTTTCGGGATCTGGAAAGTATTCGGGATCGTGATGCAAGGACCATACAGGAATAACGACTTTTTCTCCTTTTTGTACCTGATAGAGAAATTTTAAAAGGATAATTGAAACAATCATTAAAAATATTTAACTAGAAAAAAGAGCAACAATATAATAACTTACAATAAAATCGTTATCTGCATCAATATTAGGTTTTCCTAAATTGTAATTTTTGACACATTCTCGCTCTAAAATAGTTAGTGGCGGCCAAAGTCTTAAAACTTCTAAAATGTTCAAAAGCATTTTAAAGATTTATTGTATATTTATAAAATTAAACTGCTTTTAAATAGTATTTTATTATCTTTTTACTTGCCTGATATTACCATATCCAAATACTGCATGTGTTGTATTGCACTGAAGTCCAACTTTCCTTTATGTCTTTCATCAAACTCTTTTACTTCTTGAAAAAGTCTCTCTTGCACGTCTGGATTAAGAGCAAGCTCAAACAGTGTAAAAGTTATTGCGGTTGAAACTGTTTCAAAGCCGGCTACTAAGAAAATAACAGCTTGAGCTACTAAATCTACATCGGACCAAACTGGAATGTGAAGTAAGTTATGATTTATCTAAGTAAAATTTTAATTTGGGTTAATTAGGTAAAATTCCTACCTTTATGCGTATTTCTATATGTAAAAGATGATTCCTCAACAGCTGAGAAGCCACCTTCTTTTATGTTATCAGTTTTTTTGTCATCAATTTTAAGATTCCCTGATTTAAATATTTTATATTTATTAAAATTATAAAATGAAAATTATTTACATTAGTTTATTGGTGATTACCTTTTTTAGCTTCCATGAGCAAGTGTATCATATCAGGTCTAAGAATGTTTTGCATCTCTCGGTTTTTCATAGTATTAAGGACTAAACTTTTAAAGAACTTTGAAGTTTGTTTAGACAATACAGTGATGTTTAATTTCTGAAACAAAGGGTTATTTTTGTGAAATATTTGTAGACAGTCCTCGAATTTACGTCGTGTTACTAGTATTACAGAATAATGACAAAATGAAACGAGATACATTGTCCGTCCATCTATAGGGAAAAGCTATAGATAGGTTTTTATAAAAAAAATATAAAAAAACACTAAACAGTGTTATTTATGAAGAAAATCACAAACTATTATAATAAGACAGACATTGGAGAAGGAAATTCACGTATTTTTTGTAAAGAAGTGGTCTGGACGCATTTGTTTTGCTTATTTTTTTCTGTTTTCGCAAATTTCTCAATAGTTTTTATACGATTCGAACTAAATCAAAAGAGCGCTGCGTTCTTCACGAAATAAAATGTAATACCGTTTAAACGAGGAATAGGGTAAAATTTTTGACTGCGGTAAAATGAAACCATGTACGAATAAAACGAAAGACCGTGAAACGAGAACTGCCTGTATATCGAAAGAATGAAATAGTTTATTGAATTTGTAGACAAAATATAAATGTTTGAAAAAAATATCTATATGTAGCTACATATAGTTGTTTACGAAGATTTCACAAGTTTCAATTATTTATAACCTAACAAATACCTTAGGAACAATAATAATAACAAGAACCTTAGGAATGGTATGGTGAAAGTAGCGACAGAAGAATGTGGTAAGAGGAAAAGAGGTTTTAGTAAAAAGCGCGATGAATGGTGGGATAATGAAGTGAAAGATGCCGTAGAGTTAAAGAGGAAAGCATGGCTGGATTATAAAGCCTCTGGTAAGGATAAAAGTATGAAAGAGATAAGAAAAAGAGCGTACAAGCTGCAAAAGCACAAAACGAAAGCACTTATAAAGATGAAGCGTGAAAATTCTGAGAGAGAAAGGAATGAAAGGTTGACGAACAACTTCCGGGAAAACACGAAGCTTTTCTGGCGAGAAGTTAGTGGTTCCCGGGGTTGTTCGGTAACCTGTAGAATGAAAGGGGTGCTTTCGAAGAGCGGTGAAATTTTAACTGAGCAAGCACACGTTTTGCGGAATTCTACAAGGAGATGTACGAACGTGAGGACGCCTCGGTCTTGACTACCAGCGTAATGCTGAGTCCAGATGTAGACGATGGTGAAATCAGTTTGGAAGAAGTAGAGAGCGTGATTCGAAGTCTGAAATGTGGTAAGGCTGCGGGAGCAAATGAAGTTACTGCCGAGATGATCAAATAGGGTGGGCCACGCGTCTTGGACTTTTTCTGGTTTTTGTGCAATTTATGCTGGAAATCGGTTGAGTTCCCAGACGATTGGCGAAGTGCAGTCATCGTACCTTTGTATAAAGGCAAAGGTTGACAGATAGACTGTGCAAGCTATAGGGCTATCAGTTTGATTGGCTTGGGCGGTAAGGTTTATGCTAAAATATTAGCCAGAAGAATGCAAGAGAGATCTGAAAGGCTGTTGTGGGAGGCCCAAGGAGGTTTTAGACCTGGAAGAGGGTGTATAGATCAGACCGCATGATTACGGAAAAGTTTTTGGCCCTAAACCAAAAGGTTTTCTGTGCTTTTGTGGATTTGGAAAAGGCGTTTGACAGGGTTGTGAGAAAGAAGTTATGGGAGATACTGCCCCGATACAATGTGAACGGACCCTTGCTACAGGCTGTAAAGTTTCTTTTCAGAGATCACTCAGCCTGTGTGCGAGTAGGAGCTGGCATGTCGCCCTGGTTTGACATCCAATCGGGTGTTAAGCAAGGTTGCGCTATGTCAGCTTGGTTGTTCAATTTGTATTTGGATAGTTGTCTCTAAGGCGTGAAAGACAGTGACATGGGAGTGAAAGTAGGTGACATTAAGGTCAATTGCTTGCTATATGCAGATGATGCAGTGCTCATTGCATCATCAGAATGCATTTTCAAGCATTGGTCACCATTCTGAAAGATGGGTGTGAAATTAATGGTCTAAACCTGAATGTAGATAAGACGAAGGTTCTGTTATTTGAAAGAAATGAAGAAAGAACAGAATGTAAGATCAACGTGAATGGTAAGATAATAGAACAAGTGAATGAAGTGATATATTTGGGATGTATGTTTAGCAGAGACGGAAGATACGAAATGGATGTGGAAAGGCGTATTGCTACCGGTAACCGAGTCAACGGTGCTTTGACTGCATTGTTGAGACGGCAAAACGTCAGCATAGCTGCACGTTTGGCTGTACACAATGCAGTTATGCTACCGACGCTGTTATACGGCAGCCAAAAGTGGGTAACACAGAAGAAGAATGTAAGAGAGATGAATGCTGTGGAGATGCGATTTCTTCGCAGAATATGCGGAGTCAGTCTAGCTGATCGAATCCGCAATGAAGAGATCCACAGAATGGCAGGTACTAGCGAAGATGTCACGGTGAGAATGAAGAAGAACGTGCTCAGGTGGTTTGGGCACGTCGAACGAATGGGTGATGAAAGAATGGTAAAAAAGATTTATATAGGAAAAGTGAGCGGTAAGAGAGACAGGGGGAGGCCTCGAGTGACCTTCGAAAACACAGTATCTATGATACTGGAGGAAGGTCACGTAAAAAGCACGAGGACCCCCCGGAGGGCATGTATGAAGAGGTTGATGTCTGTGGCCGAGGCGAAAGAGGTATGCAGGGACCGTAGGGTATGCAGGGACCGTTTGGAGCTCTGTCGTCTTTGGCTACCCTGTAAGGGATATGGAGTGAAGCTAAATAAATAAATAAATAAATACAAATACCTCTGCACTGCTCGAAGTATAAGCATATATAGCCAGCCAGTGCAGTATAAGTGCACAAAAATGAACATTTTAAGTTAACCAACAATCACTGTTAATCTTGTATAGCCTCCTTATCTGTTATAGGTTTCCTTTTAAAGTCATTCTATGTACTACTATCATGATTTTTTTCCATGACCAAACTTAACCATATAGCTGGCAGGAGGAGGGAGGGAATGGCGATATTTGAATCTAACAAAAAACAATATGTATAGGTTAGCTACCCTAAAAGAATAATTGTTAAATTTAATTAGGAATACATCCTGATACCAAACATATGCCGGTTATAAAGTATACAAAAGAATATAGTATCAGATGAGGTAAGGTGAGGTGAGGTGATCGTTGATGACATGATTACGAACGTCCGTCGTATTTATTTGTACAGCGATGATATGTCCTCGACAAGTAACTAGATGATACTGTACTATTAGTAATACATTTCTCATAGATTTGGATTTTTAATAAATAAAAACTTTAATGATGGTATAAAGTGTCTCAGGCTCAGTATTAACTTACTCTGAATAGAGAAGGAAATACCGCATATGCAAAAAACAAAATAAACTGACGAAATTTAATAGTAGTCGCATCTTTTGCTGCAGAATAGAATTGATTTTCTGGTTCCGTGTGAGAGTCTACCTTCAAGCCAAAGGCACAAGAGGCGATAACGTCAGCAGTGGAACGTGTTGTCAAGTCTTTACTGTCGATTTCTATATAAGAGGCTGTGAATATTTAATTTATTGAATGTTAAACAAAAGGCGATATTAGTTTATAATTTCAAATAAGTTGTGGATATAGAAAAAAGACATTTATGTTAGAATATACGATGCTTCTAATTCTTACAAATTAATAATCAAACCATTACTTACAATCTGTGCTTTTCAGTTTATTTTTTAAGGTTCTTATCATCTGGTCACTAACCTCTTGCATAAAGGGCACCATTAATTTTATTTTAGAGCTTGTGAAAGCTGGACTCAGAAATGTTCTCATTTCTTTCCATTCTTGACCTATTGATTACGTTATGAAATATCAACATAAAGTATTATTCTCTTTCTATATTTTCGATAAAACCTTTTAGGTTTATATGGTTTATGAGTGATTTCATATAAAAAAGCATACACATACCTTTTAAGGAAAAGAGATTTCTTCCAAAGAGTGGATCTATAGTTTCATCTGTAAAGTTTGAGTGGTCAATAAAATGTTCGAATTCTTTAATTGCAATCAGTTTCACCAGTTCCAAGTCTCGAATAAGCACTGACGGCTTAGTGAATTCATATCTCCCGATAAATCTAAAATTTTTAATTAAATATTTACAACCAATTAACTCTTAATTAAAGGAGACAATGTTTTATTTTTAAGCTACGTAACATATTTGTATGATGACAAATTAAATACATTTATAATTCGGGTAAGAAAATCTACGTAATATTGATTAAAAAAGTTAAACTAAACTTGAATGATTTCAAAATGTTTTCGATGGTATTTCAGGTTACCTTTGATCAGCAAACGTCGCATACATTTTATGAAGATTATAAGCTAAGTGTTCCTTTCTTAACAAAATTGACAGCATATTTCCCAGCGGAGGAACAACTTTAAAATGCTTGACCCCATCGTCACTGAATCTTGAGTACAATCGATTGAAATAAAACCAGAGAGCTGCCACTATTACTGCTGTCCATATAAGAATCATTTTCAAAAATTTTTAGATAAATCTTGTATCTTTGTAACCTCGCTATCTTAATGTTACTGTTTTGTTTCTTTTATAAATATTTAAAATGATAATTTGATTGTATTTATTTCAGTCCGTTATCTTTGAACAGCAAATGAAGACTCCGGTCTTGTAGATTGATTGAAATCCTTTACGAGGGTCATTTGGTGCGTAACTACACTTATGTAACTATATACTATCATTAGCAAAAGTGAATAATATTATGAATAATAATCATATTTTAGCAAAGAGTATTAAAAAATATATACATTTTCATAGCTTTCTGTGCGATATCCACATGGATTTTAACGGTATATAAGTTGAACTCAATGTTGCATACTTCTTTATATTTACTATATTTGTAAATAAATATTGTTGGTAATAAAATAAGGTGTTAAAGCACTAGGCTTAACCAGGTAGCAACTTTATTGCAGTGCAGTATGTCCTAGTTTAGTCAATTACTATCATTGTGAGAGGCAATTAATTTTAACCCTCAATTTGCAAAAATCTGTCCGTTTTATATTATTTTTTAATTTTAACTTCATTCCGATTAGGATTATATAGAGAATGTTACAATTAAGAAAGATAACGACACGGTAGCTCACTTGATAAAGCGATGGGACTATATTCTAGAGGTCGTAGGTTTAAAATTGTTTACAATAAATGTAGAAGAAAATGTATATTAACTAATTTAAATGTGCATCGTTTCTTCCATAAATTCTTATACAGAAAACATATTAAGAACAGATTTGTATAAATATTACCTATTCATTAGGCCGGCTTATCATATGTATTGCTACGGTTCTAGTATTTAATAAATTGGTCACTAAATATTGACGTTTGTGAAACAGTGATCACAATAAAACAATACCCGGCTAAGTTTGTTGCGTGGATCCTCTCGGACCATGGCACTTTCCTGCCACTCCCATTTGAAATGCACATGTAGAAAAGATATATATATAAATAAATATTTTAAAAGGTTATATTTAAAATTTGTTATATTTTTTTATGTTTCGCAATGCTTTAAAAAAAATGAAGACAACAAATTGTATATGCGACTAACACTGTCCGAACAGGGCCTTATTACAAACAATAATTTTCCATTCACGAGTGACGCAGTGTCAGTTGGTTAGTTATTAAGAACTGATTCAAATGTTCGACGATTACATAAATTATTCTAAACCTTATAATTCGATATTGTTTTATTATGTTAAGCTTATTACAAACAAGCAAATAAAAACAATAAACAGTGGTCTCTGACATTTTTTTTTATTTGTATGTATGTATGTATCATTATAGAGAACACTAACTTAACTAAATAAACATGTGAAATATTTTGTTGAAAGAGAATAAGAGATGGTAACGCTTTAATACTCTTATTACAAAGAGGACACATATAAGTACATTCTGTATAATGGCATGTGCATCGTTGGCATTTATTAAGGAAATAAACCAAATTAGAAATCGGGAATTCTTCAAACTTTATATAGATTATAGTGATTGAAAAAACACTGGATATTAAATATTCGAGAATTATGAAAACAAATAAATATAAATAAATAATAAATAATATTTACATAAATCAAACAGTGTGTTGTATTTGTTAAATCAATACAAATTTACCATTTATTTAAATAAATACATTTATATATCAAAATTTTTTATCTTAAAATACTTACGGAATTATATACTATTTTATAGAAAAGTAACTTTTTCTCCTGAAACTATTATTTACATCTACAGTTTGCCTAAAACATAAGTTTACATTCTGCCGTTTAATTTACATGTTAGAGTTATAAACTAAATAAATTAATATATTTTTTTGTCCGAGAAAAGTGTAGATCATAAATATCTAGTAATATGTTAAATATTGCTATTATATACCTAAGGTCTGTCGGATGTTACACATATGCGACTATCGTAGGGTTCACTCGTTTTTGTTCCCACCTTACTTGTGCCCAACCAGAATAACCGGTAACCACATTAACACCATATGTATTAGTTGATATTCGAATGTGCTTTTAACCTAATATCCCTAGCGATAACTATCTTTGGTAATTGTTTTTGACAGCATCACATTAGAAAGTATTATTGCGGGTATATTTATGTAAAGATAATGTGAAAATAAACAAATATTATTAGTAACAAAAATTGTAATATTATTTATATTTGCATTGATAGCGTATAGTAAATATATAAATTATTTTGTATAAACTTATTTGTATGGAGATCCTTAGCCGTGTCTGGTGGAAACAGTAAGCGCTTTATATGCAAATGAGTCCCAAGAACCTTGTTATAGAATAAGCCAACAAGCACAACATTGTTAAGAACTATAGATGCAATCGACGTTATAATTTTGAATTTTGCTCAACCTTTACAAACATATATATGTTTTCTTCTGCATATATGAAAAGATTCTCTTATTATACAATTGATTATGGTAAAAACTTAGTAAAGTTTATATTAATATTAGTTGCTACTTATACTTAACTTCTTACTAAAATCACTGTCGTCAACACCATCTTTAGAATTGAATTTTTACGATGTTTTTCCTCTTTAAGCGACCTTGTATTCATAATGAAATAAATATTACGACGACTTTACGAAAAGAAATATTTATTCTAATTCTTAGTTTATATCGTAGAGAAGTCACCCCCAAATAACGTTTTTATTATACTATGATTTTAAACTACAATGCAAAGAATAAATATAATAATTACAAGAATTATTTTTAATTCTAAATGTTTCCGTCATTATATTTCATATCTGCCTTATCAGACAGATTCAAATTTATCTTTTTAAATGACATGAAGAAACAAATCATAAAATGGATATAAAAGAAAATCTTAATGTGAGTGATTACTCGAAATGTGAGTATATAAACGATGGATTTGAATAGCAGTTTCATTATCTTACTTCATCACAGACAGTTAACATGGCTCGAGACGTAATTGGAAGAACCGTGGTGATTACGGGAGCTGCAGATGGTCTCGGCCGCGCTATGGCTGACAGCTTTCTTAAAAATGAAGTGAAAGTGGTTATTATTATTGACCTCGACGAAAAAAAGGGGAAGGAAACCGTCTCCGCGTTCAAAACTAAATATGGTGAAAACAAGGCGGCTTTTATTAAGTGCAATGTGACTACAGATTTAGACATAGTTTTTGACAAGATCGTAAATGATTATAAAGAAGTTGACATTTTAATAAATAATGCGGGTGTTTTTACTGAAAGCAATATAAAAAATACTATTCAAGTGAACGTCATAGCATTGATGGAATGGACAATGAAGTTTTATGACTTCATGCGAATCGATAGCGGTGGAAAAGGTGGTACTATAATTAACGTGTCTTCTATCTTTGGTTATAGAGTAATTCCTTATATTCCATATTATCATGCATCAAAATTTGCTGTTGTGGGCTTTTCAAAGTCTTTAGGACACGAAAGCAACTATCAGAAGACTAAAGTTCGTGTAGTAACATTGTGCCCAGGTCTAACTCATTCAAATATGACGAATAATCCACGGTTAAGAGAATCTACTATGGAACCTAGTCTTTTAAAAGAAATCACAGATTATGATTGGCAACCACCAGAAGCTATTGGAGAAGGAACAGTTGAAATATTTCAAAATGCTGATAGCGGAAGTGTCTGGCTCGTTGAAGGTGCAAGGCCAGCGGAAAAACTGAATATATAAATTATGTAATATTATGATATAATCCCATTAAATAAAGGATTTATTTGTTTATATAAGCATTTTTAAAGTACTGTACTTATATACCTAATGAAATCAATTCCACCCATCCATTTATTTTGATAACACTTAAAAATTGTATGTAAAAAATAACACAATCTTAAGAGTATTAAAAAAAATCCGTCATAAACGTATTCTATGACTGGCATTAGTTATGTTATTTTATTTTTATAAATTGTCATGCTGTAGTAGTAACTAATAATAAGAAAAAACTTACACAATACATCATGTCAAGTAGCTATGCTAAGAAAATATTGTGCCATAATAAAATGATTGTATGGCATTATCTGACTCCGTTGTAATGTTTTTTATGCAGTGGATTAGGGGCCGTCGTAAAATTTTTTGATGTACCTTTATTGTCACTCCAAAGATAATTGATGTAACACAACAACCGTAAGATATTAAAAAATTTGGAGTGAACTATGTTTTTGAATAACTTATTCCATTTCATAACTTTATTAGATATGTATAATACTTCTGTATTTAAGTTAGTTATTAATAATAATAACACAAAATTAATTGAAGTCTTATTTATATTTAATGGCTTATTTACATACATCAAGTAAATATGTTTATAATAGTGATTAAATTTTAATTACAATCGTGTGTTAAGTACTGTTTATTTACCACTAATGTCTTGTAGAAATAAGCTACATAACAATGCACCATGCTTTAATAAATTACTTGTTTGAATATACGAAAATTCGTATCAATTTCAAATTAACTAAATTTGATGAAGTTTTTGTGCACCTGAGGTATGTAAACTACTGATTAATATGAGAGTAACTAAACATTTCACTTTACTGAGAATATAAAAACCGGTTGTGTTAACCAATCAAATTTATCAATAAAGTTTTTAAAGTTATATGTTACACGTGTATGTTATATAATACTACCTTCCTTTAAACAGGTCGTTAAGTAAAAAAACTTGTGTGTGTAGTTATATATTCACGTAAGAAGTGAACTTCATTGTGTACTAAAAAAATATATTCCCATGCTGTGAGAAATAGCTATTACGTATTTAGTGTAGTTGCTAATAGAAACCATCAGATGCTCAACATCTCTTTAATTTACGGGGTACATGGATATTGTTTAATTATTATTAAAATGAATTTAGGTCCTACGTGTGTCGTGTGCCGAATAACACGCGCATCGGTCGGAAGTCTTCGATGATTTAATTGTTTTTTAACGATTTTGGGTATGGTGTCGAGTGTTAAAAATTTTTGCTACAGCGTCGAACGTGTGTGTGTGTGGAGCCAGAGGTCACGCACGCGACGAAACTCATTGGTATCGAACCCCCACAATTATTTCGTTTTCGCAATTCATCTGGAACCCACCCTGGAACTCCAAATCCTTAAATGAATGAATCGGAATGATCAATACAACCCGACTGAACTGTGATTCAATATGATTCAGTGTAAAGCATGCAGTGTGCATTTACTCTCTTTAAATTTTTAGTTCAGTTTGTTCATAAAAGTATGATTAGTCTTATTTTTTAATCTAACTTGTTCTTTAAATTTTTTTATAATATCTCTAATAGAAATATGGTTTTAAGAGAAATTGTAAATTTAAACTCAACGGCTTTTTAGTTAAACGACGGCAGACAAAATAGATTTTATCTTAAATCTTACAGTTTTTTTGTTTATTTTTTGTTTTCATGCTGTTTACTATGCTAGCTGGTATTTTAGTTAACTTTTGTACAGTTTTAAAAATAGTATTCAATTTAATTTTTAAATTGACTTCAAAATAGATTAATCAGTGAGAGACCGCTAGAACATTGTAGTGATCGTGTAAATAATGGATTTTCTTTTTGTCCTATCAGAAAAATAGTGCTTTAAAAATGCTATGGGCGTTAAGTAACAAAGTTCAGATTTTATATTTTTCTGTACGAAGTCTACATTCTATCTCTGTGCAAAACTTACAATTTTTTCTGGTTCTTATACGTGATGAAAGTTTATTAAAAACTGTAGTCAAGTCAACAAAGTAGTGAAATAAGATAGAAAATATTATTTTTAGGTTAGCCCCTCTACACATATAGTGAAGTTGTGTTGTATTTTTTCGAGTTCCCCATGATGTAGGGTGTCGTTAGATAGGTCTTTAGAAAATATAGTGATATTGCAAAAACCATTTTCGTCTAAGGGATTTATGAAATATTACGCTTTGAAGTGCAAATTTTTGTAAGATCCAAGTGTCCTTCACCCTTGCCAGCTAAATAGTTTATATTGGAGGTGTGAAAAAAAATCACGGTAGTAGTAGGTACATAATTGTATAATGAATTTAAAAAGAAAAGTTGATATTTTTATTTTTAAATTTATTATTTACAACAAAATTCGAATGCCAGCTAAATACTCCTATATCTTAATTGAACACACAATAGATGTGTATTTAGGCTTTGCTCTGGTCTCGCATAAAACGTATTTACTGTGTAATTATATAAAGTAAGAATAAAGTAATTATTATTACGTAACAATATTATGTATTGGTGCCCGTTGTTGTTTTAAATGTAACTGATAAAGATTGTAAAAACAGTAAGTAAAAACGTATGTTAAAATAAACAGCACTTTTTATCTCATTGGTTGATAAGACTTTTAGTGATATTTTTAGCGATACACTTAGTTTTATGCGTGATTGAGTTCAGACGTCTATCTCATACAGTGTTGTAAGTATTAAAAATGGCTCGAGATCTAAAGAACAAGATCGTGGTGATCACCGGAGGTGCAGCCGGCATCGGATATGAAATAGCAGACAGGTTTCTACAAAAAGGTGCTAAATTTATTGTTATTTTGGACTTAGACGAAAAACAAGGAATAGAAGCAGCAAAGAATCTTTGCACTAATTATGGTACAAATAAAGCTGTTTTTATGAAATGTGATGTTACAAAAGATTTAGATGTTGTATCGAATAAAATTATCGAAGAATATAAGACTGTTGATGTATTGGTTAATAACGCTGGAATATTAAATGAACAGAATTCAAAAAAAACGATTGATATCAATGTGCAAGCTCTTATTGGTTGGTCTATGAAGTTCTGGGAGCACATGCGAACTGATAAAAATGGGAAAGGAGGTACTATCATTAACTTATCGTCTATTTATGGATATAGGGTTGATCAGTATCTCCCAATCTATCAAGCATCAAAGTTCGCTGTGATGGGTTTCACAAAGTCTTTGGGGCACGCCTACAACTGCCAAAGATCCGGTGTAAGAGTGATTGGAATTTGTCCAGGATTCACTGAAACTAAACTAACTGATAACCCGAAGACTTGGGTTGACGAATGCCTATCCATAGATTTCAAAATGTTTCTTGAGAAACAGCTTTGGCAAAAAGTTGATTCGGTAGGTAAAGCTGCTGTAGAAGTTTTTGAGAAAGCAGACAGTGGCACTGCTTGGTTGATAGAAGGTGCAAATCCTGTAGTTGAAGTTTAATACAAAGAAGAAAAGTCATTTTTGAATTTCTATATGTTAAATAAATATATGTTGTATACCTTTAATAAAATTATATTTACAGAAAATAATAAAAGTATTTAGTTATTATTTAATCATTTTTATTTAAGGTAAAGTCATCCAAAGATTGAGTTTTTGGAAATCCTTACAAATCATTTTTGGGATGTTTGTCCATTTATAGAGAGAGATCATTATCAGATAAACTTATAAATAGTTTGTTTGTTAGTTTAAGAGATAAAATATTGTGCAAAAACAAGGCACTAATGGCCAGTTACTTATAAAAATACTTGAAATGAGCGTCTATGGTGCTTATTGGGTTCTTAATTTAGTCCTTAATTGAACTGCAAGATTTTAGACTTTGTATAACAGAAAAACCATATTTAAAATTACAATTAAATTTGCAGCCTTTAAATAATTAAAACAAAAATTTATTGAAATTTGTGTTGTGGATAGTCTCGTGTAGGTATATAAGTTATAGGTAATCGATTTTCTAGTTAAAGGAAACAAATTGTAGCTTGTTCAAATTTTTATTACTTTCCGTAAAGAAGATAACAAGTCTTTGCAAATATATATATATATATTTTATTAATTATTAAAATTTTGCAGTTAATAGAACCCTCTTTTGGAAATTCATTGTAGTAAGAATTTTTCTCCTTTACAACAAGGCTGCAAAAGAGAACATATAAATGAAATTAAACATTAGAAAAGTAAATATTTGTAGTCATAATAATAGAATATGATATAATAGCAAAAAAGAGGGTGCCTGAATTTTTAAAATGGCAATATTTAGAAAAACGTGTCATAGTTTTTTTTATTAATTCTGGGATTACCCACTACCAGTTTCACCTGTTTTCGGTTGAAGTTTGTTTTGGACACTCTATATATCACGTATTTTGAAAACATGTTGAAATGACAAAAATATAGTACCTTTAAAATATAGATTGAACTAAATACCATTACAGATTATTGCGCCGAAAGTATTTCATACTCAAATCGTTGGTAAAAACAGTATAAGCCGTTATAAAAGCCCAACACAGTCGACGACCGAAATCAATAGGTAAGTTGTTGTTAAATAGGCATGTTGTTCTATTGCAAAATTAAATCTCCCAAGTGAAATGATGTGGAAATGGTGCGCCCTATCGAGTGTTGCTAGATTCCAACTTTACAATTTCTCACCTATTGTTCTTTCTCCCCACGTAGATACTGCCGAAGCTTATTACATTATTAATACCCTTCGTCCAATACTATTGCAAAAGATATATAGTTCTCATAATCAATCGCGAACATCATTAGTAATATTATAGTTTAATAAATTTTATTTCTACTTACGGATGCTCGATTCTGAATAATCGAAAGTCGATATCGATTTTTACAATTGTCAAATCGTCAATGTTGTCCAATATTGATAATAACTACATATATACTTATGAATCTTTGAATAAAACAAATTCAGATAATAGCTTTGTATTATAAGAATATGAGGAAAAGTAAGTGTAAATAAATAAAAGTTCTTATTTATTGGAGATCTTAATTTTTTTTATCTATTAACTGAAGGAAAAGTAATTTCGATAATGTTTTTCCTTTTATTCCTTTCTTTGTTGTTAAAGAGTAAATTCTGCTTTGGAAAATAGAAGTGTAAGTCGAAACAGCATTCAAAAATGTAATTGTTATTTTATTTCAATTCAGGTAAGTGGCCACAAAATAAATATGGAACACAGTTGACATTGACCTTTATGTCATTATATGCCTTATGGTCTGTTTATAAATTATGAGTTATTAAGGTGTATTATTATAAATATAGTCATAGAAACTAAAGAAATCATGTGGCTTAGAATTTGGCGTGGAACCAATTTCTTCCACTGCTGGTATATCGATATATTATCAACAATAGCAATCAAAACATTGATAATCTGATTTTGTTGTATCACAAAATCAAAGCTCATTGAAAATCGGTTAACATTGAACTTTTCTATTTCTACTGCCATATTAAAACATCTCTCAGTGTCAACATTTATATAAAGTATGAAAGAAGTTTCATGAACTTCTAGATCAATTATATTTTATTTAATACAATAAGCATTCCTAATATGTTTCAGAAATTCTAATTTAATAAAAGAAATCTTTCAGGTCTTACTGCTATAAGAAAATGATAATCAGGAAGTGAATTAATTATATCCCTTGGTTTACTTATGATTATTTTATATATAGGAAAATGAATAAAAAATATCTTCCAAAAATAATTTGTATATTTATGCTAATAATTGTGTGGCAACATAACTTGACTAGATTTCTATCTAGTCTATAGATCATTGGTTGTAAAACCTCCAAAACATCATATTAACTAATTACTGTTTGTTCCATAACAAAACCCCAATGAGGACATAATGCGGTAATAATAATATGATGATGATATTATTTAATATTAAATATGTATTAACACTAAAACTACTGACAATTCTTGTATACCTGTTCCTACCGCACACCGTCAAATTGAATGGTAATTAAAAGTTACTTTATTATATAACGCAGGTAATAATGGAAATAACTAAAAGTAAAGAGTGTAAAAAATATATACATATTCTAAGAATTGTCATGTAGTTTGATAACGATATTATAATGTTTAAAAATGTAAGTTTTACAAAAGTTTAAGAACGGTCAATTTGACCGGTACTTGGTAGGTTTAGTGTTAAACTAATGTATTAGAGGCATTAAATTGCTATTTATGTTTCCCATTTAAATTTGACTATTTACATTTAAATAAATGGATTAGAAAAGTAATGACAATTAACAAAATTAAAGAAGGTTGAATTGAAGTTTAGGAATTAGTTAGAAAGTACACAAGATTTAGGAAATATGTTTTTGTATCTACAGATAATTAATAACAATTGAAACAAGTGTGCTATGAACAATTTATTTAATATGCATTGAAACTAAAAATAATGAGCTTATTGTACATTTTGAAGTATTATTGTATCAAATCTTTTAAGAAAGATATTAGCTATGTTCGAGGAAGGAGTAGAAACACATTTTATCTTACCTGAAGCCCGTAAAGTAAGGGTTTTGTAAAGGGTCTTCTAAATAGTCCATCGACTATCTTCTACTGTGACAGCTTTTGTAAAATTATTGTAATAATATATCCCTTCAAACAGGTCAAGTGTTCAATTGTCCTATTTGGTATTCTTTGTATATAGTACATAATGTTATAAAAACATAAACTTCACGTCTCTTACAAATTTAGAACTCGAATCATTAACCATTATCCTGTCTAATTATTATAATTAATAGAAAATGTTTCATGATAATACGTAAAGCAAATAATTTGGCATCGTTAAAGTTTATAAGGAGAAGGAATGTAGTAAGCTAATATTTTATAATTTCACACATTATAATACATAAATTAGTAAAATAAATACACATTACACATGCGTTTGACAATTGACATACAAACAAAACGGAGCTGACAGTAAAAATGTCAATGTCAAATATACAATATGATACACAGGTTAGATTGTTGTCTGCCGGAATAAAATAAATTAATAAAAAAGATAAATGCAATGATAATTAAGTTATAATAAGATCATTTTTATTAAAAAAAAAATGAAAATTGCCAGTGCAAGTCGCATTATACTACGAAAATCGGCAATGTTTGTTATATTAGTAATGTTACAACTATATCTCTGTTTAATTGACAAGGATTGTACAAAGCTTTTGTGTTAAAGTAAGTCATGATAAAGTCATATTTAATATATACAGTAGCGCTCCAAAGTATTTTGACAAGGCTCATTTTGTTATTATCTTGTTTCTGTGTTCATATAAATAGGTGTGATTATTTATAAGTTATTATTTACGATGCACCTTAACTACTGTGAGTTACAAATTGGAACATGTTCCTTTGCTTTTTGCGTAAACACGAAAACTCGTTTAAACTTATGCTCATAAGTATTTTGACAACAGTTCAGTTCTTGATTGTCAGCAGTGTTGCTTGTACTGTAATCAGAATTTTTGGGGATGCTTTTTAAGAGTTGGGCCGTTAGTTAGAATAGAAGGTACGAAGGGTTGTTTTGTGCATGCGGAGATAATAAAGAAGTAGATCTTATCATATGTTAAAACGAATATGCCACCTGACTGGTATTTTCAACAAGATAACGATCCTAAGCACAAGTCGAAACATGTAAGTGGTCAAGCCAATGTGCCGACTTAAACCAGATAGAGCGTCTTTGGAGGAACTGGATCGCCGCATAAGATGTCGGAATTATTCAAACAAGGAAGCTTTGCACGAAGCATTAACTAAAGAATGGAACGTAATTCCTATTGATCATTTGAAAAATTTTATTGATTCAATGCCGGCGTGTTGTGAAGTGGTATTGAAGGCGAATGGATATACAACGGAATATTGATAAAAAATCCAAAAATATTTTGCAACATATGATTTACATTGAAAAAAAGTTAATTGAAAAAATTCTTTCGAGCTCTTTGAGTAAACTTTTGATTATATGTTTTTCTTGGTCACTTCATACCTTTTAGGTGTCTTAATTTGTGAAATGTGACATTACTTTAAATATATTATTCAATTCAAAACAACACTATTTTTATTATTTTAGTAAACTGTGAAAATGATTTTGAGCGTGTATATAGTATACATAGTACATGTAGATGTAGAACATGTAGAAGCAATTATACATGTATCATTTAATATTTTTATTTATTACCACATAATACTAAATAAGTAAGCTCAAAAGCTTTAAAAGTCTCCTAAGCTATACTGACGTGTTTTAAACAAAGTATTAAATTGTAGCGGGACTCTGTCTGTGTATTTTTTTCTACAAAGTAATATACTATGATCGCCATTAAAACGGAATGTAAATTAGGGCCTCTATTTCGTTTTCGAATTATTTTATTATAAATATAATTATTTTATTCATACATAAACATAAAAAAAATATATGTTTTAAAGACAAAATGTTCTTCACTTTAGCTCAATGGATCAACATTACGGCTTAGCAACAAAAATTTTTAACTTATCACCCACATTCATCTCGTCTTCTTGTTTATACCAATTTAAAACATTAGGAAAGTCAACTTGCAACTTTGTCATATGTATGAACTACTGCGTTCTCTTACGTATATAATGGTGGCTGTCTAATTCTAGCTTGGAGATAACTAACAGGTTAGGAAACTCTAAATAAATCTGCAAATATTTGTATTGTATATTTGTATGTATTAGTGTAAATCAGTGTTTTCAGGAACAATATTAATAATCTCATCCAGGAAAAATCAAACTGTGATCAATTTATTGTTCTCTTTAAATAAATTCAATTGCAGTGTTTTTATTTCTAAAGTATGCTTAAGATCTAAGACTAATCTAGATTATAATTGCTATTAATTCTATTTACACAATAAATATATTCAGTTTACATTTTTTCACTCGCACTGGACTAATAACATTTTTACTAAACTCACACAATTACATACAATCAAGTAATCCATTTAACCATTCGGTGGGAAATATTTCTTGGCTAGTACGTAATGAGGCATTGTCAGGGCAGGTGGGGGGAGGGGTAAAAGCTTTGCAACATTAGTTCCCATCAAGTGTGCTTCAGACTTAGCGGGAAGGTTACATATGGAATAAAAATGTTTCGAGCATCTTAGTAAAGTTAATAATTATTCTATTATGTTTATATTAAAAATTATGTTTTTAGAAAAATAAATGTTCTGATAAAGGATGACGGATTATAATATAATATAATAACATAATAATATAATATAAATATATATGAAAAGAAATAACATTATGAATTGAAATTCACAGCAATTTAAAGATGTTAAAATATTAATTGAATATTAACATAATGTACTACATATTATGTTGATGTTATGACTGTTTTACTGAAGCTACAAAAATTATGTATAAAAACTAACTGTTCGAAGCAGAATATCAATTAAAATTTATTATATTTATTTATATAATTATTTATAAATAGTTAATTTACTTTTTAAGAATTATTTTTTTTAAGTTTAATTAATGACTCTGTGAAAAAAATATGGACTTTTATATTTTTCCATCCCTATCAAAAATGCCTTTGAGAACATTGAAACTTTATAGTCGCTTCAGAGTGAAAACATTTATAGAATTAATTCTAAAACATTTACTGTCGGTTATTTATGCATTGCAAATAAGAAGCTTGCCTAATTGGTGTCCGTCGACGCATATTAACGAACAGCGCCCGAATTAAATAAGAAGAACCGAGGATGGCATATTGATGAGACTTGAGCAGTTATTCTGATATTGTCTTCTGTTTATTATAATACCTTATTTTTCTATCTTAGTATTCAGTAGTCATAACTGGGTACGGAATAACATGCAATGTTTTCCATATAATTGTTTTTAATACTGATCTAATATTTTTGTAATAAATTTATTAACAATTTTTTTAAAGAAAAGCTCGATACACTTTAGTTCCTTACGTATACGCATCGTAAACCTACGTGCAAGTTGTGCTTACACTTTTATTACTCCGTATGTACACCGCTGGGATTTTTGCCGTAATTCCCAAGTTATACAAGCGTTAGGGTTAGTGCAAAGTGGCTTTACCTTGCAATGTTCCGTACAATGAATGGTGACATCATCCCCTTTTAGTTTTATGTTGTTTTATTACATTGAGAAACTTCGCAGGTATGGTTTCGTTAAGGTAATTGTATGATTAAGGTGTTGTAATGGCTTTTAAGCGATTTGATACTATCACTATTATTATAATTTATTTTAGGAATCATAACATATCATTAAAATTATTTATTTACCTATACTTCAAGTGTTCCAATAAATAATACTGTATGTGTTTATTACTTGATTTGACGTCTTTATGTTGCGCCTCTGTATATTGTCTTTCTTTCCAGTCTCTTGTCTTCTTCTGAATGTTTCACATTGGAAGAGAGTTCTATAATAATCTACCTTTTGTAATTATTTGTTTTTATGTGTGCATCTATAATGATTTAATTACATCTCGAATCTAGAAATTTCAATTTTGCATACATATTTTCTACATATTGGAAACAAGGAAAAAATTATCGATTGAGAACATTTTCTCTCTAAGGTTAAACATTTGTTTGAAAATCCAATGTCGTGTTTTGGTAAATTAAGGTTTTGCATTTTACCCGATGAAAGTTAAATATTTTCGTACATGAGTGATACTTCGGGCAACATCAAGTACATCATATAGAGGCATGGAATTTTCGGAATGTAATATATGGAAGTGGATGTAATGTATAAATAATGTAAGTGATTATTAACATCACAATAATACAGCTAACAGTTCACCTTAAATACAGACTTAGGTATTGTTTAATAATACAAAAACTTCTTATATGGTTCCGAGGTATCCGATATTCCGAGGTTCCGAGGTTCCGAGGTATCCGAGGTTGTTATATTTCATACTTCGCAATGAATATACATGAAGATATTTTATTTATAAATCTAATGACAATTTTCTTATTCATTAATATATTTATACATATTTACAGCCTCGCAACACTCTATTCAGAATAATCAGTATATAGACTTGCTTTAAATATGTACATACAAATAATGTGCTTATACATATTATACAATAGTAACGAGGCAAAATCTGTTCACTTCTACTACTAATGGTTTTTTCGAAAGATAACTTTCGAAAAAACCAATAGTAACGTGCTCTGTAGGTTATAGAGAAAACCGTAGTTCTTAAACTATACATATATGTAGATTAAAAGATAAACAAGTAACGGAATTATCTCCTACAGCTTTTTACAATCTCGTGCACTTGCTTCAGTCGGTGGCACGCGCCGGGAATTTGGTATATATGAGCCCTATTCAGCCTTCCTCTGAAAACAAAAACATAAATCAAGTGCAAAACATAAGCGTACTGATATCAATAATTAATAATGATTTTTATTACAGAAGATATTATAAATTTATAAAAAAATATTAATTTATGTATTTTTTTTTAAAAGTAAAAGTTATAAATAAAATCGAAACATTAAAATAAAAACTATAAAATAAAAGCAGCAGATGAATACAACGGTCAAAAATAACTTTATATTTTTACTTTAATAAATGATATGCAGATATTTTAGAAAGTGATACCATTTAGATTTTTTGGTAAAACAGATGTTCTTAGTAACTTTACTCTAACTGAGATACATTTATTATATTATACTTTAATATTTCTTTCTACAAGCTTCCTCCAATATTGAATCCCTTATAACTTACACCAGATAATCATCGTTTCCAATGACGCGCGTCAGTCTGCGAGCGACGTGGCGCAACATGATTAATAAACTGTCACCAGAATATTCGCCTCTAAATTACAAACCACATTCTACATATAAATCAAATAGAGCGTCGATCTACTGGATTTATAAGGTTAGTAGATTGTGGAGTGTGAGCGTGATGTGACTTTCGTTTGACAATTTGGTAGGAACAGATTTATGTTATAGAAAATATTAATAAAACTGCACATTGCGGAAGTTTAAAACGTGGATTTTTGTTTAGGATTTGTCGAATTTTCCTGAAGTTTGCAAAAAATATGAACTGAAATTATATGTTAAATGAGTAAAAATTATTGTTAATGTTATTATAATGTTATATTTGGTTACTATTAATATCATCATTTCAACTACAGAACTTCCACTTTTCAACATAAACCTTTCTCATGACTTGCTTAGCCACCAATACAAGGCGGCTCTCCAACGCCTTGCGATGACTCTGTTTAGATCATCCGTCCACGTTACGTACGTCCTACACTACATTTATCGGTATAGGCCTCCGTCTGAGAAATTTTGTGCCCTAATGGCCATTAATTGTTCGAGTTACGTACCTTGCCCATTACCACTCCACCTGCAAATAAATTAGGTTATGTCAGTGATTGTAATTCGTCTCCATGTCCTCAATTCTGATTATATCATGGAGAGAAATAGGATAGACGATTCGAGCTTGTATATAAGGTTCATAATTGAAGACCTTATCTCAGTTCCATAGGTCATCCCTGGAAAGTGGTAACACACAATGGTTGAAGACTTTTGACTTTAGGTGCTGCGATTGCGGATGAAAAGATGTTTTTTATGTTACCCATGAGTTGTGCATCCTAATTGGAATCGAAGGAATTAAAATTTAAAGCTCACATTAAAGGCATTTTTGTGTCGAAACGTTGTTATAAAATTGAGAACTATATTGATATTAGATTAGCCTGGCAGTAATAATATACTAACAGTTCTGCATATGTTGCTTTACTTCCCTCCCAAACTACTTCCAAAGTTATTCCTATTAGCATTGTTTGTTCAAAAAATAAGGTTTTCTTTTTACTTTAAAATTACTGTTTCTTTTGAATGTTAATGATAAGAATCCTCTAAAGCTTTGCATATGTGAATTTCAAGTATAAAAACAAAAAGTTATTTTAATGAACTTAACGATAATTCAACTGTAAGTAATGCTTAAAGAGATGCTAGTTGGACATAATATGTTATGAATGGAACACGTAACTAAATCACCAAGAATAAGTAAAAGAAAACACGTAAATTTGTGCTAATATCCACATTAACGGCCGATAGCTCGTAACTGCCCCATCTAAGGAAGATTATACCTCTCCTCGAAAGATTGCAGGAACTTCGCGTATCGAATGGGGCACGATCAAGACAATAGCTAATAAAATAAAGTTTCTTATCGAGAAACTTAGAAATATCTTCGGAGAGTCTTTCTAATGGTTTTTCTTTTGACTAATACATTAATGTTATCATTATTGATTGAGGTCCAATCTGTTATTAATTATTACATAAAGAAATTAGGAACAAACTTGTAATATTGTTAGAAGTTTGAATATGTCTTTATAGAACTGTGAACTTTATAGAAATTTTAAAGAAATCATTTGGTAGTGTAACACTCTGTATTGATGCTCAATTGATTCATTAATTAAATAAATACTATATAACTTTTAAGTTTAATTTTCGTAGGCATTGGTTCGTTTTGAAACAGCCATTCTGTTGACTGGATTTGTTTCCGTTGCATACGATACATATGATCCTGTTATGATATGGGGAAATCAAACCGCTCTCAAATTAACAATCATATCGCTTACCATTTCACATTCAGTTGCCTTTGATTACACAGGCAGTTAGGGTGATTCAAAAAATCCTAGTTTTAAATTTTTATAGGGGCACCGTCTTATATGGTTCCAATATGAAAAAAAATATCTCCATATTTTTTTTATGTCAACTTTAGAGGTCGCTCATCCATTAAAGTTTTTGAAAAATGCGTTACATACGGTAATGGGATTGCACCCCTTGGGAACCAAAATGGCGGTGCTTTTGTGTATTTTTGTACCTGAGCGTAAACAAGGTAAGTCAAGTACCTGGTACATATCCACGTTTTTTAACCTCTTCAGTCTTCAGGTTATTAAGCTACAGAAAGGGTTTAAAGATTAATGTTGTAATTTCGCAATAGAGTGTGAGCTAGTTTTTAAGTAAATAGTAATATAGTCAACCTTTTTTAATGTCGTCGACTCTTAGACAGTCGGCCGGCTACTCTATTGTCAGGACCGTCTACCTCGAAGCCACAGCGAAAACAAGGGAGGAAAGAATTAATCGATGACCGTTTGGCTGTAAGTCTTGATGTTGCTAAGTTAAGCGATCGAAAAGCTGCTGTTGAATTAACATCGACTCTCAAGAGTACTGGCTGTGATGCTGAGAAGTATAAAGTTAGCTTTTCTTCTATTCGGCGTCAGCGAATCCAGCAACGAAAAAAATCGCAGAATCTCTAAAAAGCGAGTTTAAGCCAGAGGTTCCGCTTACCGTTCATTGGGATGGTAAAATTCTCGAGGAAATAACGGGACATGAGGTTGTGGATCGCTTGCCTGTTATAGTATCAGGACAGGGAGTGGAACAGCTTTTAGGTGTTCCAAAACTTCCGAATGGAAGAGGGCAGGCGATGGCCTCAGCTGTTTATGAAATGTTATTGTCCTGGGGCTTGGATGAAAAAGTAAAATCGATGTGTTTTGATACCACAGCATCAAACACCGGTCGATTCAATGGAGCTTGTACCTTACTAGAGCAAAATCTGGAGAAAAAAATATTATGGCTTCCATGCAGGCATCACATTTTGGAGATTGTGCTTGAAGCCATCGTAGTTTCAGCAACTAATGCTTCTAGTTTGCCAGATATACAAATCTTCAAAAGACTGCAAAAACGTTGGCCTAAAATACTAAAAGAGGACTTAAGGGCAGCTATTGCGGACCCTGAAACTCTAAAACAAGTAGCAGATTTTACCGAAAAGATGACATTATTTGCTGAAAGCCAGCTTAACGAGTTTAAACCACGAGACGATTTTAAGAAACTAATTAACCTGATAATCACATTTGTGGGAGGAACACCTGAGAAAGATGTATCTTTTCGAGCAACCTGCTGGTCTCCACCGGGCAAGGTGGATGGCAAAGGCCATCTATACTTTTAAAATATATCTGTTTCGGGAACAACTAAAACTGACAAAGAGGGAAATTAAAGGAATCAAAGAAATTTGCATTTTTACTGTACGAATTTACGCCAAATACTGGTATCAAGCTCCTTGCGCATGGTCTGCGCCAAGGAATGACTTACAACTTTTGAAGGATTTATTAGCTTACAATAAAGTGAATGAATCGCTTTCAAAAGTTGCTATGAAACAAGCGTTGGGGCACCTTTAGTACCTATCAGAAAAACTTGTAGCTTTGGCCTTCTCTGACGACCAAGTTTCTTTGGAAACTAAGCGAAAGATGGTTGTTGCTCTTCAAATAGAAGGGCCAGAAGATTCTCCAAAGCGAGCCATCCAGGATCAAAACTTTATTGCAACAAAAAATCTGGAGGACTTCGTATCTTCTCACACATTAACGTTTTTTAAAAGTATCTCCATCTCTTGCGATTTTTTAAAAAAGGACGTGCAGACCTGGAAGGACGATTGTGAGTTTAAAAAATGTGTTTCTGTTGTAAAGGGTCTAAAAGTTATCAACGATACAGCTGAGAGGGGAGTATCGTTCATTGAAGAGTACAATAGCCTTCATACGACAGACGAATACAGAAACAGTACCTATTATTGGCGGTCAAAGACTTTAGGCGAAAATTCCCCGATTGTAACAAATCTACATTAACATCGTAAGTTACTAGTCTTAGTTATAATAGTAGTTATCCTTAAATTTTTATTGTAGTTATTTGATAAAATAGGTTATTACTTATTTTTTACCCGTTCATAAAACCCAACACTTTTCATCCCTGGTAGCGACCCCTAAAACCTGTTTTTAAAATAAAAAAAAAAATAGGTGGAAGTTTTTTAACCAATAAAACAAAATGACAGGGTGCCACCATAAAAAAATAAATAAAATTGATATGCATTTTTGAATCACCCTAACAGACACACAAAAAAAAATCATGAACCAGAGGGGAGACCCTATTACTCTTAGGTTTTTGGGATCGCTGAAACCGAATATGACAATAAAAACTAATTTTAATTTCCCGTTTTCCCGCTAGCACCCCCTTGCTATCTTTTAAGGGGTGAAAATTTAAATTTTTGTAAAAAATCAAGATAGATGTGGATTTCTACGTTTTTTGGGATGCTGAAACCGAAAATGATAACTAAAAATTAATTCAAGACCTTTATAACACATTAACTCTTTCTTACTACCCCTTATGGGGAGTGAAGTTTTCCATTTTTGTATAAAATAAAGATGAATGTGTATTTTTATGTTTTTTGTTATGATGAAACCGAAAATGACAACCAAAAGTGTATTTAATACCTCTTTTACTCAATACCACCCCCTAACCACCCCTTACGGGGGGGTGGGGGTGGTTTCAATTTTGTATAAAATCAAGATGTATGAAGAAATTTTAACAATTTACAGTAAATGACATGTTTATCAAAGTAGTTTGAGGTTACTCTTAGCTCCTTTATTAGAAATTCAAATGCTTTACCAATCAGAAGTATCTGATATTGTATCGTACAAAGGGGCTCGGCTGACCCCACGACACAACCTCTAAACGGGCAACGTCATCAATAGCTACGTATACGATTACTCCCTAATTTGCTTATTAAAACTAACGACTTACCTGTCTGCTTCTGTTATGCTTCAAAGAAGGAAGTCACATAGTCAGTCTGTACTAGTAAAGGATTTGGGGTTCCCCAGAGAATAGGATAAATTGTATAAAATTAATAAAAGGGAAATAATTATGGGACAAAGAATTTGATACTTAAGTGTTCCGTCGCGTGACCTTCGGTTCCACGCACACTTCGAGTGAGAAGGCAGCCACCAATTCGGCGCTGCAGCCAACAATTCAAACACTCGACACTAATGTAATTTACTCTTTTGGAAACTTCTAGAACCGATATGATTACTCCGCAAAATCGTTAAGCACCAAGGTTCACCGAGAACCGCTCACCGAGAACTATCTTCGAGAACTGTGTAGAGAACTGTCTCGACCGTTACGCGTGCGTTTGTCACACCACCAAAAACGTAACATCTACCCTCGATTTGTTAATAATTAAAATATATTTAGCGCCTGACGATTGCTATTAGCAACTGTACAATTTAATTAATAACTATTCCGAACAATCCCCCGCCCCAGCCAGGCGAAACCTGACTGAGTCTAAATGTAATACCAGGCACCTGAAAAGTGTCTAAGCTACTGGTAACCGAGAGAGAGTAGCTACTGCCCGCTTTAACACAGAATTGCCCACATGTACTTCTGCGACTCTTGGAATTCCATCTGCGCCTGTTAATAACCTTAGAATACGACCCCGTCTCCAGGAGAGTGGAGGCATATTCATTTCTTTAACTAAGACAAGATCACCGACCTTAGGTGGGTCAGTTTTATCAGACCATCGTACACGCTGTTGCAACAAATGTAAGTACTCTAAATTAAACCTACGCCAAAAACTTTGAGATAGCTGTTGTAACAGTTCAAAACGTGTGAGCCTATAAAGTGGGGTATTCTCTAAAGGATATTCTGGCAGAGCTGTGAGTGGACCACCGACCAAAAAGTGACCTGGAGTCAATACATCCAAATCATTTGGGTCCGAAGAGACTGAACAAAGAGGTCGCGAATTAAGGACCGCTTCAATTTTGCAAAACACCGTCTGCAATTCTTCAAAGGTGAGTACCGTATCTCCAATAACCCGGCGAAGATGTGTCTTCGCGACCTTTACAACCGCCTCAAATATACCACCCCAAGAAGGATATGCTGGAGGATCAAATTTCCAGCGGATACCCTGCTGAGACATTTTTTGACCTATACAATCCTGACTTTCATATAAGAATTTGTGTACCTCTGAGAGATACCTATCTCCTCCCTTAAAATTCGTACCACAGTCGGACCGAATCAAAGCAGGTAAACCGCGCCGACTGACGAATCGAGACAGACAAGCTATAAAAGCCTCAGTACTAAGACTTGAGACCACCTCTAAATGTACGGCCTTAGTAGATAGGCAAACAAACACGCACAAGTACGCCTTACAGATTCGAGCACTTCGACCAGTAAAAGTTTTGACCATAAACGGACCCGCAAAATCCGTACCAACTCCAGAGAAAGGTCTAGAAATCTTTACTCTATCTGGAGGCAAGTCTCCCATTTGAGGTTGAGTAAGGGTAGCCTTTAACCTATAACACGGCATACATCGGTAAATAACTTTTCGAATTGCCAGTCTAGCTGACAAAATCCAAAATTCCCGCTGTAGGATAGCTAGCAGCGTATTTAGCCCCGCGTGTGCATTTCTTACGTGTCGGTCTACAATTAAAAGGTTCACAAGTGAACCACCCTTTGGCAGTAGGAGAGGATGTCGCGCCTCATAAGGTAAATCTGCGTTACGCAATCTACCTCCTACTCGAACTAAACCCTTGTCATCGAGGAACGGATTCAATCGAGCTACAGCACCTTTCAACTTGACGCACCCGTTTTGCAAACTGGAAATAACTGATTTAAAATTTTCAAGTTGCACTACGCGAACCCAGAAAACCAAGGCTTCGCGACGCTCCTCGGGATCGAGCACCGGAGATGATAGCCTATTAGACTTTTGCCGTGAATTTCGAATAAATCTCTTAATCCATCCCGTAACTCCCAATAACTTATTAAGAGAACTAAACCGATCTAGTAAAGGTTGCAAATCACCAGTAAGTTCCTTCTGTACCGTACAAATACGTAAACCTGGTAAAGGCTCCACAATATCCAGAACCGTATGAGGCCAAGAACTTTCAAGTTCACAAAGCCAAGCTGGTCCCCACCAGAGATGATGGTCAACCAAACCCGGAGATTCACAGCCTCGTGACGCACAATCTGCAGGGTTCAAATCACCGGGAACATGTTTCCAATTAATAACCGCATTTGAATTTTGAATTTGTGATACCCGGTTAGCCACAAAAACCTCCAAAGCATGGACAGATGCTCTTAACCAACCAAGAACAATCTGACTGTCAGTCCAAGCAAATACCTTTTCAATTTCCACCACTTGCCCCAAAGTAGAATTCAAATGATTTAGAAGTCTTGTTAAAAGGGCTGCCCCGGATAATTCTAACTTCGGAATCGTGAGCCTTGATCTCACAGGAGCGACCTTACTCTTAGCCATAACCAACTTGATAGTCACATTATCCTTCGGGTCCATAACACGAAGATAGACGGCAGCCGCATAACCTCGTTCGGAAGCATCACAAAATCCATGCAGGCTGACATGACATTTAGACGTCGGAAAGAAGGCTCGGTCTATTTTAATAAATTCAAGATCTGGCAGAGATGTTACAAACCGAGACCAAGCCTGGAGCAACTCACCAATGAGAGGGGCATCCCACGTCAATTCCTGCAACCAAAGTTTCTGAAGGAAACACTTGGCCCAAAACACAACCGGCGCCAACCAACCATTGGGATCAAAAATCCGAGCTACGGTTGACAGTACCATACGCTTAGTCCAAACCTTGCAGATAGCTATATCCTGTACACGAAATGTGAAAACATCTGGGACCGGTTGGTACTGTACTCCGAGAAGAGTGACTACGTTAGGATTTTCTATATTTTGAAAGAGATGTGGGGCTTGCTGGTGCTCTTCCGGTAAATCTTCAAGAAGAACCTGCGAGTTGGATATCCACTTTCTTAATTCATACCCACCAGACCTCAAGATACCGATCAGCTCATCTCTTAAAACCTTCGCCTCTTCTTCACTGGCAGCACCTGTACATATGTCATCGACATAGACATCGCTTGATAAAATAGCGGCTGCCCTGGGAAAGTAAATACGCTCGCGATCCGCAAGTTCCAGTAAAGACCTTATAGCAATGAACGGACTAGACTTGAGTCCATAAGTGTTCGTATTTAGCTCATATACAGTCATTGGATGAGATGGATCCTCTCGCCACAGTATGAGCTGATAACACCGATCATCTGGATGAATAAGAGTCTGACGAAACATCATCCTTATATCCGCAACAAAAACGACTTGATGTCGGCGGAAGCTGGTTAAGAGGTCTGAAATATCACGATGCAGTTTTGGACCGGCATGCAAACTTTGGTTTAAGGTAATACCGTTAGAGGTGGGTGCTGAACCATCAAAAACTACTCTAATCTTTCCTGCCTTAAACACAGCATGATGAGGGATAAAATAATGCTCTTTAGAACGCCAATCATATTTGGAAACCGACATGTGGCCCAACTCCAGGTATTCCCTCATGAAATTTAAATAGTCTTGTTTGAAAGCCACATCACGTTTCATACGACGTTCCATGGAGATTAGTCTTTTCTCTGCCAGCATCCTGGACTGACCAAGGGGAGAACGAGAGGGCAAGAAGGGCAACCGTGTCACAAACCGACCTGAATGGAGCCGACCGGTATTATTCTGGAAGAATAATTCGCATTCCTGGTGCTGCGGGTTGACACGAGGCGCTGTAGGAGGTTCCTCTATTTCCCAAAATCGCTGAACTGCGTCAGCGAGGGATAGACCTACTTGAAAGCTGGCGTTATCCGGAGAGGAGAGTAC
Organism: Melinaea marsaeus rileyi; assembly: GCA_918358865.1. NCBI lineage: Eukaryota > Metazoa > Arthropoda > Insecta > Lepidoptera > Nymphalidae > Melinaea > Melinaea marsaeus. The sequence continues at coordinate 7,720,085 of OU911095.1, read as the reverse complement.
TGGAAATGCTGGACCCATAATGACTTCACCAAGATCGGTATTTATTGCAGAAAGACCACCTGCTTGAAGAAGCTTACTGCTTTCCAACCGTAACAATCCAAGAACATCTGCGCCGAGTAGAACATCAACTGGTCCCGGAATGTGGAAACCTGGGTCAGCAAGAGAGAGTTTAGACGTTAAACCTACGACGCCTGGAGGTAATGAAACTACTGGATGCTGTCCCAAAATATTATCCAAGACGATCGCTGTCGTCGTGATCCGAGGAGAAGGGGAATGAAGTGGAGAAAAGGATAGTGAGACTTTCCCCACCAACCCAGACACCTGGACTCCACCAACCCCATGAATAAAGTTCGCGCCAGGAGCAACATGTAAAGATAATTTCTTCATCAACCGTGTTGACACAAGACACCCCTGAGAGCCTGAATCCAAAATCGCGCGCGCGGTGACCTGTTCGCTCCGAAGAGAACCAACACGAACATACGCAGTAGGTAGCAAAACGGTTATAGGAGAAGGTGGAGACACGCATGGAGAACGAGGAAGGAGTCAACAATCCTGATCACGATTACAGCTATCCGGTGAGAGAACGTTACCAGACCCTTCCTTCAAACGTCGATGAGAATGTTGATTGCGTTGCCCCAAGCAAGGATGATCTATATAAGGAAGCTGCGCTTGTGGCTCAATCCAGCAGCTCCGATCCGTATCTGCACCAGCCTTGTTCCGAGAACCGTGAGGACCCCCGCCCGTACGAGGTGGTGAACGACGACCACCATTGTCACCTCGATTACAAAACGAATTACTATTTCGTGGTGAAACATACTTGACGCCTCCGGTCCAAGGCTGAGGCGAGTTCCTTATATCACACCCTGGAGAATTTGATGGTGATACTCGACCCGTAGCAACTGGTTGAGGAGATCCATTGCGATTGCCACAAAGTAGGAGATGATGATTACCTCTACACTGCGCACAGGGACGGGCCGACTGACATTGAAACGCGAGATGGCTGCCTAAACAATTGTAACACCAGTTACGCTGACGAGTAATACTGCGCCGCGCCTGCCAACGAAGATTTTTAAATTTATGGCAGCTCGTAACACCATGTCCAGAATCTCGGCAATATGAACACCTACGATCATCCTTCTGTGCTGCTGCCGCAGTGTACATACGAGGTATCTCACGCGGCCGAACCATCTGACGATTTTCAGCTGCGGGCCGTATACGAGAATAAGCAACTGAGGGTCCGGGTAGAGGAACATTCTCCATACGACGACACTCCTCCTCCAGGAAAACAATTAATTCATCAAACTGGGGAAGATGAGTGGCGGAGTCCCCACCGTATTCCAATTCGAACCGATTTCTTAAGTCATGTGATAATTTACTTAACACGATGTGTAATAACAAAAATGACCAACTCGTCACTGGCAATTCTAATCCCTTTAAACCGTTAAGTGCAATTAACAACGGGTTAAGAAGCTTCGTTCGTAAGGCGTGAGCTGCAACGATCCTTGGTAAACCTAAAATGGCAGAAACATGATTATCTGCTAGCCGTCGAACATTCTGGTACCTACGCTTGAGTAAGTCCCGAGAAATGTCATAATTTGCATCGACGAGCTCCAAGTGTTGCACTAACCCTTTAGCCTCACCAGTCAATGAAGCCATCAAATAAGCTAACTTTTGAGCAGGGGTCAAATCCTTACGACAATGTACCAAGCTATCGTACAAGTTACTAAACGCAACCCACTGTCCTAAATCGCCGCTGAAGTGCGGTAAGTCGAGGACTGGCAACCTACTAATTAATGCCGGCGAACTATTCGTATCCGGAATTATGCGAGGATCAGTTATCTTAGAAGCATTGATATTGCCTACTGCCTGACGTAATTGATCCGCCAGATCGTCCGCTTGATTAACGTCGCAATTGATTTTACTCAGAACGTCACCGTCCAAGTCCATTTCCAAAAGAGACCGGTACGCATCATACAAATCAGCCAACTGACTATCTAATAATTTATAACGCGATAATAAAGCCTGAGCACGATCCTTACGTTCAATATTTAGAACTGCGGAGCCGAGCCAACGCAATACGCCGGCAATTCGTGCGGTATGTTTAGCACTCATCGCGAAAATAAAAATAAAAATAAAAATCAAATAAAATAAAAAAAGTAAATTTAAATCCAAAATAAAGAATTCCCGAAAATAATAATATGTGAGCCAATAACCAACGATTATATTGAATAATATAATACTAACTAATTACTTACTGAAACAACTAAATTGAAAATAAATTAAGTTACACCAATTAACTAACCGGTTTAAAAATATGTTATGTGGCGAGTAAGCGTATAACGATTTTATAAACGTCACAAAGAAAGTAATCCTAGCTATTTATTTTTACGAAAATAATAGAAATTATACAACTAAATATTAATTAACCGTTAATAAAAAATAACCCTTAATAATAAAATAACAAAATAATTAATTAGTAATAGCCGCGTATAACAAACGTATATCAATTGATTAAGCAACCCGTAATACCGAATATTAACGTTTTAAACCTACTCGGTTAACAACCACGCTCTGCTACCAGCAATTGTATCGTACAAAGGGGCTCGGCTGACCCCACGACACAACCTCTAAACGGGCAACGTCATCAATAGCTACGTATACGATTACTCCCTAATTTGCTTATTAAAACTAACGACTTACCTGTCTGCTTCTGTTATGCTTCAAAGAAGGAAGTCACATAGTCAGTCTGTACTAGTAAAGGATTTGGGGTTCCCCAGAGAATAGGATAAATTGTATAAAATTAATAAAAGGGAAATAATTATGGGACAAAGAATTTGATACTTAAGTGTTCCGTCGCGTGACCTTCGGTTCCACGCACACTTCGAGTGAGAAGGCAGCCACCAATTCGGCGCTGCAGCCAACAATTCAAACACTCGACACTAATGTAATTTACTCTTTTGGAAACTTCTAGAACCGATATGATTACTCCGCAAAATCGTTAAGCACCAAGGTTCACCGAGAACCGCTCACCGAGAACTATCTTCGAGAACTGTGTAGAGAACTGTCTCGACCGTTACGCGTGCGTTTGTCACACCACCAAAAACGTAACATCTACCCTCGATTTGTTAATAATTAAAATATATTTAGCGCCTGACGATTGCTATTAGCAACTGTACAATTTAATTAATAACTATTCCGAACAGATATATATTCATGATTTAATTCTACTCTTAGCGTAACCCAGGAACAATGGCGTGGACGTAGTAGATTTCTGTTCCCTTTTGGGGTGCTGGATTAAAGTGAGTCCCCTTGCCTCTCACTATCTCTAGAAACGGGAAGACGGTGAATAGTGAGAGACAAGGGGACTTACTTTAATCCAGCACCTCGGATAGTGATAGATAAATTAAATTTTCACCCCTTAAGAGTGCTAGCGGGAAAACGGGCAATTAAAATTATTTTTTATTGTCATATTCGGTTTCAGCGATCTCAAAAACCTAAGTATAATGGGGTCTCCTCTCTGGTTCATGATTTTTTTTTTGTGTGTGCCTGTGTTATTAGTGACGTTGTAGGATTACCAGCGCGAAACAGTGTTAGTGCAAAGGTGATTCTTTAAATATCATGAACATTTCCTATTCATATCTGCGGATTATGAGGATCATCTTGTTTGTGATTCCATAAATTAATAATACGTTAATTACTCCATATAACTCCTAGTCAATTAATTAAATTTAAATTAAATTAAATGTCATAAATATTTGTAATATACAAAATAATAAATAAAAGAAGAATGAACAGTTTTTTTAACTACAAACGCAATCATATTTATGGTTTAGTACTAAAATAAAAAAAAATATATAGTATCATTTTCTAGTAATAACAAAAATATATAGGATCATTTTCTTGTCCTTCCAATTGCTAAATGCCCAGATCCCTTTTCTAAGTACAGCCATTCATGGCTTATTTTTTGACACAAAAGTAAATCATTTTGTATGTGTGTTTCTTTAAGGACTTTATAGCCGAAAGGCTAAGATTAGCAGTAGGAAATTACTGACCCGAAATTGTGGCAATACCTAAGATTTATCGGTACAAGTAAAAAATGTTATATAACGAATCATAGAATAATAATTGTACTCAAGATTTATTTACAGATTATCGATTAATTACAAGACCTTATCTAATTACGATATGATTGATTATATTGTATGAATAAAGTTTTCTTTGAGCAGTGAGAGATAACAAAGTGCAAAGTCTTATAAGTTTATAAGACTTGCATTCTCTGTTTGTCTCTGCATCAGGAAGTAATAGCACGTGAATTAAGATTGTAAAGAAAATTTAAATAAGCAATAATCGTGTGTAAATTATATTCAATATCGTAAGTACAAATTTTATCCTATTTTGTATATTGGGTCGTGTTCAATTTAAACTTAAGAACTTCCTAATAAATCTATACTTATACTTACTACATGTACTAATAATATAAGACCTTATTTAGAAATACTCTATTGAAATGCTTACACAAAACGACTATTATAAAGCAATGTATATTACAGTTAATATATGTATGTCGTATTAAATATTACGCATCCAAGAACCAGAATGTGGTATATAACACTGTACTTGCCAAGTATTTTATTATAAAGTATATTTATTATCTATGAAAATTAAATATCAATACAAGATTTAAGTGTTTTTAAACAAATTGCCATGATTACATGATTTAAACAAATAAACATTCATTTTAAAGTGTCATGATTGTTTATGATCGGTGATAATGAACTTGACATTCTTCTACGTATCGTCCGCTTAGGAGAAGAAAAATAATTTAATTTATTAAAATGATTTTCATAACAAAACAATCTTATTTCAGATGTTCATTTTTCTCATATGGATCGGCGTTCTATTGTTGTCGGTAGCGCTGTACTACCGGCGGACATACTCGAGATTCACTGCTTTTGGAGTCAAGCAACCGATGCCTTTTCCTTTATTTGGCCATATGCTTAAAGTTACTATTCGTATGGAGCACCTCACTAATCATATGGATACAATATATAAAGACTTTCCGACAGAAAGGTATAAAGATAATTGTTTTTTGCCAAAATTTGTTAAGAAAGTACAAAATAAATACATATAATATTTTTGTTTTTTACACTACTTAGTGTACACGATAGTTAGCCTACTTAATTTTGTAGTTATACTTAATAAATGTAAATTGTTTTATATAACCAATAAATCTCATTGTCTTATCAACAGGTTTATTGGAAGATTTGAATATACTATACCATGTGTAATGGTACGAGATATAGAATTAGTGAAAAAAATTACTATTAAAGACTTTGAACATTTTTTGGACCATCGTGGCCTTCTGGATGAGAAAATTGAACCATTATTTGCAAGGAATTTGTTTTCGTTAAAAGGTACTCATGGAAATAAATAAAATATAGACTTTTTAGGGTTCCGTAGTTCTGTAGGGTCCTCTAAAATAAATCCTTAGTTCTAGTATCTCCTCCCTTATAAAATTAAATGGTTAGTTTTGGAGGTGTGAAAAATTTCAATATAGTAGTGTATATTTAAAAGAAAAACTTTTACAACTAAGTAGATTTTACAAATTAATGCCTTAACCTAAACTTATTTTTGTTAGCTTGTATTGCAAACGCTGGTTAAATCTTAGAATATAAATCTAAATATTGTACTGTAGAATTTTATATCTTAAAAAGGTCTACAATCTATTAGTGTATATAGACATATACACTAATAGATTGTAGGTAATAATAGATAGACATCTATCTATGCATCATAGGCAACTACCCTACATGGCCTGAGTCCTAGGTTTTGAACTTGTAATACATAAAAAGTAACAGAAGTACATATAGTTTATACTTTATAAATAAACATTTTATATTATATAGGCCAGGAATGGAAAGATATGCGGTCTACCCTGAGTCCGGCGTTCACGAGCTCTAAAATCAAACAGATGGTCCCGTTCATGGAAGAAGTGGGAGAGATGATGATTCGAGCAGTGAAGAACAAAATTGAGAATTCGGAGAGTTAGAAATTCAAAATTATTATTGATATTATAAAATAAAAAAATATTGAAGGCTACATACACACACATCAATTACAATGGATGATATATGATATGATAGTAATTTTACAAGCAGTAGATTATTAATTAAGGTTACAATTATATGACCTTAAGGAAACTCAGTGTGTTTCCCCATAACTAGTTTTAGATAATGATTACCTTTATATTGTAGACGAATAATATAATAAATATCACTTTATTTATATTTAAAAAAATTAACATTTGCTGTTATTTAATTCCAATTTATTAGAAATAATCAATGACTTTAGTGAGATAAAACTTTTAAAAAAAAATTACCAAAATATAAGCTATAAAATGTGTTTAGGATGCTAAAGATAACTGCAATGTTCTTTATGAAATAGGTGGTTCAGTAGAAATCGACTGCAAGGACTTGACCTCAAGATATGCTAACGACGTGATTGCTTCCTGCGCATTTGGACTCAAAGTGGACTCTCACACTAACGAGGATAACAAGTTCTACGAGATGGGAAGAAATGCTGCCACCTTTAAACTAAAGCAAATGCTTTTGTTTTTTCTTTACTCTGCATTTCCTTCTCTTGCAAAAGTGAGTACTTATTAAAAGTGTTTATAATTTCTATATATTTTACATCTGAGACGTATATGTAATAAAATCATTCAAGTAGATAAGAACAGTCTGAGCCACTTTTAAGTGTTAAAGAGACACAAGAGTGTTTTTGTTGATATTTACCACATCTGTACTTATGTTATTCGTTATCAAATACTTCATATCTATACTTAATGCCGTTATTGTTTTCATATTATGATACTTTTAATATTGATTACTGCAACAAAGAAAAACAGTTTGTACATTGTATAAATAATGTTATCACTGATAACTGGCAAGTGCTTAGGTGACCACTTAATTCTAACACATGACACATCCGTGATACAACGTTTTACATAAGTTTTTTACAATTAAATTGAATTATTATTTAAGAATCATCCAGGAATTCAGAATATATAAATATTTTATATGAACAAAATATATGAAATGATGTTCACGTTCACACGACTGGAAGAAGAATAGGTTAATTATCAGTTGGTTTTGTTATTTTTGTACGTCGTGTATTTGAATAAAAATAATTTTAAAAGAACAATTGCATTAAATAAGCGTTAAATAATATTCAAAACAGATAAACAATTTTTTTACATTTAAAAATTATAAAATGATTATAAAAAAACAAGACACACTTTCTTATCTAACTAACTAACGGTCTTAAAGATTATATGACCATCAATATTAATTTATAAAAAATTGCATATTCACTATGTATTATTACTTATAATATTTTTTATTTAAAAGTAATATTAGACCAACTAACCAATATTGGCAACGAATTTTTTAAATATGTATTAAAGTTGTTTAAACTTTTAGGCCTTTAAATTAAAGTTGTTTTCAAACGAAAAATCAGACTTCTTCATTAACCTCGTGCAAAGCACTATGACAAACAGAGAGAAACACAACATCATCCGACCAGACATGATTCATTTGTTAATGGAAGCCAAGAAAGGTAATAAACAAAAAAATTATAAAATTTATTTATGTTTATTATAATTACTATTTATTATTCTTAATGATTGAGAAACCTAATATAGGACTTAAGAATAGAAATAATATTTTTAATTTTAAAAATATACACTGTACATGTTTATAAAGAAAATTAAAAAACTGAAGGTTAGACCAAAACCTTGTTATACCTAGAAATAAAATCTATATTTTTTTTGCGACATATCCAGATATCTATGCAAAAAAAAATAGTTCAATACATGAAGAGCAGAGTTTTGTAAATGAAATTAAACAATATTCATCATATCAGAATAACCATTACTGATATTCCGTTGCACTGCAATCTATAGGATTTAAACGCTCGACTCTAATATGAAACGCTGCGAAAGCCGGAATATTTGTAATATGAAAATTCCATTTTATACATGAATTAATTAATGTTATGAATGTTACAAAATAATAAGTCTTTAGTTTTACAGATTTCGTATTTTTTTTGAGTTGCTGTATTCTGAAAACAATAAAACTCAAAACGTTTATATTTTAAATATTATGACGATCAATTTTTTTTGAGAATCTTGAAAATACATTGACAGGTTAAAGAATCGAATGTATGTTTCCGTTAGTAATACTAAAAGTATATAATGCTCTTTAAATTGTGTTATTAGATTATAATATATTACATTTTTATCTTATCTTTCAAGCTAATGCATAAGCCAAGCGTTGGTTCAGATAAACTTAATTAAGGGTGGACAATTTTGTAATGAATTTTTTGAATTATCAGGTAGACTGACGCACGAAACGCACGCCAACGGAAATTCTGATGCTGATATTGGCTTCGCTACAGTCGAAGAGTCAGATGTCGGGAAAAAAACTATTCATAGAGGTCTGACGTTTTACTTAATTAGAGTATGCGAAAATTTGCGTATTATATTATGCGAATTATTGATGTATTGTAGTATGGTCGGACACTGACCTCACCGCCCAAGCCGTCCTTTTCTTCATCGCAGCATTTGAGACGATATCGACAGTTATGTCCTTTACCTTGTACGAGTTAGCAGTACATCCAGACGTGCAACAGCGACTTGTGGAGGAAATCAGGGAGCATAATATTCAACATAAGAAAAAACTAGATTTTATTACAATTCAAAAATTAACTTATTTGGATATGGTTGTTTCAGGTAGGTAGGTTTTAAGAATGCATTAAAACTTTCTTAATTTTTTAAATTATTATTATTATATTATTCACAGAAGTGTTAAGACTTTGGCCACCGGGACTGAGGCTAGACAGGCTATGCGTCAAGGACTACAACATGGGAAAACCTAATAAAGAAGCTACCGAAGATTTTATTGTAATTATAATTCATAAATATAATTTTAATAGATGACAACCGAACTTTGCTAGATATATTAATTATAATGCTTGGGAGGAAAGGAGAGGAGTGATTGTTTCGATTGAAATTAATGGGTTCGAGCATCAGTCATACCCCACTCGAGAAAGACGTAGAATAAATTCTGTTTACAGATGTATTAAATCACAATATTATTCTCTGAAACTTTTATCGATATATTCAGATTCGTAAAGGTGAGATATTAGTGGTACCCACATGGAGTATTCATCGTGATCCACAATTCTTTCCGAATCCCAACAAGTTCGACCCTGAGCGTTTTTCTGAAGAAAACCGGCACCTCATCAACCTCATCGCTTATATGCCCTTTGGACTTGGACCTAGGAATTGTATTGGTAATGATCTACTAGTTTAAATTATATTAAAATATTATATTTTGTAATAATAAGATTTCAGAAATTAAGATGTTAATTATCATTACTTCAGTGTTTGTTTAAATAGATGTGTCTGATTGTTGCAATAATTTCCTTTTAGGCATTATTATTTAATACGATATCCTCAGGTTCACGTTTCGCGCTCTGCGAACTTAAGATGATGATCTATCAAATTATCTTGAACTTCGAGATTTTGCCGACAAAGGACACTTGTATCCCCGCGAGGCTCCGGAGTGACACATTCAACCTTCGCCTCAAGGACGGACATGGGTTGCAGTTCAAATCACGTTAATTGTTGTTGTTATTTCTTTGATGTTTTTTGTACACCATTTATAACATACATTAAAATAAATAACATTAAAGTGTCAGTGTGTGTTTTCTAAATACTAAATATTTTTGTATGTCATATGATTATTTATTACGTGTAAGTTAGTAAAACTTAATAACATAATTATTCATTGGTTTCTAGTAATATACTATTTAGACTAACGTCGACTAATAATGTCCCATATATATTTGTTTATAAACTAGATAATTAATGTCCCTTACTTAATCTCAATAACAAAAATATTGAAAACATGAAAATAAAACAAAAAATAAATATTAATTACAAATACAAAACAAAACGATTAAAATTAAAACATAACAAATTATAGTGAAGAGGCAATTATACTTAGATGCAATAGGATACATAATCACTAGTAGTTGTTTCTTAATGGCAACCTTGGTTAAGTAAAGAACAAAATAGAAATAAGTTTATTTACTACATAAAACATACAATGTATAAAAACGACATAAAATATGCTGCATAAATTTAGCAACCAAAATATAACATATATACTTAAACTTATATGTAAATATATAAAAAATACAAAAGTATGCTAATTAAGAAGTAAATTAAAATACTTGTATATAACAGCATAACATGCTATGGACTGTTAGTCTATATTAAAGTGAAAAAAAATACACAAAAGTATTAAACTGAATAGAGTATTTAATGCAGCAATTCTATGTCTTAAACAATCCCAATTTAAATTATTTTATTCTTATTATATATTATAATGATTATAGATTAAAATAGCGTTATAATAAATTATAATTATATTATAAGATGACTGTTTAACGAGTGTTGTGTTCTGTATCTTGTTTCCTTAATTGTAATAACAGGAAGACATTCATATCTGTATTATTTTCTTTGAAATTTCTTTGTGTAATAAATAAAAATATCAATAGGATAATATGAGAGCTAAAGGCATTAAGGATAAGAATCAATGTAATCAAATTTTAAAAGAAACGTATAACAAAGAAAATATTTTTTTAGAATTAATTATTAAAATATCAATATCAAAATAAAATTCTATAAAAAAAAGCGTAGCTTATAAAAATATTGAAACTAAAAAGGTATTATGCTATATGTACTACAGAAGAAAAAACCTCCACAACCAAACTTATAATATAAATGAAACAAATCCAAACTAAGGTCTGTCTGTCTGTTTGTACTAGCTAATTTCTGAGAAGTATTTCTAAGGAGTAACTTCAGCTACTTTTATAGTAGTACACAGCTAGTAATTAAATATGAGTTAAACTAATTTATTTATAGATTTAGAGCAATTCAATAGGAGAAGAATTTTGTTTTTTTAGAGTATTATATTGATTTGGTATTACGAAAATTTGGAATACGGAATTGTCCAACGTGGAAATACTATAGATGCACACGAAGGTAGGTAGATCGGCAGTTAACACAGTAGTTCGAAAATTTAAGGTATTAACGATATCTTCCGCGTATATTAAAAAAAAAAATGTTTATAAGAAAATAACGCCACTCATTTTATTCAAATAAAGCTAAACACCACAGCCGCAAAAAATAACATTAAAATTTTTATTTACTAAATTGCTGTAAGAATATACATATAATAAGTTACCAAATAAAATTAAAGAAACTATAAGTATCATGTTATGTATATTTGTAATCTTTGAAAATTTTCCTTAATCTCTTTAATTGAGATATGAAAGTTTATCAGCATTTCAATTTAAAATACCTTAAAGTCGTTATTGGGATATGCTTCACAGTCTACAATAGCAATTGTTAATATATTTTCAAAATAAAATTGCATTCTAAAACGACTGTGATATTAGACAAGCAACTTACTTTATATGTTACATAATAAATTTATTAGTATGAGCTAAAACCTGAAGACTATTTTGAATGGAGTTGTTTTGTTAAAATTGTAGGTTTAGCAATTTGGTAATAATAATTTTAAAATATTGATTATAAAAATGGCTTTAAAATGTCTAAAGTCAGTCTCGGTAAAGTGACTATAATGGACAATGAAGCAGTTAATAAGAAATCGCAATTACGAGGATCGACGGTAAATCTTTCAATTAAGGCACGAATTGGAATCCGAACCGACTTCCATTCAACATGCAAATCAGTTTGAGGCTGGATAAGCTCCTAACTTACTTTTTAATCTCGTCTTTTCTATTGAATCGTCAGCAAAAATGCATTTTCTGTTGATTTCCATACCTTTGTCACAAAGCCATAGCGTGTAATTGCTTTTTGAAAATTATTATTGACGCTGGCATTTTTTCTGGAAAGTCTTAAACTAATTAAAAATGCTAAAAATGCTGCCATCTCATTGATCATAACTACTTGACATTATTTAAGTATTCAAAGTTTTAACACAAAAGAACACAATAAAATATCTTTTATAGATCCCAGAATACTCCAAGAGTATTCTGTGATTCCTCCGAAGTCTGGAATATATGTTGTATAAGAAAAAAACAGTAGAGCTATTTTTTATAAAACCGAACTGTTTATTGTGAAACAAATTATTTATATTAAAATTATGAATTTTTCAAATGTTTTCCTAAGTTAAGGTACCGATATTACTGTAATAATTAAATTCTTTGAAATTTAATATTACATTTTCTTTGTACATTCCTTTGAAGTAATGACTCAGCGACAGGAGGAGAAAAAAAAAGTTGTTTTGGTTTACTTAAAATTATTTACCAGATTCGTACTTTATTATGTTTATTTTTATTTAATTTAATTACGTTTCCGATTTACAATGTAATGGCTTGTAAACAGACTTTAATAAATAATTTATAACATGTCATGTAAGTCAGTCACTGGAATTGAATGACGTCTCAGTTTAGAGGTCATACATACAGTTTAAAAGTCATGTAATTATCGTATATTCTTTGAATTCCTAGGGTAGGTTTATTTATTAAACCTAATCTAATTTAGATAATTAATCAGAGTGCAAAATCTAAAACGGGGCACTAAAGTTAATTTTAAGTTTATTATTTTGAAGAACTGTTCATATTGTTGCAATGGATTTTATTATTATTTTACACTTTTCACAGTTAGGACAAAACAGATTTTTTTATTTTACCTTGTTTAATTAGTTGGTTCTATGAATAACTTAAAAATGTAATATGATTTTACAATGATCTTTATCTGATAGTGGGAGATAAATTATCTAAAAAGTCAATATTGAAGTCACCACATTAGATGTGTTATTATAATAGATACAGATAGGTCATATAAAATAATCTTTAGGAAAAGTTCATAAGAATTATAATAATAACATGGAGAACTGTATATACTAACAACGATAAACCTCTTAAGCTCTCAACAGGCTATTTCAATTCGTCTAAGAGGGTTACAATTATTATGCTTAACTTATTTTGTAATTGGTTGTAAACATGTAAAATAATATTCTTCTGTAGTTAATACAAGAATACGAGTCATAAGCGTCGTTATTATAGATTTTTTCTTGATGAGATCCGATAGATTTTTCCAAAACTGATTGCTGTCCCTAACACTATTCTATGTGTTTTCACTGAATATGAGAGATTTTGACGAGATAACAAGTATCATATATATTAATACTGGTATTAAGCTGGAATCACATTACAGTGCATAAAAATTTCCCCAGGAGTTTTGTTGTATTGTAATTCTAGAACAAAATCAATTTTTGTGTTTACCCGTATGACCTATATTTCTCGAGTATAAAATGTATTTACTATTACTAGTACTGCTGAAATTATTACATTTATATAAATAGATTTTTCGTTGATAATATTAAAATATTATTAAATATGATTAAATACTAACTACATTTATTTATACTAAGCTTACTGTAGGAGTGTCAATAAATAAAATTTAGGTGTCTTTTAATTTTAGATTATTGTTTAAGCCAGTTACAGTCAATAAATATAATAAATATAAATATAATAAAACATAAAAAGTATAAAAGAAATGATTAGGAATGAGATCATAATTATAAAACTTTTAGAATGGGAAAGCATTAATCAACGTTTGTTTTTGAATTTACCGATTCATATATTTTTTAGTTTCAATAAAAGTTATTAAATTCAAATAAATTCAATTTAATTTTTGTTTCAACTACATTCTACCAAAAATAACATGTTAACAGAATCTAAATATTTTTTTTTTAAATATTGTGCATTCGAAAAAAAATTATACTCTTGAAAATATAAAAAAAACATTATATTGTCCTTCCATACACATATATATATATATATATATATATATATATATATATATATATATATATATATATATATATAGATATATATATATATATATAGAAATATTTTATATATATATATATATATATAAAATATTTCTTTTAAACGTGATATATGGGCAACGATAAGAAACAACATTATAAGACAATACAACTCTGCTCATATTATAATTATATGGGCTTGCAATATATTTAGTCGAGTGAATTTGACAGTTAACAACATTAAATGGAAAGTAAAGGTTGTAAATCAGTGAATATACGAGTACATGTGATTGATATCGTTTTAGCCGTTCGTTGCAGCCGCTTTTGATAGGTCAGAAATCCAGATAGCAACACTGTTGTATTTTTCCCTTGAAGTTCAGATGTCCAATTCAAAATATCTCTATCAAGTAGGCATTTACACGCACTTTTGAATCATTAATTAGCACATTATAAAAAACTCATTTTAGTCAGTCCGCGGGTAAGCTGCCACTAACTCGAAATTGTGCTCTGCTGAGAGGAACCAGCTACAAACTCAAAAGTTAATCTTTTTAAATTTAATCTAACAATGTATGATTCTTGTATCATTATACTAACCCTGCAAATGAGTCAAGACCCAATAAATGCACATATTTCGATCTTTTGAATACTAGGGAAAGACTTAACTAAAAGTATTCTTTTAATTTTAAATTTACAATTAAGAAACGGGTTCACAAGATATCTTTGACGTAGGTCTCTATTATATAAGCATACATTCAAGCTCATGGAGGATTTGTCAACTTTTAAAGATGAAATTAAGGCGTTAGAAGTATATGTTTATTTCTTGTATTTACCATGTCTCTTTTTTATAATTATTAAAAACTGTCTTATAAGTAAGATGTTGTTCAATATATATTTAGAAGATTAAAAAATAATTCTTAGGAAATGTTCAACTTAATTTCGGCAGCACTACCATTTAAAAAAATACCATAAAACAAAGTACTATGAAAATAATTGTAGTAAGCAAGTAGAGCCGTATTAACGGCTGTTACTTGCAAAGATGGCTGAGTTGAGTTTGTCTGGGAGTGTCGAAAGATGAGGGTTTCACTGTAGCTTTTTATCTAAAGTTATATTGTAGCACTGTAGCTTATATTCTAAGCTTATAATCTAAAATTTAGGAATCAGTCAGTACTAATAGTTAATTGTTAAAAAGTACATTATACATTAAGAAGTGTAAAGTTTTCTTAGCACTTTAGACTTACCTAAATTGCCTTTTACCTATTTTGACTCTTAATAAGGTCAAGCGCATTAGTACGTACACCATAGTGGTTAAGTTTTAATAATAATATTTGATGGTGTACGCAGTCAAGCTTTGGATAAATGGCAAAAACGCAAAATGTAATCGATTACATTTTGCGATTTCATCCACGAGTTTTAAATGTGCTTAAGAAGCATGGCCCTCGTAACAGTTATTGATTTACCTTTGGTGAAATTATGTTGTTCACTATACATGAATTTATTGCTATAAACGTATTCTGTCATTAATTTAGAATGTTTTTTTCAAAGATCTTACTTAATGTAAGAGATAGGCCTATAATTTCCAGGTTGCTATAACCACTGTTGCTATTGAAACTTTTGAACAAAGGTAATATTTTACTATTTTTCATCAAACCTGAAAATATAATGGTTTCAAAACATTCGTTAAAAAATTGAGGATAATTGTTTGGCAATATCATTGATTATAGAGCTGAGTAATTTAACTATACGCCAAAGGTAACAACTTTGTTAAAATTTAAAATTCTAAAGGTTTTAACAAGTATTTCATTTCTTTTTATATTTCTATTTTATTTTAAATATATAAAACTATAATATAAGGTCGTTCGTTAAATTGTTTTTTTCACTTTTTTTGTTAAATGAGTATTTCAACAGTTGTGTCAATATTACTTTTAATTTTATTGTTTTAAAATTTATATGTTTATTCTCGGTTGTATTATTTAGTTTATTTATCGATATGTAAAATTTAAGACATTTTATGTATAAGCAGGGGGCTATACTTCTGAGTCCCCCCGCTCATGTATACTACATCTACTTTGAATAAAAAAGTCTTATGTTTTCTCTTATATATGTAAATATATTAAATCAGTATTGATTATTAAATTCAACAATCACTCGATGATTATGTAAATAATTTGTACGTCAATTTCCTACAATTTGTTTTTGAACATTTGTCCTCTTAGTGGTTTTTGAATAATTCCCAACATCAAAAGGTAAAACTTGAAACTGAAATTTCTGAGGTAGCTACGTCAACTCAAATACTTTAAAATTGTTTTGCATAAAGTATTGTTTTATCGAGTTAATAGCCGTCATTTAATTTATAAATAAAACTATGTAAATAAAAGGTCAGCGAATTAGTACCTGCTTTGCGGTACAAGTTAGTTTCACAGGAAAAAGGATATTTTGTTGTTGGTTGTTTGTTCTGTTATCTTTTTTGTGGTTAACGGGTTTCCGATAAATACTGTAAATATAGGTTACATTTTTATAATATTACTGTTAATAAAGTACGATATGGAATATATTTTATGTGTAAAACGTAAGGCGTTACTATTCAAACCAGGTAGCATTTATGAATGATTATAGAACGTAATGCTAATGTACTCAATCGAGCAACCATTAGGTTTTATGTTCTATTATAACAACCGCGATTGACAAGTTTTTGTTTATATTTCTAAAATTTTTTACTGCCACTTCATAATCCTTAGTTATATATACATGGGTCACCTTACTAAATTTAGTAGTAAACTCAGTATTCAGTTCACTGAAATAATATTTTGTTATCTGTTTTTCTTTCATTTATCTGCCTCGCTTATTATATTATACATTTTAATTTTTAATATATTGAGGATATTTTTATTTACAATACTTTTATAATTTTTAAAGAATTTTTTATATTTATTCTACGTATTATAGTTTTATGAATTTATTTGAACATTTTTAGGCAAAAATTTTCTATTTACATAAAAAAGTTCTTCAAGCGTATTTCATCGCGTTATTCCGCTGGGCGACTTAGAATACACAACCGGAGTGCGTTTAAAATGTTTGCTTGCTTTTCTTTAAAACCGCTCTCGTAGTTTCTAAGCTTTAATACTCTAGGACTAGAAACCTAAAAATTACCTCATGAAAATTCATATAGAAGATTTTTTATTGTTAGGTTTTGTAAAAACGTTCTTAAAAGCTTATTTATACAAACACAAAGAAAAAACTTTACCAAATTTCAGTGCATTATGTTAGTTAAAGTTTAAACAGGTTTAATAGCAAGATTAATTTTACTATAAACTTTTATATAAGTTAAAATGAATTAAGTGAAAAATGGCATTCTATGTAAGTACAGCCTAGAAGTAGTAACTAGAAGAGACGACTATTAAACAACTTTAGTAAATAACATCTGGCTATGTTCGAGGCTTAGACTAGATTCCTTAAGAATAAATTGAACATATCCTTATCTATTCAAACATAATACCAACAATATATTCCTAAACAATGTACAGTTTAAACTACATCTGGAGACTACGCGCTACTTACATCTGCATACAGATGGAATTCGGAATCGTTTTTGTCTCCACGAGAAATACGGTAACTGTTATTGCTAGTGCAAGAGAGCCTAGCCTGTATAGATCCTAATCATGCTTGCCTCTTTATTGCATGCAAACGACATATTGATATAATCTATTAAAGTAGTTCAAGGCAATAACATTTCATGATAGTATTTGGAGTGAATGACAACTGGTAAATCAATTTTGTAAAACAGTTAAAAACATCAGTCACAGAATATGTTATCAACATCTGTTTAAAAATGTATCATTAAATCAGCATGAAACCCATAAATAAGGAACATAAAAACAAAATAAAAACATCGACGTTAGAAACATAGCCGCTTTTGTATTCTCAACATACAGGTATTAAATGCGTGCAGATGCTTTTTTAGTTTTCAGATGTAAACCTGGAAAGTAAGGAATCGTACGATTTATTATTTCTAATTGTAATTTATGTTTGTTGTGCATATGCAAACATATTTTAATGTCGCATTTGTAACCTAATCATTCAACTAAAAACGCTTTAAATAAGAACAATATTTTTTTTATAATCTGGGCTTTTGATTTTAATTTTCTCATAAAAGTAATGGGAATGTGATTCCTTACATCTTTTGGAATGGCATTTTCAGTGATTGAGGGATGAGACGCAAAAAGCGTTTTAATGGCTCCAGTCATCTCGCAAGTTATTTTGTTTCTTACGAGCGGGAGGGAATATTTTACGAATTCTTTTAGTGAGCATTTCCAAATTATCTATATATAAATTAAATAACAATTTAGAATATTGTTACAATGTTGTAAAGAATTCAATCAGTTATTAAATGTTTTTTTTTATTATTCGTTAACATAACGTCACAGTCAACTACTGTCTGACTATCCATATCCAATGTTAATACAGTTTTTATAAAAACAACTCTGCCTTCTTTCGGTTTCTACATTTTATGTATCAATTCCAAACAAAAAGGGGGATATTTCTTTCATAATTACTTAAATTAAATAATTAAAATTTGTAAAAAAAAACTCTTCACCATCTTTAGCGGGATCAACAAAACCCAAATTGACTAAGGCATATTGAGAGATAAAAAAATCATTTGAACAGGTAAGCACACGTGCTTCAGCACACACGTGCTTCATCATCATTCACGAATGATCCAGGTTTTTAGTCCTAGTAAGTAAGTCAAATGATTAGCACACCAACAGATCGTTTGGCGCTAGTTTCGTTCATTATTAGGCTAACTTAATAGATAGAGTAACCGAACGGTTTCGCAGAGGTCGTAATATCAAGTTCTGATCATGTCAAGGCAATCCTTCACACTATATATATGTTCTATGATATGTAATAGTTTCATATTATTGGTAGAAAATTTAAGTATTATTTTACTTTGTAGAGTTTTCTGTCGTATATCTATTTCAATGTCGGTGCATATCTCTCTCTAGAATATTGAGTAAACTAAAACCACAATGTAAAACATTCGAGTTAAAAAATCGGAGCAAGGTTTTTAGTTTGAGACTCGATAAAAAAATGAAAGACATATTATTATTTTTGATAGAATGCTAGTGTGCGTTGGTCACATTAGGAAAATATCACTAAAGTAGTGCATACGTATATATTATTATTAAAATAATTATTTTGTATAAAGTTTCTTCTTTAATATTACAATCATATTAAGTATATAAATGTTTGCTTAACCTAACGAGGAGTAACAAGTTTTTAGAATAGTTAATTTAATACACCCACATTTCAACTCCATTATACAGTTTATGTTTTAATTAACAACGTGTTTGCTGTTAACCCTATTACGGTATATATTCATTTATTTCAAAAGGACTATAACAATGCAATAGAAGTTTGCTATTGATTAAGTCATACTTCAAGTAAAAAGAACACTAACAATGATCGATAGATTTTGATTTATGGGATAGAAAACATTAAAGAGTCTAAGCTTTAGGGTGGAGTTATTTTAATCTCATTTAACCGTAGAAAAACCAGAGAAGATTTACATATTGTCTATTTTTTACAAAGAAATTCGAATCGTTTAACTATAAAATCGCTCAAATAATTGTATTTGAAATAAGATTTTTTTGTTTTCTATTACTTGTAATGTTTAAATAGAAAACAAATTTTAATATCATCATTTTTTAAATCTTAAGAAATATGTTATATTTTTTTAAAGAAGCAGTGAAGGCAGATTCCACTTTTAATAATACTTGAACATCTGAATTCTGGTTGGGGAGGGTTTTGTTATTATCACAGGCATGTTTTAGATTTAAACCTTATTTTTTTCCGCCCGGAGTTAATTGATCGGAATAACTTGATTTTATTTCGATTTACAGAAGTATTAAAAATGTAAAAAAAGTTAAAAAGTGTTTTAATATCGAGTGATTGTGAGACCCGAGGAAATTTGGGGACACACGTATGTATTAGCATATTTTTTATTGAAATTTTATTATATATTTATTTAGCCAAAAAATAATAAAACTTAATTAAAAAAGGTACCAAAAAAAATCAAAAGGTACCAAAGACTAAGGACGACATTCAGTACAATGAAGACATAGGCGCTCTCATAGATAGCAAGTCATGACATCTAATGTTTTGAGAGCTATAAATAAAGTTGAATAAAACCAACAGATCTCTCAAGTTAAATATATAATATATATATATATATATATATATATATATATGTATATATATTATACATCATTTTTATTAAATAATTTATATATTTTAAAGTTTTGTTGAGTGATTAATGTTAATGTAAATTTCATATTGCGAATTTTAAACTGCAGAAGCGTGTTCCAGGATAGACTTCACAAACAATTTAAAAGCAAATTCTTTTTCTATTCTCCAAACGTAACCTAACAATCGACATTTTGTAGAGGTAATATACTGTATGGTATATGTTGAGCATACGTTAGTTTCCAATCTCGAAACAAAAATCATTTTTTTTCACATACAATACAAACAATTTTTTGAACAATATAAGGTTATTTTTTCCACAAATGAAGTAATATTACATTCGTTTAAGGTAAATAATATTATACTTAGACCTTTTTGAAGCCATAAACAATGATAGTAAAACTTTACAAGTGAAAAATAATTAATTACATATATCATTATTTAAAAACATTTAAGTAGTTTTTATTATTGTTAACAAAAATATTGTAATGCATAGGCTCCAAATAACCTAAGGAACCTTGGGAAACATACTGCCCATGTTTCCCATACACTGACTGCCACAGTTATGGAACAAAAGCTCTTTAATAGGAACTGCTTGAATTCGTTGGAGGCAAAGAAACATTCCCATTATCACAAAGATAGACGTGGTAGTTTTGCATTTAATAGATCCTGACAAAAATTATCTAATGTTTTGAATAACCGGTATAGACAACATCATATTAATCGCAACTTGATTACTACCATAGCTACAGTTAAATATTGAGTAAATAGACAAAGGTTAGATTTGTGTATTGCGCATCGATAAACTATCTTGTTTAAAATTATAAGCCTTAAAAGGAATATACGTTATCATAAACAAATCTATAAAAAGACTTGTTCTGTTTTAGAGGAATGTCAAATATTTCGATTTCGGAATGTCAAGCTCATTGTTCTCTTTTGAGTTGTATTTTATGAATGTGAAAGCCAAAATATTTTGTTTGACTGGAATTTTCACTTCCATTGCATTCCATTTTATGAAAAGTCGAAGTCTATTTGAATGGTTCCAAAGGGTTGTCGATAGCCGTTTTTTTTATTTACATAGATTTATGTCTTAATTGATACAATTTAAATCACCTTACAAATTAAACCCACCTTTAGAAATTAAAGGATCCTAATAATTAAATTTACTATTTTTATTTTTTTCATTCATAAAATTTCCAAGTGTTGTTTTCTACATATATGACAATATATTGTCAGTAAGTAAAAAAGTGATAAATGATATTGTATAGGTACGTCGAATACAGTATAGTGTTCAAATAAAAGGTTCACCTAACCATGCATAATTGCATATTTACAACAACAACAACAACAATGCATATTTCTTTTTACTTCATAATTACTATTAGGAGCTCCAGAATTATCAACTTATTCTGGGACACCCATTATAAAACAGTATAACTACATTTTACTGCTTCTAGGGTTAAAAATCCAAATTCTAAAATGATACGAAACAAAAAAAAAACAATATAAATTTAAAATAACAGAAATAATATATAATCAACTACCACTTTAAAAATCCTGATATTGAACCAAAATAAAATTGTAATAAATACAAAAAAGCCTGGATAGCACAATTTAAAAAAAAAAAACCTTAACTAACTCTGAACGCCGACATGAGCTACAATATATAACTCTGTTTCAGTTCTATATATATTGACTAAAACATTTCAATAAAACAAAAAAAAAAATAAAAAAAATCATAGCATAACATAAAAAGGCTCTCTACGTCTTCGTCTATTTTTATATTAGGAGTGAGTCCGGTAGACTGCTATTTGAGCGAAACGTTCTATGTGAGACTTTTTGCATCACATGTCTGGGGTTGGCATGGAAACGGTTTTACCGATATTCATGAAATTTTGCACATTTATAGCGATGGTTATAGCAATGGTTTATAAAAAAAAGTGAAAAAACCTCATGTCGTTGAGGAATAATCACCAAAATATGACAGTCCCTTAGACTTCAAGGTAAAAAAAATTCGCTATTTGATTATTCTATATTTTTTGCCTGTCGGTTTTAGCTTTGAACGCTGAATTGAAGATGCGTTACTCAATTCGCCGACCTTTACCGAGATATTGCGAGCGCAGCGAGTCAAAATCGAGGTCCGTTTCGCGCCCCTAGTTAAATCATAATTTGGGTCATAATCAAAATAGTAATGACTTAAATAAGTATCTTCAAATATTATAAAATATGAGCTTCCTGTAAGGTATGACATGTTTGATTGATAAATGGATCCATTCAGATACTAAAAGCAGGCTGGTGGCGAGGTATCGTAGGTAACAAATAAAAATGAATATGTCCACAACCCTCACTATTCGAGAATGAAATCGAGTAAAAATTATAAAATATGTTTATTTTTATTGAAAGCATTCTGTTTTTACTATATTATATTATTATTATTATTATTATTATTATCACTACTACAAAGTTTTTGTTCAAATAATTTTTTCTCTATAGATGCATTTTAAATTAGTTGTAAGACTAAACTATTTTGAGAAAGTATATATCGTTAGAAAAATATCCTGTTATATTTTTGCGACACGTTAAGAGTAAGTAAATAACTTTTATCTCCTCCTCCTCTCTGATCATCTCTGAATATATAAAAAAGTTTATATTTTAAGAATTACATATAAAATGTAATTTATAATGCATAATTAAAAAATATATATAATTTATAGGACTCTTTAAATCATCATTATCAATTAAAGTAAAAAAACGATATAGGATTGGTTAAAAAAGATTAAATTGATATTCTATGAATATAAGATGCAATGATTTTGATTTGTTTATTTTTTCAATCCCCGATGCCGACCAGAGTGTTGTTGACTCCAAGGTCTTCTTCCCAATTTAGTACACATAGTACTCTAGTTTCTTAATGGTAGTAAGGCCAGAATGAAGTCCCCTTCATAAATATTTCTTAGACATTAAAGTAACGGCTAAATTCCTTATATATATTTTTTGTCACTATTGACAAAGATTTTCTTGTTATATTATGTCGCTATATTTATAAAACTTTTGCGGTGTTTTGTTAAAGATTTATTGCAGATAAAAAATAAGCGGTATTACCACTTCGGGTGCATGCTATTCCAAAATTGTTGGTAAGTGAGCTCATAAAACCAGAAGTGTAAGTAACGAACTGTAACTATATTTTATGCAAGTAGTTATAACATCTCGTTACTTTTTATGAACAACGCGTTATAAACTAATTTGCAGTATATTCCATATTGTGATTTTAAACAGATCATTAAAAATTTATTTAACATACAATACCCTTATGTTATTATATTAGTAATGGTTTTACTCTGAAGTCGCTGGAATTTTTTTATTGCGTTGTTATGAAATTAAATACACAATAGTTATTATTACGTAACCATATTATTGCTAATTGCCTGTTGCTGTATTTAATGTAATTAAGATTGTAAAGCCAATAAGTAAACACGTGTATCTGAATAAACAACACTTTTTATCGCTTCGGCATTGACAAGACCTTTACCGATATCGATTATACTTATAACCGTGGTTGAGTAAAGTTGTCAATAGCAGAGAGTGTTCTAAATATAAATTATGGCTCGAGATTTAAAGAACAAGGTCGCAGTGATTACTGGAGGTGCAGTCGGCATCGGATATGAAATAGCAGACAGGTTTCTACAAAAAGGTGCAAAATTTATTATTATTTTGGACATAGACGAAAAACAAGGAATAGAAGCAGTAAAGAATCTTTGCAGTAATTATGGCACAAATAAAGCTGTTTTTATGAAATGTGATGTTACAAAGGATTTAGATGTTATCACAAAAAAAATAATTGATGAATATAAGAGAGTTGATGTATTGATCAATAATGCTGGAATATTAAATGACCAGCTCGGAAAAAAAACAATTGACATTAATGTGCAAGCTCTTATTGATTGGTCCATGAAGTTCTGGGAGCACATGCGAACTGATAAAAATGGGAAAGGAGGTACTATCATTAACTTATCATCTATTTATGGATTTAGGGTTGATCAGTATCTCCCAATCTATCAAGCTTCAAAGTTCGCAGTAATGGGTTTCACGAAGTCTCTGGGCCACGTCTACAACTACCAAAGATCCGGTGTAAGAGTGATTGGAATTTGTCCAGGGTTCACTGAAACTAAACTGACGGCCGACCCCAGAACTTGGGACGATAAAAGTCTATCCGTGGACTTCAAAATATTTGTAAAGAAACAACAGTGGCAAAAAGTTGATTCGGTAGGCAAAGCTGTTGTAGAAGTCTTTGAGAAAGCAGACAGTGGCACTGCGTGGTTGATAGAAGGTGCAAACCCCATAGTTGAAGTTTAATACAAAATACCAAAATTATATTTGATGAATTCTATTTTAACTGGTTATAAACATTTGCATTGTATACATATATATAACTTTTTCACAGAAACTAATAAAGGTACTTTCATTAAATATTTTTTTTAGTATTGCTAAAGAAATCCAGAATTAATTTATTGGAGAAAAAGTTTATAACAGAGGTAAACTGGGTCAACATTTAGACATGACTGAGAAATTCCACTTAGAATATTTTGTAAAGTGTTAAAATTTAGTGTTGTAATTATATGACAAAGATGAGGCTGCTTTCACACTGCGTTCATTTATTTGTCTACTACAGGTAACATGTTACTATTTATAAAAAATAGGCTAGACTGTCTTTAAATAATTTCAGTGATATTCATTCTAAGGATCATTTATTTTTTATAGTTTGTGGCCGTATAACGAAATACTGTTCAAATTAACTTTAATATCCACTTATATGTTAATATTATTATAGTAAAATAATATTTTTATAGGAATTCTTCTATTTAACATATTTTCGTTTTCTACACGTCTAAAGTTGGTTTTATACTGTCATCAGTGTTAAAAAAGTACTTTAAAAAACGTATTGTTAGGGTCCTCTCTATATACCTTCCTGACCTAAATGACGTCATTTGAAATGATAATGAAAAATAATAATCATTAAACAACAAATTTTATGCTAGGTATGTTTAGATATTTTATGCATTAAATAAAAAGGTTCATATAATATATATTTTTTTAATTTCAATTTACTTTCATATCTTTGTTTCATACTAATATAACGTGGTAGTTAAAAATTACAGTACTTTTAAAAGATATATTTAATTAAGTACAATTACAGTTGATTGTACTGAACGTATTTAATCTTAGCGGGTAATAGCTGCTAAGAACGGCTAGCGAAATCGACGACCGAGAGACAATAGGCAAGTTGTTGTCAAATAGGCAGTCGATATCAGTATGGGTATCAAAATCAGAATCAATCTTTACTGAAAGTAAGTCTTTAAAAACTTTCAACCACTTTCAAAGCTACCACTAGCAATTATTTAGAAGAGGCATATTATTTATGTTCTGTACACATAAACCAGATAATGTTTTTTAATGTGTAGTATAAACTTCAAGATCTTGATCTTGAAATATATATAGTATAGTTGTTATGATTTATTTTCAGATTATCTAAAGCGCATTTGTAAAATTAGTATAAATAAAATAATAATTATTTATTATATATGCGCCATGTTAAAAGACATTTTCTTCATATATTAAAAAACTCTAGTTTTATGTTTATAGAATATTTTTTGTACATAACTGATCAGAATTTAATTGCAAAATGATAAAATTTGATTTTATTTATCGTTTTATCGACGACGTACGTCGTTTGCTCAAACTAAATTCAAATTCAAAATATCTTTATTTAAGTGAGCATTTTTTAAAAGTTAATTATTACAATAAAAAGGTCAGTGCGGTCACAGACTGAATCAATGAGTAAGCTACCACCGACTTGGAATGCTGCTCTGCCTACTAGCCGGCCAAAAACTTAACAAAAGTCCTTTTTAAAAGAAATTTAACAATATTAGATGTATGCATTATACTATGAGACCTGCAAATGAGTTATCAAATTCCAAGTTCCAACATTTCCACCATAAATAAAAGATTTAAAATTATAAGATTTGTTTAATAAAGCATTTTTAGTTTTAGATTTAAAACTGAGAAAAGGAAGGTATTAAAATTTTGGCGTATAAATATTATAAAAAATGTATTGAGATATGACTATGAGAATACCAATTTCTTTAAAAACATCCTTCAGGGAATCTCTAGCTTTCAAGTCATAAATAGCCCAGCATAGCTCTTTTTTGTAAGATAAATATAGAAATAAATTCGACAGCACTGTC
This sequence comes from Melinaea marsaeus rileyi, assembly GCA_918358865.1. Lineage (NCBI taxonomy): Eukaryota > Metazoa > Arthropoda > Insecta > Lepidoptera > Nymphalidae > Melinaea > Melinaea marsaeus. Next base: position 7,693,675 of record OU911095.1, on the reverse strand, counting down.
CCATAATAAAATACCATAAGACAAAAAAAAACTATGAAAATAACTAAAATAAACAATTCGAACCGTATTAACATCTGTTAATTGTTTAACTTTTGTAATTGAAAAGACGGCCTAGCTGAGATTGCTTGCGGGTGCTGAGAGATGGAGATTGTACTTGAGCTTTTTATTTTAAGTTAAACCTAAGAAATTTATTGCGTCAATCAGTTTTAACACTTCATTTTAAAGGAACTAGCTACAATTTTGACATTAGGAAGTATAAACTCCATGCATTTAGTTTTCTTAGACTTTAAAACTGAATTATTAATTTTGAACCAATAAAGAACACGTGACAGAGTGCTTGTCATCAGCAAAAAGTACGAAAAAGGGCAGGCATTATTATGAAGTAAAATTAAAAAGGGACTAAGAACAGATCTTTGTGGAACACCCATCTCTATAGATCTCACCTACGTGAGAACCAGTCGATTTAAAGTTGTTTACATATATCGTCTGCATTCTGTCTGTCTGTTTCTTTGATTTAGGCAATAACATCAAGCGCAGTGCTGCATACACCACCACGCGTTTGATGGTTCACGTAATCAAAGACTTTGGAGATATGGCAAAACACCCCAATTGCATTCTGCGACTTCTTCCGTGCGTCTTAAATGTGCTTAAAAGGAGAAGCAACCGTATCAGTTGATAATAATTTACCCCTGGTAAAACCATAGTGTTCACTGTGCAAGATTATATTGCTATATACAAACTCTGACACTTAATTTGGAATATTTCTTTCGACATTTTACTTAAGGTCGGTAAAACAGAGATAGGCCTAGTTATAAAATTTAGGGGAAATTCCCTAAATTTTATAACTCCTAAAAGATAACTAAAAAGATATAAAGTGACTTTTTTTGACTATGTACAAAAAATCTTTACTATACTTAATCTAAAAAAACCTAGTATTTTTCCCTTTGGTCCAATCTTTTATTACCGACTTTCATACAATTATAAAACTTTCATACAATATATTAAACAGTTTATAAACAGTTGAAACTGTTTATAAGAAAAACTGTTTTATATATTTAAAGTCAATTGTTAAATACAATTCATATTCTATCACGAAAATTTACAATATATATTCATCTCTCTTATTTATCACGTTTGTAAAGAAGAAAGTAAAAAATTGAAAGTGCTGTGATCGAGTGAGCTGCTCGACGATCGATACACATACATTGGTGTCAAGACATTTCAAATTGCATTATATTTATAAATATTTAATTGTATTCAAGTTCAGTAAGTAAATTAACAAATAAATTATGTCTACATTTGTTAAATGTCAGGTTGACGGTGTCTTGTAGTAGGAAAAAAACAACATTACTCTTACTTCAACTGGAAGTTTGAAGTATTTTTTTGTATAATATGATGGCTTTATTTAATCTCAAAGATTAAGAGTAGCTTAAAAAGGAAATTTTATCCGATAGTAAGCTATATTTTATATATTCACGTTTTTTCTTTATTCAATAGAGACAAAAATGTATATCATTAAAAATATATGTAACAAATATATTAATTCGTATTCAATTCGCCCAACTTAATGTAAAAAACACATGAATGAGGTAATTAAATTAGATAACTGAAGTGTGTTCGTAAACAATGCTTTGTTTAAAGTACGAGTACATCTGGAGACAGTGCGGTGTTTGGATCTACATACTGCGGTATAGTTTCTGTTTCGCGTGAGCTAAAATTATTGTTTTACAAGTGAGAGACTTGCTTACGTTTAATATTTATGAAATGTGTGTATTTATTCATTAAAGTTATTTAATATATTAATTTATAAACTGAAAGCTCTTACATTAAGTATAAGTAAACATTTAGTAAAAGATAGGCTTCTAATTTTTTTCCTTTCTTCTAAGTATTTTAATCATCAAATTCAATATTTCAATAACAATATTGAAAAATAATGATCAATAATAAAATAAGATCTCTTGAAGATGTGAAAGTTTCATTTTTGTTTTTAGAAATTCTAGTAATTCTAAATTTCTAATTGTACTTTTAGAGTAATACATTATTTAAAAATATTAAACTTTTAATCATAGTAACAATACTAAGAAATGTACCAACTAGACTCAGGGGTTAGTCATTCGATGTAAACACTTTTATGTCTATTAAGTAAGAACACTGTTAAAAAATAATCCGTTATATTAAAATCCTCAACACTATTGACAATGGACAGGCGAACACATATAAACAGTCCTGTTGACTGTCACTACAAGAGAACTGCCGTCAAAGACTTATTCTTTAAACTGGTTACGGCCAAAACTCTGTTCCTGCGGAATTTGTTTTTATTGCAGGCTGACTTTTAACCATTATAATTGTACTGATAGATAATTATAAAATTAATGAAACTTTTAGACAATTCAACATATCAGTTTCTTAATAAAATTTTCATAATTAAATAAAAGTAGTACTGTGCATTTTTTATTTAATAAAAATAGATATTTATTGATGTATTAATATAAATTACACTTTTAAGTGAAGTTTACCACAATATATTAATATAATTACCGCGAAAACCGGTTAAAAAGGATTAAAATCGGTTAAGCCGTTCCAAAGATTAGCGCGTTAGGGCGCTAAAACAAAATACAAGCAGGTAAATAAAAATTCAAAAATTATTGTGGGTTGGGTTCTATTTGTTACTAAAGAATGATTTTTTCCAAATATCTTCTATATAAAAACAGCGTCTAGTTGCAGGTTTATTATATGTGAATTTGTAGTGTTGAACAACTATGTACAGTTGGATATAACCAGAAAAATTCTTAGTAGGTACTACATCAAGGATAAGGAAATTCAACAGCAGACTCATACTCGTATTCAGCTACAGTTTTGGATCGAGACCGAGATACCCAGAAACACAACCCGTACGTTCACGTCTACCCTCAATTGAAATATACAATTCCAGTCGCATATATAAAGATTTCCTTATAGAAGAAAGAGAAGGCCTCTCTTCTTCAAGGACTTCAATGGTGGAAATAGTAATATTGTGCCAATAAACTTTTGAAATGCCTGTAAAATGCACTGCCACTATTGCTGAATAGGAATTATGATTTATCTATAATATCTAAATATAAAATGAATCTGGGAAGTGTTTTAGATAAAATGGACTCTAAAGGTCAAGATGTCATTTAAATAATTTGAAAATAAGAGAATGGTCTTGCAACGCACACATAACGTCAAACTTAATGTAAGTTAGAAAAAAATAACCAACTGAAATAATTCATTTAGTCATTTAAAAACGCTGAACTTTGAACTATTGGGTCAACAGGTACAATAATTTGATTTCATATTGATATATTATTAAATACAAAAATAAAATAATTTATAATTTAAACAAAACACCAAATATGTTAAAACATATATATTTAGGAGAACTTAAAATTACCTCTATCTTGCAAAATTTAATTCAATAAAGATTATGAAATGTCAGAATATATTTGAGTCTCTTTAATTAACTGTGAACAGATAATTAATCAACGTAATATCTTGACTTGACGATCGACAAACATTATAAAAATAACAATTATTATAGAAATGCATTTTTTGCCTAAGGCACTTCAGAAGTTTAATTATGTAGTTTAGAACATAAGAAATGTATTTATATATGACTTTCGTGTTTTAATAATTCCTCTAAATGACTTCTTTTGTACTTATATTTTATTACTTTAAATACTTTTATTTGTGAAGGTATATGAAAATATGAAACATATATGTATAAATATTTAATTTATAACACAAATGCTGTAATAATATTATAAACAACTACCTACAAACATGAAAATCAAGGAAATAAAAGAATTTAGTATATTTACTAAGAATACAATTTTTCTATCTATTTATATCGGAACGTTATCTATACATATAGGAAAATTTTAGCGTCTGTTTGTTATTCCAAATTAAAAGCTTTTCATTAAATGCACATTAAAGTATACGATACTTAAGTACAAAAGGAAAAATAAGTAGCCATAGGGTCTAGTAAATTCTTATTTAGTATTTCTACTAAGTTTTCTTCGCTGTGAATTCGTAAAGAGACCTTATTCTGTGACTTGGTGCAGATAGAATTAATTTTTGTCCCTCTCTGAAAGACTCCAAACTAATGCACTTCGATCCAATCGCTCGTTAAACTATATTTGTTCAGCGTAGAGTAAGTTTTGTTCCGTAATTCAGCTTTAAGCCGCAAAATTTGTGTTTTCTACCTGAAATTTATGTTTGTTTTAATTTCGTTATTCAGTTGCCATTAGTTTCTTTTATCGTCTTAAGGTTACAAATGTATAATAATTTCTCTTATGAAAAAAACTATTTTTAATTAAGAATTAAAATCAGTCTTATATAATATTTTCAGTTTATGAATTCTAATATGCATCTGAAATTTATTATAAAAGCTTATTTATACTAAATTGAAAAAGAATTCTTTTATCAGAATTTACAAAATAGATTTTAAAAAAAATGTAGTAAATTCTCGCCTTATTTATAATTTTATTTGATACATAAATATAAAAATTTAGTATAAGAACTTTAGTTTGGAGTCTTTCAGAGAGGGACAAAAGTTAATTCTATCTGCACGGAGTCAAAGAAAAGCGAAATTCAGGTCTCTTTACGAATTCACAACGAAGAAGAAAAATAAATAGAAATTCGAAATAAGAATTTACTAGACCCGATTGCGATTTATTTTTCCTTTTGATTCATATTTGCATACGTTTACCTACAAGTTCAAAATAACATATATAAAGTATTTTATTATTATCAAAGTAAAGAAATAATTACCAAAATTTTATGATATATTTTATAACTGATACATATAACGTACTTAGATGAATATATTAAAAAATTGCTTTCTTGGTAGATCGAAGAAATTCTTTGATTTTCTTGGGCTTCATATATATGTATGCATGGTGTTTATAATATTACAACAGCATTTCATTTACAAATAATTTATTCATATATATATATTATATTTACATATACCTTCACAAATAAAAGTATTTTAAGTATTAAAAAACAGATATAGTCATAGAGTCATTTAGTGGAATTATTCAAACGCTTTCCATATATAAATACATTTCTTATGTTCTAAACTAAATAATTTAATTTCTGAAGCACGTTAGACAGAAAATTCATTTCTGTAATAATGTAATTATAGTCACGTATCCCCATTTTTATAATGTTTGTCGATCGTCAAGCTTGAACATAATATGTTGTTGAATTATCTGTTGACAGTTAATTAAAGAGACTAAGACGTATTCTGACATTTCATAATCTTTATTGAATTATATTTTGCCAGATATAGGTAATTTTAAGTTCTCCGAAATATATATTTATATATGTTTTATTATATTTGGTGTTTTGTTTAAACAATTTTTTAAAATATATTTTCAATAATATACATATATGAAATCAATTTATTATACCTGTTGGGTCTCAAAGTTTTAAAATAACAAAATTATTATTTTGTTTGGTTATTATTTCTAACTTACATTTAGTTTGATGCTATTACATTTAGTATGAGTTGCAGCATGACCTTTGCGTTGACCTTTCGAGTTTATTATATGGGAAATACTTTCAAGACTCATTTTGTAATTAATTATTAAGTAATTATCTTAATTCCTATTTAGCAATAGTATCAGCTCAATTTCCAGGCATTTTAAAAGTTTATTGGCACAATATTATTATTTCGACAATTGAAGTCGACGTATACATAGATTGCTTGCAAGGCCTCTTTCCTCGTTAAGGAGATCTTTTACATATACGAAATATATTTTTATCGCGGATAGACATGAACTGGGTCCAATCCAAAACTGTAGCTAAATGTGAAGCCTACTGTTAATTTCCCTATGCTCGATATATTACAGCAGCTGGCAATCGGCAGCCGTATCAAGGTTGGGGTAAAGCGTTAGTCATTAAGGATCCGACCTCTAGAGTTCTGAAGATGAAATATGACTGAAACTCCAAATTCTTTAAACGGCCAATCGCTAGAGTAAAGCTTAAGAATGTCGTCAAAATTGAGGAATAGCTGGCAAGGTACACGCCCGGCTTGTGTTAATTCTGGGCTCTTTTTAAGGACACATGAGTAATGACTCTGTGCCCCATACGGCAAAAAAGAATGTAGATTTCTTGGGATGTCTTTTTGCCTCAAAATCGACTTTGGATGACCAAGGGAAGACACCGCCTACCATCTCGCGGCTCAAAAATTGAGTGTGCCGGTCGGCATTTCTTCATTGGTGCTACGAACTTGTACCCCTGAGTTCACTCCAGTGCTTACGCGTCTATTTCTTTACTTCTACCTTAAAGGCGTATTTCTAGTCTCATTTAAGTGTGCCCTTATCCACTCTATCCCCATTACCTCTCTTCTCTCAAAAATAATGGACAACATTACTAACGGACAGCTCTTAACGTATCTTGAGGATCACCAGTTGACCAATGACCAACAAAATGACTTTTGCCATGGTCGATCTTCTGTTATATCTTACGCAACCTTAGGCAGCTGTTATTGAAATCAAGGGAGAGGGTCCAGCAGTTAGTTTAGATATGGCAAAAGCCTTCTATCGTGTATGGCACAAGGGACATCTTTCGAAGCTTCCTTGCTATGGGCTACTCGAGAGCACTGGGGATGCGGTATATTTCGGCCGTGCAGGGCTCTCGGAGAAATGTCGACAAGGGACGAAAGAAACTCGAGTCGAGAATAAAGACCTTCCCGGGGATGGTATCAGAGTGGAGTGAACTAAACCTCGTTCAGTTAACTGAACTAAGCAGTTCAGCTTAACAGTTCAGTTGTAATAAAACCCTATCACCCTATCCGACGTATCAACGCTATGCAGAGGGTATCTGCAGAGCAAGGCCAAGTTGGTCTCTATAAAATTGGGAGTGATCTATAGAGCGAGTTAATATTTCAGGCCTGGCTAAAGACTTGCGCTCTATAAGACGTTCTGAATAGCTCCGCGAGTGTGCCGAAGCTAGCTATTTGATCGAGCTATTCGATCGAATGTCTGCCGCTGAATATTATCCGCGCAATACGCCTAATCGCCCCCAATACTATCCGTACCACCTGGATGCGTGGCGATCTTCTACTGAGCTTTTTCAAGGACCTTTCTTCTACATATCACACAGATATAAAATTATCTTTCTTCGGCGGTATTTTCGGATCGATACGACATGGGTACTTTAAAAAAATGCGTATACTTACAACGCGTATCAAGTATCCTTTGTGATCGGCAAACTCGTTTACCACCCTCTAACATAAAAAAAATAATATTGAGAATTGAAAAATTAAAACAAACAAAATTGCTGGTAGAAAACACAAATTCTGTTTAGTACGGTTCAACGCTGATTTACGTAACAAAATTTACTCTACGTTACACAAATATATTTAACGTGTGATTGGATCGAAACGCATTCACATTCAGATATAATAGACATATTTTTATTTCAGAGATCACACTATATGGAGAGCGAGTTAGCTTCTATTTGGACTGTTTCGAAACAGGTGAATAAAAAAGTCCCTATTATTATTATTATTATTATATACATATCGTCGGCATTACTGACATTGGTGTCTAAAAGTTATGAAGAAATTTATGAATTCTATATATCTTGAGATGTTTGTGACATAGTCTAATAACTATATAAAAGTTAAAATAAAATAAAGTTACTTATGTAAAATGTAAGAGTCACACAGCTATGAAAATGGTTTTAATTAAGAAAATGAATTGAACTGAACATATTTCAAATAACAAAGGAGTTTCGACATCGAGTAGCTCATTACAAAATGTATTCAATACGTGATTGTGATTGAAGCTACAAGCAGCCCTTGTAAGTTGTTGGCCGACTTTCGTTGCTATTTAAATACCTCGAGTGAACTTTGTTCGATGTTTCATTGCCTACTCGATTGATTTATAAAGACTCTTGGTTTGTTGTGCTGTGTAACTAAAGATATTTCGTTTATTCAATATAATACTTCTTACTTAACCTATGTTAAAGAGTACGCTACGAGAGTAAGATTGATAAACGATATCTTGGAAAATAAATAGAATCTTGATCCTATACTTACAAAAATTAAAAAAAGAAGAATATTTTTTCTTTTGTAAAATTAAACACATGTAATGCTATGCTATACGTTTTCAGAAGGTAAGATCATAGAGAAGATCCGAAAGAAAATACCGTTACATTGTATGTTTTGGATAGCCAAACGCTATAATACAAGAAACGTAACATGTTGGCCATTTCACTTTTGCTGAAATATTTTTTCATCTCATCTCATCTTATCTCACTGAGCGCTAGAGAAAACACATTTGTTAATATTTATTGTTGTATTTTAATCCGAGAGAATCAGTAATAATAAATAACTCCAATCCTTCTCGATTGGACCATTATCGAAAATTTTTACTTTAAAAGTTTTTTATATATTATTTTATTATTATATTACCATTGTGTTTATGCCTATCCATAAATACGTTTGTATTATTTAGTAAGGATGTGTTAGTTTAATAATATAATGTTATATATAATAAGTTACAATCTTACTATCATCAACTATCAATACAGATATATTTTATTACTAATAATAACATTAGAATTTCAAACAACACTTAAAAAAAAAAACATTTTTTTTAATAAGATTATTATTCACGTGGAGTGGATGGATTAAATAAAAATACGATTTGTATACAACGAATATAAAATTTGTTTTACATGTAACTCATATAAATAAATAAAACTATTTTACGTATTCAACTCGGTTATATGTTTTACATTTTAATTTTAACCGGACGCTTCAAATGTTTCAAATACTATTTACGGGAAGGTGAGATGAAGTCAGTTCATTTGTCATGTCCTACGACTTTTATTTTCCGCACATATAGTTCAGTATGCATATAAAATGCACTAACAACATCTTTGGTCTTGCTTTATGTTTACAGACGTTTGACTTTATATTTTTAATGAGAACCCAACCATATATATGCTTTAATGAAATTTGTATATTTTTTAATTTCAATCCTCGCGAATAGTTTTTGTTATATATTTATCTTCACGAGCAAGGATTTTTGAATTATTAAATCAAAGACTATTTTATGTCCAATCACTTACTGCAGACTTAAATTATTTTTCTCATCAGAAAAATGCGAGCGTACTACAATTATCCTAATTCAAGAATCGATACCACTCTTTGTTTGATCGATGTATGACAAGGTAAAATCACAACCAAGTTTCAATACTACTGCATATTTTCAAGAAAATATATTTTCTATTTTGATATCTATCAGTGTGTGTGTTTCGTTTATATAGTATGGGCTAATATGTTATTAGGGTTCTTGATAACTAAATTATCATATTATCAATATTTTAGTATGAAACAGTAAACTATTATTTATTAACTATAACCTTAATATTAATTTTATAAAGAAACCCATTTATAGAGCACTTGGATTCGCAGTGTATAAGAGCAAATTCGGTCATAGTTCTGCATTTATGTGGTTGGGTGCTGGTTACATATAACATAAAATTTAAGATATTCATCAAATTTGGTGTATTATAAGAATACTTGGACCATAAAAGATTATTATCTAAGTTTTAGATTAAGTTTCTATATTCATATAGGATGATTATCACTCCGGGAATCCGTAATTTTCAGGGAAAACCTTTTATTAGAGAATTACTTTTCCCTTATGTTTTTATATCCTCAAATAGAATCCCACAACTGTTTTTTTACATCCTTTTTAATACTGTTTCATGTAATGGATGAAAGACAAAAAGCGTATTAATGATCGTCGTTTCGTAAGTAATTTCTTTAGGAAGTTTTTTTTCCAATTCACTACAAATAGATAAATTTAATTCTGATTTTTAAATTATATATTGTGTGATGACTTTGTGATGACTTTGCTTATCCTGCTAATCTATAAAGCTATCAAGAAAAAAAAAATATTCATTAAATAAATATCATTAATCTAAATCAAAGTTTTTTTTAATAGTATGAAAAGAAAGATTCTAATTTTATGGTTTTAAAAGCTAGGTCTATATAAAGAGTCCTTCATGAATGAAGAACATTTCATTGATTCCATCCTTTAAGCTCAATTATGGATTTTAAAAGTTTTTTTTAACGTGTTAACTTTTACGTCACCGTTATATAGTATCTAAAAACAAATGTGAACCCCAATAACAAGAAATTAAATACTTCACAAATTCTACTATTATGTCAGGCACATTTGCAATGTGTTACGATGAAATTAAGCCAACGTCGTTGGCAACAACTATTTTTTATATTTATAGGCATAAAATAAATTAAATTCAGTCTTAGTTCAAAACATAGATTAAATTATCTAAATAAATTATTTAAATTTATATTTTGTTATCAAAATCTGAAAATATTTTTATAAATCCAGCTTTAGGTGTAAATGTGGCTTTGTCTTTAATCATTAAAAACGTATCGAAAGTATATTTTATTGTCTGTTGACTCGTAACGAGATTTTGTTGTAATTTTACCAATAATTTATCAACAGCAAGGGATCTTTGGTTGTAATAAAGTACTTATCTATCTTTTCAATTATTCCAAAAATTCGAAAGCTACTATATTTAACAGAAGACAAATTAAAATGGGATTGTCATCTTCGCACTTACGTAAATATTCCAAAACAGCGATATGGATAAAGCGATTATACTTAAAGTATAATCCAACTCTAATGTCAAATAAAAATTAATTTGTTTTAAAAGAGATCTATTTATAATAACCATTGATACAAGATTTTACTTTCTCTTTTTAAACAACACATAGGAGACAATTTTATTTTTCTTAATATAAAAAAGAGATGCTATGGATTAATCTAGTATTTGCAAGATTACAGTAATCTCATAAATATATATAACAAGAGAGAAACAGTAAGTATAATAGGTCACAATTCTATCATCATTATTGGTCTAATTACGACTAATTTCGACAGTTTTCCTTTGTAGCTTAAGAAAACTTAATTCTTTTTAAAGAGGATTAAAAAAAATCAAACTTTAAGGAAATGAAAATCCTGAAATACTGTGTAGATTTACAGGTAAATGATAATGGTATCTAATAAATGTATTATTGTGATGATAACCCGACATATAGAAATAAGTAAGATGTTGTGATATGTTTACATAGAATACAATAACATATTTGAGCCACTGCGAAATCTTACGATAAAATATTGACTTAAATAGTAATTAAAAAGATTATTCAGGTCTTTAGCTTTATAAATATATCTTTTTATTCTATTACTGATAAATAATTCTCTTTGAATTTACTGTAAGTGTACGTCAGTCGTGTTCTCATAAACACTTAATGGAGTGGCGCAGAGCGGTGCAGTCTCGCGGCGGATTGACGAGGACAGAGCATCAATTATTCTCTTTATCTGTATCAATGTACTGCTAATTCATTTAAAATATGCTGTGTTTTAAATTAAATATATGGATTGTAACTATGTGCAATCTTTATCTCATTCGTTATGGATATTGTACACAGATCAGAACAAACTCTAGCTCGTTCTGACTGGTGGTAATAATTTCCATAAATACATAAACTCTGAAGTAGTCATTCGGTGCACTATGTCGATATATAAAAAATTGTATTAAGTAGAAACATGATTATTTAACGTCTTATTTCGTAAATAAGGATTGTTTAAGTTTGTGAGTCGACTTTAATTTTCTTATTTCGGTTGTACTGAAATACATTTTTATTTATTACCGCACGCAAGTAATATCTTATAGAAAGCAAATACCATCCTGCATTCAGAAGAGCACAATTACATTTCAAGCGACTGAAGCTTTTCCACTAACCTATCAAACTTATTTTGAGACAGCCGATATAAAATTTTGCAGACATGTAATATTAATATTAAGGCCGACACAGCATTTCTGCGCTGTCGTATGTCTCGTATTTCATTTGAAATTGATTTTCAGTTCTATTTTATGTACTGTATGTTATATATGACGAGGAGACGTTGATAGGGTTTTTTGAAAACTCTTATATATCTTAGAACTAATGATTTTTTTAGAGTTTTGTTTCAATATTTTTTGCTAAATATATCTTTTCATCCTCTATAATTCTAAAGGAGTTTTATCGATTCTCTGCGGACATACCAAGTTTCATGGCTGCAATGTACCTAATATAATATACCTAAATGAAAGTAAAAAAATAAGTTTGAGGTAGATTTTTTTAGTTTTATGTAAATAAATGAAAATTTTGAAAAGAAAAGTGTCTTTCAAGTCTTTGAATTGGTACAGAAAAAATAAAAATCATATAAAGTTTATTGTTGTATTAACAGGTTTATTGATCAAAAGAAACATCTATCTTAGATTGCAGATGAAATAGTTTATTGTTCTAATCGTAATGTTATTATTGTATTTTCTATTTTTAATTCACTAGTATTTCATAATAATACTTTTATAGTCAACTTTTGTATATATTAGATAAAAATGACAATTGAAAGAATCATGTTATATTATATACAATTATTGGACTAGAAAGGAGTTAAAAGAATTTCCAGTGTAGGATATTTCGTATGATATTTTCTGAACTCTCAAAGTTATCTATCTAAGTTACCTATATTGAAACCATTGGTTACAATCTGCTTAAATTTGAAAATCAATTCGATACTGTAAATATCCTTTTATATGATCGGGCAAAGTATCCTGTATCATTTATATGTATAATACATATTTAAAGAATTACAAATAATAAATAAACATAATTAATTTTAATCCTAATATAAAAATTCGTAAACTAATAAGTTTTTTAAAAAAAATAAATTTTGTACTTATTTCTAAAAAATCATATATTCATTGGAAGAAATGTATTATTATACAGTATTTGCTTAAAAAGTTAATAAGTGAGGAAAAATTATTAACACCAATTTATCACAGACGAAAAAACCAATATTGAAGAATCAAACAAAGCTTTATTAAAAGAACACTGGCCGGGATTGGAATATCATTAAATTTTATTTCTTTATTGAAAAATCATCAATTTTCTCTTTAAACGTAAATTTAACTAATTTGACAATTTTACTTAAGTTAATTGTGATATAATAGATAATAGTATAAAAATATTTATATATATATATATATATATATATATATATATATATATATATATACATATATATAATATTAAATTGGTAAAGAAATAAAATAATATAATATAATATAGTATTTTCCATCTTTTGATAAATGTTATTTTTTTTTAGCAATAAGGCCGCCTTTTATATCGTATCGTATCGTATCATATCGTATCGTATCGTATCGTATCGTATCGTATCGTATCGTAAACATAATAAATATATGATTTTTTATGTTTGTGTTATATGTAATTTTTGTGTTACTTTATGTTGTAAGGGAGGATACATTGAACCAAAACAAGCGAAAAGTTGCTGCTTCCGTCAGTCTTCTTGTTACGTTTGCTGAGTCCCACGAATGTATAGCTATAGTACACTCACACCATACCATGTGTAATGTATTAGTTAGACGGTATGTTTAGTTGCGTGTTGTAATTAAATTGTATAATTAAATTAATTAAACTGGAATTCATTAGAAAATGAAAATACATTAAAAAAAGTTTATAAAGAAATATAATCATTAAGACCATTAATTAAATATAATTATTTGATAACACATTAAACTAATATTTTATACATTCCAGTTATTTAGTTTTATAGAACTTGTTATTATTATTATAAAAGTCTGTTTTTCTAATTACTAATCTAATACGCTAAACGGATCATTCAAACTTCAGGCACGAAAAGTAGATTTGAAGTAATATATATTTACACTCTATAAATTATTCAACGACGAAAAGAACTAATTAAAATTAAGATAACCTCAATAAAACGTATTTACGTGTCCAGAACTAAACCAGACGCTACTCGTTGAGGTTTTATTGTCTTAAAGCAATCATTATGCAGCGGTAACTGTTCCAATTGTTCTTTGTTCCCTTTAAAAAGGTTATGCTTTGTTTTTTCAATTCAATATAATTTAAAATAAACAATAATTGCCTTTATTGCATCTATCGTCTTATACTTTCTCTTATAGTTGCTTTTTTAAAAGAATGTATAAGGTTTTGTAATTACAATAATTTGTATTTGTTATGATTATAATTTTATATGCTTGTAAAGCCTAATTTAAACAAACAAACAAGTTAACAAGCCTGTAGGTGCTCGTAGGTTCTATACAAAGCTTTGTCTTGTTTTGTATTTCATTCAAAACTTCAATCGAATCCAAACAATTCCCGAATATTATCAAGCTTAATTATAATAGTTCAGTAACACACTGTATTTAGTGTATAATTTTGTAGGTATTTACTTCCAGATAAATAAAAAAATATACAAGACTAAAATAAAACATTCTAATTGTAAAATTATAATCGTGACAAAACAAATAAAGTCATAACATTAATATGAGTGTTTAAAGCAATGGACTTTGTTATATATTGTAACTAAGTTGACTCTTTATAAATAATAACTCCAAGGGCTACTTAAATACAGATTGAACATATCTTCCATATAACTTAACTTGAACTTAGAATGTTACTTTGCTTTAATTAAATAACTTAGTTAACCAAGTAATTGCTAATGGGTTAGAGCAACTGAAAAAATATTTTCACAAGTGCCTCTATCCGAAAGAAACCAAAAAAAAAAAATGCCACGAATACGTTTCGATACTTACAAAAGCTTTGTAAAAGACCTAAAAAAATTCTACATGTTGTTTTATAGTACAACCAGTGTTGCAGTGCGGATTTCATGGACTTGGCTGAGAACATAACTTTTTGTTTTTCCGTAAATGTTTTTATATATTATAAACATATTAGTGTATATAGTAGGACGTTATACAACTAGCAAAAAATTAATTTACAATAACATATCAGCATTTTTATCTAATTAGGAGATATAAGACCAACTTCAACGTGGTCAAGTCAATACAATTTAAATATTTGAGTTAAAACTCTAAATTGTTTTGAAAATATAGTAGAATTATGATTAGATAATGCAAAATTTATAAAAAATACAGACATTATAAACAATACTTGTTGTGTGTTAAACCAAACTAAATAAACGTCTTTTAATTTCCTAGTTTACCGCAGTCTATATCGTATCGTATTTATTTTATTCACATAACACAAAAATTAAATTTAACTAAGAAATGAGACGAGTAATAGTAATTTTATGTTTAATATAACATATAGGAAAAAGAAGGAAAACATTTATGAGCTGCAGCTAATCTATGCTTATGTTAGCTAAGGTTTATCTATGTTTAGAGTAAATTATATATTTATTATATAAATATATAATAAATAGTTAAATACCCTATGTAGAAGCACTGCGGTACGTACAGCTGCATAATCTAGGGTTGTTTTTGTGCTAATTGCGCTAAGCATTACTGCGACTGCAAGACCAAGCCCACCTTATCTAGATATGAAATAAAGTGGTAACGTTTATATTTCAATATCAATAATTGAATCATGTTTTAAAATTGTCCATAAGTATGTATGGCTTATTTAAAATTAAACAAATAAACAAAAATTCACCGACAAGCGCAGGACTTGAACCTTTGTCTTCTCATCGCTTTCCTAATAAAAATAGCATTCTGTATATTATTATCTTTATCGGTGTCCGTGACTCGTTATGTGTCGGAGATGATATATATTATATTGTGTGTACTATATTGTAAAATTTAAATTCTTCTAGCTTTGTTCTACTGATATAAGGTTCGTAAAGCGTGTCTGATCGCGTTATTCCGCTACGTTGATTTACAACACATGACTTTGGATATTTAAAAAAAAAATCTTTTGCTTGAAATTCATTTTGGCAAGAGTTCTGTTAAACCAGAATTCTCTTTTCGTAGCATTTACACTTGACTGGGGTCATCAACAAAAAGATACACTATTTATTTTACGTTTTTGGTCTGTTTAAGTTTATAGACACAAATAAAAATAATGATTAATCAAATACCATTAGGTTAACGATTTTTTAGCAAATTCTACATAAATAATTTATGTAACGTGTGTCGAAAGCTAAGAGACATACGGATTGGTTAAATCGTATCTATTGATTATTTCTGCCATATTTTATTTTAGTAATGCTGTTAATGAAAAAACAGTGGAAATTATAAATAGGACCTAAGATGAACACTGAAAATATTTTAAAATATATTACAGCTCTGTGTCTAAAATTTTATAGATATCTATTGTTTAGTTCAACTTAAATTTATCATAATAAAAAAAATATATTAACATAGTTTAAACATTAATAATAGTTAGATCACTGTGCACACTACATAAATCGACTATTTAATTTTACAAATATAATATAATCTTAAAAAAGCACCAAGTTTCAACTTTGTGAAAAATATTATAAAACTGGAACGTATTATATTTTAAAGGATTATTTAGATGATAGTGCCTTTGAAATGATAATGCTTCTCTAATTATGAAACTTGTTGTTTAAAAAAATGCATCATTTTTAGACGACTTTGTAGGATGTTAACGAACGTAAAAATATCTGTGTTAAGATAATGCGTCCAGCGTTATCTTAACTTTAATTTAAGGTGAATTTAAGTTTATAGCAGTCAGTATAAACTTATAAAATAGAGTAAAAGTAAAGAAATCTCGTACAAATATAATATAAATACAAGTTAAAGTTAAATAATGCAATTTTTTTTGGGTCCTTTTTTTCTTGAATTCTGATTATATTAAGTAGTTTGTAATAATACTAAATAAAATAAGTAAATAAAAAGTTGATTTCCAAAAGTATTCAAATAAATATTGGCATGTGGATTGAGCTCCAAGAAACAGATTTTTTCAATATTCAAGCTGCAAAATACTATATATTTTTCTCTCTGAATGAACTGTTATCACTGGCACCAGAATACAAATTACCGTTATCACTGACACCAGAATACTAATGAGCTAGAGAGATACTGGATACTGTATAAAGATATAATAGTGACAATATGGACAATCCAAAAATAGTTTACAAATCATCGTTAATATGCCGCATGGATTAGTACCTTTATTTGTAAAATATCTTTTGTTATGTATGATAAAAAAGTAGATAAATAGTTATATTATTTATTATATATAATAATGAACAATGATATAATAAACTAAGAGAATTCTTATATTAAGGATTGTACATCTCAAGTGGGGCATTAAGTCAAGTTGACCTAAATTTCAATAACGTATTGAGCCAATTTCATGAGTGGTACTTGTGATTCAAAATCACAAATTATTGCATATTAGACATAAAAAGAAATACTTCGTCAAAAACACTTAAAGTGTGTTTTGGCTTTTATATTTTAATATATTTTTCACTTAAAAAGTGCAAAGTTTTTAGTTTTTGGCACGCTCTTTATAGCAAAGCATCATTTCGATCTGGGGGTAGCTTACTCACGAACTGACTACACTGACCTTTTTAATGTAATAATTGACGATTCAAAAGGTTTGTAAATGCTTATTTGAATAAAGATTTTTTGAATTTGTACTATAACATATAACTATAATAAAACAATAAAAAACACCGAGTCTCTAATAAAAGAAGTCAGTATTTGTTCATTGAAAAGTTGTGGTCCTTTTTAGGTGTTTTAGAACTTTCTACCGCAAAAGTGAGCAAAAAGTTCTACCGCAAAAATGAGTCGCTGACCGTTCGATTACTTCCCAATAGAATTAGGTAAAAGAACTTTTCCAACCAAAACCTGATACTTAAGCTACACAATTTAAAGTTAAAACAGTTGAGTTGACGAAGATACCTCACAAATTCCAAAGTTTCAAGTTCCACTGTTTGATATAGAGAGAATTATTCAAAAACCACTAAGAGGTCGGGCGTTCAGAAGCGAATTGTTGGCAACTTCTGAACCGAAGTTTTAGGAGACGTTTGCGTCGCTAATTGATTGTTGAAGCAGATTAAATATCAATGTTAAAATTAATTATGGGTAATATTATTACCGTTTGAAAATTCACATTTATGATTACTCTAAATAACTTTGACAGTGAAATAAGCTTATCTTTTTTAATAAAAAGTCTATTTTAATATTGAATACAATATTATTTATAATTTTCGTTCATTGAAACCAATTAATAAAATATTTATGAGAGTTTTGAACTTTAAATATTTACAATAATTTTATTTCACCTATAAAATATCGAAATACATTATTTGTCGGCAAATAAAAATGATAAAGAAGTAGTTCCTTGAGAAATGTGGAAGAAATGACGCAGTTATTTATTAAAATATACAATTCTATAAAAATATATGTATTTATTTTGATAACAATTGTAACTGATTTTTATTTGACAGTATAAATTATATCTAAATGATTGTGTCCATAAGTCACTTGACAGTGAGTCACTGACAAACTAATAAATAATAAAGACAAAGGGATAATACGGAACTAGATGATTTTTTCATAGTATCTATCCTACCTATCTATTATAAATGGCATAATAATGATCATTAATATAAAATCCTTATTTAGTTTATATTACTTTCACATTAAAAAATAATTATTTTTTATTTAATTTTTTATTTAAATAACTTTATTGCTTACATATAAGATAAGAAAAAGTAAAGAAAAATATATATTAAAAAAATAATACCAGCAAAGGATGACCTTATCACCAAATATTAGTACTTATATTGTAAGAATAAAAATGAAAATCTTTATATATTTTAAAGAATGAATCTTTTGTTTCAAAAAGAGATACTCGTTGGTCTTATATTGAAAAGTAAAATGAAACAATTAAATAAATTAAAAACATATGTTTCTTAACCATCGATTTTTTAAATATAGATTTTATAATTAATGTATCTATATATAAAAAGATGCATATAACATCATTTTAATTATCTCGGACCGAAAGAGCATTATATAAGGAGAATAAGAGGAGTATCAAAATCTTGAAGTACTTTATACTTTGCAGCCGCAATAATGATGATAACGAAGGCGAAGTACAAATACTGTCGATAGTTTATTTTGTTGTCATAGTTTAGTTTATTTTTCTTAAAATTTTAACTCGCATTACCTGTGACATTGAATTTTACTGTTATTCATTGTACTTTTGTTTCAAGTTAGTAGTAAAAATTTAATTTGTAGTAAAAGTTAATTTTATTATAAACAATTAAATTGTAACATTTAACTTACAATATTATTTTTTAATACGCACTACTATCGAATAATATTAATTTAATTAATTACTATGCATCGACATACTCTTACTTTACCTAAATATATTTCTACTTTCATTAGTAAAAGTAAGAAGTTATTCAGCTCAGGTCATTTAAATTAGCATATTAAGTTAGGAAGTATGACTTTAATAACATTTTAAGTTAAGTATAACAAAAAAACTTGGGAGTCCTTGGAAAATGGAAAAAGTTATTGTGTATTTAGTACAAACGGTCTCTGTTTTGTTACTTTCCTTAAAAATACAATGTGTATTTGCCCTTAATAGAAACAAGTGTTTATTGGTATCATATCTTATTTAAACTACAGTTAATTTTATAAACAAAAAATATATAATTTTTACTAAACTGATGGATGTATTTATTTAAAGTACCTACTCGGTACATAATTTACATTTTAAAACTTTTCATTTGTTGTAGCAAAGTTTTTTATACATTTTAAATAGTCTTACTTCATTCTTACAATTAATGTTATTATAGTAAGTTTTTTTGCAATAATGCCAGGATAAGGATAAGTAGTTTAAAAAATCATGTTATTTAAAAATGTGGTGGATCATGGAAAATTCTTAGATTGAAGCCTAGAGAAATTTGTGTAATTGTGTAAGTAAATTTAAAAAATAAATGAATAACATGCTTTAACATCTTACATATTCAAGTAGCGAGGGCCAATTATCTAAATTAACTTCTGTCTCCAAGGCAACGTAACTTTATTGTAAAAAATAAATAATTGCGTGCTCTTGACGAAAGTAAGTTGTATTTTATGAAGTAATTATAATATTTCAAAAGCTTAATTATCATTGTATCATTAAAATTCCCTCCATGTAAATATCATACACAACGATCCTTTGTCGTTAATTGAAAAACTTCTTGTATTCCCCACAATTTCACAGTCTTATTAAAATTAATAACAATAATTTCACAAACAAAGGTGTGTGATTTCATACTTAATTATGTCCCTAGTCTTTAACAATTGTATTTAATGTTGTAAAAAATATGTTGCAAAATTAATATAGTATGCAAAATATTTTGAACGGGCAGATAAGAACGTTTTGATAACCTTTTTTTTTAATAAAATGTTACAGACTATAATTAAAAATAAAAATTCTTCATTAAAAATTTCATTAAGCATAGGTTTACATTATATACTAACTAGAAGCTTATGCCTTTAATGGTGGTTTTTCAGCTAATGTTTACTTATAACTTGTCTTAACTTACATAGAATTGTTCAAAGTTTTTGATAAAATATAAATAATAGAAAAATGTTATTTTAAAACTTTAGCATTAAACCTACATAAAAACGAAGTTTGTTTTTAAGAGAGAAGTTTAGTATATATACTTTAAATTTTTTTAAATTACGTAATGTATCGTTACATAAGACTTAGCATAAAAAGTGAACAGGTTATCAAAAAATCACTAATTTTGTACTTAGAAAATATATTTTATTAGAAAAAGCATCTCACTAACTAATATTTTTATTTTATTGTATAAAAAAATCCTATAAAAATTCATCCACGTCAACGGGTTGGAAATCCCAATATGTTATAGGAATATACAATTTTGAAATTATATATTTTAATTTTTACACTAGAATTAATTAAAATATATAAAGCAAAGATATCGTACATAGCAAAATTCAGCCAGATCCAACATTAATTAGTTGAGTGAATAAGGACTGCTCGTGTCTCACAACCACTCAAGTGAAATACATTTTGTAATGACTCACTCGACATCGAAATACAATTGTTATTTGAAACCTATTTCTTTTTAATTACAAAGCAATTTCATGTCATCGTTTTTTTACGATTGTCACCTCTGAAGAGGTACTTGAAAAAGCTTCATTTACATTTTTGTTATCATTTCTTTTCGTTTCGATTATTTTTGTTTTGGTTGTTTATTTAAAACTAAAGTTTCTGCGACTAATACAACGGCCATATTAAATCCATCAAATAACACTTGGCCCAGAAACTTATGAATTAAGATATCATAAATAAATTTTTTGATGACATGAGTATTATTTTGTTATTGGAAGAACCATAATAAACTCAAAAACTGTTATAATAATATTGTAATAACAACGATTTCTATTTCTAAACAATTAACAAAATTAAAATTCTCAATATACCAAAATGTTTCAATATGCAAACATTTTTTACAAACGCTTATGAAGTCATTTGTAATATCATTAAGATTTTAATAAGAATATGAAGTTTTGCAGTTACGAAAAACAGATTATTTTTATTTAAATAGAATTAAATTCATAAACAGTATCAATGTCCTAACTTACTCTAATAATATTGTCATATTAATAATAGTAGTAATGATATATATTATTGGATATTACTATTATTACTAAGAAGTAATATTAATAATATAATGCTAACTACTTCAGACAACTCCTCAAAACGAAAACCCTATACTTGAGCTATGTTGTAAATAATAGCGGTTGAGTTGGCCAAGATACCTCACAAAATTCTAAAGTTTGAAGTTTCATCATTTAATGAAAAGGGAATTATTCTAAAACCACTAAATGAACGGACATTCAAGAGAGAATTGTTAGTAACTTTCAAATAGAAACAATAAATATTTGCATCATTAATTGATTGTTGAATCTTATTCAAAGGGTAACTTGAATCCTTAGTTTAATGTATATAGTTATGATGTTCAATATATATTATGTTTAATCAATTGTATCCAATTACATAAAATATTCATTATTGCAAGGTACCAACCAACCAACCAACCAGGTACCAACTGATGTTTTTAAGGAAAAAGATATAGTTTATCAAAAGGGTAGAAGAAGTTCGGTAGAATAACTTATCACACGCATCTTTCTTATTGAGAACTAGGAATAACAGATCTGTATCTGTTTGATATTTAGTTATCGTTATGTAGTTGCAATATATTTTTAATTTATTACAGATAAATTATTCAAAACCTTTTGTTGGATAACATTGTAGAGCATAAATTATCCATTATAATATTGAATAACATACATTTAACTTTTGATGATATTCATATATTTTGAGGCAACAAATTTGTTATTACGATTTTGTCAAAAACAGAAATCATTATGATGCTCTTAACATGGACCATCTGAAGCGTCAATGAAGGGAAAATAAAAGACAATTATTTTGAAAAGTTTTATTTATAATAAGAGTCAATTATAGATATACCAAAAGATTTGAAACATGAATGTGTGGATTTAGATTTTTCTTTAGAATTGTTTTTAATATAAGTCGATATATAAAGAGATTGGAACCCTGTCGATGTATCTAATCACCATGGACCGTAACAGGAGAAACAATTAGTTCATATTATATTTTTACATTATGTTAAAATATAAAATAATAAATAAATAAAAAGTGGATTCAATTTCATTATATTTAATAAACTATACTAATCCACTCGTAATAATTGATTTTGGGGAGAGAATGTTGTTTCTCAAATACTACTTGACCTCATAGACCATTGTCAGCGGTCGATTTCAAGCATTAGTATATAACATAAAATATCATATCATTTTCTATTGTCTTTTGTCGAGTACTAACTTAATGACATATTTTTCATTATTAACCATAAAATAAAAACAATTTTATAGGTTTTATGGTTGTTTATCAAATTATTTAATTACAAATCAATATCTGTAATGTTAAAATCAATCAGTGACCAATCTCAGAAGAGTTAAATAGATCTAAATATTTTTAGCCACTTCATTAATATATCGCCGTATATAAGAATATTTATGACTATAAATTATATTATTATATTTTTAATATACACTTATCTTATAGTTGCTAATATTAATAACGTATGTATATATATTCATATAATTCTCGTTAAGGATAGTTGTAACCATTCAATCACAAAAATAATTATACATAAGTTTATAATCATTTACAAAGATTGAGATTGAGACAGAAATGCTCTTGCTGACAAGCTCAACCGTTTCATGTTTATAACGTTAGTGGCTGTATCACGTGTTATAAGTTAGGAAACCTGTTAAAAGTTTTTACATTGACCCTGATATACTTTCGTTAAAAGTTTGTAGTGTTTGTAAAGTTGATAAATTTTAACATAATTTCATAAAAGCGGAGAAGTAATGATTATAAAAAGAATTCTGATTTTGCGAGATAAGTTTGTAATCATCTAAAAATAAGTTTCAGAATTCAACATGCAGTCTCCAGGTTTAGATTAAAATAACTTACTTAGGTACAATATTTAATCAGTATCGTACTAATTTTTGTATGTGTAGTATGATTATAATGATTATATAATGAAAATAATAATAAAAAAGCTTTTTTCAATTTCTTATTCTTTAAAGAAATTTTTAATTAAAATAGCCGTAAACCGTAAAGTTTTGTATACATATCGATGTTAAGTGATGATGGTGGTAGAAACTAAATATAAAATACTGCAATTTGTATGGACGAGTATCACCTAATACCCTCCCACAGAAGATAGGCAGGCATAAAGGAGTTATTATAGCTACATTTTATGAGTGAAAGAGTCGAAAGCACACATATCTATGTTTACTTTCCATGCACACTAGATATTGGTTAATATAGAAAATATTTGTTAAATGTTATTTGTATATTGAATATGAACATTATATTCAGCTTGGGAAAATTTAAAGCCATTCTTTTGTTTAACTTTATATTCGACAAATTATTTTCCTCTTTGAAATAGACAAAGATTGAGTGTTTTGAGGATTATTTATTTTTATAATAATAAAGGCTTGCTTTCCATAATAATAATATGAATATTATGTTATTACACTGTGTTTTTTATTGAAATTATACTTTTCTACGTTTAATAGCAAGTATATTAATTTTGCACAATTATTAAGAAATACTTTAATTTTATAAGCATTAATCGCTATTATCTTATGAATTTTCTCTTATCTAAGTAATTATAGGTAGGCCTAAGTGGTCTGGAAACATTTTCAAAAGAAAAGTATTCTCAATCAGACAGTTATCCATACTCATATAGCATTGTCTAACACCGCGTTCAGAATGAAACAGCCTGTTGAATTTCCATTTAATTTGAAACAAGAGTTCACGTCCTCATTATAAGAATGAAGTGTTCGAGACACCCGTTCACGTAAGGGTTTGATTTCCAAGGTTGACCACATTTTATACTTCATCTATTAAAGCTTATTCTACAACTATGACGAAAAAGAATATCTTTTAATGTCTGACTATTTTTTTTATTTTTTGTTTTTCTCTATTCAATTAGTGGATAATGATATTTTAACCAAAACATAGATTTACTCAATGGGGATGTAGAATATTTCAAGAAAAAAATGTATATTTTTGGTCTTTCATAGGAGGACTTATTTTATTTTTTTCGCCTTAAAAGTAAATTTAAAACTGTCTAAAAAGGAAAATTTTCGATTCTGAAAGACGTGCAAAAAGACTAGCTCCAGTACCTAGTATAAGCTAAGGTCTTAACATAATCCTTTTCTGAGAAAAATATTTTCCTTATAATTCTTTTTATATTATTTTACAATAATTTATTTGATTATGAGCAAGCAATATATATAAGTTATACATAAAAGTATTAATTAATAACCTTAGTCAAACCACTCTTGTTCATGGTTTGATTACAAAAGCACTTCATAAAACGATACTGAAAACTAAAGCCATACAAATTCAATTTCCAACTTGTTAACTTATTTACTTGCTTATTTTTTATCGGTTTAACTTTGTGGTCTAAAACAAATCGAGTGCTCTGTACATATTTGTTTACATAATGAATAACATTGTAATAGTGATTTCATTTGTAATTGCAGTATGAATAAGTTTTAAATACTACACCTTTTACCTTCGTAGAATAAAACACAAAGTTAGAATTATATAACATATGTTTTATTAAACATTAAATTAATATAGTGTAGTATAGTTAGTACTCGCGTGTTCAAGGTTTTGCATTACACTTTTATTCAAATTTACTGTAAAATAAAAAGTAGTAGGTTCCTGGATAATTGTAAGCCCTAAGAAACGATAAGTGTTGTTAAACAAAAGTAAAACGTTTTTAAAGAAAAGAACTCGAGTCATGAGTTCTGAGCCAACGCGATGGAATGACCCGATTGAACATGCTTTACATACCTATTTAATAAAGTGGTTTTTGTTTCAGAAAAATGTGCTACGGTGATGTTGAATATATTTACCTTTTTCATAGAGCTTGGTATGAAAAGGTAAGTTCGATTACGAATGTAGGCTATACGTGAAATATGAAATAGATGAAAGAGATGTAGAATTACTTGTGTGAAAAATTATATGATAGTATAATTTAGCTGACAATTGTATGGAAGAAGATAAGATACGTTAAATATAAATATATCCAAGATGACAAAAGCCCTAAATTTTTCTCTATTTTAGGGTAAGCACTAAGAGCATTTAGTAATAATTAATATTTTTGTTATCCAAACACTAAACAAATATGTAGCAGTCAATCTTAACAGTAATTGCATATTTAAGTATTATTAAACAAATTTCCAACGAACCATTTCGTTTACTCTTAAAAAACAAAACTAAATAAGTATTTTATGTAAAATTACAAGAAAAATATATGTGATGTTTATAATAACATTATTATAAAATTTAAAGATATAAAAGATGTCATGAGGTAGATGTTAAGAAGGTATCTTAATAAACAGGAAAGAAATGTGTAAATATTATAATAACAATTAACGTTACCAATTGTAATACTAACAACAACATTCAAAGAATTTGAAAAAATAACATTTCACTAAAAAAATAATAATATTCTATTGAATTCTACAAATAATAATTTAAGGGTTATATATCTGAAGTGAGGTAAAATTAAGTCGAGTTTACCTCAAATTCAATAACGTAATGAGTATATACCGCGAGTGGTACTCGTGGTTTACAGTCACAAATTATTGGAACATCATTGAAAAAGGCCTACGCAATAAGTCCAATATAATTTTATATTATTTTAAATGTTATTTGCTCTAATATAATATATATTAAGAAACACAAGAAGTTAAAAACTAAACATAAATAAGAAAGAATTGAATGGATAAAAACTAGGATACGCGAGTCCTTAAGTCCTAAAACCTTATTAATATTATATATATATATATATATATATATATATATATATATATATATAGAATTTAACTGTTGAGTTTCTTATTTACAACAATATAAATATCTATGTACCTCAGCCGTTCACCACGCAGTTCCGTCATGCACCAAGCTCATTAGTAAGGATCCCAAGTGGCTTCTAAACTAGTCGGGCAAAGTTCGATTTAATTAACCAGAATAAATGAGAATAGCCTCATAAATATACATTAATTTTGTCATCTTACCGTTATGGCAGTTCTGTAATAAAACTGTTTAATTTGATTGAAACCCTTCTTTTTATTTAATATTTAATTTTCATAATGTTCATAAAATGATGCCCATAATTGTTGAACAGTTCAAAGAAATATACCACATTCTTTATAAATATTTAAAAATACTTCTATATTATTATATATAACAATAAATAGCCACACGTATAATATAATTAAAAAGTATTTTATAATATATGCTTAGACGAAACTAAACAACATCAATATCAATAAAAACTACCGCAGTATTTTATTCTAAAAGTGAGCGCAGTAATGCTCTTTGGGAATATAGAATGTTGCCACCTAACAAACTTTTGTTTCACCTTTATGTTTGAGAATTTTGTTCTTGAAGTTAAAATGACCATAAATTCAGTGATAATAAAATAGATTTTATTTTGTTTTATTTCTAGCTAATAATATCGAAACCATTTTTCTATATAATATAGTAATATGAGAATAAAATAAAATCTTTATTGAGAAATATAATTCAGATATTAAATAAAATTAAAAATAAAGAAATGTTTAATAAAAATATCACAAATTAAAATCAAACATTTTAAATGTGCGACTGCTAATACTAAAATTACCATGGTCACTCTATCGCTCACTAAGATCTAGTTTCTGACTTGAAACTGACATACTGCATAATGCATTATATATATATATATATATATATATATATAGTGGAATATTTTGAGAAGACAATCTGCTTAATAATGAAGCGTGAAAACTTATTTAATTTGCCGTGCAAGTAATTTCATAGATTACTCTACAAACTTAACCTAAGCGCTAAATCACTAAGATTTATATAAATTTCGTTTAGTACTGAAATGTTATTTATTAAATTAAATTATGTATTTATGTATGAATTTTTAACATTAATAAATATAAAGTGTTGAAAATTATGTACTAGTGGGAATACTTTTTAAACTTTGGAGTAAGACATTTTTATAAAAGACATTGCGGTCTGGTAGGAAAATATGTGTATATACAGAAGAAAAACACTGAGACAGTGACATAAATTAAATATATATAACCTATATACTGAAACTACTTAAAATTTATAAAAATAACGTAATATTATAATATAAAAAATAATTACCTATAATTTGTAAGATAAACAAACTACTGTATCGATATACTATTTCCTTTCTATCAAAAATCAAGATTTGTTTAATATAATATAATGTAAATATCATAATAACAACATAACTTTATATGACTTTGGAATATTATTATCTGCTGTTTTTCATTTTTTCTTATCACTAATGTAAATGATTTTCCGGTCTGCACCAGTCAACTCAAATAAGACATTATGGCTCAGTGCTTTACCTGTGTAATAACCTATTATTTTTAGAATACATTATCATACTATTTAAAAAAATAATTGACTATTAATAATTATTAAATTTTAACTAAGTATTTTAGGAAGAAATAGAATAATTTTTCAAAAAATAACTTAGTTAATTAACTATCTTAGAAAAATTGGAATATTTTCTGAGAAATAACATATAAAAAAAAACTATTATATCCACAGGAACAAACATTAAATGTACATATAGACAAAAACAAATGCTCCTTTGGATAGTATCATTTTGTTGTATCATAATAGAGTGTATAACAAGTGTATCTATGGACAGTCCACAAGTTTATAGTCTTTTGTCCATATTAACAAATCAACAGTTATAATTTCTAAATAACCGTTGCGTTAAAAATAACTTACATACAATGGAAATCTAGTAACAAACCAAATCCAAACTAATATTCTATGTGATACACATGAAGTTTTTCTCTTAAATTTATCTACATTTAAAAAAAAGACAGAAAAGAAACAGAAATACTTGCTTCTATATTATTTTTTTAACATTGCATAGATACAAACGTAGTATAGAAAGCGAAATCGCGACACGATTTAGTTTTCAAGTTATTGATAATGAACATAGGTAAATTAGTCCAAAGGTTTCCACTTTACTCTATATACAAAACTTAAACTATAAATAAATCATTTTTTTCTAAAAATATTATAGAATAAGGCTTTGTTTTATAAAGCACGCGTCTGTGTCAACAGCTCTATTATACTCGCAACGTTAAATAATAATAAGTTTGGGTTCAGTTAAGCCCGAAATAAATAAAGTCAAAGCTGACGGCATACAAATAGAGGACGTAATCTGACAGCACATAAACGAAACGAGACCCAGAAATATGACGTGCTAACAGAATATCGATAAAGTCTTTTCTATATAGAAATAAAATGTCTATAGCATATTTTTGGATTAAAGCCGCTACTGAAACTTCAGATAAAAAGTTTTGTTATTATATTATATTTAATATATTAAATATAGGTACGATAGTTACTTATATTGCAGTTTCTTAATTAATTATTTTTTAGAGATTATGATAGACGCGGCTTATTTTAACATAATGGATTTTTACGAACCATTACTAAATTATTGTTACTTTAAAAGGATTTCCTTTAGCTACTAAACGAAGAATGGTTTGTGACTTACTCGATGGTGGAGGACTTTTGAATCGAGGCTTATATATTCGATTTCTGATCATCTGATTAAATCTTTATAAAACCCTTCAAAGCATATAAATTCTTGACTAAAAGACGTTGTAAAACATAGCATATTATTTATTTAAAAATTTTCTTATTACTTCCGATAGTACTAAATAAAAATTCCTTTGGCACGTATTAGAAAGTTATTATAAAAAAATAGGAAAGACTTATATAACTAGTAAAATTTTATCAGAGGATTCTAAATCTAAGCTAGCTTAATCCAACACGGCACCAATAGTTGCATAAAATTTTAATAGTATTATTCTAACATTGGTCTTCTAAACATTTTAGTAGGAGTTTATGCATAATACCAACAACCAAAAACCACTAGACCTTCCTAATACAAGATACTAATACTAATACTATTAAGTAAGAAAGCGTAGAATTTATAATGCATAAATTTTCCCCAAGCGTTTAGATATTTGAAATTTTATAACTATTATATGTATTTCTTTTATAGATTGTTACATTTAAAACATAATTTAAATTTAACTATTTTAAATATTAAAAGCTTACACTGTAACGACTCCATAATAACTTAATTTTGTTATACCCAATAAATATATGATCTACTTTTGAAATTGACTTTCATAAATGATTATAAGATTACAATATGTATTGAATAATATTTACCTTTATAAATATCGATAACTAATTCATTTCAAGCATTATTATTAAAATCACAATAATTCAATCTGTAATTAAAGAAAATAATTATTTTTAATTTAATCAGCTTTACAAATGTTAGCATGTGAAAAGAAATTAAAAATGTCAAATATAAAAAAATAAGATTTTTTTTGCACGAATTATAAAAGTGCACCTCACTGTTTTTAAGTTATCAGATTAATTTCAAACTCGATATATATTAATAATAATTTTTCAGATTTCTACTTTAATATAAGACTGAACAATTCTCGAATAAAAAAAGGAATAAAAATTTTTGGCTACAGAATGATCAACGACTAAAGTCGCAGACGTTTCTTTTTTGCCCGGTGGTTTCCGTGTCTGCAAAGTAACATGTAACTATCCCTTATATATTAAATAATGTTTTTAACCATTACACATAAAACTTTTGAGGTAATTTCTATCTTAAGAACTAAATTATGCATTTACTGCAATAACCAAAACAGACTTAAATAATATAATACAGTGAAATCTTATTCTAGATTCTTGATTCAGCTAATTTGATCTTATCGTTCCTCGTCCGGACAAATAATCAAATTAAACACTAATAGTTATATTTTTGGTGACGTTTGTGAACACAATTTACTGTGATATAAAAAAATAATTGTTTGTTTCAAGAAACAGTAAACAGCTGTTGAATGTAAATTAATGTCTCAAAATTCTCATTAAACAACTTCAACAACAAATCAGTAGGTAAATATACCATAAACCAAACCGTCAAATCTTTGTTAGCAGTTAATTCAAAAACTTTTTTAATCGAAATCAAATTTTGTGAGTTTAATTACTGAACAAATAAATGAATACTCAACAAAAGTTCATTATGTTGTACGAGTTCAGTATCCATATTTTATTTCTGTATTTTTCTAATATGATCTATATCAAATGATATATACTTCCCTTATGTACTAGCTTTACATACTCGTCTTATGTACTGACCTTATATACTTAATTTATGTACATAATGCTAGTATATAAATACTAATACATAAGGCTAGAACATAACACAATTATATAAAACTTATAATACAAGCTTCACTACTTTGCGTATCATGAGGAACATGTTGTGTACAGTACGAGTATTTAAGTTTCACACTAAATTTTAAGTTAATTTGTTTTGGTAGAACTGAAACTGTAAGTAGTATTTGAAATGAAGTTTCAAATAAATTTATGAAAATTATTTTCACTTTGCGATTACCGAAAACTAAAAGTGTAGGAGGTAATCTTGTGATTACTACTTTTTTATTACTCACATTTTGAAAAATATTCAGTTTAAATTATTTTTTTATTTTTTCGCAGATATACATATATCCGTATTTGGTTTCAAAATGTAATCCTTCAAGTAATTTTTTCCTAAAAATTTTAAATCTTTAATTCTACCTATTTAGACTGGGATTTACTTATTAAGTTGCGGAATCCTAATAAATAAATTGATTGCGTTAAGATAGGAATAGTATTATAATTTATATCATATACATTATTAACAATATATCTTCTTATAATTATGAATAAACATTCAGACCTTGTTGGTTTCATTTCACGTAAACCTCGTGAAGCTACGAGATCTGCTTATTCAGCCCGGGACGAGAATAATTGAGTTTAATTGTCAGATCTGTTTTCCTAAATTATACAACGGAATTATTTACTAATGCCAGAGGGCTAAGAATAAAAGTATAAGAGCTAGTATGAGCTAATATGTTCAGGATTTCTTGTATGAAACATTTATAATTATTATATTTTAAAAACAGGGTTATTTTTTTTCTTTTCTTTTACGGAAGAAGCAAAACAAGCTAGCCAAGCCAGAAATATATATATATCATTTTGTATATTGTTACCAATCAGGCTATTTTGTTCCGTTCCTGTCTTCTTAAGCGTCCGAGACACTAATAGTAAAGTCGGTAGTAAAGATTCTCTCAAACAGCACACAAATACTGTCTTCGATAATATCAAGCTTATTTATTTCAATTTAAAACACAGAATCCTTTATTTTTATCCTTTATTACTCGAAGTAATAATGATTGTACATAAATTACAAGTTTAATAAATAAATTAAAAGACAAATACATATTTTAGAATATTACCTACATTCTCGAAAAAATTGTAAGTAAATGTAATAGTAATTTTCTTACATTAATTATTATGAATGTTTTATTTTAATAAACATATTGGTGAAGTTAAATTATTTTTCAATAAGTTTTGTTACGATTTTTTTTTTCTCATACTTTTACAATCATAAACTAAATTTACAAATTAGTACTATTGTATCTTTGACTACATTGGATAAAGGTTTTGGAAGGAATTTCAATGCTGTCGTTTCTAATGTCGTCTTACAATGTCAATATTGATTGAGAAGTCGTAGGCTTTAAAATCTGATTTAACAGTTATATTCATAATTTTTTACTGCAACATAAACTATTTTTAATGAAAGATTATTTAAGATATTTCTTTTTAAGGTACAACTATCAGCTTCTGTATTTTAAAACGGTATATACTTGAAATTACTTATTATATTCTACTTCACTATATTGTACTAGCTGCTTCCAGTACCTTCGTCAGCCCGACTGCCGCCTGTACATTCATCCCGAATTTCGTTATTATTATTATTAAGTGCGCTGAGTCTCATGGGTTGGCGATAACGGTGGTCGACGCTATTCTAAGATCCTTTATTCTAAAACATGCTTCTGATTTTCTTTTTTAGAAAAACACATTGGCACCATATTAAAAACATCAAGCAGCTTGGTTGTAACATTGTTTTGTTTTAAAATACATTCTAGGAGATTCGAAACTACGCCGAAGGTAGGTCACAATATACATTTTTAACTAGGGGCGCCAACAGACCCTCAATTTCGACTCGCTGCGCTCTCGAAATCTCGAGTGCCGTTTGCATGTTAAGCGAAGCGAGCCCAGTGTAATGACTCATCCTTTCCCATTGACTTCAATGGGATATCAGTTGTTTGACGATTATTCCTCAAAGACATGACATTTTTAAATTTTTTTTTAAGCCTCACCTAATCTTTTTAATTGCAAAATTTCATAATTTTCCATCAAGTATGGCAGTTTTCGAGCCTATTCGTGACAAAGAATGTAACAAAGCCTCTAGTAGAGCACAGCGCTCGCTTCGCTCAATTAAACAATTTAATATTTAATACACTACATTTATTATTCACAATTTATAATCATAGGATTATAGTTTTAATTGTATTCAAAACAAGTTAGCATGATAAACAAACAGCCATAACGGTACAACAAGCCAATTGCAGCAAAAAACCTATTCTAAAATTGAGATATCAATAAAACCATATATAAATTAATATATTTGACCAATGTCTTTTATTTTATTTTATTAAAGATGTATTTTCTACCAATGTGAGACCAAAATTTTTTACTTAATACATTACTTATTATCTGAGTGTATTCAGTTTTTCCAAACCCTATATTTTTTTTTATTATAATAGGGATGAAAATATTATTTTATTCATTTTATCGATGTTTACATTGTGTTATGTTTTGTTTTTATATAAATCCTTAATGAGCTAAACAACAAATGGAACAAATCTATTTTTATTTATTTTGCTTTTGATGATATTGTTTGAGTATTATAATACTTGCTATAATGCAAAATGTTACCCGCATTAAGCTTTAAGATCATTACGAGTATTACAATAAAAAAATCAGTAATATATTAGTATAAACACACACTTATCTTTTATATATACATATATTTGTATTTGTATTTGTAACATAATGTCACATAATATTCAAAACACTTTTCTTCAAAGTAATATTTGATACATAAGTGGAAGAACTATGTCCTTATCTTTAAGTTGTATATATTTGTAAGGTGTTCACTTTC
The DNA here is from genome assembly GCA_918358865.1 of Melinaea marsaeus rileyi. NCBI lineage: Eukaryota > Metazoa > Arthropoda > Insecta > Lepidoptera > Nymphalidae > Melinaea > Melinaea marsaeus. Next base: position 7,660,010 of record OU911095.1, on the reverse strand, counting down.
CCTATCCAGTTATCGTCCAGTTCAAAAAACGCTTGATTTCGTTCCGTCCCAATCCCATGCTTCGAATATGGTGGAAATGGTTTGTTGACCTAAATTAAGTCTTTTTACGATCACCAATACTTTTTGTAAAGGCATTTAGCCGATCAAAGTTAGACATCAATGAAACTAGCCATATTATTATAATATTGTAAAAAAATACTATGAAACTATATTTATATACACTACCCATACTAATAAACTAATCTTACTGGATATAATTTGTATATAAGCCCACTGCATCACTTATGAGATACCGCAATGATATATTATATAAATGAACATAAGAACACATGAGGGAACATAGACTTAATTAACTTCTTTATTCCGGCCAAGACTATTACAATTTTCATAATTCAAATATATTTGCGCAACTACCAAAAGTTGTTATCATTCGTTTCAACCCCAGTATACTTCCAGCGTTCGTAGAGAGAGCACGCATGTCTCTGATCGGCAACGCTCTCGATTTTGGTTTATAAAAACTTAAAAAGAAATTACATTAAAGTGGTTCTGTGTTTGCAATATACAAGTGTAAAAATAATTATGTGAACAAATAATGATCTAACAGTGAAATTCTAAACATGGTTGTTATAATATTTTTCGGCGTGTTTATAAGTGAGTACCTTTTTATATATATATAATATAAATAAGAAATATTATTACTATACATACATTGGGCAAAATAAAAAGCGAATTTAATATTATATTGCATGTAGGCATTATAAATATGAATACATATGAGGTTTATTAGTGTTCGTTGGCTCCATTTAAACTTAATTAAAACTCGTACAGAGCTATTTTCCACACGTCATGTGACGCTTTTTATAAGAGTTAAACAAGGACAACAATTTGATTATTTTATCGCCATTCGAGCACATTTTATTACTATAGTAAATACTGCAGTTAAAGGCATTTAATACTAGAGTTAGAATAATTCTTTTTGTATTAATGTACTAAAAAGAGCAAAAATCGTTAATTGTTTTTGGTTACCTAAATCCTTTACTGGCAGAATATTGATGAAATCATACAATTTTAAATATTACATGAATTAATAAGTACTGGTATAAAAATGTTTTAAGGATATAATTATAAACCTAAATTAGTTTAAGTAATAAATATTACATAAATTAATAAATCAAACATACTATTCTACTTGTACCTGGTGAGGGTACTATGATACCTGGGATCGATTTAATAAAATATTATAAAAATTACAATCTCTTGAACTCTCTCCTCCTACTCAAAGACTAACTTAAAAGACTTTTACTTATATTGTAATTATTTTAGAGCAAAGATTATTTTTGTTTATTAAAATTGAAGTCTTTGAAAATATCTCAATCGAATGAAAATAAGAAATTAAATTTAATCAAGTTGTACATTAACTTAAATAAAAACCTAACTCTACAATAAATTTCGTCAAATTCGGTTTTATTATCTTGAGAAAATAAAAAATGGGTGTAAATATACTATACATTGACAGGCAACTAGTCTAACTTTTATAAGTAAGAATTGAAACAAAAAACTTTTGACTTTAATTAGGCTCTGAAACAAAAAAATATAATAATCCGGCTATAACTTTTTGTTTTTTTTTGCGAATACAAAACCACAAACAATCTAAAAACGATAGTTTTCTGTGTCTGCGTCATGTACTGAAACGCAAAATTTACATATTCTTTGATTGGATGTGTACATTTTGTCCATTCAACTTTCAGTCTGATGTCTAACTTTTTTTTAGCGTTTAAAAAACTTCTAAACATGTAATTATAAGTTTGTTGTGTAAATAAAACAAAACTGCTCAATTTCTACATTATAATATTTTAATACTAAAACCATATTATATATTAGCAGAATTAGACGCGGTTTCTTAGTTTTCTATGGCTTAGCCAGCGTTGCGGTCGAGAGCCAGCTCATTAGTGGAGCAGGCCTTGCGGTGTTCAGCTAGACAAATTGCTCAAGTAAAATACGTCTTGGTAAAAAGGTTTATTCTAAGCTTTTTAAACTTTATCATCTTAAAGCCATGTTTATTTTTTTGTATATAATATCACTATTAAATTTTCATTCATTTGTATATATTTAAACGGTGTTTGGTATCTCATTGTGGATGATTAGATACTCGTCTTGAGCGTCCGATAATTAATGGCTATTAAATTTATATGTATACATTAGGTACATTATGCAAATTGATTATCTTTAAAATATTTTCAATTATTTTCAAGAATATGGTTTCTTTTCTTGCTGTTTAAACTTTTTTCTTCTCCGTTTTATAGGTTTATTATTTTGATTGTAAATATATTCTGATACAGCATTGCCTTATTATGAGTGCTTTTAACTCAGAGCCCAGAATTGCTTTGCGATTGTGTGCAAAACTATTTTACGCCCTCGCATTTTAATGTGTTTAAAAATTTTATCTCTTATATAATAGTACGTAGGAAAATTTATATTCTTTTTAGTCATTTAATGGTTGTACATCAAGAAAATTTGATATACAAGCATCGAATGTCCATTGGTTATCTAATGTTAATCTGTAATAAAATTTTTGTTTAAAATATTATAAATACTATTTAAAAATATTGATATATTATACTTATAATATTTTCTCTCTAATTTCTCCAATTGACCGCACAATTTTTGTGAGTATTTCAACCATACCACATGCAATACGGAAAAATTTGATTATTTAATGTAAATTTGCCTGTTTTTTTTTTAATTATCCTGATATTATACAAAGTGTCTTAAACCGCTAACATATAAAACTGTGCAATTAATTATAGAGAGAAAATGTTGAAATATAATATAAAGAAAGACTGAGAATTTAAATAATTGGATTTTTATGGCACATCGCAAAGGCGCACGCAGCGGACGACTTCGGATCTATTGACAAAGAGACGTCGAATCTTGTCGTTGCTGATAAAATATATTTTTTTGATACAATTATTCCCTTGAGCTACCCAATGGCTAAGATGTGACAAAAATTAATGAATGATAGATTTGAATGTCAAACATTGATAATTGTTTGGTATCGCATGTATATATCGCATGTGTATCGACTATAAAATTGTCCGAAATTGTTTTATATATGTAACTAGTTTACAGTTAAGGAGAGTAATACTGTTTTATAAAATCATCGTAGATGTCCAAGAAGTCTCTGCATCTGGTTACAAAGCATGAACTTTGAAACGTTGGCTCAAAGCCAACGTTTCGGACTTTCTAATAGCTGAAGACCTGTCCTCGTCTAGCCCAAATCAAAATCCCTTACACCCGTAATTATAACTATTATGGTTAGTAACTTGAGAAGCCTCTGGAGCAAGCAATGGCTATATCACCATTATAATAGTGCGTAAATCTATAGATTCATGGTCGGCTAGATTAAAAGCTTGTTTCAAAATAAAAAAAATTGTTGCTTGCAATGAAACTGTGTTGATTGAAAACATCGAACTATTTAAGCAACAAGTTACTGAATTATAATAAATATTCCACGTAGATTTATGCATTTAATTTTAATAAATAAAATTGTGAATTTCTTGTAATAACTTTGGAATTCAAAATAATCGTTATTATAGCCATCTCCATTTTTCATTAATATATATGACATGACTAAAAAAAGGAAATATAACTTTAGCGTATTTGATCTAAGGAAGGAACTATCATTCTTTGATCAAATTAGGAGCTGTTTTTACTGAAACCCTCAAACTTTTTTAATGAGAAAGCTGAAAAATTATTTAGAAAATTAAGTACTTGTATATAATACTTACATCTCTAAGTTATAATATTTATATTAATATTTATATATATATATATATATATATATATATATATATATATATATATATATATATATATATATATATATATATATATATATATATATATATATATATATATATATTTAGCTTCACGCCATATCCCATGCGGGGTAGCCAGAGACGACGGAGCGCCAAACGCTGCGATCCCTGCATACCTCTTTCGCTTCGGCCGCAGACATCAACCTCTTTATACATGCCCTCCGGGGGGTCCTCATGCTTTTTACGTGACCTTCCTCCAGTATCATAGATATTATGTTTTCGAAGGTCACTCGAGGCCTCCTCCTGTCTCTCTTACCGCTCACTTTTCGTATATAAATCTTTTTTACCATTCTTTCATCACTCATTCGTTCGACGTGCTCAAACCACCTAAGTACGTTCTTCTTCATTCTCACCGTGACATCTTCGCTAGTACCTGCCATTCTGTGGATCTCTTCATTGCGGATTCGATCAGCTAGACTGACTCAGGGGCAGTATCTCCCATAATTTCTTGCTCACAACCCTGTCAAATGCCTTTTCCAAATCCACAAAAGCACAGAAAACCTTTTGGTTTAGGGGCAAAAACTTTTCCGTGATAGCTCCGTCCTCCACCTTCCGCCGTTCGGAACATGGCGTGTTGGTTGACGGACCCCAACGCCACATTTGTTCATATTATATATACATACATTTTTATTTTAACATACAATAATAAATCTAAATTCAAAATACAAAATACAAAATTATTAATATTATTAAATTATTCACATAATATATATATATATATATATATATATATATATATATATATATTTTTCTTTGGCCGCCCATGGACAAATACTTCATTTTCACTATTTTGGATAATTTTTAAATCTCTCACAAGTTTTTATAATTAATATTTTAATTTCTAAGTTATAAAGATTCCATAATTTTCAAAAATACTAAAAAAAATGGATTGCTTTATGATTCCAAGGTTTTTATGTTTGGGCTTTCTAGTCTTTGTAATCCAATATTCGTTATTCATTATTCGTTATAATAATTATTATTATTTTGTTTTTTTACTAGTAATTTATTAGGATAAAATTTGTTTTATTCCTTAGAATTTTATTCACCTTTCTTTGATACATTGCCATTTCTAGAGCAGCGATTTATTTAAACTTTTGCCATTACATCGCACTATTTCACTAAGCGACGATGAAATAAAAAAGAGGTTCAAGATGAAATGTAAATAATGTTTACGATATTGTAATATTACATTTCTACCTATTTAGTATAAAATAACTCTTTAACTTATTGTGGATATTTAATTTATGTAATAGCTATTTACAGTATTGTAGCGATTTTTTTGCTACAAACATCGTATACTATTCATAGATAGTTATCCCAGATCGACAAGTAATACATTTGGGAAACTTGAAGATATATTATAATAAATTGATGATTCTAGGTGTTAAACCTCACAGATTTTGGAATCTTTGTAGAAAGAGGTTATAAAAGAGTTTTTAATGAGTTTGTTTGAAGTGAAAGAAGGAATTTATTACGTATTTCTTCATTGACATTACATGTCATATTTGTTTAAATTAAAATCTTTATTGAAAGTAAGTTTTATACAAAACTTTTTTTACTGTTAAAGCCTCTTACAAGTCTTTGTCCCCCGTATTAATATGATGTATGTTACTGTGCTTAATAAAATTATCTTTCTCCTTATGTACATATGTAAGATTTAAAAAAATATACTATAAATAGATAATGAGTATATTGGATCACTTAAATTTATATCGTAATGAATCCCTAGGGCCCAAAATGTATATTGCTTTTTTGTAAAAACAAAATGGTATTTACGAGTATATCAGAAGCGTGACAAAATGTCTTATGATATCTTACTTTGGGAGTAAGATATCATACGACATTTTGCTATGAAAGTAACTATAATAGATTACCTTGACAGTAGTCTCGTCAGAAAGGGATCTTATATTTTTAACTGCATATGCGGCAGAACTAACCTTATTAGGCAATCTAGCTATTCGAGGACCCATTTTAATTTAGCATCCACAAAAATACCCAGAAAAACTGTGGATTAAATCATTTTATTTCATTAGTACAGTACATTTGTAGGCATCTTTTTTAATCTATTCCTAACAGAACTTAGCATCTTTATATTAGGAGTTGTATAATTGAGAAGTTTATTCTTTTTATTGTTGAGTAATATGTAACTAAACTATTATCAGAAAACGATTATATCTCATTATGATCTACAAACATAGACAGATTATTTATATAAACAAGTAAGAGAAATGGGTCTAAGTTTTAACTTTGAGGGACCGCCTTACCAATCGGAAGCTCAGCCGACCTTTTTCCATAGACTTCAACCCTCTGAAATCTATTAGGCAAGTATACTCAATAATAATGCCATTGTGGTACAATTTTCTGATCAATGTTTCATTCTGAACCGCTGTTAGATAGATCACAGGAAACTCCAAGAACTTCCTGTGTTTCCTGCCAGGCCTCATATATATATATCTTATTAAAAAGATACCGTCCTACCTTTTGTAAACCCTTTTTGACCTTATGTAGAACCGAATTGTTCAAAAAATTTTGTTTATTAAAATTATCTAAAGATTGATTGAACAATATTTTTTTTTCACATATTTTACGGAATGAATGTAATACCGATTTTTGTCTGTAATTGGAAGGATATGACGCGTTAGCAAATTTTATTACTTCGTTGTTTCATTAGGCCAGGAAGTCCCCACATGAAATACTATCATTAAAAATGTTCGCTAGGTAAGGCTTAATAATGCCAATCACATTACCCCCATAAGTCGGAGGTATTCTTGACAACTGCTTCATGCCCTAAAATATTTAATAATCTAACATTCAATTCTTTGAAAATAAAAATTAATATTACATTTTTTTGAAGTGAGTGACAGCGGGAGATTAAAGAAAAAGTGGTAGAAGCTGAATTTTTTTGAAGTAATTTTCAAAAGCAGAGGCAACTTCCTTATTTGATTCTATCACTTTTTTTTCTATGTTAAGAGTTAAATTAGAGATGCGAGCTTTAGTTTTACCAGATTTGTATTTTATGATATTCCAGGTCATTTTTATAATTTTTTTTAAATTTATATTATGACTATATTTATAAAAATTAATTAAGAAAGATACATTTAAAATTTACCTTGATTTAATATCAACATAAATGGTGCTCTGAACGCAAATTAATATCCGTAAAATTTTATAAACTTTACTGAAATTTTTTAGGTAAAGATAAAATTGAGGCGTGAATTAGACAAGAGGGCTATAAAATGAGCCGTCTTGCGCCTTAAATAATTTTTTTTAGAAAAACATCTTTTGGCAGACTTGTCTTATTAAATGGTTTGATTTCTCTACCGTTGTTCTTCGTATAAATTATAGTTATTTGAGCACAGCATATTGCATTTGCTGTTTTAGACTGCTGTACATAATCATATACATAGACGTAAAATCGGGAGACAAGCCACTAAATATTAAAAAGAAAACTCATTTATTTAAAATAATAGGTTTTTTAATATTGGTAATTTATTATTTATTTATTTTCATTTTCAGCATAGTTACTATTCCTTCCTTACCTTTGAGAATCCCAAATCCTTGACTAATACAGACTTACTAAGTGACTTCCTTTATTGTACCACACCTCAAGCGGGCAGATAACTCATTACTATTAGTACTCGTGTACGTAGCAGTCCATGTCGGTGCCTGTGTAGAGATTAAATGGTGGAGACGATTCTCTGTCTACGTTATAATGTATTATAAATATCATAGAAAAGAAAAAACTTAAAACCATCTGGTGTTGTGATAAAAAGAAAGTTAAATATATATATGTTTAATAAGGTTATTTGTTGCTAGGTACCAGAGAAAAACAGGTTATTCGATGAATAAAGTCAAGCAATTCAAATATTAATTTATTAAAATCGTCCTATAAAAAATTAATAGTCGTAGATACAATTAATTAAAATAAACGTATCAAAATATTCAATTATGTTTAATAATCGCTATCGTATCACAAACTAGTTATTTAAAGTTTTCAGCTGGTCATATATCTCGATCTAAGCATATTGTAAAATCTCAAAGCGACCTCTTTATCGTCTCAGAACATGTTCTTTACGAGAGAACTTTGAACCAGTTTTACGGAGTCAGTTTTCTAAAATATTCGTAAGGGCCCGAAAAGTAGGTGTGTAAATCAAACATTTCCTATTATGTCACGAAAGTTTTGATTACTCTATAAATTTAGTTTATATTGTGTTCTTTGTTTTTTTTTTTAATTATTAAATCGTTTTATTATGACTGTCCTCACATTTATTTTATTCTTTTTACAATTTATTTACTTAATTTAACAACTAATCAATACCTTTATTCCATTATAATACATATTATTAATTTATATTGATAGAGTAGTTGTCTCCATTTAGGAGTTGGCTTCATTTTCCTCTCTATTCAAACAACAATATCTTGAGATTAGCGAAACAGCGCGGTCCTGTTGATTCCATATTAATATTAATAATACTCGTATTTATCAGTTAGCTCCCAGTTGCTAGTAATACATTGCATGTTTCATCAAATTTAGTTCTCTGTTAAATAAATTATACAATTTAGCAAGCTTTATGTATAAGATTAATATTATAGTAACTTCTTACGTCGAAGCTGGTATTACTATAATATTCTGATGTTGTACTCACATAATCAGGGTAGTATAAAAGACGGTAGTTCTTTTAAGCTATATATTGGCTCTAGGAAATGTGATGGAAGAAAATCGTTTATTTAAAAATGGATCAGTTATAAATATTGTATTTGGGTTAGACGTTGTTGAGAAAAAGTTTGTCTTATAAATAAAAATAGAATGGTAACTCTCGTTACATTGTCACTTTTTTATAGAATTATTAATACTTTCAAATTTAACATTCTAGATTCAATCATTATTTATAGCAGATTGAGAATACAGTATAAAGATAATAAATAATTGTACGCAGAATAGTGGAAAGACGAAATTTAATGTTATACAAATGAAATTAGGCACTAGGTTGGGGTCGAATTAAAATTAATATGAATTTTGATGAGCTCTTCCAGGAGCCCTCATTACGGGTCTTTGTGTAAACAGGAAAATGGCGCATAAATTATAATATTTTATTTGAGAAAAAGATTTGTAATGATATACTTGACCCATCAACGCAGGGGATAATAAAATTGCAAATGAACTCTTCATTTTGCCTTTTTAAAATTAATTATGCTTTATTAAGGATTCTAAAAGAAAGTTAAGCTTTCTATTGACTTGTGATATTTAAATTATTTTCTAAATTAGTTTTCCAATTATTTTAGCATCTTCAAAAAAATTTTACTTACGTTCCAACTATTCTGATATTGATTAAAAATATTCTCTACAAGGTTAATATAAAAGCTATAAGCACAAATGACCTTCGCAATAAATTCCAAGTGAACCTGAAAATCCAACGTGGCGGCCGCTTTTTATTTTGTTTTTATTACATCAGGAAGCGTTAGACACGCCATTAGGCAACTAGGTCTGAGTTGTTCAAGGCAATCAACATATTTCTATTTTCTTTATTGAAAAAAAAAAACTTGGAACTCGTTTGACAACAAGCTGTTACTGGGCCTCGGAAATATTTTCACGCGACGCTTTATTTGTGAAGTCGGTGTTTATTTCTTCTTAACAAATTATAGGTAAGTTATACATTTTTTTTCAAATATCGTGACTTTTTGTCATTTTCTTCTGTTATTTAAAACTAAAAGTATTATTGCAAATTAATTAACCTGATTTTTAATTATTTACTTGATATGTGAAGTCGATATCTGTTGCGGTTTATTATCCAAGTGTTATAATTTATATATATAGATAGAGATATAAATAGATTTTTGCAGGAGAAAATATTAATATTTTAGTAAATAACCTTTTACTTACTAACTATTCGTCATTACGGATATGAATTTGCCACTTTTATCATCATTATTTTATAATTATCTCCTTGATTTACAAAATTTCGATAAAATTGATAAATATTACGCTAAATATTAATATATAATTTTAAATTATATTAATTTTTTGCCAATAGTGAACGGAACGTCAATAACTAAATTAATATTTACAACAAAATAATTATATTAAGATAAATTAGTAGATTCTAATTCTTTGAAAAATTAAATTCCTTAATTTGATTGGACTTCATGTAATTTCTTGTCAAAAGCATCTACGTTTTGCTTTCTAAATAACGAATAGTTTAGTTTTAGTTTTACTTTAGTCTCAAATATTAACTTTAATTCATATTTGGGATAGCAATTAGATTCTGGACTAAATATTCCAAGCAAATAATGGCAAAGATGATGAATATTTGTTAGCTCAGTCCTAGTTTTTATCATACTACTACCATACCTACTATAATAATTTCTTGAATTTAATATACCGGTAAGTGAAAGTTTTTATACAGTTTTAGATAAAAGCTTTATTTCATATTTTCTGTGCATAGAAGCGGTGGGCTTGAATATAAAATACTAAATTTAAATTAAAACTTACCATATTTGAATCAACGTCTACAGTTAATATTATTATTTAATTTTCTAGTTTGTTTTTTGGTGAAACTTTGTTTTTATTTTATAACGTCACAAAGGCACTGCAATAAACTTAAAACAAGTTTAGTGATGTAGAAATTTTTCCAAAATGGAAAATCTAATATGATTCACAAAAAATAAAACTACTTGGATCGAGAACAATTTTAGTAAAAGCATTGATGTATGACTTCAATTCGGTGTGTAGCTGCAAAGTTGGAAAACGCATTGAAAAGATTTCTGTAGTCGCAAAGTTTCTGCAAAATTTTGTCGCCAGCCAATTTCTAACATTCCATATACGAGGTTCAATAGAAACTTTCTCGTAGTGGATAGTTTTCTTGCACTGTCCTATTGGGAAATATAAGATTTCATTGAATTGTTAAGAGATTATAATAATAATTGTAATGAGTATTTTATATATCTTATTTCCTACATTAGGTCCTTATATGTACTGTTATTATTTTATGCTTCAATATATTTTTATAATCCAACTCTAATTAACTTTAAAGATTAGTTCCTTTGCAAGAGACTTAGAACTAGGTTGTATTAAAAGGATAAGTGACTAATGCTTTTAATTTAATAATATTATAGACGTAATGAGAAAATGGAAAAGGTGATAATATTTCAGTAAATTGAAATTGTATGGATAAAAAAGAAATATCAATTTCTTATTTTATATTGTATAGTTATATATAATAATAATATTTGATACAATTTATTATTATAATAAATTTTTGTGTTAAACACAATTCAAATAAATAAATTATGTCCCAATTCTACAAACACGCAAGTCACGATATACTTTTTGTACAGTATTATAAATCATAACTTTGACCTTGATATTCCTGAAATTATGGGCTTGTCATAACCTCAATGACAATGGATTATACTAGTGTTGGACAAAAATAAAGACAAAATTACCCATATATATCATACAAGAATAATCTGAGAATAAATGATACGATGGAATGATTGTGACTTAATGAGGATAATATTCATTAATTGTAGAAAATAGTGTATCTGAATAATTAATCGTTAAAGTCAAACAATACTTTCGATACGTGATTTAACATTTTGTGCAAATAATTAGATGTTAATGTAAAAAAAATTAACACCGAACAGATTATATTACTACGAAAAAGTAGACATCATAAAATAAGATAACTTCTACAGTAACATTGCAGATGTTAAGGGTCGGAAAGTTTTAACTAAAAAGACCCGCGGGCGAGGCAACGTTGTTTGAATGATATAAGAAAATATCATGGGCAAATTTAACAAGGCAGTGTCATTGTGGGCCCGCGGGTGTACTAACCATCCTCATACTTTTGACTATACGCCGTCAGTATACGTGACAGTTTATTTCAAGAAGCTAACATAATTAAGGTTGTATATTATTATAAACACATTACTTTTTATTTTCCACTTAGCTTCATTAAACACCGGTATAAATTTATGTTTGAACATATTTTCTATCAGTAGTCACATAAATTTGAAAATCATTGGTTTACTTCAAAGCTTGAATCATATGAATTCGATAACCCAATAATACACTTGGGTTAACATCGATCAATCGTTAATTACAGCGATTTCGGTGATAATTTTATTCAGTTTCGAGAAGGCTGGTTACTATGAATCAGGAATTCAGAGCGTGGCAGTGAAAACTTTTGCTGATTTACTTGAAAATATATAAATTTCTATTAAGATATCTATATAATGATAATGGTTATATGGTTATTGTGGACATTATGACACTTATGTGTGTTATCTATGATTTCAGTTTAATTCAATTCGTTAATCCTTATTAACGTAATTATTCAATCCTTTATTTATCTTTCATCAGAAGCCTAAAAGGCTATGATGTTTTGTCGATTTTTATGATAATGATCATTTCTGATGATCATTATCATAAAAATCAAGAACATTATGTTCTTTTGTTAATATTTGTCGCAATGATGTCACAGTAGCAGTAATTTTACATAAAATATGTTGAAAAATAGATTGACATTATGTCAATTTATCACAATCTACTGCAACTCGATGCTTCAATAAATGGCTCTTTGCTCCTTTAAGATATGAAAAGTTAGTAAAAATATGGGAGACGACTCTCTCAGACGGTAATAACGCAGAGCTTAAATTTTAAAAGTTATCAGATTGCCGTCCATTAAACTACTTATCTTTCTCTTTTCTCTGTTTATGAATTGGTTATAAATTTTATGCATTACTTTAATTTTATATAATATTTAAAATAAAAAAATAAGTTTTATTATTTTTTAAGTTTATTTAACCGAATATTTTTAAGCAAGTTAGTATTCAGTTATCGTCTGTGGGAAGTTCAAGCTAATGGTACAAACCAATAATACTTATACCATTCTATGTATTGATTATCTCTCCACAGTTCGGTCCTTGTCAATCAATTCTGATTGGTTTTGTATTAGATCGCCATCTGTAAGTAATTACTTAGAGAGCTCCCTTTAATAAACATCAGATAGAGATTATAATGAACTCTGTGTTCGAAAGATGTGGCTCAGTCGTATTAATTTTTTTTATTATATTTACTTAATTTATAAAAAATAATATTAAGTTGAAGTAATATAATCACAAATTTCAAGTCATTACTATATATATTACATATTCTAAAATAATATTTTATTAATAAACATATAGATTATAGCTATTTCGGAATAATACTTTGTTTAAAAGAATCTTGTTTCAAGCATCACACTTAATAACTCATTGTTCCGCTAGTTCATCCATAACACTAAAACTATTAACCAACAGACCTTTAAGTTATTATAACAACTATACCTACACATATTAAACCCTACTTACACCTTCGGGAGCAACTGTTACATTTCGCTCAAAGTTTAATATCCCTATAAGTTTTATTGGTTTGCTCCATTATGACCTTTGCCCTTTTGTTCCTCTATTTATTTAATAAATAACCAAAGGCCATCTTAACAATAAAGGATTTGTTTTTATTAAAATTGTCTGTATCAATGTTTCCATAGAAGACTACATTAGTTCATATGAATATTCAGAATCATATTAGTCGGTGCATATATAATTAATTATTCAATACTACACGAGAGCTTGTTCCTCCCAGAGAAATCATTTATTTATAAGCAAATAATATTAATTTGCTGGCTTTTACTATCGATTATATTAGATAATGAAATAAAATCAATAGTTTTTGATTACAAATAATATTTATTTCTTACCTTTGTGACGTAATAATGTAGTAATAATGAAGACTGCACTATCGCTCAACTGCAGGTGAGTTAATGATCAAACGCTTGCCTATTCTGTAAATGCTTTAATTCAAAACTTTTATTCACTTATCGAACATGACTGTGACTAAATAATTAATACTATAAAGTAATTTAAAGTAATTTATTATTTAGAATCGTGCAACTAGTGTCTGATGTTTTGAAAAGTTTCCGTATATAAATTTTTTTGTTTGTTTTTTATTGCGAAAATTCTTTTATCTCAAACAAATAATCTATTATCAAATTAATTAAGTTAGCAATCGCAAGTTAGCATTGATTAATCGTAATATAAATTGTAGTATGGTTCATTAAACTTATTGCTTTGAAAAAAAATTCAAAAGCTGTAGATTGACGATTGACATAGTATTTGAACAAAACATGTCTTATATTAAATTTATTAAATCCTGCAGTATTACAAAAACATTCTAAGACATCTTATTAATCTAGGGTACACGTGATATGTAATGCTACCAAAACTCCATGTCACCTTATCACAAAATATCTTGAAAAATAGATTGCCATTATATTTTGCAAAGTTGCATGTCGCCACTGGAATAAATTGGTCTTCGCTCCAACTCAATATGAAAACTAAGGTAAAATTGCATGAAGAGGTAACTGCGGGGCATTTTACAAGATTTCGAATTACTAAGCTCTCCTGGCATCGAACTAGATTTCGGGTGCATTAACTAACAAGAGAGCTGTTAGATTATTTGATTTAATATATATTTTTTAAAGGGAGCATGTTAACGTTTTCAAAAATGCAAAAAAATTTTACTAATTACATATATATATATATATTAATATTTTAACAGTTTCAAGTAAAGTGTTGCTTATTATAATTATGAAATAATTATGTTTTATATTCTTATTTACAAATTAATCAGCAGTTCATAAAATAACCAAGATATGTGGTCTGCGCGCAGTATCGGTATTTAGTAGGCATATATTATTTCGCATTGATTAGCTCGTATCTCCATAGACCACAGTGCGGTCTTTGTCAATCAGTCCTGATTGGTTTTGTATTAGCTACACTGTTGTATTTACCTATAAAGCATGTATATTCTAAAAGGTTTTTAATATGTCAATAACATAGTTTGAATTAATTAACAAGGTATAATAATATAAGTTTGCACTTTTAATAATATAATTTTATATTAGTTGAAGGAAAAGTAAGTTTGGGTTATTATTATACAGTATCTTAAGTGAATCAAAAGGCACTTACTTACTGGTTTTAATGATAAAAGCAGTAGAATGAAATTTAAGCCTATTAACTAAAACCATTAACCAACAACCTCTGAAGTTATTATAGCTAAATTTTCCCTTATTGAGATTTACTTGCACTCCCGGGATCAACTCCAACATTTTGCATGAAATTAAACTTTTATAAGTATAATTTGTTATCACTATGACCTGTGCTTTGGTATGCTGGTTGTGTTAGTATACAAAAACAAAGGTTCAATAAATACTGGACCAATGTATTAGGTACCCTTTATATCTATAGTATATTAACATCATTGTAGCTCTGTAAGGAGCCACCTTTATTTATTTATTTATTACTTTCCGTCCTATATGCCTAGACTGCGGAATTCACAACACCGATTGGCGCTGTCTTGTCACGTATACATAAATGAAGCAAGTGTACATCATTTCGATATGCTTCGGTATGCTCCTTTTGAAATTAAATAATTATTGTACTTTACTCTGTAAGTCTTATTATTGTACTGAAGAGTTATAATTATTAAATACAATTGAAATCTGTAAAGAATCTGATTATATTAGTAATAATAATTAGATATTTGCCCGCTGACCTCAAAGTTCATGTATCAAGTTCTGCTTTAATTAAGAGTATTACAAAAATCTGCCTATAATAAGAATACATACATAGAAGATGACACAAGTGTTCTTAGTATGGTCTTATATTTGGGTTTATTGTTTTTTATAATTTTTAATAAATTACTAATCTTAAGGTTATTATTTTTATTGTTCTTTAGCAACATCTCTTGTGATTTAACATAAATATTATGCCTTTAAAACTTTATCATGCAAAATGAATATTTTAAAATCTATAATAATTTAATATTATTATATAAACAGAACATAAACATTATAAATGACCTAGATAAAATAAGGTTACGTTAAAAAAATATGTAACATTTTTCTGTGATAAAGCGAATCTTTTAACGACAGTACTCGTATTTATACATTGCTATATAAATAACGAATAATTGTACGATTAAAGTTACCCGCATACGTGATAAATATTCAAAATAAAGCAATTTAAGCAATTGTATATCTTATAGTGTATATATACGGCTTTATTTCCAACTAGGGTCGCGGTTCTTTCAATATTTAATGCGTTAATTTTGCAGGGTCTGAAACGTGGGCGCCATATTCTTAACAATGGCTTGAGTGTTATACTTTATGCTCTATGAAAAAGTATGCGGTGTTATGTAAGATTTGTAAAAAGGTTTTATTTTGAGAACGCAATTCTATTTTATTTAGAAATATGGTTGAAGGAGGGATAGGAGTAAAGGTAGAGATTTATACGATAACTATTAGCCTCTTAATCTTTGTTTCCATACCTTAAGTTCAGAGTGAGTAATTTATGACTATTGTTACTTATACTACTTGGCATATACAATTTGTATTCATGTAAAATTTAAATTAAATCCGAATTTAACATTTACTGGTACAAGAAAAATATTGTGACACTGGTATTCTTTTTATTAATGTGTTTTTATACGGTTATAATAATTATAATGATAACATCAAGTAAAAATAATAAATATAAGGTGCAACATTTTATAAAGTGAAACTCTCACAATACCCACATTTATCGTAGAAAATTCTCGGTTGAAACTTGAATTCTTTCGCAGAAATACTTTTCAATGACTTTTCAAATAAAAATTGGTTAGATACATTAATATAGTTTGTGGAATATTGGAATAACAAGTATTTGTAAAGAAGAATATAGAATATAGATTCAAAGCTAGCTTTACCTACGACTCCGTTCATGCGGAATTTGTTTTTCGGCAAGCTAAAAATTTGATAAAGTTTGAGGCAATTCAACTCAATTCAAAATAGTTACCTAATAATATTTTTATTCGAACTTAAAACAAAGGTTTCTTTTCATTGATACTTTTTTTTTATTGTCAAATTTAAATAAAAGTATAACGTATAAGTATGCGTGAAATACGCTTTGAAATCGATAAGCCGTGCCAAAGGTAAGTGCTCACAAATACACAGATAAACACAGAAACTAACAAAAATTTTAAGAATTATTGTTTTGGGTTCTATGTATTTCTAAGGATTTTACCCAGTATTAATTTTACCAAAATATCTTGTTTGTACAGATAGGGAACAGTTACAGATCAATTATATGTATATATATAACTTCATAAAAAATAAATAATGCTTATCTATAATTTGCGGCCAGTGTCGTTTCGTAAGTACTAAATTAAGTAAAAAAAAAATACTATTCAATACTTCTACGTAGGCACTATAATTTTCTTAAGTAAAAAATGCTCTACTGTAATATAATAAAAGCAAGGAACCCGAGAAAGGCTGTCTTTTGTAATAAAAAGTTAATAGAGTGGTTCTTAGAAAAATATCTCGTCTTTTAGATGCGACACACAATCTCAGCCCCATTACCGGTACGTCTGAGGTTTCTCATAAAGGCCATATTCTATGATTTAAATAATAATTTGTTTTATAAACCTCATTGATATAGAATAACATCTAATTACAATACAGTGATGATTATTTTAACTTTTGTGATATATATTTTATCACATATATATATAGACGCTTAATATTATATGACTACAGAATTTAAAGCAATTTTATTAGATCGCAAAAAAAAAATTAACGTAATTTCGGACTTAACAACTTGTTTTTTTAATAAATATTTTTAAATAAATAAAATCATTGTTATTAGCTTGCAATCATACTAATTAAACAAATTATACTTTTATTTGATAATTCTAACTCTAGACTTTGTTCTAGTCAGACACTATTTAACCTAAATATATTTATTTAATGCCAATTAATGTTCAAAAGTCAGGTAAAATAAAGTCAGGTCAATCAGGTAAAACGTCCTTGGTAAAACAAACCTCCAATATTATTATAATTTACCGACGAAACGCGATCTAAAACAAATAAAAAGCAATCAGGACTAGTTTGGAGTAAATAACAGTTTGCAAAAACTTTGGCCAATAACGTGGAAATTTTGAGTTTATTTGTAGAAAGTTGGAAAACATGATTGGCGTTTTTAGTTCTAAGGATTTATTGTCATAGTTCGTTAATATTAATTTCAAACTATGAAAAAGTTTGGTGTTTCATTCAGTATTAAATATTAAATTAAAATATTAAACCTGAAGATCGTATTACAATTCTCGAATCATTTATAATTAAAAAAAAAAAGTGTTTAAGTTTCATTACTGTTAACATTACTTAAAACAGATACCTTACTTAAAACGTTTAAATTTTAAGTTTTACCAGAGTAAAATTTAGTCTTATTATGTATGAAGCGCAACTTTGTATAAAAGAAAAGAGCAACAAAACAATGAACAAGTGAAACACAAACAAGATGGATATGATTGGTATGGAAGTTCGGAAACAAACAGTCTATGCCGGGGAAGAAGTTTGGATGGAGATGGATTTATGTTTAAATTACCTTAATAGATGAACTATATTTATAAGTATATTTGCTCATTACTAAGTACAAGTTACACACAAATGAATTTTCTCTGCTGTCCATATTATTACGTGGTAACATCAGTATTGAATAAATTTTAGTAAAACCAATCCTAGAACCGCTCTCTGTAATTCCTTTTCGAATATGTCCCCATAATTTAAGCATAATATGGTTAATATATGTTTGTAAACAATATTGATTGATTTTTTAAATCTTTTTTGTGATTGCATTTAGGATTTCAAACAGATATGTGTTTTAAAACAGACTTTTTACACCATAAGTAGTTAAATTTTTTTTTTTCATTGTGTAACTATATTATATTTCCATTTAAACTATATTTTAAAATATTCAAATGCTTATAATTAATTGAAGAATTTTAATTAAATTATGGAATATTTGATTCGAAATTTATATAACCATTAATATTTCATGAACAGACTTTCGTGTATTGTAATGTTTGTTGCGTGTTGTGAAAATAACGTATTTGCCTAATTAAGTAATGTTTTGATAATATTAACCAGGAAGAAAATACTAACAAAGATCTAAATGCACACTTTATTAGGGTCTGTTGATAAATATTTCACACAGTACCTTCGCATCATCAGCTTCCCAAGAGTGCACCGGAGACCGATAAAACCCGGTAAACTTTAATAAGGACAGAAAATTTTTACAAAACAAGATTTTCCGTATGCAAAACGAATTCTAAAAGTATAGACTTTATAACAATATCAAAAAGTGTCATTTAATGAAATTTCTCCGGAGCGGACGAATCGTATTTAAATTGTACTTAAACAAAGAACTTTCCAAGAGCTTATTCACATTTTTTTGCTCTCGACTTCCGATGACGCAACACAAAGAACTGATCTGAAGATTTAATAAAAGAAATGCTACGTTCTGTTGACGTTAGCAATAATTTATAGTATTATTGCGACTTCCGTAGATGGAAGACTACTTTGACTCTCTTTTATTTTTTTTTATTTAATAAATTAATAATTTCTGCATTGGTATTTAGTAAAATATTCATATTTTTGTAAAATAAATTCGTTTTTAGGTCATCTGAAACTGTTATTTTTAGTGTAACAAAATGGAAAATTAGATAAAAGCGTATAATTTATCGGCGGTCGGAGCGAGGCGTGAATAAATTATATGGATATCGGAAAATGCCGAGCGGAAAGCAATACTGCTCTGTTTATTTTGTAATGTTGGCAGCAATACGTAATGCCAACCAACACTATAGTGCGAGCCAAAACTGCTATTTAATTAATGATAATTTTTATAAAATGACGGAAAAAATAGCCATATCATTGTTTAAAACCCGATACTAAGCTACTAAGCACTCATTATGTTTTGCGTATACATTAAGCGATACAAAATTCATCTACATCAAGTCTGTTGGGAATTAACTACAATGAAATTCGTTAAAAGGAGAGCATGTCTCTCCTTTTAAGGGATCTCATCACGTCACGATGACGTCTAACGACAGTCTTGGGACTGTCATAAGACTTTGGGCATCGTGACGCTTTAGTGAAGTTTAGTGAATTAATAAATATTCCTATAATAACAGTTATATAACCATACATCTATATAACATATATCATAAATGAATATATCATGTATATTTTATGAAGCTGGATGACTCCGTCCTAAGCTACAATTACTTAAATCTGATCTTATTCTTGCGGACATTAACCAACTATTTTTTTATTTTCGATTTTTGAGTTTTGTCAGCAACTGGTGGCCATTTTTATTTTTTATTCTTTTCTTTGAGTATGGTATAAATAGTAGATAAATACTATACTTCATTTTTTTTAATGAACCTTATGTATATTTTCAATTTAATTATATAAACGAAACTTACAAGAATTCCGAAGAATTAATTAGAAAAGTAATTATAATTAATTTCCTGGAATTCGTTTAACTTCTTCATTTTAATTGAAAACAGATCAAAAGTTTTGATGTCGGATATAAAATCTTAATAAACTTGGAAACTCCTTAGAGAATGTTTCGACGTTATATAGTAATAAAAGTACCTTTATGACTGTTTCTCTTTATTATATAAAGTGTCGAGTACTTAATATCTTGCCCACATTTTAGTTATTGAAGTTTCATTCGCTGTAGTATAAATATTAAAGAAATATGATATTCAGATAAGCAATAAAATTGTTGTATACCTATTTCTCAAATTTCCGGTATAAATGTTTTATCCCATAATAAGATAGGTTCGCTCTCTATGCTATTTCGAAAACCGAAAATTATACAAGTTAGTCAATATCTCAGTGACCTGGAGAAGAATCACATATCTTTTAATTGCAACTGACATAATTAAGAACACTTACCGAGGAGAATATATTATATGTTATAATCAAACATTTACCCAATGTATCAAATTTTGCTATCTTAATTATAAATGTCTTATCCTTTTAATTTAAGAAAAGTGGTATAAATATTTATAATAAGTACTTTAATTTTACTGAACTAAATGAGATAAAAATGGGGAGCTGTAGCGGTACATTTGAAAACGTTTAGTCATTTAAGTAAAACGCAATTCCTTATCTTTCTGAAAATCGCCGTTGTTTTAAGATACCTAGAAATTGATAGAATTAGTTAAGTAACATTCTGTATAATTAATGTGACATTTAATATATAGTAAAAAAAAACTTGAGTTACATCTATTTCCTTATTTACAAAAATAATACAAATAACTTACTGAATTGAAAATTTTATACTTTATAGTCACAAATGCTTCCAATTATTGTAATAGTGTCAACGAAACGCGTATTTACAATGTGGTTTTATTACGAATCCCGTATAAACCACAGTGAAAAACCTCAATCGCGTCTGTCGCAATCCGTCTGTAATACGTTTTCATTTACATAATCTCTTGGAGTTGCGACTTAATGTCCTGTTTACATTTTGTCGTGGAAACATTTTTGTAATTTTGTCGGTGAACTGTATAATCATAATATTAGTAGTTGTTTAAAAAATGAGTGGTGTTACTTAAGTGGCGAAGAAGGTTATGACGGCAGTAATTTAAAAAATAGTACCTACTATAATTTTAAAATTAATTCAGTTTTTTTAAATACACGTAATACTTCAACTCAAGCCTTTTTTTCTATTTTAAAAAATGTTTCTGGGTATAAATGAGACAACTATCTTTTATATTCGCTTTTATCTTTTAACCATATACGATGATAACATATAGAATTTGCATTGTAAATTAAATGGAAAGGGGTATCCATGTAATTTCTGCATCGTGTAAGTAAGCGTTAAAAAATTCATATCACCGACGGAGCGCTTTGACCCCGTGGTGTATTTTCGTTTTACGATGTTCAAGCAACTGTTCGACCGTGACTGTGCTCGTGGGATTGTAAATAATGTCTCTATGTTTCGTGGCTTAGTTGTTTCCATTACTCTCTTCTGTGGCTTTCGTTCTTTTGTTAAAGTGAAACATCCAATGTTACCTTTTGAACGTCAGCAAGTCTGAAATTTATTTTTTATAACATCTATATTCAAGTCACTTCAAGCCAATCTAAGGTAGAAAAAAAGACACGCCACACTTCACGCGACTTGGTGTGGCAATGAACGTGTTAAAAGGTCACAGTGAAGGTTGATGAAATATAAATATTTCAGGTCAGAGAAACCAGTGTGTTTGTGATTTTCGTGAGGTTTATTTGCTACATATATGATGTTTTTATACGAAGGGAAAACTTCAGTGGCTGCAAAGTGAGCCAGTTCGAGTCGAACCCTATTAGGTGCCCAATAAGGCAATAACATTCGCCCCGGATATTGGAACGGCAGTCGTAATAATGGAGTTATTTGATATTGTGCCAGTTGTTTTCTGGATTCGAGATGAATCTGTGATATATATTTTGGAAAAGGTTTAGTGTTGAAATATTATAAAAACTTTTTACTATAACTACATCCGTTATTAGTTGACATCTCTTTTATTATTATAATATAAAATAAAGGGTTTTCACGTCAAGATCTACTTGATTTGTTTTTATTACTCATAGAATTAAATAAGATTTATGTAATATCTAACTTGCACGATTATAATATAAAAATATATTATTTATTTCATTAAAGCAGAATTAAATATTGGATAAATAAAGGATTCAGCGAAATTCATTGACATATAAAACAACATTTGAATGTAACTTGAAACTATTTTAATTCTCTATTTACATAGTTTTATAAAGGCCAAGCTAAACGAATGTTCCTTGTTAATTATCAGTCTTGTGTATTTAGCAAGGCAAAGTCTGTAACCTCGAAGCGACCGACTTGGGATGCACATTGCTCATAACTGTTTAAACTTTGAATATTAATAGCTTCGTTTGAACTGCTTTATGAATTGAACTCACTGACCTTATTCAATAATTTAATAATCCCATTTGACAAAATGTAATGAAATGTACACTTACCGTCGTATTATTGTATTTCAAATATGTGTAAATAATATTTTATTTGAAATTACAACCTATTCAAATTCCATATTGATATGAGCATCAGTTGTGCGCATAATAATCCACATCACACACCACAGTGTAAGCCATTGGCTTAGAAATTAGTTTTTTTGCTTGAATGAGGCGTCCATGTACTGGAATTCTGAACATGAATGAAAGTGCTCGGTTGGTCTTGGTGAGATGAAAAATCCGAAATTGATAGAAAATATTATATATATTTTGGTAGAATTTTGTTTCTTTTCGTAAAAATGATGTAAGATGGTGTCTATTTGTATTTAGCCAACAGAAAGACATTTTGTTTTTAGTACATCACATAGAAACACACAACAACTGGATGGAATTCAATATTATTTGGTTCAATGACACTTTCTTGTTTGAGTCCATGTATAAAAAACATTTGGATATTTTTTATAATAAGATTAGTGAAAGGAGTTTGTACAATTTTAGTTGATTATAATTTTATTACAAACTAATTGAGGCAATAGCACCTGGGAAGCATCCCAGATGAAGTCGTAACAGTAACTTTTGAAATACTTCTATAAATAACTATCTTCCTCAAAAGATAAGATAAGAGATACAAAATTTATATAAACACAAGATATAGAAAAAAACATAAATTTACATATTATAAGAATTTTATTATTATACGTGTATAGTAAATGTTAAATCAAGAGACTTTATCAAAATATATTTTATCGTAATAACCCTATACATATTCATAAAACATTTAGTCATAAGCAAAATATCATACAATATAAGCATAATTGACCACAAAGTAGCTCCAATGAGATAAAAAATACCCAGCGAGGGTAATTTCATTCGACTCGTGCGTCGTTCCACTGATATATGAGCACAATGTAGGAATAATCAGACAGTTAGTGTCCCCTCGGAGAAAACTGAGCTTAACTGCTGTTTTATGTACTTTCTCATAGATGGCGGTAATGTAAAATAGCTTAATGTTTCATATTTTTATAGCTACAGAATGTTCTTTTAAATTTATATTTTTTTTTGTTTAAATAACACGCATATTCGTAACGGGTTGCTATAATTTGAAAAATGATAATATTACATGTTAATACAAAATTAACATGAAACATTAATATCCAGATGATTTAGAATTAATGCTTTTTTAATTAAATTATGTTTCATAAATAATGATAATAATGTTATATTTATTTTGTAAGTACCCTTTCCTAAAAACATTACTACTATGACTACTTCTTAGTACTATTGATCTGACGACTTATTTTAATAGCAACACACAAACAACACAACCTTAATAATGTAGTTTCTTTTACAATATTATGATATTTATGTATAAAATCATCATTAGAAAACTCAAAATACTTTAAACGGAACCGGAGATATAAAAAAGTGTTTTTAATCTAAGAATTTAATATGTCTTGGTCTAGGTCTAGAAAACCTAAATTGTTTTCTAAGGCTTCAAAAACGTTTGAGGTTTTTTTTTATGTAAGAGGAGGGCAAACGAGCTTGCGGATCACCGTTGTTAAGTGATCACCGCCGCCGTTGAACTCTTGCAACATCCGGGGATTCACAAGAGCGTTGCCGGCCTTGGAGATAGGAATATATATATGCCTTTTTTGAAGATACCCAAGTCGTATCGATCTGGAAATATCGCCGAAGGAAGTTCGTTCCACATTAGAGTGGAACGTGGGAAAAAAGTCCTTGAAAACATCACAGTGGAAGATCGCCACGCATCCAGGTGGCATGGATGGTAAAGGAGATGGTGGCGAGCTGTGCGGTGATGAAATTCGGCGGTAGGCATCAGATCGAATAGTTCTTCGGAACACTCCCCATTGTAAATGCGGTAGAAGACGCAGAGAGAAGCGACGCCTCTACGCAAAGCCAAAGAGTCCAGCCGTTCGCAGAGCACTGGGTTCCCGACAACCCGAACGGGTCTCCGTTGTACGCGGTCTAATTGTAGAAGCTGATATTGGGGTGATCCGGACCAGAGATGAGAACAGTACTCCATGTGTGGCCGGACCTGCGCCTAATAGAGCGCAAGTCTTTGGCCAGGTTTGAAATACTGCCTCGCTCTATTGATCACTTCCAATTTCTTCGAGGCCAACTTGGCCTTGCTTTCCAGATGACCACGAAACTAACAGTCACTCGAAATGTCGAGACCCAGTATTCTGATACTTGGCGAGGCAATAAGAGAAGTGCTCTCGAAGAGCGGTGATACGACAAATCGGGTTTTCTTAGTGGTAAACGCACAAACCTGTGTCTTTAAGGGATTGAACTGAGCGTGGTTCAGTTCACCCCACTCAGAGACCATCCCCAGGGAGATCTCTATTGAAGACACAAGTTTCTTTCGGCACTCATCAACGTTTTCCCGAGAGTGCGAGTGCGAGCACGACCGGAATATACCGCATTCCCAGTGCTGTCATCCGCATAACAATGTACTCGTATGTTGGGAATATCCAACATATCATTGATGTGCAGGAGGAACAGAGTTGGGATAGCACGCAGCCTTGGGGTACACCAGCGTTCACGGGCTTGGGGTTCGAGCAAAAATCGTGGAGAACGACCAGTGAGAAAACTGGTGATCCATTTGCACAAACTCTTGAGAAGCCCATAGGCAGCTTCGAAAGAAGCCCCTTGTGCCATCCTCAATCAAAGGCTTTTGCCATATCCAGACTAACTGCCAGACCCTTTCCCTTGCTTTTAATAACCGCTACTTACGTTAATTGATTATATTATGTTATTATACTTATTTATCATATTATGTTAAATAGATTAGTCGACTATTTGACTTGTTAATAGATTTGCGTCAAACCTCTGCAAATTTAAGCCTTGTAACAGTAAACATAATTTTGCAATCACTTCAGTAGTTTTTAAATATGTACGAACATACTGACAGTCCTATGAAAACTATTGTTGTGTAATTATAATACTATTGGTAAAAAAGTGATATCTATTTCTAGGGCACCTGGTTTTATTGTAATAGACATATATCTTGTAGTTGCTGTTGTTAATAGGCTAAGATAATACGATAAATGTTTTAGACATACGAGTATATAGGAGTACACAATATAGCATATTATATATATTACATACACAATATATTTTGTATGAACAACATAAAACAGTATATTTTTTCAAACATAATTGATAACATTTATAATGTAAGATTATAAATATACATAAGTTTTAATATTATACCTAATTAGCACAGAAAACTCTTGCAATTTTCTGAGATTAAATTATCTTAACATTATTTTAAGAAAGTAACCAATCACGCAAATGTAGTGTAAAAAAACTTTACAAAAAAGTAGGTACATTAAATAAATGACGGTTATTTAGGTAGCATAAATGAAGCGTAAGCTCAAACCATGAGGGATTTCATTTTCAGCGGCTTTGTACAACAAAGTGTAAGCAAACAGTTATAATCTAAAATACATTCTCCAGGGACCGACTATCTTTTCACGATAAGACCTGGTTTCAGAATAAATTAGTTTATTAATAACTTTATATTTCAAATTTTAACTACCATAAATTTGAGTCTGCAAAATAAATAACTTTGTATTTCACGATGGTATAATATTTTTATTCCAAAGTTGCAAATAATGTTGAGGGCAACAACTACTTTAATGCTCATGAAAACTTATGTTGATTTAATAAAAGATACATAATGAAAGAAAATAACATAAGAAAATATACTAGAGTGACCTGTCCGATACGTGTTCTTCGAATTATTTTTAAATGTTAATTTATTAAGTCGTTCCGATAATCTATTGTATAACTGCGCGCGGTCATAATGTTTTGTTTTTTGACGGACTTTAGTAACTAATCAATATAAAAATAACACATGATAAATCCTATTCGAATATAGCAATAATCGATCAACATCTATCTACTCTAGATTTTATTTAGTCTTTGTTCAAGTGAAGCACGATAGTTTTACGATCGATCAAAACATTAATTACTAAGTACACCATCAATCTATTTACAATCAGCATATTCTATGTATAAAATAAAATTCCATAATAATAAGTTGTATAGTTTTGTATTTGTACTTATACGTGCAAATATTCTATTATTATATATATTTTATTCACATTTCTATATAGAAATGTGAATACGTACTGCCGTATGGAAGTGAAATATGATTAACGTTTTTAATATTACAAATTACTCTGGTGCATTATAATAAACACAATAGTGTTTGAGTCAGTGTAATCAGTTTTGAGCTCACACAGTGCTACGGGTGTAACACAATATGACTCTAAATTACTTTTGTCATAATGCAAAATATAAGCAACATTATTAATTAAGAAAAGTGTCGTTCTTCACAAAAGCTTCAAATTTAACCTTCTGAATTAAATATTGTATGAACGCTTTTTGTTCGGACAAAAAAAGTACAAAGAAGAACGTATACAAAAATTTCTTAGTTCACAACAACGCTGTTGTATTAGATTTTAAAAGCCAATACATTTTACGTTATTCTTTATAAACTGTGCTGGCGATGTCAATAGAATAGGCTTTGAAAGGCAAACAATGCGATGGACTGCTAAAAACGATGTATGAAGCTAAAACTTCAAAGCTCACTCAAAGGTGAATACAGGCTGAATCCGCACAAATCAAATAAAGTCGTTGCTCCCTCTGGATTCTCCTATATACGAATATAACAAATGTATAAAAGTATAGAAAATCTCGAGTTATAAAATAGAAGTGCACAATTTTATAGTGGAATTAGCTTTAATATTTATTGAAAATATTATTTGAGTATATATATTTTAGTTGCATTACATTTGCAAATATATTAAATTAATATTTCATTATATTTATAATTAAGTATAAAAATTATAATATTAAACTGTGACATATTATCAATTTGCATAGAACATTTTAAGAAATGAAAATTTAAAATTTATAAATTTCAACCTTCATTTCACCGACTTTATTATAAGTCAATCTCACTACATATTCTCTTTAAACTAAATAGTTCTATAATTTTTGGAAAATGAAAGACTGTTTCAAAAATTTATAAATATGTATAAAAATATACAATCTTCCAAACAAATATTTTTTTAATGTTATAGAAAAACATTTACATTAATTAAGGGATGTTATTAATAAAACAAATCTTAACGGAAAATTAAATTTACTCATTTTGAAATAACTGTTTTCTTTCAAAATTTCTGTCTGAAGTTTTCTATTCTAACATTTCTTTAGAAATTGTTGCCACCGTTACACCAAATATGCCTAAATATTCTCAAATTGACATAAAAATATATGTTTTTTTTTATTACTTACTTTTATTAAAATTTTAATCAGTATTACCCATTGACAAACAAATATCACAAATATAATATTAGGTAATAAAATGATATAAATTGAATTGACTAATATTAATATTTTGAAAATATAATATCATTTTACTTTCATACATTTCAACCCTGGAAGATACAATCTTTTAAAGTGTAAAATTAGTTACGTCACCTTAAAATCGGGAGCACTTCATCAAGTCTTTGTTTAATCACAATGAAAAATGGGTTTTTCTTCTCCTGGGACAAAAGAAAATAGATTATGCTGGTACCGAAATTTAAAAATTATTTTTGTCGTGATTTTCCCAAAGTAATTATAAAATATCCATTATTTCTAGTTTAAGACACAAACAATAAATAATGGCTTGTAAATGACAAATAGTTATTTTGCCATCTGGGAACCCGCGCAACCAATACATCATTTCATTGAGTTTTAACTTATAACTCTCTTAGGACTACCAGCAGTTACTTTATTTTCAAATAATATTGTGTAAGCTTTATTGTGTTTCTGTAGCCTTGAATAATGATCCAGTGTATATTACAAATACATAACTTAAAAATTTTCAGGAAGTGCAATTATTTCTAAGGAAATCAATGATTCCGAAGGAACTTACTGTTTAAGTAATTAGAGATAACCATATTAATAGGTTTTTGTAATCATTAATTCCTTACTCTCCATCATAATGATGTTTCAAGTTTTGAGTTACAGTGCGCACACAAACCATTGTAAGTGTGGGAAAAGAAAACAATCTTTTCCCTTTAAATAAAATTGGTCTATATCAAAAGAATCAATCAATTTAAGTATTGTAATAAAAGGCCTTTAAAGAAGATAAAATTGTACTCTTTCCTTTGTTTACTATATACATAAGTAAGAAAAGGTTTTTAATAAATAGCGGCAATTTAATATTCAAGAAATAAAATATAATCCCAATCCCAGAGAGATTACATTTTCAAGGACTTTATACAACGAAGTGTAAGCAAACAGTTATAATCTCTCGAGACCGCCTTCGACGGTGGAGCATTCTTCACAAGCAAATCCCGTTATTAATATAGTAATACAAAGAAATGATTTTGATTACCTCAATCGAACATTCCGTATTGTTGCCAGGAAAATAAAATGTTATATTTGCCGTATTGAAATCAAAACCGTTTACTCAGACCTACAGCACCGTAAAATTGTAAAAAATGTAACTTCTAATTAACTGACAAAAAATAATGTCCATTTCTGTCAATTAAACCGAATATTTCAATACCCTGAAGGGATTTAAAATTGATAGGGTGCTTCTCGTTGATTTAGAACTATACAATGCGACATTTAACATCGTTATAGTACAAGTTCAAGGAAAAAAAATAATGCTATACATTTATAACTATAGAAAAAGATGGTTGAAATTTTAAATTGAAGCTACTGCTTCAAGTGTGGACTTGATGTAGATATTTCCATTTTTTTTTATTTTATATGGCGTATAAATTGTAATTTATAGTGAAAAATATAAAAATACCGTTTCGGAAACGGAATTTCAGATATAGCTCGAGACTCGATTCCAAAACAATTTGTTATCTACAAATTATCTTCGGAAAACTATGTGGGCAAGTACAACTCGCATTTGTCCGGTTTTTTATTCAGATTTTGATAAAAATGAAATCGTCATTATTATTCACATGATAGTCAATAAGATCCAAATAATATACGAGTTGGTTGCTAACTCTTGAAATGTCGTAGTTATAATATTAATAAAGTGTTGAATATTTTGACTATTATTTTCAATTAATATGATAACAAACTTTATAAAATATAGAGTACTTAATGTATAAACTAATGCAAAGTGTTAAAACGTTTCGCTTGATAAAGATGCAAATTGTTTTCTACTTCAAATTTTAAGGTATCCATTAATGAAACCATTTTCGAAGAATTTGGTTCCTTAAATAACAACAAAGAACAAATTAACATCGGTTTAGAATTCAGTATTAAGATTATCATACTTCATTAATTTTCTATTTGGAAGGTTTTTTATAGTGTTCATTTTCTAGTTATTAAAATATATTTTCTCGAATAATCTTATCATCTAAATATTTAAATAATATTTTTTTAGATTTATTATTTATTATTTGATGACAACGTACGATATGATTATTATAATAGGCAGTTATTTAATATTTAGAGACGAGCTGACGGCACTGAAGATATTTTGTTTTGTCTTGTAGTTTTTAATATGATAATGTAATAAATTACACAATCTTCAATTATTCAACAAAATTCCATTTTTCTAAATATATATATTCTAGCATGATTCAAATTGATGTCGTTTTATTTTGCAAATAATTTTAAGTCACATCAGATGGAAATACGAGTATTACTTTAACATAGCTTAAAATTCAATACAATTAACTTATATGTATATATTTTATTTTATAAATAATGAACTATAATGTGAAATTTCAAAATAAATATGTCGTCTGTAAAATATATAACATTACAAATGACAGATTTTTCATGCTATCGAGGGATGACGTGAGTAATTTCATTATAGTGACAAATTGATTACATCTCGTGGAATCGATTGGAAAACGTAAAGTAATATCTTTAAGTACCGTAAAATGCTACAATTTCTCTCCAGGCATATTTAAACTTTAAAAAATGCTAATAAAAGTATTTTTTTTTAATTTTTAGGCATTATTTCATAAAATAAAAATATTACAAAAATTAAATTATAAATATTATAAATAGAATAGATTTAGTTACGGATATTACAAAAATTAGATTTAAGTATTGTATAAATATTATTCTTTTAGTTTTTGTTTTTTTGTGGGTTTTTAAATACTACTTCTAGGAGAAAGAAAGATTGAGATTTTCATATGATTTTCATGGTATCTCCTTGCAACTCCGATATTGACAACTTAGTAATCTTAAAAAAATTCTTTTTTATAAGTCATTTTAAATCAAAGTTTTCCACATAATATAGTGAACAAACGTGAAACTTGTTAAAATATGATTTACCTTGCAATGAAATCATAAATAAAGATTAAATTAAAGTTGTAGAACGACCAGGTTAGAGTGAATGTAAACGACTTAGCTGTGCAAAGTTTAATTAATTATAATCAAAATTGCTTGACGTAGGTCTCGGCTCCGGGTTAACATGCTAATTATAAAATTCAACTTCTGCAATCAAGGACTCTCTTTTCATGTTAATAACGTTACATACGCGGTGATTCTGGGGCATGGTCATTAGAATTTTTAGAATGTAAAAAGATTTATAGCTTTGAACTCACGGTCTGAGAAATGTTTTAACTCTATGAAATGACCCCAAATTAGATTATCAGACGTCCAAAAATGTTGTGTTATATTTTATGTAACCTTAAGTTTTATTAGTTTCGGTTTTTTTACGGTTATATTAAAATATGTTATAGATCTTCATAACACAAGGGAGAATCAATAGAAGGATGTTGAAATGTTCGTATTAAAAAAAAAATCGGACTTTTTTTATATAAACAATGTTAATTTATTAATAAAACCTAAAATTAAATAGAGAATTCTTACTTCTCACTGGGTAAGTAACATTTTAAAATAAGTTAATAATTTTTTAATAGTGGAACAATAGCGATCTTAGATGGTTACGTAATCTTTAATTTTAGGTACATGGAAAGTTGCAAGGTATTAAAATATATTGTGAAGGATACGAGAATGTGGCTCAGGTGATTTGAGGCAGATGCTTGACGTCATAGCGTGGAGTGTAAGTGAACCGAGGCGTTCAATTGAGGTGTGACCGTTTCACAGTATCTCTTAAGTATGCGATGCCATTATGTTTCATTTGTATCTATCGAACAGGGTACCGGTCCTTCTTACTTAAGCAATGGGATTGAATGTGCTTCTATTACTATTTAGTCATGCATGTGTTGGTAATAGACATCGTTGAGAGAACTCCTGGTTTTATGGACCAACTAAGGGTGAGAAGGGAACTCCTAAGGAAATTACATGCTTTAATGCAATCTAAAAGACTTTATATAATTCCCCCTCATTTCTTGATTCCCCTATACATAATGTTAGTCAATTTTGATTAACTAATATTATAAACAATTTGATCTTTTTATAATGGAAAAAGATTCAATATTTTATTTTATTTCTTTTGGAAATGGATATAATAAATTATAATACGTATATTACGCAAGATCAATAAATATTTAAGCGATAAGAGAAGAAAACTATGGACCATGTGTTTTATAATTGGAAACTAGACTGTAACGTTGCAGAATTCATAAATATTCATAACATTTTATAAAAAACTTCTACAATAAATTAATAGTATTCAGAGTATCGATAATACCAAACTATAAAAAATACAATTAAAATTAGAAACTTTTCTTGATTGTGGTTATATGAAAAATTCAATGCAAAGTTGAGAATTTTTAAACTGACCACGTCAGGAAGGAAGCCACAAAAGAGCTTCCTTTAGCAATAATCAATATTTGCTTAACACCGGAAATCCCATCTCAGTTTCTGGTTGCAACGTAACATATCTGATGTTAACAGACACGAATTTCATTTTGCTTCTGGTACATAACATAATCAAGAAAGTCAGTTTTATTTGATAGTTATCCAGCTTGTATGATGTTTTTTATGTATTTTAGCTTTAATAAAAAAAAATTGTAAAGAAGTACTATGGATATTTTGTATACAATTAAGAATAAACAAACGGCATTCGATCTATGTCAATAGTACTTTTAACCGTTTGAGTTATTTTTAATTTTGCACTCGTACTGCGCTCCTAAAGAGTCTTTAAAATATTTACCTTTTCCAGTATTTATTTTCGCGTTTTTAAGTTAGAAATAATTATAAATATTTGGACAAATATTTTCAAAAGTATTTTTCCAAATAACCTAAAGCCAAGATTATTGAAATAAAAATATATTAAAATTCTATCGTATACAGAACACATGATTCATTCAAGACTCGGTTTACTTTGAATGTATCGAAATAGCTATTTCCATCGTAAACTAAGGAGTCGCGGTCCGATGCACCAATTCGAAAGAAGTTTATTACTAGTAAATGTACCAAGCGCATTTGAATATTTATTCGCACATCTTGCTGAAATATGGGTTACGGAAGAAATACTTGATCAAGTATTCTGTTTCTAAAATAACCGGACATTATATAAGTGCAATATGTCTGTTAAAAAAACACTATTTGAATATAAAATGAATTATTTCAATTGTTTTCAATGTGATAACAATGATTTTCACTGACTGATTTTCATTTTGTGTACCAAAGTTTAACGTTTAAATATAGGTATGACATACAGTTAAATTCAAGTATAACACTTCAAACTTTTAAAACATCAAAATAATCGACACTAGAAGTGCATTTGTTTTGAAACAACTGACTTTCAAGTTTGTTTCAAGGACTGGGGATGAAAATTCTGCTGTTTAGAAATTCCAAACAGAATTACGTTAGATCTGGAAACACCTTGTATGAAGAGATATAACGAATTCTCAACTACTGGAATATGTACGTATCTGAATATAAATAACCAACACTTTGTAACATTTACATTATTATTATTTTTATTATAAATTACATAATCAATGATAAAATATGAATTTTACGGTACTGTCATTGTACGTATTTATAGGATTACATTAAGCGTATGTGAACTTATATTAACAGTATCTACATTTGATACTTCTTTTAGCATATTATATAATAAAAGAAACTCTCCTCTTGTTTATAATCTATCATTTAAATAAAAGTACCGTTAGAAACAGTTTCGAAAACTTAAGATGCAAATTGGTTTACTTAATATTTAAAGGAACTAATTAATGAATCCATTTTAGAGGAATTTGGTTTTATAATTACTAACAAAGAACAATTTAACATTTAACGTTGTTACAGAGTTCAGTGGTAATTATCATATTTTGGTACAATGAAAAATGGTTATACCAGTTTCATTACAACTGATAGAAATCATTTGTAGCAATATTTTTTATAGTTTCAAACTTAGTTTTATTTTGTTGTCTCAAAATGATTGTGAATGATGATGAATTGTCACTTAAATACGTGAAGTTTGATTATCAGATCAGGCAATATTCCATTAGAGCGGGTATGATATTCGAATTTTGAATAAAAACTTTTTTGGGGCAAAGATTACAAGTTAGAAAATAAGATTATATGTTAGAAAAAACAGTCTCTTCTCTCCTTTAGAGGATGATATGATATGATATTTTTATGTATTTAAATTTAAAATACTAATTGAAACAATGTTTTATGTATAAAGATATTGAAATCTTCCATTACATGGTGATTTATAGAGGGTTGTATGTCATATAAACCCTTTCTGTTCGTGATTTATTAGTCGAAAGCGATATATCGTTTGATTATGGTAATAGGTTTTATAATACTCGGATATGATCTGTGTATACTATATTACTTATATATGGAGTTATTGCAGTTTTTATATTATCTGAAATTAGTGGTGTTATTATATGTATATAATTATATTATTATAATTTTATAATGGTTTGAAATCTGTTTTGTTTATTTATTTTTCATTTTATAATATAGGTACGTTATTTTGTTTTAATTGTGGTTTATTTTACCCAAACTTTTGGTATATTATCGTAAGTAATTGCAAGCGGCGTTAAGTCACATCCGGGACTGTAACGTACCGTACGTAATGGGTTTTTCAAGGAGGCAAAGCAAATATAGCCAAGTAAATTAGAATGAGTATTCTATTAAAATTATAATTTCTTACGTATAAAATTAAAACGTATTATTTAATACAAGGTATATATATATATTTAATTTGATATAAAAATATGTATCAAATGATATATTATTATTATATTATAAATAAATATTTTATTATGACGTTTTCATTGTAAAGAATATTGTATATTTATAAATATAAATATTTTGAAAATATTAGGTCTATGTAAGGTTGATATATGTCGTAGATACATACAAATTAATTACACAAAAAAATTACTTTACTTTCTATAAATAAATACCTTTAGTATTATTTATATTCAAATATATATTTTTTTGTTCAAATTTAATAATGACAGTCTTAATGTATTTGTCTTTTTAATGTCTTAATAATCGAAACTTGAAGTGTTTCATTACTACAGTTATTTAATCTGTGTTAAAAATAATTTATATAACATAAAATATCTAAGGGTTTTGAATATTATCGAAATAAATGATACGTTGCACAGTCACGAATTTTTAAAACTTTGATACTTTATGATTTAATACTAACTAAAACTTTTGGGGTTGAGTCAGTTGGGCGGAGATGAGCTCCGATTTTCAAATCAAAAACTCCAAGATATGATATTTTTTAAAGGTATTGTAAATACATATATATTATATATATACTGTAAATATATAATATTTACATGAATAACTGAATATATTTGTCTATATATGTACATTTGAAGGTATTTAATTTATTAAAAAAAACAATTGTTACATCATGCAGAAGAAACAAATTTAAAGGCCAAAAGAATAATAATAAATGATGAATCTTTCTTTTGAAGTCCGTAAGAAAATAAGTTTACAGAATCTGTAAGAGCTATGTCGATATGAGTTTGGACGATAAAAGGATCTTGCTGGAAGCAATATATACATATATTTGCTTTGTACAGGAAAGTCGCATTTCGAGGTTCCGGATGTAGCGGTGGCTAACAGACACACATTGATATTTTACTTCTTAAACAACCAAGTCAAGTACTCACAAATGTGTTCTACTTATCAATTCTAGCATTATTTATTTGTATGAATCTTAAAGCTATAAATCTTATCTCTTATAGAAATAACTATTTGTTTTTTATTTAATATAAAGACATAGATAAATAAAAAGTATATAGATCCATTATAAGTAGAAGTAAAATGTTATAGACGTATTGTTAATTTTGCTTCTATATAAAATAAATAACTAATATTTATAGATTTGACATATGTAACTGTTCAATCAGATTCTGACTTGTCATTATGCCTCTTATAAAAATCAAAACCATAAAACACGTTGAACAACATGTTAATATTAAGAAATGGCATAGTGAAAGTATATATGATATATATGAAGGGGCGGAAGTTATATTGCATGTTGTAAGTGCATACATCAAAAAGTTTTGACTATTTTTATAGATTTTGTAAATAGATAGAACTGAAACAATAAGACGACAACAAACGGCATTTGTTCTAGCTCTATTCACGTATGAGTGGATTTTGCAGTTTGCACTCGCACTGTGCTTTGAACAGCCCATCGCATTGTTTGCCTTTCAAAGCCTTTCCATTCACGTTCGCAACTTTATAAAGAATCACTCAGGAAAACAATTGCTTTATAAAATCATAAAAATAAATCCATACATTGGGCGTACAACATCTACTGTTTATTACCATAGGAAAACAAATTTAAGTAAATAATCACAGTGGATTTCTGTGCAAAACATCATGTTTGTTTATACATTACTTAATACTCACCTGTATTTTTTTCCATGCTTTTCATTGACATCGCAAACTTTGATGGTAAATTGCCTTGCGTTGAAAGTTTTTTATTGCCCATGTCATGCTGGTATAATTAACGTTTAATTTTGGAGTTGAATTGAGTGTGTAATTCAATAAGCAGAATTATATTTTGATACCGAAGTAATTAAAATTTATAAAACAACGCCGTATGTCAGTAAGAAATATACAATTCCAAGTATATCGGATATTGAAATGTGTGTTTAATGAGCAATTTGCATCGTATACGAGAGAATCTTGTTCCGATGCAACAATTCTAAAATCAAATTAAATTCTGAAACTAGAAATGGGAGCACTTGAATAATAATGCATTGTGGGACATTTATTGGAAATTAAAAACTCGATAAATCAATTATACTCAATACTATTGTACTATAGGTTGAAAATTATAAGTGTCGCGTTATTATATTATATTGTTCTAATAATATAAATCGGTCGTCGAATTATATCTTCAGTAATGTGCTTCTATTACTATTTAGTCATGCATGTGTTGGTAATAGACATCGTTGAGAGAACTCCTGGTTTTATGGACCAACTAAGGATGAGAAGGGAACTCCTAAGGAAATTTCATGCTTTAATGCAATATAAAAGTCTTTAAGTAATTCCTCCTCATTTCTTGATTCCCCTTTACATAATGTTAGTCAGTTTTGATTAACTAATATTATAAACAATTTGATCTTTGTATAATGGAAAAAGATTCAATATTTTATTTTATTTCTTTTGGAAATGGATATAATAAATTATAATACGTATATTACGCAAGATCAATAAATATTTAAGCGATAAGAGAAGAAAACTATGGACCATGTATTTTATAATTGGAAACTAGACTGTAACGTTGCAGAATTCATAAATATTCATAACATTTTATAGAAAACTTCTACAGTAAATTAATAGTATTCAGAGTATCGATAATACCAAACTATAAAAAATACAATTAAAATTAGAAACTTTTCTTGATTGTGGTTATATGAAAAATTCAATGCAAAGTTGAGAATTTTTAAACTGACCACGTCAGGAAGGAAGCCACAAAAGAGCTTCCTTTAGCAATATTCAATATTTGCTTAACACCGGAAATCCCATCTCAGTTTCTGGTTGCAACGTAACATATCTGATGTTAACAGACACGAATTCCATTTTGCTTCTGGTACATAACATAATCAAGCAAGTCAGTTTTATTTGATAGTTATCCAGCTTGTATGATGTTTTTTATGTATTTTAGCTTTAATAAAAAAAAAATTGTGAAGAAGTACTATGGATATTTTGTGTACAATTAAGAATAAACAAACGGCATTCGATCTATGTCAATAGTACTTTTAACCGTTTGAGTTATTTTTAATTTTGCACTCGTACTGCGCTCCTAAAGAGTCTTTAAAATATTTACCTTTTCCAGTATTTATTTTCGCGTTTTTAAGTTAGAAATAATTATAAATATTTGGACAAATATTTTCAAAAGTATTTTTCCAAATAACCTAAAGCCAAGATTATTGAAATAAAAATATATTAAAATTCTATCGTATACAGAACACATGATTCATTCAAGACTCGGTTTACTTTGAATGTATCGAAATAGCTATTTCCATCGTAAACTAAGGAGTCGCGGTCCGATGCACCAATTCGAAAGAAGTTTATTACTAGTAAATGTACCAAGCGCATTTGAATATTTATTCGCACATCTTGCTGAAATATGGGTTACGGAAGAAATACTTGATCAAGTATTCTGTTTCTAAAATAACCGGACATTATATTAGTGCAATATGTCTGTTAAAAAAAACACTATTTGAATATAAAATCAATTATTTCAATTGTTTTCAATGTGATAACAATGATTTTCACTGACTGATTTTCATTTTGTGTACCAAAGTTTAACGTTTAAATATAGGTATGACATACAGTTAAATTCAAATATAACACTTCAAACTTTTAAAACATCAAAATAATCGACACTAGAAGTGCATTTGTTTTGAAACAACTGACTTTCAAGTTTGTTTCAAGGACTGGGGATGAAAATTCTGCTGTTTAGAAATTCCAAACAGAATTACGTTAGATCTGGAAACACCTTGTATGAAGAGATATAACGAATTCTCAACTACTGGAATATGTACGTATCTGAATATAAATAACCAACACTTTGTAACATTTACATTATTATTATTTTTATTATAAATTACATAATCAATGATAAAATATGAATTTTACGGTACTGTCATTGTACGTATTTATAGGATTACATTAAGCGTATGTGAACTTATATTAACAGTATCTACATTTGATACTCCTTTTAGCATATTATATAATAAAAGAAAGTCTCCTCTTGTTTATAATCTATCATTTAAATAAAAGTACCGTTAGAAACAGTTTCGAAAACTTGAGATGCAAATTGGTTTACTTAATATTTAAAGGAACTAATTAATGAATCCATTTTAGAGGAATTTGGTTTTATAATTACTAACAAAGAACAATTTAACATTTAACGTTGTTACAGAGTTCAGTGGTAATTATCATATTTTGGTACAATGAAAAATGATTATACCAGTTTCATTACAACTGATAGAAATCACTTGTAGCAATATTTTTTATAGTTTCAAACTTAGTTTTATTTTGTTGTCTCAAAATTATTGTGAATGATGATGAATTGTCACTTAAATACGTGAAGTTTGATTATCAGATCAGGCAATATTCCATTAGAGCGGGTATGATATTCGATTTTTGAATAAAAACTTTTTTGATGCAAAGATTACAAGTTATAAAAAAAGATTATATGTTAGAAAAAACAGTCTCTTCTCTCCTTTAAAGAATGGTATGATATGATATTTTTATGTATTTAAACTTAAAATACTAATTGAAACAATGTTTTATGTATAAAGATATTGAAATCTTCCATTACATGGTGATTTATAGAGGGTTGTATGTCATATAAACCCTTTCTGTTCGTGATTTATTAGTCGAAAGCGATATATCGTTTGATTATGGTAATAGGTTTTATAATACTCGGATATGATCTGTGTATACTACGAGTATATTACTTATATATGGAATTATTGCAGTTTTTATATTATCTGTAATTAGTGGTGTTATTATATGTATATAATCATATTATTATAAATTTTATAATGGTTTAAAATCTATTTTGCGTGCTGCCTATTTTTCATTTTATAATATAAGTACGTTATTTTGTTTTAATTGTGGTTTATTTTACCCAAAC
Organism: Melinaea marsaeus rileyi; assembly: GCA_918358865.1. NCBI lineage: Eukaryota > Metazoa > Arthropoda > Insecta > Lepidoptera > Nymphalidae > Melinaea > Melinaea marsaeus. Next base: position 7,620,174 of record OU911095.1, on the reverse strand, counting down.
TTTTGGTATATTATCGTAAGTAATTGCAAGCGGCGTTAAGTCACATCCGGGACTGTAACGTACCGTACGTAATGGGTTTTTCAAGGAGGCAAAGCAAATATAGCCAAGTAAATTAGAATGAGTATTCTATTAAAATTATAATTTCTTACGTATAAAATTAAAACGTATTATTTAATACAAGGTATATATATATATTTAATTTGATATAAAAATATGTATCAAATGATATATTATTAATTTATTATATTATAAATAAATATTTTATTATGACGTTTTCATTGTAAAGAATATTGTTTATTTATAAATATAAATATTTTGAAAATATAAGGTCTATATAAGGTTGATATATGTCGTAGATACATACAAATTAATTACACAAAAAAATTACTTTACTTTCTATAAATAAACACCTTTAGTATTATTTATTATTCAAATATATATTTTTTTGTTCAAATTTAATAATGACAGTCTTAATGTATTTGTCTTTTTAATGTCTTAATAATCGAAACTTGAAGTGTTTCATTACTACAGTTATTTAATCTGTGTTAAAAATAATTTATATAACATAAAATATCTAATTGTTTTGAATATTATCGAAATAAATGATACGTTGCACAGTCACGAATTTTTAAAACTTTGATACTTTATGATTTAATACTAACTAAAACTTTTGGGGTTGAGTCAGTTGGGCGGTGATGAGCTCCGATTTTCAAATCAAAAACTCCAAGATATGATATTTTTTAAAGGTATTGTAAATACATATATATTATATATATACTGTAAATATATATTATTTACATGAATAACTGAATATATTTGTCTATATATGTACATTTGAAGGTATTTAATTTATTAAAAAAAAAACAATTGTTACATCATGCAGAAGAAACAAATTTAAAGGCCAAAAGAATAATAATAAATGATGAATCTTTCTTTTGAAGTCCGTAAGAAAATAAGTTTACAGAATCTGTAAGAGCTATGTCGATATGAGTTTGGACGATAAAAGGATCTTGCTGGAAGCAATATATACATATATTTGCTTTGTACAGGAAAGTCGCATTTCGAGGTTCCGGATGTAGCGGTGGCTAACAGACACACATTGATATTTTACTTCTTAAACAACCAAGTCAAGTACTCACAAATGTGTTCTACTTATCAATTCTAGCATTATTTATTTGTATGAATCTTAAAGCTATAAATCTTATCTCTTATAGAAATAACCATTTGTTTTTTATTTAATATAAAGACATAGATAAATAAAAAGTATATAGATCCATTATAAGTAGAAGTAAAATGTTATAGACGTATTGTTAATTTTGCTTCTATATAAAATAAATAACTAATATTTATAGATTTGACATATGTAACTGTTGTAAATCAGATTCTGACTTGTCATTATGCCTATGGTTTTATCAAAACCATAAAACACGTTGAACAACATGTTAATATTAAGAAATGGCATAGTGAAAGTATATATGATATATATGAAGGGGCGGAAGTAATATTGCATGTTGTAAGTGCATACATCAAAAAGTTTTGACTATTTTTATAGATTTTGTAAATAGATAGAACTGAAACAATAAGACGACAACAAACGGCATTTGTTCTAGCTCTATTCACGTATGAGTGGATTTTGCAGTTTGCACTCGCACTGTGCTTTGAACAGCCCATCGCATTGTTTGCCTTTCAAAGCCTTTCCATTCACGTTCGCAACTTTATAAAGAATCACTCAGGAAAACAATTGCTTTATAAAATCATAAAAATAAATCCATACATTTGGCGTACAACATCTACTGTTTATTACCATAGGAAAACAAATTTAAGTAAATAATCACAGTGGATTTCTGTGCAAAACATCATGTTTGTTTATACATTACTTAATACTCACCTGTATTTTTTTCCATGCTTTTCATTGACATCGCAAACTTTGATGGTAAATTGCCTTGCGTTGAAAGTTTTTTATTGCCCATGTCATGCTGGTATAATTAACGTTTAATTTTGGAGTTGAATTGAGTGTGTAATTCAATAAGCAGAATTATATTTTGATACCGAAGTAATTAAAATTTATAAAACAACGCCGTATGTCAGTAAGAAATATACAATTCCAAGTATATCGGATATTGAAATGTGTGTTTAATGAGCAATTTGCATCGTATACGAGAGAATCTTGTTCCGATGCAACAATTCTAAAATCAAATTAAATTCTGAAACTAGAAATGGGAGCACTTGAATAATAATGCATTGTGGGACATTTATTGGAAATTAAAAACTCGATAAATCAATTATACTCAATACTATTGTACTATAGGTTGAAAATTATAAGTGTCGCGTTATTATATTATATTGTTCTAATAATATAAATCACTCATCGAATTATATCTTCAGTACAATTGTTTAATTTTATTTTATTGATTGAAGCAGTTTAAGATGTACTCGTACATGCTGCAGATAGGACTTTCACTTCCCTCTCTTCCGACCTTAAAACATTTCTTTAAACTGAATGATTTGTAATCAAAGGTGTTCACTTATCACCACAGTGAAGTAAAAAAAAAATAAACAATATGGTTCTTGTTGGTGTCTAATTACTTTCTGCTCTTCATAATATATCGTTTATGCTACAGTAATTTCAATAAAGAAAAGATATTAATGTAATTAACTTGAAAAACAAATCTATATCGTTTGAAATTTCTCATGCTTATGTCTAGTTAAGCTTTACAAAACTTTATATTTAAACAATAATTAGAGTTTTTCCACAAAAAAGTATATTATAATAATTATAATTTTAATTTCAGATGTCGTACAATGGTTTAACGCCAATAATTTGTTGCTCAATAAAAAAAAGACGAAATGTGTTAAATTTACTTTACCAAATGTTAAAAATGTTAAAACCAATGTACAATTAAACCATGAGGAATTGGACTTTGTCAAATCTACTATTTATTTGGGCATTACCTTAGATGAAAAATTGCAATGGGGTCCTCATATATTTGATTTATCAAGTAGACTTAGTTCTGCTATATACGCGTTTAAAAAAATAAGTCGATTAACAAATATGGAAACTGCTCGATTAGTTTATTTTAGTTACAGTCTATTATGAAAGATGGAAATTCTAATGTCAGACGGTATACTCTTATGGGGTAATGCAGCCGACATCGATACCGTATTTACACTGAAGAAGAGGGTTGTTCGAGCAATGTATAATATAAGACCAAGAGAATCCTTAAGAAGCAAATGTAAAGAATTTAAAATAATGACTGTTTATAATCAATATATTTATGAAAATTTAATTTAAGTTCATAAAAATATTTCTAAGTTGTAAAAAAATTGTGATTTTCATAAAATTAATACAAGAAATAAAAATAAACTCGCTATGCCCAACAGGAGGCTCCATAAAATAGGTAAATCCTTTAAGGTTAATTGTATACGTTTTTATAATAAGCTCCCAAATGAAGCCTTCAGTTTATCATTAAATAAATTTAAATTATATATAAAAATTAATTTGATATAAGAATCCTACTATAGTGTACAGGATTACATCAACGACGGTATGGTCTGGGAATGAATTGTAATATATTGCGAATAACTAGTAATCTCCGCAATTTGTTTTTTTTTTTTGGAGATTAATTTCGTTTTATCGACCTGTTGCATCACACCGATTCCTTAGAAGTCATTACTTGCGGTAGCGTCGGGAGTCAGGTTGCGCTCCTCCCTCAAATATGGCGAAGGGGGTGATGGCTGGCTCTTGCGTTATGCTCGTGAACGGGTGCTGCTTGCGGTGACTGGTTGTGTAGCAGGCCGATTTTTATTTTTATTATTATTATTATTATTTTATTTTTTTTACTATTATTTCTTTTTTTTTTCATTTTCGTTGCCTTAAATCTTTAGGCTTCATTTCCGATTTATTACGACGGTTCTAGTTGTTCCAAAATAGCTTTTAAGATTAACATTTGTGAAACAGTGATCACAATATAAAAAAAAATATATCCGGCTGAGTTTGTTGTGTGTTTCTTCTCAGACCAGGACGCGTTTGGAACCCTCATAGCTTTAACACTAAGTTGGAAAGTGCTTTTACGGAAGGGCTTATTACGATAAATCTGGTATCGATATAAGCCCTCCTGACACTACCATTTTGACGTACACAAGTGATCACTGATAATGATTCAAAGTGGAAAAGCTATAAATAAATAAATAAATAAATTTCATAAGAAATTGTTAGCCCCACAACTTTGTTAAATAACATAAAATAATATTGTTTTCATGTTACAAAAGGTTTTCCCTATTTTGCAAATCACAGCGAATCTTATTTCAAGATTCTAAAAGTCATGGAAGTGATTTCTGTTGATAAAAGACAACAATCTCTCGCAGCATACCTGAAACCAAACCTGATAGTCAAGTGCTGTAGAATATTGGAATTTTAGTAGTTTCTTTGAATATTAAATACCTTTGAAATCGATAATTTATGTTTCATAAAGAGACTTTGATAAATGAAGTGACTTATTAAATTACCTTGCCCATGACATTATAAAAGTTATATTTATGTTTATATTAATTTATAGCGGTAAGAACTATAAGAAGAAGAAGAAGAAACTGTTATATTTTGTAAAAATATATTTGTATTGATTGATACACGTATAAAAAGATTTATTGAACTAAAATAAAGAAAACAAACTTATCTCATCACAGATTGTGTGACACGATTCAACACCATAATATTATGATATAAACCCCATGTGTCGAGATAAAACGATAAATCATAAACAGAAAAGTCGACTATCGATGACGCAATGACATCGTTATGACATTGATTTTCCGTCTATTGTGATGGTGTTGGCTCATAAAATGTATCAAGAGAGCAACATTGAACATCTGTTATATACATATGACGATATTTTCCCTCCAATCAACTTCAAATGGTCTCTCAACAAAAATGTATATAATATAAGTATTTCTTTTAGTTTTAATCAAGTAACATTATATTTTTTTTATAAAACCCAAGTCTAAAGCAAAATAAATCAATTAAGAACCAGATTTCTTAAATGTTCAACTTTATCAAATCCTTTATGGAATAATTTAAAATAGGGATCAATTATTGAAGTTTTTTAAATATTTAATATTTAATATTTTTATATTTATTTGTATTCATATTGTAAAATGTATTTGTATAATTATGACATATAATAACGATATGTAATCAAAGTGTTTCTGAAAAAATAAAATCTCAATTATATCATTACTATTATATGGCCGTTTCAATAAAATATGATAGGCTAGCCTAATTTAACTCCTTCTAATTTAGTAACTCTAATGGTATCTTAAAATTATTTACCACACGTATGGTATCGTAGGAAAATAATTGCATTAAAATATAATAATTAAACTAATTTTATTTGATAGAAAATTTGCAATTTAATTTTTTTTTTATTTCATGTAAAATATTGTAATAAGATATTCTTTGTAAACAATTTTTAAAAGGCAAAAATATATATATAAATATAATAAAAACTACTGAAATAAAATAAAACCACAGTCACTTTCAGTTGAGAAATTCATAATTTAAATGTCAGAAGTTCCACAGAAACTATCTTTTAAATAATAAAAGCACATTTATGTATAATATATTCATTAGGACGGATTTAAAATTCAGGCATACTTAAAATTTTGTTTCGGATTTAATAATAAAAATACACTCCAACTGGACGCCAGAAGCATTTCATGAGAAACGGGAAAATTACTCTCAAAGATCACGCTATAACTAAATATTATACATAGTCTACTTTAAAATTCCAAGATATAAAATTATTTATTCATAATTCATGCATTTGGCATTTGTACGTTAAAATCATATCATTATAGATTACATGTTATATTTGTGGTGTAAAAATAACTATTTTCAAATAGTTAAATTAATAATTTAAACAAATTGCATAGTCTTATAAACCCTATATATATAAATAAATTCAAAATTTTGTAAATGCTTATGTGATTACATACAAAACCATTGTCATTTCTATTTGTTCCTGCTAAACTCTTAAACCACTGGACTGATTTTAAAATTACTTTCAATGGTAGCTTTACTTCTAATAACATCAGCTTTCAGGTGATAGCTGATGTTATTAGAAGTAAGTTGGCTATTTTTATTTTTAAAAACATATGTTGCGCGAAGTCGTGGGCACAGCTAATATTAAATATAATAAGAAATACCTTTTCTAGGACGTAATGTAAAGTGACAAAACAGAACAAATATAGTTCCGAAATCTCCGGTTGAAGTAATAAATCATAATTCAATGTATGTGTGTTCATAAAATATGGCGGAAGCAAGCTATTCCGTATAACTTTATTTACTTTTAGTTTTATTCGCGAAAAAAGCAACAAAGATATCAAAAAATATCTTATATCATGTGAATATTGCCGTCACCTTAATTAAGATAAGAAATGAAAGTGATAAATCGTCTGTTTCTATTTTAAATTATCACTCATCGACAGAGGAAGTAATTGTCTCGAACAAAATAATGCTTTATACAATCGAATGCATTTCGGATAATTTATTACCGCGATTATATTGAAAATATACAATAAGCTATTGATATTTTACCGATTGAACTATGAGTGTTTATTGATGAACAATGAAATGGTCACAAATTGTAGAGATTTCTTTAAATTACAAAGGGGTAGTTATTTTTTTTAGTTTAAATTACAAGTAAGTCTCGTTAATACATTTTAATTTATTATCTTCTCTTAAAAAAGTAGTTTAATATATTATCCAACCCTCAGCTTCGTGAAACTTGATTAAATATTATTTTAGAATCCCCTTGGACAGAGGAAGGTAATTTAATTACGATTTATTAATAGTCACAATAATATCGTTGGCATTATTTATGTATTATTATGGTTTAGCTTTTTTTCGCGACTTTTTATACAAGTTTTTTTATTCAGGTATTTATTTAGAGGTCTGTAAAAATTACCTCGATTACTTAAAAACGAGCACCTGGCAGTGTTATAACAGATTGGTAATTGTCATGTGATGCTCTGGCATGCTGATAAAAAATAATATTGTTTGGCTACAGTTTTTCTAAGTATCTAAACCTTATTATAAGTATAAATTAATTAAAATAATCAAACAATACTATTTCTAAGATAATTAAATTTATTAAAAAATTTCTAAGAACTAAATGGTTTTCCATTATATAACATCGAAAAAAGGAATTTGATTTCAAAACATGTTTCATTCTCGGAGGCGGACGGTCTCAAGAGAATGTTATTTTAAATTATAACTGTTTGCTTACACTTTGTTGTATGGTGCCGCAGAAAATTCAATCTCTCTTTGTTTATTCTTACTTGTCATTTCTATATAAAATGATTTTACGAAAACTATTATAAATTTTCAATAACTACTTAAGTTGCTGTGAGTTTCAAATTTTTATATTATTCCATTTTTATTAAAAAAAAATAAAGATTTGTCAAATAACGACGAACTTTTTCATTCGTACACCAAAAATTTTCAACGTTTTAAACAAATTTTCAAACTTTATCCTTTGACAGTTTTGAAAACGTATTTCAGTTTTTCCATTTCCCAATACGACCCAAATGTAAATAGCCGCAACCGGGTAAGACAAACAGATCTGGATAGGATTTTGTTCATTTTGTTCCGAATAACCGCTATTTTCTGCAAAGTCTCCTTCGTTACCGAATATCGACTACATAATCAACTTGAATATTGTAAGGATATAGTTTGATATAATAAAAAAGTATCCACTTATTATATTACATTTTAAAATCTCGCATTCCAATTGTTATATTACTGTTTAATAGCTTTAAGTTAACAAAAACAAGAATTTAAAAAGCTTGACTTTGCTGAGCGAGTACCTTGAATAATTTTGCTGAGCAATTTTTGTCTCACAGAATAATTTTAAAATTAATTCATTTATGAAATGTGCTACATTTCAGAATTTGAATCCCCATTTTCTATATTCCATTTAATTAATCTATAGAAATTTTAACAATTAAGTTTATTTTGGAATAGAATGAATGAATATTTAATTTATTGCTGCCCCAAAATCTGTATTCCAAAGGCAAGGACCCTATTGCGCCAAATGCCTATTTAAAAGATATGTTTGAATAACAATGGAAAGAGGCCTTAGACATTCTTGAGCTTCCTTGATTTTATTTTATTACTAAGATATTTTGATCGTATTTTGCTCTTTGGCGTGGAAATTAATTAATCTTTTTGTAAGTTACAACATGTCGCACTTTTTCTTATTATTACTTGATTAAACTTATATTAAGATACCGCGTATATTGAACTGGCATCCTTCCACTTCATATTTTTATGGGACTCACAAATAATTGTCACAGCACGATGTACTAAGCTATAGATATATTTAGCAAGCTATAGATAAATATAGCGGATCAGTGTCATAAAAATGGCGTCTCGTTATTGATAGCCGGCTTTTCCATTGTAATTTATTGTTTCGCCGGGACGTACGAGGTGACAGTATTATATCCTTATATATTTTTTGCTATTGTTAGATATATGCTTTAATGAGATTATTATTTCTTGCTTTACTGATACTGACATTTTTTTAATCATTATCAAACGTATTTCTCCGTCCAGAAAAAAAAAGTTTGTATAATTACCGATTTAATTTAATTTATTTATTAATTTATTCACCTTTTATTCTTTTATTTACAAAAGTGAACTTAATGTCTAGTGATTATTTTACCTCGTAATCACTACTAATATTACAACAAAACTGTTTCAGAGGATAAAATGTTTGAAAAAATATTTTATATAACAAAACTTAATTTTTTTGTTAAATACCAAGTTTACTTTTAATATCTGTTATTTATAGATAAAAATTGATCCAATCAGAATTAATAACATCATGAACATGTTCAAATATTGAGAGTTGCAAATGCTTAATGATCCTTGAGTAATAAGATGAGATAAATAACAATTGGAGAGATAGGGCAAGAGTTTAGGTTGATACCTGACCTCCTGAATAAGCTTGATGACTTACTCACCATTCGAAATGCAAGATACTTTTCGATGTTCCTCTGATAAATGGCGGTACTATTCTTGTTTAAGTATCCCGTAAGAACTGCAAACAATTGCCTACAGTTAAACTTTACTACCATAAAAATACATATAATGTTATGTTTACGAAAAAAAATAAGATATGAATTTAACGTCTTTCAATTGCTTTACACATTTATTTATACCTGAAGTTTTTAATATTGCAAAATATATGAACAATTGAATTAAGAGATTAAACGAATAAATTTATTTTTGTGATCGTTATTAAGTAAAAGACGTGTACTATAGTGACGGTGAACTCTCTATACTTCAAACTGAGTGAGAAAAACAAAACCATGTCGAGAAGCTAGAAACTTGTTTATTGGACGAAACTTGTTCATCACTCAGAACTTTTCCGAAACTCCAAACTAACAAAAACTCTTCTTACCTTACAGCATCTCAAAATTTAAAGTTTAAATTTGAGGTTCTTGAAATGAACTCTTTTCAAGAAATTTAAACTTTTTAATCAATACATTTGTTTTTATTACATTGAGTTGATTTCTTAGAGTATATACACAAAACAAGCAGAAATAAAACAAATTAACTTGTGTTTATTAAATATTGATTATATATAACCGTCCCGTTTCCAGAAAGTATACAAAAATTAATTTGATGATTAATATCTGCTAGTATATATGTAGACACAAACCAGTAAATGTGGTAAATATTTTCTTTTGTGTACACAGCTCGCACTCTGTGCCACACAATAACGAAGCTGGATGTTCCACTCTGGGCTGATCCCAGAAGCGAAGCGCAACTACGCTGCCACTATACCAAGCAGCCTTTAGACCCAGCTCTTCACTCCGTGAAGTGGTACAGGGGGGCTCACGAGATATTCAGATACACGCCACAAGAGGTAACAAAAATATTTCTTTTTCTACTAGCTTCAATATTATGCATTTCTAATATAGATAAAGTTGTATTTTAAATATGATTCCATTCAAACATATTAAGAATCTTTATAAATTTACACATAATACACATAAATTTCTTAAATTCATCAGGTGTGATTTTAAAATTAATTTTCTTTTAAATACAAAACAAATTATTGTTTAAATTATCCAAGTTTTATTTTTCTCAGAAGGGTTGAATATCTAATTGAAAATTAAATTATAATTATTAACTAATTGCAATTAATATGTTTTACTTACTTAATTTGTTTCACTCAATTATTTATTCACCAGTTGTCTAACTGACTACAAATTGAAATAAGTGATTAAATTATGCAAAAGTAGATACAAAAAAAACAAAAACAAATCAGAAACAAATTTTAAAACAAACTTTGTACCACGTAACTAAAACTGTGGGTCAGTTTAAGACCAGACTAGACTAGAGAACTACATCGAAGTTAGGTCAACTGTTTATTCAGAATTTGCTCAGAAATACGCATTTACGGAACCCATTCCGTTAAATGTACTATAACAAAGATGTCAGAGTAATGCATTGTTAAACAGTAGACAAGTACTTTGTGTGAACAGAATTTACTTTTCCTATAGTAACTCACGTTAGAAAATTTGGATGTTTTAAGATATTATTTTTCAGTGATATGTACATTTGAAAGTATTTATTTATACTGTATTAGTATCAATATGAATAAACATTGTAAATGTATTTTATGGGATTTCAACGTTTCACCTTAATTCCTTATTATGTTTCATTTATTTACTTAATAGCTGACTCCTCACTCCTTTCTTCCTGACTCAAATAATATACAATAACTAAAAATTTTTACGAATCCAAATATTTCATATTTATTTATGACTTAGCCGAAACTAATTTTTCATCTAACTGAAAAATCCCTAAATATTCTTGGAGAATAAGATACAAACTTAATCAAAATCCATTAAAAGTTTATTTGTACTGATATAATAGGTGAATTTAGTGTTGTGTTGTTATTGAAAATTAGAGAACTATTGGATGTAAAAAGTATAACTTGTTTTAACTTTCAAAATGATATAACTACGAAAATTACAACAATACTGCTCTGATCACCGAGATACAAACCAACCGATAAATATACATTATTAATACGTTATATTACTAAAATCTAGTTCCTTATTTTATTAATATCTTCAATTTCTTTATATTATATATATATATATAGATATATTTATGTATGTAATATAAAATATACACTTATAATTATAATAAATGCAGTTACCATATTTACGGCTATATTTAAAAATATACATTTTTGAATTTGAAATCTGAAATTTTTTTACGATTGTCTATAATATTTTCTTATTTTCACGCCAATATATTGTTAAATATTCTACGATATTAAAATGGAGTAAGATGATAAAGAGAACCGAGTAATTATGCAGCCATATAGAATCCTCAACAAAATTGGTGTTAGTCAAATGTTTGTGTACCGAGCTATTGAAGGGTATAATGAAACCTCCTCTGTTTGTGACAAAAAATATCTGGCCGTCTATATAATGTTCTTACGAAAAACTCGATCAAAGCAGTAAGGATAAAGATTCGAAGAAATCCTGTCCGAAAGCAAAACATTCTATATTGGCAGTTGAAGATAGCGCCTAGAACGATGTCGCGTATTTTAAACGATGACTTAGGACTTGCAGTCTATATAAGAGGCATTGGCCATTTCTCAACAGATAATTTAAAGAAGAATAAGGTAGTAAAATTAAAACAACTACTTAAATAGTACGCGAAGGGAGTTTACAGAAAAATTTTGTTTGCGGATGAAATTTTTATTACAATTGAGCAATATTTTAACAAGTAACGTATTTATTCTAAAAGCTCTAAAAAAGCTTCCCTATTAGTCACCAGATTATAACGTTTGCATTATTTTCATTGATGGTTTGATGGGGTATTAGTTATGAATTAGAGACTGCGGAATATTTTTGTGTAAAAGTTATTAATATATAAAGATAAGCAAGAATGATTCTTTCGGCACGACTGCGCTGGGTCTTAAAGGTCGATCCACCTAATCGTTCCGTTGCAAATTCTGGACTTCATCAGAGCCGAAGACTGGCCGTCCTGATTTTAATCCACTGGATTATGATTTATGGTTTGTCTTAGAGAGTAAGAATTGATCTAAACGCCATGATAGTTCGAAGTCCCTAAAACGATGATTTTTTTTCATAGAAAGAGTGCTGCTATTGGTATCTGGCCTCAACGTTTGAAGAACTGTATTGTAGCCAATGCAGACTGAAGAATTGTATACTAACAAGTTTTAAGTTAGTTCATACTAACAAAATATAGTTGACTATAAATTATCGATAATATATATCTTGAAGATTCCCGTGACAGTTTTTATAATCAGAAATATAACAAAGGAAATTCGTTTGACATAATATAAATGTGTTTCGGTTTCCGACCCAAAGGGTCTGAACGGATATTATTGCTTACGGTCAGTGCTTTTCCTAAAGTAGATGTATTTGGATTTGTGTTTTAAAATATAACAAGCAAGCATTTGTAGTGCATTTTTAAACTATATTGAAATATAATTCGAGTATCATTCATAAGTTACCATCATGTATACGTGACATTTACTTGCTTAAGTTTTTAAAAAGTAAACTGCATTAACATTTACTTTTATAAATAATATTCAAACGATATGTGATATATATGAAAACCCCATTCTGGTTTTGTTTTTACAACATTGCATTTTGATCACATTGTACTATTATGTGTGTTTTCGCGTAAAATTTCGGCATAAATGTTGTTTTAATGCTGCTATAGAGAATAACAGCCTACTAAAACTGAATGCGAACAACAAAAGGAATTGCTTTCTGATAAGGATCGCAGTGGACTTGAAAATATACAGGATACTTTGTACTATTTGCTTCATAATGGAATATTATGTGGTTTACTTTTTAATTATGGCAATTATTATGGATAAATGGTATTGGGCACCCTGCGCAATACCATTTATCTACCAATTTTAGATGACTCAAAATAAATTTATCCCATCAGTATTTAACGTTTAATTGATATCTAGATGATCTATAAATCGTTAGCAGTTTTTACTTATTATTGAGTGTTGAGACTGCAAACTATCTTACAATAAGTTAAAAGAAAGCAATGAAAAGATTGAACACACTTTGCCAATCTGCCCTTGATAAATTCAATAAACAGACATGATACATTTTGAAAAGTTATGAATATGTCTAGACGGTTTATAACCGAAACTTTGCAAGTTTCACGATGATAATAAAAGTTCCTCTAATAAATAAACTCAAGGAAGTGAAAGCTATTCGCTACCGGGGTAAATAAAAATAAAATCTTACTGTTATTATAAAACATTTTATTAAATATTATTTTCTTTGCCATTAGAAATTAATGTTGTTTTTTATTAATAATTAAAACATTGCAATACGTGCAGGACTTAAGCCTGCGACTTTTGAGATACCCACCTTATTTTACATTCCTGCTTATAAGATAAAGACGTGTACTGGTACGGTAGCTTAATCATAAATGCGACGAGACGGTATCTTAGATGTGACAGGTTTGAGTCCTGTCTGTGTCATAAAATATTTTACTGTATATTTATTTAACATTTACGATCTTACTGTATAAATACAGAACCTTCAATGCGCTATTCATTCATCACGCAAGTTTTTAAAAGAGGTTTGGCGTATGTTGTAAAAATGTTATTAAACATTCTGTTACTTTACTCGTGGAATTATATCTACTTGTTATATTATATTTAGTTGTTATATGTTGTAAAGATTAATTTCTATATATATTCGAAGTTAATATATATTGGAATCAACTTATATATATATGTGTTGATTCTTAGTTAGAAAAGAATAATCTATCAGAATAAATTTATTCTTAGGCTGATATAATTCAAGCAGGTAAAACATTAATACTCTTCAAGTTATCAGTTCCGAGGCAGCCGTATTTTAAAGCGAATTACTCGAATCCAGACAACAAACAACCCGACCCGTGTTAAAAATCGCTGTCCTGTCAAGACTTATCTTTGCACTGATCCTTTGAATGATTGTTTTTTCTTTGGTTGTTGTGGCTAAAAGATTAACGAAAAGCGTTTATTCTTAAGTATGGATATCTTTCATTCAATATCTTTTGCTTATTTATGACAACATTCGGATTTAAAAACACAACGCATCTTGACTTTTTTACCGAAATACCGAAACTTGCAAAAATTACATCCAGAGTTGGTTAGAAGTAGGAATATATGTTTCAATAAAATAGATATAAATTAATTGTATCTTGCGTTTTAGACCAACTCCGAACACCTAAGTAAGGTACCGGGCGAACCACAGAGTGATATTCTACATTCATTTTGTTTCTAAATTACATCCATTTTTTACCTATTACTGTGCACTTTTAAATTACTGTATAATTATTGAAATTGCATAAAATTTGTTTTGTTTCCCATAAAGAAAATTATAATTATAAATTTAAGCCCTTTAATTAAATTACTTAGTTCGACTCAAAGGATTGCTTTTCAGAGATAAAAGCTGAAATAACTCTTTAACATTTTTGCTGAAAGTCTTTCAAATGTTCAAGGAAGGAATTAGTTAATGGAAGCCGTATCAGATCGCTATAAACTTCTCATTTTGTTTAAAATACTAATTATTTTGATATCATTGAGGTGCTAAGTAACATTCTTGTAATTTATTATTTATTTAAAATTAAAATTAATTTATATTTTATGGTTTTAGACGACAAGTTCTAAAAATTAAACCTCTAAGAATGTAATGAAAGAAGTACTAGTTACTAAGAACTTGAACTTATTTGAAGGTCACACGGAAAGCCTATAAACAATAGTAATTTTTAAAGTAGTTCGGCAGAAATTGTTTCATACAGTTTTTTGCATCGTGATTTAAACATTCGGAAATATTGTAGTGCTTGTGAGCAAACAAAAGTTCTTAATTAATGTTATATTTGTTAATAACTGAACGCTAATTGAAAATTCGTTGGAGAAGGGTATACACAGCGCACAAGAGTTACTCACTTTTGAGGCGAGTAACAGGCAAAACAAGCTTGTGCTATGTATATTACTTGTTAATTAAATGATCAGAACAATAATATTATGTTTAAAAAAATATTAAAATAAAATAATTGGGCGATAGATCCAGTAAGGAAATATTTTTTTAGTAGAATATGCGTCCACGACTATTGTAACATTTCCAATTTAGTGTTAGTGTAACTAGTGAGTTGCTTTAAATCAAATATTCAGCTTAATATTTAGGATTCAATTTATTAATATGTAATTATAATGAATACAATAAATAATATGCCAGCTAGACTCAGCGGCGGGTCACTTGAGGTAAACAATTCCAATCCTTATATTGAATAAGATCCTTAATATTAGTCTCTTAAATTAATTTCATAGGTGCCATTAACAATTGACAAGTGAAGACATTTTCACAGCCCCTGTGTTTGTCAGTACAAAAATGCTGCCATCAAATACTTATTCTTCAAATGTTAGAACAATTATATATAAAGTAGTACATCACCAGATAGCATCTTAATATTTTAAAGAGGATCAGGCATTTAAAGGCCGACCTCACAAGCAACTACAATTATAGATCAGGAAGCAGGACATGCAGGTCCTAAAGTTACACGTATGCACGTGGTAAAGATTACTTATATTAAAATAGCCTCACGAGCAATATTATAGCCTATGTCGGTCTCATTGTCGAAACGACATATACAGATGTTCTACAAATTAACTTTTAAACTGACCGGGAAATGCCGGCAATACGAATTACGGTTAATCCATAATATTTATTCAACCCGGAGGCTAATTAAAAAGAAATATCGGAAGTGCTTCCAATAGAAAGAACTCTAAAGGCCACGACGATGAATTCTAAACAACCGATAAGCTTATTCGTTTTTTGTTTTCAGAACGTCAAATTTAATGTAGGTAGAATCTTAATCATTGGAAACGAAAATAAATAATTTAGTACTTTTAAAGTAAAGAACTGAATATCTTTAGAAACAAATAAACATTATTAATTGACAACATTTTAATAAAATCTAAATATTTTGAATTAACTGTCAACAGATAATTAATCAACTTAATCAGAGACAGTCATCATAAAAAATTTAATCTATGACTAAGTATTTAAATTACTACAGAAATGACATTTCTATGCAACATTATTCAATTACTTTAGTTTTTTTATCATAAAATACCCTAAGAATAACTTAAAAACCTGTAAGAGACCACAACTCTAACATATATGTTTTGTAAAAACGACACTACTAAAGCCGTAAAACTTTCACTACAGGGAATGAATGTTTTTACATTTTCTCATAATTACTTTGACACAGATTAGCTAAAATGTTGTTAATTAATTTAAGCTATTATGTTATATTTGGAAGCATACTTTCATCTAATAATATACTATGTTTACCAATATTAATCTGCCCCCCCCGGGCACTTCGCAGGCTTATATCCTATCGTTCCAGGGGGTACGGTATTGAGATAACTAAACCACTTAACCCTAAATTGCTTTTCACATTGAAGCTGATAATTTTAATATTTGTTTTTGTATATATACCCTTTGAATCTCCACATTTGACTGATTAATGTTAGCTAAATGATTTGAATGATTTGAATAATTTGATATATCATTCTTAAAAGTTGATTATATCAGAAAAAAGTTTAATAGCCTAACGAATTTTTTATTGAAATACATAACTTTCGAATATTAATATTATGTATATATAATCATTAAATCATTATTTTTATACAATGTACATAAGTAATTATTGTAGTTGTCAGTTTGTTTCACCGGCGGCCGTTAATAGAGCATTAAGGGGTCCCAGGTGCGACTCACGAGTTATTATACTGTTTCTCTTTTTACAATGTCGGCCGTGAAATAAAACTACGAGCTTATTCGGGGTATGAATTATTCATGTGTTTTCGGTGTTCTTAAAACTTTTACTGAAATTGTTTTTGTTTAACACAGGTAGGTAATACAATTACAGAATACGATAAAACTTTTATTATAAATGAATATGCGACAAACATTTTAAAAATGTTTGTCAAAAAATAAAGAGTTCTAATTACAAAATGGCATTACCTTTTAGTGAAACCCTTTTCTTATCAAACAATAATAAAAGCCAAGTAAGCAGAAAGATAACCTGCAATTCACGTTTGAAAACATCATGCTGACATCAGCGCATAATTAGTTTGTGTTTATTCTAGCTAATGCAAAGGTCAACCTGTTTTGCTGTAATCGGTATTAACAGGGTTTACTTTAAAGATAAAAGTCCAGTGCGGGAAATACAGATAGACTTTTGCGTCGGAAAGCCTCATCCGAAACTTTTAACAGAATAAATATTAACCAATTATGCTTGTTCATTTGTTACTGAAGTTACAAATATTTGTATGTTACACATAAAATGAAATGTGGTTGGGACGAACCATCTAAAATAACTGTTTTTCGTTTTTTTTTATTATTTAAAAAAAATTATTCTCAAAATCTTCATATTAATAATATAAAAAAAACCTATTTAAATCTGTTTTTTTTTTCAAAAGAAATATGTTTTATTTGTTTTATGTTAACTCAATGTACAAAGCTCAGCGAAACAAATATTATTTGTTTCATATATTATGTAATAAATATTATATTTATTATATTTATTTAGCTTCACGCCATATCCCTTGCGGAGTAGTCAGAGACGACGGAGCGCCAAACGCTACGGTCTCTGCATACCTCTTTCGCCTCGGCCACAGACATCAACATCTTCATACATGCCCTCCGGGGGTCCTCATGCTTTTTACGTGACCTTCCTCCAGTACCATTGATACTGTGTTTTCGAAGGTCACTCGAGGCCTCCCCCTGTCTCTCTTACCGCTCACTTTTCCTATATAAATCTTTTTTACCATTCTTTCATCACTCATTCGTTCGACGTGCCCAAACCACCTGAGCACGTTCTTCTTCATTCTCACTGTGACATCTTCGCTAGTACCTGCCATTCTGTGGATCTCTTCATTGCGGATTCGATCAGCTAGACTGACTCCGCATATTCTGCGAAGAGATCGCATCTCCACAGCATTCATCTTTCTTACATTCTTCTACTGTGTTACCCACGTTTGGCTGCCATATAACAGCGTCGGTAGCAAAACTGCATTGTGTACAGCCAAACGTGCAGCTATGCTGACGTTTTGACGTCTCTTTTTTTAACGTCTTAATATAATATAAATATTATATTAGGACTTATTTATAAAAAATATTTTATAGTATTTTCTACAGATATAAATTATAATTATTAATTCTTCACAAGAATAGAATAGGATAGCTTTACTTTTAGCTAATATTTATCTTTTATTTATATATTATTTTACAATAGCAATAATAAATATATTATAGACCATAAGTTATTGGATTCATTTGAGAGAAATAAAATTATGCCTATGTCTTACAACTTAAATTGAAGAAATTCAGTTTAATAAGCAATACGTACACATTTATTTAGACATAATAAAAGCGACAATTACAGTATGTTTTATTTTGTTATTCAAATGTTAAACAATGATCTCCAAAAGTAACAAATTTATCTTTCTCTTATTCTAGTACAACACAAAGCGTTCTGTAATTCTATATGAAATTGAATTTCCAGACGAAGAAATAATTGTTAAAATTTAATGTAGAGAACATTCTGGAATTTTACATTAAATGTTACCGTAAATTGAATACAAAATAAAATTGTAGGAATCGTTAAACCCCAATAAACGTAACGTTTTATCTAAATAACATAAAGAACCTCAAACACTAAATTATTTTTATTGAGAGAAGAATGTTATCATAAAATGCCGATTTTCCCATTCGGCTGCCACATAAATGCAAGAATGTCAAATAGGTTCAATGGTTATACCGAAATCTGAAGGGATGGTCGGGGCTAATAGAAATTCCTTTATTGAAAGCCTGAAAGAGCTACCTTTCGTATTCAAATTCCACCGAAGTCATAGTTACATTGAAATAGGATTTATTCTAATTTACATTAGAATCTCTCATATTTTTATTGGAACTTAGTTTATGAATAGAAATACTATTGTTTTTGTAAATAATATTTTACATCTAAAATATTAAGTACATGCCCGGATTTAGGTACCTTTTGATTTAGTTTAACTTCTTCGAACATAAAACGTTACATCATCTTTTTACTTAAAGTTTATAAATTATAAAATTTGAATAATAAAAGTATAACAATTATCCAAATAAATAGGTTATATCGTTTCTCGAAGAATTACTACGTGTTACATCATATCAGTAAATTTAGTTGATATTATTTACATTTACATCACTAGGTGTCGGTTACAATTATAACCCCCAAAGATGTATCTGAACTAGGCAAAAAGCTTCTTTTTGAAATATTTTAACTTCTTTTTGCTAATATCCTCAATGATTACATTTCCATCTATTAACATATGATGATTGTTTTTCTCAAATCATTGCATATTTTCTAGCTAATTTAAATGAATTAGTCTGTATATAAACCAAAATAATATCAAAAAATATTGTTACATAAGTTAGAAAATATAAACTGAATCTTTGATATTTTCTAACCTGTTTCGGTCACTTCAAATCATCGGAAATGAAATTCTTTACACTGTCCAATATTCTATAAAACGGGAATGAAAGGTTATTGAAAAATAACTTATGACCTTGGATATCTCCGCTCGGATAAACTCAGCTTCATAATTTAACACTACTTTAAATTCTATTTTCAATTTAACGCTAAACTTATTTTATACTAGTTGTGCCCATGAATTCGTTCGCTTCAAATATTTTTTCTTTACTAAAAGTACGCTTAGTTACTCCTTACAAAATCAATTATCTTCCAGTGAAAGTTCTGTTAAAATCGGTCCAGCTATTTTTGGGATTAGCAGGAACAAACAGACAGACAGAATTTTTTTTAAATTGATTGTTTTACAAGTGTATATGTTTCGTAAAATGCATATGAATGTTCATAAGCATTTTGTGAAAAGTTTTTAATTTGGAATTACAAACAGACATTATTTTTTTTTTGTTTCCTTTACAAATTGTTTTTTCCAAATGACGTTATTTTAATTAATTATTTTATTTCATTAAATGACTTTTTAAAATAATTAATTTTAAAATTTTCTTAAGCTTTTCTATTACATTTAGGCTAAAATTATAAAGAAAAACGGTTTGAATGTATGTTTTTATGTAATAGGTAAGCCCAAAATCTAATAGACTGATTTTAAAAATTTCAGCTGTCGAAAGTTAAATTATCAGCAAATAACAGATTATTTTTATCCCCATATTGAAACCCGATATCGACTAGCGCGAGTAAAATCGTAATAATTTAAATAAAAGAACTCATCCTGATTTATTTATGTTTATTTTATATATAAATAAAATCTTAAACTACCAATGCAATTAAATAATATAATATATATAGATATAATAGTTAATATAGTTAATTAAATAATATAATCACAATTAAAATATTTGACGACCGAAGATGTGGCTTTCAAAATATTTTTACAACCTGGCTAGATGCTTGTAGAAACATTTCAGTAATGATATCTTCAACAAACTTCCACTAGGTATCAATTTTTAAAAATTCAAATGAATGTATAGCCCTTTATGACCTGCTTATTTTATATAAAATTCCATTTATAACTTATGATTTATTATCTTGTCAAATCTAGTAATCTTATGTCGTCACTTGGGACCATTCAAGCATGACAGTGGGTAGATTGATGAATGTGTTTTATATGGCCTTGTAAACTTGTTATTTAATTCATCACTCCTTATATGGTTGAAGAACTATTTTTCTATATTACCTCTAGCAAAATGTAAGACCATTTGTTCAATTATTACTCAAAAATATATAGAAAATATTTGTATATATATATGAGGAAATAATATTTTAATGATGGTTTAATATTTTTACTTTTGATAATTTAACCCAATAATACTGGTATTATAGAAAGTGAAGTATTTTTATTTAAAATTACAGGTTTAAAATTTTATTAAAATTAAAGGCTTTAAAATTAAAGGTTTTAACTTATTAATATTCAAAAAAATTTTTTTTTGTTTTGAGTCAGAGAGTGAAGATCGAAAAAATATATATTATTTATTATTTAACAGGTTTACACAATTTTAGCACGTTACGATTTTGTGGCTTTCATCTATCGGGTTTGCCTGATAATAGCCGTTAGACATCTTAGACATCTAAATTTCACTTCCTTAATTCCAGCAATTTATCTTATAACATCACGTGTAATATATTGAATATAAAAATTTATATATGAATTATACTAAAAAAGAAATTAAAATCATATTCCAATATAATACTAGTTAAAAAAGTAAACAAAATTAAATAATTGATTACTCAACTTAACTGAATATAGAAAAATATTTGCCACGAATACCTAATTGGTACGGGTTGATTACTTTGTGGATCTCTTATGATTCCGACTACAGCTACTACAACTCGTACTACTACGCTACCATTATGTGTATTAGCGCATTGTTCTTCGAATATCTAACATTTAATTTTAACTATGATCATAAACCAAAAATGTGTTTTGTGACGTAGCGGCCTGTTACATCCGTTATATTTTTAATTATTATTTTTATTATGTTCTTTTAAAACTAAAGTATCTCATTCTTTCTTAGTACGAGACAAGAGCCTTCAATAGCAGCGGGATATCCATAACAAATAACTCTTGTGACCTGTCCGCTTGCGTGATCACTTTGAAACCAGAGCCCGGCACCGCCAAGTACACTTGTGAGGTCTCTAGTGAAGGTCCCCGATTTGCTGTTGATAGAAAATCTGCTGATATGACCTTATCAGGTAATGTTATACATATTTTTATAAAAAATATAAGTATATATTTCTATTAACATATTATAGAACGTTATCGTTATGAATTTATAAAGCTCCGTTTTCGTTTGTGGTGTTATATAATTATAGTAATATTTAGTCGTTGATATAACAATAAAATTTAAAAACAAAATTGTATTCAATGACGATCATTCCACAGTGTTACCGGAATACGAGCCGCTGATCACAGGTCTGCCAACATTCGTAAACGCGGGGGAGCAGGCGCTAGTCAACTGCACGTCAGATTACTCACTCCCAGCTGCTATCATAGACTGGTTCGTCGACTCTGAGCCACAGGAGGTAACATATTACATATTTTAATTATAAATTATTATACAATAATTCACTAAATTATATATTTAGAAAAACTTCTCTTTATTGATTTTGAAATCTTTTAATTTTAATTAAAATTAATATTTTGAAGCATTTCTAACATGAATATTTAATTACTATAAATGCAATTAATTATACTTATACTCAATAAAGAATAGAAATATATAAGTTCCTCTTTCATAGTAAATAATAGCATCTGATGTGCCCACTATAATATCGCTTATCAAAAAAGTTGTTTCGAAGGGAAAACCCATTTGATAACAACGGCTCAAAGATCTCGAGAAAAACCTATGATATTCATCAAATGATACATTGGAGACACTTCTAAAATATCTATTCTTTATAGTATTATATTATATTTTATTTTATTGTACTGCTATAGTTTGTATAAAAGGGGCTGTATGAGATAATGTAACAATGTTCTTATACTGTTATTGATGTAATGATTGATGGGTTAAGGTGCAATTCGCAGTTTTAACGACATATCTTTATGGATCCTAAAAAAAGTCCGTTTCAAGGTTGTTTACGAAACTTTTTTCATAAATATAATTTCTAAGATAGTAATTACAACTACATAATACATAAACAAGCCTAGGCAGCCCTTTCTTCGTATTTAGAGTATTGTCGTTCGATTCCAAAACTTTAATTTTTATAAAACATATTTTATATCTGCAAATATTTTTTTACAATTAAATGTTTAGTTTAGTTTTCTCATCTATAAATCTATACGTTATTATTGTAATATTTAATCACATCTCCCAGCCGTATATATTTACATGAAATGAAAAGCATTATACTCTTAAGCAATATTGCTTATAATTGTTACAAAATAATAATTATCCTTGGAACAAAACATAT
The DNA here is from genome assembly GCA_918358865.1 of Melinaea marsaeus rileyi. Taxonomy (NCBI): domain Eukaryota; kingdom Metazoa; phylum Arthropoda; class Insecta; order Lepidoptera; family Nymphalidae; genus Melinaea; species Melinaea marsaeus. The sequence continues at coordinate 7,597,100 of OU911095.1, read as the reverse complement.
GCAAGCAGTAAAGAAAAAAATAAAATAATACCATATTTTCACTATAACTTCATGCCGCGGTTCCGCTATGTAGCTTGCTCATGAGTGAGGATGCGGAAAGGGTTTAAATCTAGTCAGGACAATTAACGTGATAAATATAAATAATAATACTTACTATATAATTATAAAAATTGTATTTTATTTATTACGTATATATTATCCGTTCTATTAGTATATTCTGTACGTACAACAAAGTTTAATATTTTAAAATATTTGCTACATAAATACCTCGTTACTTAAGTGGTTAGTTTCATAATGTCAGTTGCGAGCATAAGATAATGCAGCGAACTTTTAAAATATATCAAAATAATATTAAAATGTCGATGTACATTTTATAAAAGGTACAAAACTTTTAAATGTGATGTTTTAATATAACATTTTTTTACGTTACTTTACAAAAATCGTTTTCCGTGTAAAAAATATGAAGGAGAACATGGAAGTCTATTTGTATCTATATTTATTGAGGTCTATTTTTATTTTAAATTCTTAATATTATAAATATTTGTATTTTTGGCAGAAAGTTATGGTAGTAATAAGACAGTTATACAATTTTTTGATTAAATATGAATATCAAATTTAAAGAGTTAAAACTCATCACATCCTAATCCTAAAATACTCGAACACAAAAAAATTATAAAAGTGTGTACTAAAGGCTAAAAGCTTTGATACATTGTCACAAATACTTACACGCTACCTTGTGGCGTCTATATCAATATTCTTTGATATTATCTAGGGAGAGGTATGATGTAAATTGAATGGTAATAGCATATGAAGTTGCTTTTATTTTCATGTCACGGGGAGTTAATACTCCCTATGACCTTATTGTGTTTTATATCCGCCATATTGATATTTCTATGTGGAGAAATAAGTTGAACTGTTTTTGTTTTACGATTATTATATATGTATATAATAAAATAGATTATTATTATATCAACTTAATGTTATAACATTTATTATTGCTATTATATGACACAAGGACACTTAGTGATAGATTTGAATTTAGTAGTAATATACAACCATGAAAGATTTCTCATTGTTAACTTATTTTTAAATAAAGTCAGAAAAAAGAAAGTGATCTCCAATCAAGTATATTGTAAGAGGTATCATGTACCTCTTCTTATGTATGTGGAGGTATAGAAAGAGATCTCCTACTCAATTGTAGTTTTCTGTATAACCCAAGGTTTGATGTAAGGGTGTTTTGGGTCTTTTGTGGGCCTCTTTAAAGGCTCTCGGCACAATAAACCTTTTTCTGTTCGTCGAAGCCATTGTTAAAGTAAAATCGTTTTGATGCGTCATGATTTTTTCTTTTTGTGAAGCATCAAGGATATTATAAAAGTTCATTAATGTTAAGTTTATTACCTTTTATTTAATGATAAATAAATATATTTCTTTATTAACTTAATTTACGTTTGACTTACATTCAAAGAAGTTTATTATAAGAACTGGCTGTCACTTTATAATGCTGAGAAACGGTTTGAAACCTAATTTTAATATTTTCGAATACTACTGATTAATAATGTTAGCTTCAGGAATTCCTAAATTCAAAATTCAAATATGTTTCACATCAATCATGTTCCGGCTAGACCAAGCTAACTGAATGAGACCATGAATTTCTAAGAAGTTTTACTGCTATAGCGTTATAACGCGAAAATATAGATTAGCAATATATAACAATCCAAACTCGAAATATTTCTACATTTATTCATGTATGCACGTGTGCATGTATGAATAAATTTATACATGCACACTATAATTTAAGCCTTTTACCGCCTTATATTTCATAGGTAAAGACCTATTCTTACATACGAAATTAGCGTTTGGTATGGGAGGAACATAAAGACGAATATTTCTTTATATAATATATTTATTTAATCAAAGAATGAACCATTGCCAAAAAAAATATTTAGACAGGAATCAATAAAATCTTTGAAGGCTGTTTGGACTGCCTCATCGGTGTTAAATTTTTGTCCCTTGCCACTTTCGAACAAAATGGTAATCTATTGAAGCAAGGTCCAGAGAGTACGGTAAATACATTAAATATTCCAATTGAAGATATTCTTATTTGGTAGCCGTCTGTTGTGCAGACGTGTGTCTGTGGTCTTGCACGTTCGTGAAGCAGCTGTGGCGTAGAGCGATTGACCAGCTTCGATTATTTAGCAGCTAGCTTTCCATCATGGTTTTGCAGTTGCTGATAGAAGACGTCTGCCGTAATCGTCTGGCTAGATTGGAGAAAAATATAATGAACGACACTGGCACTGCTCCACTAAACGCTTAAAGTAACTCTTTTCGTTCACTTTTCACCTTGGAGCAAGATTTAGCTGGCTTGCTAGGATCCAGCCATTGCGAGGAGAGCTCCCGATTATCGTAGAGCATCTACTTTTTATCATAGATAATGATTCGATTTAAATTTAAAACCCTTAATTATTGTGCTGGTTAAGTAAAGTAAAGCAGCAGTCGAAGCGCGTTTTTCGGTTTGCTTCACTCAATTCGTGAGGAATTGAAAGGTTGAAAGAGGAGCATTTGTGATTAAAGTGGTCGGTATGACAAAACACCAATTTCATATGTTAAGACCTAATATTATATTAACTGCCCTTAATGCGACATAATGTTAATTTGAGACTAAAGTCTTAATATTAGTTTTTATGATTTCCACTATTTTATTATTTAATAATATAAGATTATATTAATATATAATATATAAATACTTTTAATATTATATATATAGTAATAAAGGCATAAAATTATTTAAATATCAAAAGGTACTAAAAATGTATAAGAAAAAAAATGTTGCCATATTTTGATACATTGGTAGTTTAAATTATATGTGCTATATAATTTCGAGAATCATTTGATAAAAGTTTGAATAACCATAATAATAATTCACTTAGTAGCCATAGTTTTTTGAGTTAGATATAAAGTTGTGCTATTATTTTATAACATCTATCGAAGATCGCCCGGACAAGGAAATATATCCAGTTTCAGATCTAAAAGCTATTAAGATGCTCAAACAGCACATTAAGACTGACAAAAACATTTGGATAATCTGGAGTAACTTGATTTATACAGAAAATTGTAACTTATGTACATATGTCTTAATCTTTTATGTGTCACTCGTATTATTATAAAACAATGTAATAGTAAATTTCCATAGAACATAACTTCATTTTATTTAAAACGCTCTATTTTATAAATATATCCAAAAATATGGCCTACAAATAAATTTCATCGGTTATATCCGCTCTATTTTGTGTGATTGGAGCAATAAATATAGTGAGTAACAAAATCTATTCAGCCTACAGCAGTACAATTAGATCTAACCGATCAACCGATTGCAAATAATGCGAAAGCTTTCCTTGAGTTCGTAATAACTTGACTCGTAATAAATTGACAAATGATTTATTGTTAATGGCTATCACAAGAACTCTACACGATCAAAGACTTAGTTCACGAACAAAGACTTAGTAATAAAAAGTAATTTCAAATTGCCGATAAAACAACAGAATTTTTAAATATTGTAGGTTATTATCATTTTGTAATCAGTAACAAGTAGTATAAGGATCTAAATAAAAAATATTGTTCGTAACAAAAATAGTGCTATTTGTTCCTTAAAATATATTCAATATTTTATATGATAAGATATAAGATATATATGTTGGTCCATCCTTTAAAGAATTATTAAATTACACAAATTACATTTTCCATGTAATAAAACCTGCCATATTACGAGTAAATCTAATCATTTAACTGGTTAATCTATACTAAAATCCATTAAGCGTAGAATGGTCCAATTTGACCAATGAGTCGGACTTCCGTATCTAATGGAGCGAAAGAATCAATTGAGTATTTGTAATCACTCAAATTAATGGCATTGTAAACATATGATATTATATTGTGTTTTCGTAGACTGCTTCACGTCTTTTCGTCTTTCAAATTTGTCTATAAATAAACATGAACAATGGTTATGAATAATTCAATAGTTTACTAAAAAAATATTTGCAGCTTGTTTTAAACTATGTTTTGGGCCTTATTTCTTCATTTAATTTCAGTTAATTTCTTTGTGGATCTTAAATGATATCAACCGATGTCAATATATTTTATTTCATCACTAGTGATGAAATATACATATATAATATCTGCCACCACAGGATCCGGTTATAACGGGCGTAACACACGTCTCCGGTGCTGATGGTGACGGACTCCGCGCCTCTTGGCGAACTCTACATGTGTTTCCCGACGACTACTCGACCCACCGCGGCTACCTGGCACTGCAGTGCCGCGCCACGCTACCCACGCGCCCGCCCTACGTTCGCAGTATGGCCGTGAGGCTGTTTGTAGCCAGTAGACCACACATATCGTCTTATATGCTAAGTAAAAATAGTAAGTATTAAATTCACTATGATAATATTGGATTTCAAATATTTAGTGTTCGTGCTCCCATGACACAAAACAAATTGAATGTACCTGTTTGATGTCTTGCATACAAAAAAATTGTGGCCTGAGAAAGGTCATGTTATTCCTGAATAAATACAAAGATTTTGTTTTAAAGACGCGCAGCCACTATACATATTTAAAGGGCTTGGGGAGACAACTATTGCCTGTTACTTAGGGTTTTTAAGTGGTCTACTATTCCCCATGGCCCCTACAAGGCCACTACCAAAATTAATACATTATAAATAGTTTCTTTATAGATATAATTTATTGATTTAAGAAAAATAAAAGTAGATATATGTGATGTTATATTTGTGTCGGCGCCGCACCGTCTCGATAGTCGAAACTGTGCCCGAAATATTGCCTGCATATGCAAATAATGAGAAATACGAGCAATAAAGTTCTTAAGACATGAATCAAACCGAAGTTCTTTGTTTCTTTAGAATTTATATTGGATTTCTATACGAATGAAAGATAAAAGTTTCAATATAGTATGTGACATTTCCAAGGTAAAATGTTAACTTCACTTACAGTTTTATGTCTAATGTAATAGATAAAAAACTTGGAATCTGAGAATATTTTTAAATCTGAAATATTATTAAAATAGCTAAAATCAAAAGCTGTGGTTTATCAAACACTCGTGGCTTCTCCAAAGAACTGTTACCTATCTATAACTTCAAAACTTTTGTATCTATTATATTATTCATTATCTTATTCTTTGAAACAGGCTAATAAATTTTAATAAAACTCACTTTTTTTAAAAATTATATCGGAGTCTTCGTAATGTTCTTATATTGTAAGGGAAAATATTTTATGATATATTTTTCATCAGGTGAGCTATCGTGCTCCGATTTGTTCTGCGATATTACCTTTGTTGCGAGATGATAAATAGGTACATTGAAATTCATATTTTCATATTAGATTTAGACGTGAGAACAATCACGTTTGAATCTTTTTGTTTTTCTCCCCGTTTTAATCAATGTTTAGAATAAAATATGTGTTTTATTGAATGCTCTTTATATATTAATAATAATTAATAGTCTCACAAAATATGAAAAACTTTGACATATTCAAATTATTAGATTTCTTTGTACTTTAATAGCCATGTCAAGATTGTATCGTGTTAGATACTCTAACTCACTCTAATCTCACTTAACATTCTACCTTAGTTTAACTTAGAATTACTGTTTTCAGATGCTGTAGGAAAAAGCAGCGCCATTAGATTACGGTTTGAGATGAGTTTATGGATTTTACTATTCATTGCCAGGAGACAAGTGCCTTTTCTAGTGAAATAAATATTGACTCAAAACGGGACGAATGTTGGACTTGTGTACGTAAAGCTGTGACGTAAATTTAGATTTTTAATACGTTCTAAGTATTTCATTTGTGTGCTTATTCTTTGCAGTTTGGGATATTGATTATAAAAAGAAAACGTGGAGTCAACAAAATCATTTTATTATTTAAAATATATATTATTAAGACAGGAAATTAAACAGATGCCAAATATTTTTCAAACAAAACGTATGTTATATTATATGTTTTACTACCTGTAACCACAAATTTGTTCGCGCGGAATGTATTTTTAAAACAAAAAAGTCACCTTAGTTAACTTAAGTTACTCTTTAGAAAAACAGTTATCAGCCAGTGAAATTCTTATTAAAATCGGTCTAGCTGTTTTAGAGATTAGTCGGAATAAATACATCGACAGACAAAAAATAAAAAAGATGTTCTGTTATCTAAGGATCGTAAAAACTTCCATATTCATTAACAAAACAGACATTTAAAATTTTGTTTATATGTATAAATTTATTTGTAAAGCTAAATATTTATACGTCTTAACACACTTCGTATTATCACGCACCTTCTGTACAGAGAGTACATCGTTAATAAAATGTTATATTATAGTAAATAGTTAAAATGTAAATAATTGATGTGCCAATTAATTTATGTAAGTAATTCGTTACATATGTTATGTTTGAATATGTGTATGACAAATACGCTACATTATGATGGTTGTTGTAATGTTACATTTAATCTTAGTAACCTGTAGTATTATAACCACTAAATTAAAATTTGTCTAAGCAATTAGCTACCAGACCGACATATACATTAAAATGTAGCGTATTTATCCATACTTTTAAATAGTTTTCTAACAGTTTCACCAATAAAATTCTTTTGTAAGTATCTAAGTCTAATATAAAAAAATATATAAGAAATAAAAAAAATCGATGTATAGGTTATTGTAATAAAGAGTTCAATTTCTTGAAATTGAAATAAGTAAGTTTCCTCATATTCTTATGAGTACTTAACAACCAAAACGATTGAGTAAAAATGACGCTCAAAAACATTTTAGAAAATACCAAAGTATTATGTATGCATGTTTATACATATAGTATTGTTTATTAACATAATACCCCCACAGGGATTAGGTTCACTGCATACTATACACGCATCTTTAGGCTACGTAACAAAAATGCATTTGTCTCTTTCTCTACTTTATAATTGTATGTATACATCTCGTTCTAGCATAAATGCACATAAATACACGAGAGCAAGAGTTTCTTAAGATTCTGGAACGGAGTTTTAAACAAATCATTTCTGTAATTTATAGCATAGATATCAGATTAAATAAATTTTATTGCAGAGTAAATTAAAAGTCCGTTCCTATATATTTTATATAAAACAAACATAATTGAACAAAAGTGCAGTACTGTGTTAAGTTAATGTGTGAAAAAAATAACTTAATAATTTATATTTAACGAATTTATTTGAATATATATATACATAGATGTTGTTTTTATTTCTTCTGTGATAATGTAAGTAAATTGTATTTATTCTACAAAATAAAATCTTAATGTCAATAATATAATTATTGAAATAATTTTTGCTTTATTTAAAACCTCGACTCGAACAACCTTTCCTGGTAAAGTATTCCTCACCGCAATTTCAAATAAAGTTTTACATCACTGTATTCAAATGTTCTTTACAGTTCCTAAAGTGTCGTTAGTTTTTAGCTAGTATTAACTTGTACTTATTAACTCGTACATATACGACATATACACAACAAATTCAGAAACAAAATTGGAATGACTCAATTTTACTTAAAATCCGTTGATATTGTATAACAAAATAATATTAAAATTTCTGAAGAGAAAAAGTTTATTCTTGAAATAATTGTATAATACAAGTTCCACATTGGTGAAATTGGGATTTAAACAAATAAAGCTTCGTCTGAAATACAAACAATACTGTGAATAACAATTGGAAACAAAGCAGAGAAGTCACGCGCTAGGTTTGCAGAGCTCAGTTTCACAGTTCGTAGCATCTGTCGTAGTATAGTGAGACTCGTAGCAATTATATCTTTGCCACTTCTAATAAATATGTAACTGTACTAAATATATGCATCACAATATCTCATCATTTTATTTGAATAAAGTGTCTCATTTTTTTCAGTACTTCGTCACTTTTAAAGTGATTACGAATAGATTTTTTTTGGTAGTATCTAATAATAGATATGAATTGATTAAAACAACTTAAGTATAAAATGACTTTAAATATAAAACTGCAGCCAAGGGGCTCAAAAATGACATTAACATATGCTGGGAAGCAATCAGCGTAAGTAAGTACGTTCGGTAGTCTCTCATAAATTATTCTCTTCTAAACCCAAAGTTTGCTGTTAAAAAATAAGCACATCTATTTTTACAGTAAAAAAATATAAATGAAACTGTATAAGTCAGAGATGATTATTCAATTCAATCAATCAATCTAAAAACAAAAAGCAACTCAAAAACAAAATTTTATATAAATAAATATATTTCGTATACCAGGTTAACTATTTTAATATTAAAACTAAAACAACTATGTCAAAACACTTATTATATAAAATGTTTCTATCTTTTTTTGTCAGAGACTAAATTCTAACAATCATAGTTTGGTTAATTTAGGACGCGACAGAACTCATACAAAACTTGGCAATCGGACTAAAACAAACTTTTATTATTAACGCATGCAAAAATATAGCCCACGAATAAATTTTATCGGTTTTATCCGCTCTATTTTCTGTGATTGGAGCAATAAATAAAGTGACTAACAAAATCCGTTCAGCCTACAGCAGTACGATTGGATCTAACCGATCAACCGAACACGCAAATGGTGCGGAAGCTTCCACTGAGTTCGTAATAACTTGACAAATGATTTACTGCTAATGAATATCACAAGAACTTTACATTTACAAATAATTCTGCTCCATTGTTATTAAAATTATATATTAAGCAAAATATTAAAAGCATATAATTACAATGAAAATCTAATTATTCAAATATTTCTCATTGGTATTCAATGTACAAAATGTTCCATGTTATGCAATTAAAAATATAATATTCGTCAATTTACCGAGATTACGCCGTTGAGAAAGATTATTAATACACCACTCTTGTAACACCTATGAGACTTGTTCTGTAACGGTTTAATCGAACCAATTAATTGGGCAATCCATACCAAAACCCATTAAGCGTTGATCGTTCCAATCTGACCAATGAGACGGACTTCCGGCTCTAATGGAGTGGAAAAGTCAATTGAGTATCTGTAGTCATTCAAAGCGAATATAACAAATTATGGGAATGTAGAATAATCATACATCTTCCTTTAACCCGAGATGTAAAAATGTTTAAAAAAAATAAAAGTAATAAAAATACATAATAATAAGATATTACAAATTCATACAAAACTATCGACATATGTGTTTTTCTGTTTTTATATACAAGAGCACTTTATAGATTTATTCCTAATCCTTTTATTGGAATGAATGAAGATATGTGTTGTATTTACGATATCAATTATTGAGCTGAGGGTAAGCGAAGCTCTTAACCGTTTGGGAGACCTTTTTTTGTGTTTAGTTGTCTCCAGAATGCGACGAGATAATTAGCTAAAAATATTCTCATGTTTGTTTGAGCCGAACGCGGATGTTATAGCGAAAATAGATTGAAAAAAATGTTTAGCCATTCAAAAGTTATCAAGAAAAGACGAAAGGAGAGGGGCTCAGCTCACCAACAACAACAATACTTGTATATTTTGTACTCAAAGGAATACTTATGTTATGACATAGATATGATACATTAATTTAAATTATCTATGAAAATAGTAGGTGTGATATTTGGTTTGAATGACTTAATTGATGATGCAGAAGATTAGTTGGTTGGTGTCCTAGTGGAAGTTTGAAACATGATAAAGTGCTTAGAATATGAACTTTCAGAGGACATGTTTAGTGATAGTTATTTTCAAATCATCATTAGATTTTTTTTACCGCTCATATATACATTTTTATAAAATATATTCGCTGTTAGAAACATCGAAATTAATCAATAATATATGCAATAAGTTACTTAGATATACATAGTTTTTGATTAGCATTCCTTTATTTATGAATATATTATTATGTGTCAATGTGTGTCTGATAATAAAGCGTGTCGTCGTGTTATCTTTTAAGTTATAATTCTAAGTGTATGATATGGATTCGTTTGTTTAATTCTTTGTACCTACTGTATGAAAGGAAAGTCGCATAAAAAACATTTTAGGCAAGAACATGTCAACCCAGTTTCCTTAACAGGACATAAAAGATGGTGTTGAGGCAGTTAAATTAAAAGCACTGGCCCATAAATTTGGTTCTTGAGCGTACATTTACCCTGTTAATGCATATTTTTTCATACGTTCTCATTATAATATGTAGTGTTATAAAAAATAAATTATAATAAATATAATGTTATTTTAACCAAGATATATATAAAAAAAAGATCATAACATATTAAGTAAAAATTAATATATATTTATTATCGGATCAGCTGTTCTACCACAATATAGTTATAAGAAATATTAAAATTATATTGATACTTTTTATCCCCGTTAGTGATATCTTACAACAGTTTTAAAAACTTACATAATGACATAGTTAGTACGACTTTTAATGGACAATTTAAGATCTTTTTAATAGTATACGAGTACATCTTACCTCCGAACTATTTGGTATGTAATTTGAATAAGACCTTTGAAATCACGAGTATTGTAATAAGTTAATCATCTTTCTCACCATAACGTATATTTATGTTCATATAATAATAAATATTTCCATTTTAATAAAATGGCTAAGATTGAACCTTGACCTGACCTACCTACCTAGCCGCCATATATTAATATTATACTTGCGTTTGATGTTGCGTGATTAATTTGTTTTAATGATTTATATTTCAGCGTTAATATTTTTCTCAAAATAAATTAATGTAACCGTTTTTAATTTACTTTTACCATTTTGATTGCATTAACATGGAGATAGGAAAGTTTATAAATATTTTATATTTATTATAGGCTGACATATTCTTACAAATAGCGGAATTTCGAACAGTTGCTATTATTTAAATGACGGCATTTGTTTATTGCTTGAGTGGGTTTAGTTATCACACAACGATACCTTGTATATGATTAGGAAATCATCAATCAGGACTCCTGTTGAAAAAAAAACAATACAATTATTTTTATTTTGTATTATTAATCTCAAAGAATGTAGTACATCCTTTGATAGTTGTGAGCAAAGGATGTACTAGAGCGTAAAATTATAAAGATTAGTATATTGGCCTACATCTGAGTATTATTTCAAGTATACGTCATGATCAAACGCCATTCTGATGTACACTGACGTCGACACAACTACCATAAAGAATAACATTTAAGATTATAACACTTCGAAAGTGTTATAATCTTAAATGTTATATTTTATAATTTTAGAAGATAATAAGCACAGAGAATTAGATAGATAGAAAATATTGATAAATATTATTGTAGATCGAGATTATTTTTGTTTGAAAGCAAGAGAGCAGCGATAAAAACACTTAATTATATAAACTGGAACAAAAAAATGGGACAAATCACAAAAAAATATATATTAATATTATTTTTTTTACATAACGGTGACAAAAAAGCGAACGTCATCAATATATAATAAAATCTCACACATGCAATTTTTACTTACATCCCCTAAATATTACTCAATTTATGGAAATGACTAAAAAAAATGCCCGCTAACGTATTATTATTTTAAACTACCTTTTTATAGTATAAAAGTAGTTTGTTGTTGGATTTATCAATAATATAAATTATTATATAAAATGATTGCATACAATCTGGATTGATCACACATGGTTTATTTGATATGCTTTTGTATCTAACTCTGAATCCCAAACTATAATCAGACAGAATATAGAATGTCGTTTAATAATAAGGTAACTGGGTGATATAAACGGAATTAACCCTTGCTGGAAAAGCAATCAGGGTTCTGTAATCTTTCATAAATCATCTCCCTTCAGACCCTAAGTCTGGGATTGATAAACTAGTAACTTCAAAGTATAAAATAATGTAATTTATAAATTTCATGTAAAATGAAAACAATCGAATTGGAAGTAAAATTATTTTTCATATAAAAATATGTATTTAATTAACAATCACTTTCGATCACACAAACTCTCATTAGGTAATTAGTTATTGGTCATGCAACTGACTAAAAATTGTTAAATAAGGATTAGCATGTTATATAATGTATATCTATAGCATCTAATAAAAGTTGTCTGTAATCTATCGTTGTACTTCTTAATATTCTTATTAATATATTAGCTGCAATGTCTGTGATATATTTAGCTATGATTTGTTTATGTATGTTTGTAAGTTTTTATTTTCAAACGCGAGGCAATATTTATCATGCGTATATAGTTGGCCTGGTTTGAAATAACAATCAACCCGCAGCACTCCCACGTCGTTGAAAATTACCACTTTATAAGTTTGCCCCTCGAGGTAAATATACATAATTCATCTCTGGTACTATGCAATAATAAAATGTATTTACTTTATGGACCTCACGGAAAGTCACGGATGTGTATTTTATTAATGTTAGTTTTGTGTAATATATTACTCTTCTCCTACTTTTTAATTACTTTGGGAACATGAAACTAAAGTTTTTAGAGAAAAATTATTAAAATGAATTGTTTGCATTACTAAAATATAAACATAAATATAAGTAACTGTAAAATATTGTAACGGTACAATTGTAACAATTTTAACAATAGAAAGATTATTCCCAGACTCGTGACTCTGATCCTCCATTAGGTTGAGATCGCAAACGTTACTGTACGCTCGAAAACTTTTATTTATTTAGAGGTTTCTTTAAGTCTGAAATGTACTAGACTGCCTCGAGTTGTAAATTGCACTTAGTATTTACGTATAATAATAAGCTACATATTTTTAATCTTATACTTTTATAAATAATAATTTATTAAAAATTCAAGTAGTGTTTGTAAAGTTAGGATGATATATAAAAGATTAATTACATGAAATCACTGACAATAATCAGGAAAAATGTAAAGTTCATGTGGGGAGCGAGGGAGAGATGAGTTGTTACTAATTTTTAAAAGTATTACGTTATTTAGCTCGTTTCGAATATTAAGTTTAATTGATATTCCTAGAAAATATCATGTTTTCTTATATTATATGTTATGTTATCCTCGATCTCAATATTATACGTTTATTCTTGATGCAATTAGCGTGACAACATAATTTCTTAACAAATATATTTATAAAACAATTACCAAAATTTTAAATTTATATCAGTATCATTAACCTAAATAATATTATATGAAAGCTATATCGCAAAATAATTATTCCAACTTCTCTCTTACTTTATAAATGGAGTGATTGATGAAATATCGTTGTAACGAAGTTAGTACACTGAATAATATCAAAGAATAATACTTAGAATAGTTAACATGTTATATTCAATTAAATTTGGTAAAACTCCAACCAGCGAGATGTAACTTTTTATAACATATGCATTATTACTCACTCATAAACGCAGATAATTATACTTTATTTGTCCAATGGATTTGTTCCTAGTTTATAATGAGGTCATTAATTTCGAGTTCATTCAATATAAACTCATTCGACAGTATTATTGTTGAATATTATGTTAATATAGTATAATTTATGAATAATACTGTATTTAATAAATGTGTTATAAATTATAGAATTTAATTAGAACGAAAAAAGAAATCATATTTGATAATCGGGTACCTTGAAAATTAACGTCTCTTAAAAAAATATAAAACGTATAATGAACTTAGGAGCAAATTACTTAACAACTCTATTTTTAATAATAAATATGTTTTTGAAACGAGATCACAAACATAGTGCTCATTTAACTGCACTATATTATTCATTTAACTGTCAGTTACTAAGTAAGACGTAGTCTAAAACTTGTTTCACATTATTAATGTTATTTTTATAAGTTAATAAAAATGTAAATACAATATCAATCAGGCTTAGCGCTGCAGCGGACAGACAGGCAGGTGGAGTATGCTGATGGATGTTTAAAGAATAAATTTAACTTCCTTGTGTTTTATGTTTATATTTTTATGTTTTGTAAGCTTATATTAAACATAATTAATAAATAAATTATCAAAGGATATGATAATATTATTAATATTATTCAAGTGTGTGATGTGACTTAGCTTAATTTCAAATAATTTTGAAATCTAATTATAAGCTTTCTCAAAGTCATAACATCATGTGTAATTTAATCTTTCTGATTGCAAAATATGCTAATTTAATTTAACATTGACACAGATGTATATTATAATTTAACAAGGAGCTACTACTATTATGAAATGGAGGAGTTGTATAATATTTAAGATACAACACCATTTTGTTTCAATGTGATTAGATTTTTTTGTCACCAAATTATTAATCTTCCATTTGTTTTTAATATACAGTAATTTCAACAAACAAAATGTTTAAGATTGAGAATTAAACATAATATTTTATTTAACAAAATTTAAACGATCTAAATATACAAGTTGTCAAACAAACACTGCGCCTATTTCCATTAATGAATGTGTTATAATTTATTATTAAAGTAGGGATGAACGCTCTTAGTTTATCCCTTCTTAAAACACTCTCTTGTTACTATAAAGCTCTTGTGCATCCTCCGGTAAAGCAAGAGACGTGGTCACTCAAGTAGCCGTGAATACTTATTGACCCGCATGTTCGTTAACCCTCTTTATAAAAAAATAGTAATGTCTTTATTTCTTATATATATTTTTTCTAATTGTTATAATTTAGATGTCTTAAGTATCTTAACCGATTAGCACGTCCCATAATAAATCACTTTTAATGTTTTTTATAAGCAAGATCATAAATTAAAAGAAATAGTAACTCGGTGTCTCTAATCTAAATATTGCCATTTGCTATCTCACCAATGTTTAGTCAAGCCTAAACTAACCCTTGTCATAGAATTCGGGCGCTTGTCTTCACTTTAAATCTTTAAACATCTTTTAATAACATAAATAGGGTACATTTTGTGACACTTTTATCTTGACATGTGAAGAGAGGATAATAACGATAATATTTAATATAGATATCAAATATTGCATAATAATTTATAAGTACATATATATTCAATATATAAAATGAACATAATAGATACTAACTAAAATTATAATAATTTTTAGTTTCTATTACTTCTAGATTTCACTTTTATATGCGACAATAATTTTCTTCATAATAATGAATTCATAGTGAACATTTGCTTGACTCGTCCATTATAAACAGGTGCGGGGTAGGGATACCATACGATTTAGCCATACTTCTCATTTATTATATCATAGTTTAATTTATAAAAAAAAATTGTAAATTGATTAAAGATCCTCAGAAATACAAAAGTTTTTTCTCACAGTATTTAATTCATATTAAGTCGAAAAGTGCACAACTATAATGAGATAAACTGCTTTATCGTTAATATGATACTGTACTTTTTATTTGATAAAAATAGTAATAATATATTGTATATATGAAATCGTTATCGTCACTAAACGGTCACCCTACCCGCAGGTGTGGTTGGCGGCGGTCCAGCCGATGATATCTCTTCTTATTTATACGCCGCACTCTCGTTATAGCGTATATTACACTCTGTTTCCATAACAACTGGAATGTAACGTCGTATTATTTATATTTTCTGATATAATTTTATAAATAACAATGTGTAAAAATTTAATTTTCATCCTGAGAATTCTGCGGCAATATATCTTCAACATATAGTCTGCCACATATGTAGACAATATGTGACTATCAACAAGTTGTAATAATCATTATTAAATAAATCAATTTGCCAAGTAATATATATTAAAGAAATTAGTAATCAAAATCTTTAAACATTCGTCCGATATTTTAACGTTACGTGATTTTACTAACTACGAGAGAGTGCAATGGGACGAAAGTAACGACTACATTACCTCCGGCAATGTTATAAGATTTCAGTACATCGTAGCTTAGCTGATACTGCAAGATATTTATTGAATATGTATCATTTTAGAACTTAAATTAAATACTTTTCAACTAAATGATTATTGATTTATAAGATATTGATAAGATTGATAAATATATACTAAACATAAATGGTTGGAATATTATACTCAAAATATTTGCGAGTAGAATTACTCGTAAAATAGGCTCTTAAGATAAAAGCTGCCTCTAGTACTTAGACGATAACGTTAAAAAAATCATAGTAGAATAATTTTAATTTCCTTATGTAAATGGGTATTTGATTTATTATTTTAGTAATATCAAAATCATATATTAATTGTGACCCATTGGCAATAATGATCGTGTTACAAAAGCGTTATATTTTAGATAACGGTACTTTTAATATAATTCAATATTGTCATGCAGATAGTAAAATAAAACTTATATCAACTATGACATAAATTTCACAACATCTATTAAAAAATGATTGTCTATAAACAGCATTTTGGTGTAACAATATTTGGTCAACTCCATTTCGTTTATCTAATATGGTTTTCCCCATTAGGATTATCTGACGGATGCGCGGACCATGAGTTATGTGACCGCGTCCGGACCCCAAACCAGCTTATAATAAATGTATTCCGCAATTTACACATTTGTTTTTACAGCCTTTTGGGGTGTATGTTTAATTTTATTATTCTTGTACCTAACAAATGTTGATAGTTTAAACAAAGCAGTTGTTTTACCAACGTATGGTCATAATGTTAGTAAAACAATATTTAAAGTCATGAAATAAATTATTTAAAAATGAGAAACCATAACGATATAAAAGTTAGAAGACTTTGTTATATAAATAATAGATGACACTGAATATAGATTAAAGAACTATTGAGTTTACATTGTTAATAATCTGTTGTTAGACAATCTGATTGACATATTGAATTTAACAATTGAAGAATGTATATGCTATCTCTTTAAAAAATCCTTTTTATATACAATGCCCTCAAATTCAATATTTATTGAAAATTGTCCCTGATTGTTTTTTTAAATGTAATAGTTTAAATAATTTTATCTAGAAATTTAATTATTATTGTTGTAAATTATAAGGCTTCGTAAGACAATTTCTAAACCATCGAACCTAGTATTTACAGGGACTATTCGATTGCTTATCTCTATTTTTATATTACCAAATTGATATATGAACTTAGTCTAAAACACGTCTAAAATAACTTAATTACATTTATTTCTGTAAATATATATATTTTTATTTTTCAAGAAAAGGAAATAACTAGGTTTCCATTTCCAATATATCTGCTTCAGTCATATGTCTTCAGCATGGATACAGAAGATACATTTTGTGAAAGTTCTCACTGAAGATAGTGTATCAAAGTATCAAATTTTTATTATTAAAAGCATTTTTGCTAAATCCTGAAATATTTGTATTAAAGTATGAAGATTTGCATTTGAGAACGAATAGTCCTAATATATGAATACCGGTGTCCTTGGGCTTGTAACTCTTCTTCTCTTAAACGGTTGATACATTTAATTTTTTTAATTAATAGTCAGAAGCAGTAGATGTGCTGTTATCGAGATTCAAATTGGTAGGACAGGTAGTTTAGACATCAACTAGTATTAAATTATCTTATATTAATTATTATTAATAAAAAGAATTTCAAACAAAATAAAAAAAAACTCAAAATAAACAAAAATATGCAAAATAATATAAATAAGAACAAAGGTTTTTAAATACATACTAAAATATATTGCTATATAGTTATTATTAGTAATAGCTAATAATAACTATATAGAATAATAATTTTGCTATTATTAAGAATTAAGTTTAATTGTCAAAAGCTGTTCCATTGATTTTCTCAGTTATTACCAACTTCAAGAGCAGTATTGTGTATTTAGAAGGCAAAGTTTCGCAAAACTATATTGTTTCTGTATTTACGTGAGCCTTCGTATCATCATTGAAATTTGTTTAATTTTTATTTTAATCTATTAATTTAAGGTAAAAATAATATGAAATGTAACATATATAAAAACATATTAATTTTTCGGCATGGGAGCAAGAAAACAAAAGTTGATCTGACTGACAGAATCAAGGGAATCTGGAACACGTAGAACACATCCGAGTTTCATTTGTCACAAAACGTCTCGAGATCCAACATCAGTGATATAATCTGGTCCGGGAGAGAAAAGTATTTTCCGATATTTCATTTTACTTGCATTACTTATTACTTAATTACCAAATTTCGTTGATCATTATCGTAACACTTGAAAGTTTTTTAACTGTTTTTTATTATATTTATTATAATTGCATTAAGTTATACATTGTATATTTAAATAAAATAAAATTAAAAACTTATTTAATTATACATCTTTTTAGAAATTTATTATAGATATTATGTATTCATACAGAAATGATATATTTATAACATATAAACAAGGAATCTGTATCAATAATAATAATACAATAATCTAAAAAGAATATATATAATATAATCTACCTAAGCACGGGCTTACGGGCATAACGGTATGAATAGATATTTTGTATATGTATATTTCATTGTTTTTTTTAGATTAAATAATACGAATAAATTTAACGTAATTTACAGTTGATGTTATATTTAAACATTTTTGTTAAGTTCATCACATTTTTAAATATAAATAGACAGTCTTCGTCTCGACAACAGACGAATATCTAGTACGACGAGTATGAGGCGGGTAGTGACATGGCAGCTTAATTGATAGAGGAAGGGACGATTTCCTTGAGGTCGTGAGTTTCATTCTAGCCTATGTCGATCAATTTTTTTCATGGTGTTTATTTAAAATAAGGTTTGATTCTTGATCAATGTATAATTAGTTAAATTATTCATTAAAGTTACGACTATAATTATTTTTTGGACAAGTTTGTCTCATTAACATGATTTGTATATCACTATTTCTTACACTCGGTTGTAATATAATATCACTATAAAATATTGTCAAATTTCTAATAAATAGTCTTTAAACCCCAAACCCATTAGTAGCGAAAACTTCTATTCGGGATAGAATTTAAATAGCACATCGATGTCGAGGCTAACAGAATATAATTATTAACATACATATTTGCTTAATACAAAAATAAATTAAAGAACGAATATATTACTGCATACGTCAGTTTTATAATAATAATTTCCACGACAGGTGAAGGTTAAATAAAATTGAAGTGCTTCATTAGTTTTATATTTCAAGCAATTTATATGTTGGTCGCTGATACGTAAGCTCTTATATGAAGGTCATATGATACTTCATACTACTATATACTACATATGTACCAGATTATATTTAAAATGCAAAAATTATTATTTATGGATAGTAACAGCAATAACTCTGATCCTGATATCTTTTGAAAAGAAATAGTAAATACTTCGATCTATTCGTATAGTTAGCACTGCCATCTACAACCTTCACTATTTACAGATATCCATATAAGAGGATACCCAGGAGATTATCCGTCTGCTCGTTTATCCTCTTGTAAGTTAGTTACTCACACTTTAGTGGTTACAGACACCCAATTGACTGTTACGCTCCACTAACACAGTCAAATTGCTTCCACTGCATTGTCCTAGATTTAAGGATGAAATCATTCCATTGATACGTCTCAATCGACAATTTAATGTAACAATTTAAGATTGTCTTTATGACTATTTATACCTATATATATTTAATTCCTTTATTCCGAATAATACAGTAATGAAAGTAATAATAATCATATAACGAGTATATCATATTGACTATATTATACACACATCCACCATTCTATAATATGTAATTTTTTAAAAGCTAAAATGACAATAAGCTTTAATAAAGCAACGTTGTGATTTTCTATTCGTCATAAATTTTACCGCATAGTTATACTCTTTCAAAAAATTTAAAATATATCAATTTTAAAATAAAAGCTACCAGTAACTTCATATGTCTGAATGTAACTGTGGCTGAATTGTTTTTGTATAGCATATTAAAAAAAAGAGAACCATAATTTATACCTAAAATATTTTTCGTAATTATAATTGGCTTAAATAAAAACATGGTTAATAAATATTTCTCTGCGAAAAGATCTTGAAATAATTTTAACGGAATATTAAAGCGCTAAGCGAAATACAGTTCTTTTGAACAATTTCATTTTCTGACTCGTTTTAAAACATTCACACATTAAAAAATAGTCTATGTAGAGAAACATACATTCTTATTTAATTTATCTAAAAGGTCGCACTCTCTAATGCTTTATAATAATATAATAATCGAAATCATTTAATTCAAAATACATTCAGAATACTGTATTTATCTTATTTATATTTACATATTTTTATACGTGCCTATTTCACTGCCTATATAATAAGTTAAGTTTTAAAACTAATGATACTAAGTCCGCTAAATGAAATCCCAATAAAAATAATAAACATACACACACACACACAGTATCTATCACATCAGGCTTTGTTTTATCTCTTTAATATATCTGAAGACAAAGTTACATCTAAATAAACGAGCTGTTTACATATGACGTGCTGTTCGGCGTCTGATTGGATTGAAATTATTTATTATTTACATAAAATAAATATATTTGATAATATTAAATATAAGTGATATCCGATATGTTTGACACGTGATAACTGTTTGATGTTGATATTCTAAGTGTATTAATAAATGAAAAATAAATGTTGCCATCATTATAGGAATACTTGTGTTTAAAAAAAATGGAACTCAATGAAAAAATCAACCAATGTGAAATGTTTCATTAATTGTAGTTTTAAGTCTTTTATATCATCTTACAATAAAGTTAACAATATATATCTAAAATTTAATCATTTTAGTAAACTAGAGTTACTTTACGGTTTTTCTTAGATACTGTTCTGTTAATCATTTGAATAGTGTGCAATAAATATAAATCGTAAATTCTTTACAAGCATATTTTAACTTAAAAATTGTGCAAAAAGAAAAATTAAAATTTAAAAAAATAATTAAATATTATTCGTTTATTATTTTTATATTTTAATTGGAAAATTTTGCTTAAAGATATCGTCTGAAATAAATCATGTGTGATACAAACATGTCAGTGGTCGAACCGACATAAATCTTTCAGATTAGGATAGAGCAAAATATGACCTAGATTCTCATTTGAACAGCCGCCGTACTATTACATGAAACGGATAACAGCTGTGTTAATAAAATCTGTATTTGCAATGAAACACCAATTCGATGCTGCGAACAAATCTGTGTACAATCAACATAACATAGCTTATTAAATTGACCTAACTAAATGTAGTTTGGCTATTAACATTTTATCGCATTTTGTTAGAAAGCTTATACTCATTGCAATAAGTTTTATATTTTGTTGTGTTATAGGAGTTCGAATTCTAAGATTAATTTTGATGATTAATGATTATAGGTATAACGAAAAATTTTTATAAAAATCGTTTAACACAAAAATAAGATATCAATAATTTAATAAATGTGGGATACTTCACGTCAATCAGATCACCATCACCGCCAGAATTTGTTTCGACCGATTGAGACGTATGAGGTATCAAAATGTTCGTCTCGGAAAAGACTTTCAAAATCCGTGTTGCACTTTTCAAAAATTCTAAATGGCGGACCTAATATGACGATTAAAAGGTGGAGAAAACTTGAGTAAACGACAAAAAAATGTTGTACAGATTAATATTCGCCACCAACCAGGTAATTTTTTAACTCAAATTAAAGCTGAGAGATGCATCTTAAAAGCTGGTTAGATGAGAAAATCCAAAATCGCGGATCCAAAATAAGTTAAAACTATTCAATAATTAATTCAAATATTTATGAGGGCTAATAGTTGTTGAATATGAAAATAACATTTGCGAATTACTTTGATATTGATGTTGATATTTCCCTTTTTCTCCCCCTCTGTTTCTATCTCTTCTAACCCTCAGTTATGCTTCAATTGGTTTAATTTTATTACAATTACTATACGACTTATTACTGAATTCAGCACTATAGACCACATTACAATAATAAACAAATAAAAAACTTTTACAGATTATATCTTAAATCTATACCTTAATCCACACTATCGTAAAACCACCGTATATTGGATTTATACGTTATAACGTAAGATATTATCTCAGAAGTGCTCTCGTGCAATATTAAAACGAACATCAAAAGGTCGAAGGGCTCTTCGTGCGTTATGAATTAGTTAGCGCCTTCTCGTGTAGGCATGAGATGTGTTTGAAATGCTTTAATATGTATATACATTAAGTTATTAAGGTCTTATTGGGCCGTCTCATGATGTTGATAAAATAAAATATACCTATATTTTTATAAAAAAAATTTTTGATTGTGGCCATGTGACTTTAGTATATTACTGATTTTCTGCCTGTCTCTCTTTTGTACGATTATTCTTATTCTACAATTAATGTAGAACTTATAACTGAAATCATCAAAGTATAAAAACATTAATTTTAAGTATTTCATATCTGTAGCAAGTAAAACAGTCACGATTTATTGTACTGTACTCTAATATGATTGCTCATTGTGGAATAAAATACTTGAATTATTTAATTTAATACTTGAATTATTTAATTTAATAATCCTTGACAAATGTCTGCAGTAATTACCACATAATATTTTACCTCGATTTTCTTTACTAATATATTGTTTGTGTTCTAGCATGCTAAATATTTTTCTTAATTTAATGTTGCAATCCGAGCTACCGTCAATAAAATTATGATTTACAAATATAATAATAATACTGAAGAATGACAGATTTTTTAAGATCTTTAATTAATACATAAACCATAAAAGTATTAAAATCAATGAAGATTGAAATAGTCTGAACACAGTAATGTCAAACAAAACTGAAATGATTTATATAATATATATTTATGTAATAAAAACAATGTCAATTTGATAATATGAAGATATTTTTCAGTTCCTATTTTACATCATTAGGACTCGTATAATTTTGTTTTTCTAGGATGTAATGAATGACAAATAAGAATATAAAATAGCACATCAGAGCTTTACCTAATATATTTTCTTTCAGTACAATAAATTCGAAAACAACAATTATCATTTTCAATGTAACATGCAAAAAGAACAAAACCAGACAAAACACAAACTTATCTTGTTCGGTTTTATCGCTGTTATTTATTCAATGTAATTTATACAGAAGCTCACAAAGTAATAAAAAAATAAATTCTAGTTTAGTGATAGGGTTTCTTAGAAAAATAACATCATTCATTATATTGTAATGGAAAATATACCACCAGTGAATTGATGATAAACTTCCTACAGTAAATAAATTATTTTGACATTTTTTTGCTTTTTTAGCAATATTTTTGTCGCATTAAAAAACATTTTTCATTTAATTATATAAATAATGGAATTTCTTATTATGTACAGTAATAATACATTAAATTTATACTTGTGATAAAACTGTAACTGTTATTATTATTTTTGTTATTTAAAGATCTACTATATCTTTAAGTAACAGAAATAATAATATAAATAGATTTTCAAAAAAGGTACAACCGCACTCTCTTGTTAATGTGTCTGTGTGTCCGTTCATCTGTCTCAATACCGAAGGAGCGTTTAAAATAAGTAAACCGATTGATATCTGGTTTTCATTTATTGTTTGATTTACTTGAATTTTACGTGAAATTACATATAATAATGTAGATATTGAACAATAGTCGAAAAATGTTTCTGTGATATAAAAAAATACATTTACGTTTTCAATTAATTTTTATAATTATTTTCTGTATTCGTAAGTTATATCATTGAAATTGTTTTTGATTTGTTTTAGGAAAATGAGCGTTACGTTTTTGTTTTTACTTTAATTATCATGTTCAATCAACAAAAAATACTATCATTTTTATTACCATGACTAAAATAAAAATATCATTTTCTAAACAAGTAAAAGGAGTAGGTTTAAAATTGATAAACCTCTATTTCTCATTAAGATTATTCGGAGATCAACAGAGGTTGATAGCAGGTTAATCCTCTGTTTCTGTTCTAGTGAAATAATAAACAGTGTAGGACACAACACGATGTAGTGCGTTTGTCACATATGTAGTTATGAATGTTTGTAATATTCAAATAATTGACCTGATTTTTTATGTTGCTATAAGTATAATTGACAAATAATAAATCTGCAAAAAGTAAATCCAAACATGATTAAATTAAAAATATAATCCAAGTAGTTATCGTAAATAATACCTAATCATTGCATACATGCGGTTGTATAAACTCGCACTTAAAACTATCCTCGAAGATTTTTTTTTGCTTTAATATCCAAATTAATATCCACATTTTAATTATTTGAATTTATCATATTTTGAAATGTGTCAATTATTTAATTTGCAGATATTAATAGGCGTTAGTAACTGTTTACAACCCTATCCATAACAATGCATTTATAATTAAAGTTTGATTTTATAAAATACTCGAAGGTATTAAAAACCGTGTAAAAATTAAAACATGAAGAGTTTAAATTTATTCACAAAACATCCATCACTTTACTACAGCTGTCTGCCTGTCGGCTGCAGTGGGAAACGTGATTGATTTTGTTTTTACATTTTCTCAACTTACAAAACCATTTAAAAAATCTAAAATTAAATTACGATACTACTTAGTAACTGACTTATATTAACTCGAATTTGTAGCCTATTCGATGAACTATACAATGATAACATGATACCCATCCTTTTTACTTGTTTAAGGTAATAATATATCGGCAAATAGCAATCAAATTTAGGTTAGATCTGTCTGTTTTATTGATAATTCTGTATATATTAGTACAATACTTGGAATATGACTTCTATCTCCGCTAAGGTTTACGTTCACTATTACTTTTTGTTTTGTAAATAATGTACATCGATACGTGAATATGCATTTGTATTCTGTTTTATACTTGCGCTATTATCAAAAAAGAAAAGGAGATTAAAGGAAAGGCCTCTTTATTTTAAGAGTTTAACTTACAGATAGCTCGAAAATTTAAATAATAACTCACATATTTTGAAATGAAAGGAAATGGTATTGCTGAATAATTGTTACGATTTCAAGAACTTTAAGCTTCAAGTTTGAATATAAAGTTTTTGTAAATCCTATTATTATAGTAAATGCTTTAACTGTTAATCTTAGCTATACTTAGTAGAAGTAGTGCTAATCCTCTTATAGTTTTGGAATTTAGTTAGTTTGTTAGTGAAGATCACCACTCTATTAATAGATAAAGAAATTTATAGTTATATATTGTATATAATGTCCTATACAAACTGTTTTCTGCAAAAAGTTTAAAAACATGTTATGTATTAAAATTCCCTAGTATTGAGGTGAAATAATATTTAAAGGCCCTCAATATCGTTAAACGTCTTAAGATATTGAGTATCAAGAAATGATAATTATGTTAACAACATAAAATATTACTAATATATTCTGTTTAAAGTCTTTTCAGAAGAGAAAATAAGTGGAGAAAAAAGAATAAATCAAATATTCATCAGATAAAAGGAAATATATTACTCGTCTCGAATTAGTTCAAAAGTGTTTTATCGCAATGGTACAAAGTGGGTTTGACCAATCTCAATAGTTTTGGGGATTACTCAGCTGACATAGATCTTGTCTTTGAAGTAATTTTAACGTAACCGAAGTTTTAATAAGTTATGTTTAAACAACATTGATTAGACTTACTTTTTGAATTATAGTTTGTTCCATTTTTAAATTTTATTTTGTGTAAATAAATATACGACTAAAATTATAAAATAATATATGTACCACACAAAACAATATAATACTAAAATCTAAATTTATTTAAATGTTATGTGGTATCAGTGATGAATAATTTATATCTCGCGGGATGAACATATAAACTGTTAATTTCCAGCTAACAATTTATATTTGCCAACCTCAGGGGATTGATGCAGCTAGATTATTATATCAAAAGAACAACTTTATGTTATATTCATTCATATAAATGTATATCATGCAGTTCTATGCTTTTAGCTAATTGCATTTTTTTGTTAGTTATTTCTTTATTAGTATAAATCTTAGTTTCTAATATAAACAATAGCTTACCCTGATCAATATAATATAGATAATAATATAAGGAAAAGAAATTAAAAATAACTCTGAGTGAATAAAAAATTCTGAGTAAATGAATTTCGAGGAAGAAATACTCATCTGCAATAAGAAGAAATGATTATTTTATTAAAAAAGGAAGAGAATTTTATAAATACAAAGTACCTCTTATAAAATATAACAATGTGCTTATCAGCTATACTCGTGCCTACTGCATGCGATATCGTCTTGTAATCATTTGAGTAAAGTGTAGTCTCTATGTTCTATATTCAAGGTAATGCATTACCGATGTAGATAAATACATTTATGTACATACGTATACGCATACTTTTGATCTCACTGTCATCATTTCTGATATTGTTTCTAACCTTTTTAATTTCCATGTGTGGTTCTGATCTCACGGTCATCACTCCTGAATAACAGATCCTGATTTTCCCTTTTAAGAAAGAACATTACTTTGTATCACTTATACTTTTTCAATAAGAATCCGATAGATACTGCTTTGGTTTTTTGAAATTGAAATAAAACTTTAAATATGCCCAATGTTTGCTATTGCTGTGCAAGTAATACCTTATGATATGGAAGTAAATACCTTATGATATTATAAATAATAATAATAATAATAATAAGAACTTTATTTAAGAAGCACACACAAATTAATTAAGATTAACAATAAATAACTTAAATAATTAGGTATATGTATGCAACTGAAAAGGAAATGAACTCAGCTTAGAGCTGCTTTTCAGTTCAAGCCTTGTGCCAATGCTGCCCCAGCATGCCGACAAAAATTGTAACTAGACAAAATAAACAAAGAGATTCACAAAAAAAAATACAATGGATTGTTATCAATCTGATTATGGTGAAAAGTTATCGAGTTGTTAGTGTTAGTTACTTAGGGTGAACACATAAGCTATCGTTGTACAGAATAAGGTATAAAAATTACTACCATTGAGTTACTTTTTAAAAAGAAATAGTACAAATGAATAGAAAATTTATAATATAAAAACCAAAAAATAATAATAGTAATAAAAATGTAAGCACAGAAAGCGACAATACAATACATTGGTTTTGAACATTCAGTAGCCAGTCTTTACATAACAATCTAAATCTTGTAAACTTTGACATTCTTATAGGAGGAGGAATGTCATTCCAACATTTTGAAGCTGCAAAACGAAAACTACCCCTGAAGTGAGAGAGCTTTGGTGTAGGTACGATTAGATTAATAATCCGTGATGTACGATATGTAACATTTTCATTTCTATTCTTCTGCTAGTCGAGCTTGGAAATTAAATAACGAGGGCCGATATTTTTGTGTAACTTGTAAATTAACTGAATTTCTACTTTCGGCGGTTTTTCATGTTTAAAATATTATATGAATTTAAAAAGGGTGTTATATTGGAGCGAGGGGGCACGTTGTAACAAAATCTGACACAAGAATTTTGCACGCTTTGAATTTTTTTTTCTAATTCTTTGCTTAAAGAAGGGCCGTATACAATGTCACAATAGTCAAGATGTGAAAGAACTAATGAATCAGCGAGTTTTTGTCTGATTGCAGGATTTAAATGTGATCTAAATTTATACAGCATTTTAAACGCTGAGTATGATTTGCCGATCTTTTGATCGATGTGTTCATTAAAACGCAACGTATTATCAAATATTAAATCTAACGAACTTTAAATGATTCTTCAATTATAGTATTACCGATGGCAACTTTAGGCGCTTTAAGATGGACTGCCTTAATTTGTGTTTTAGTTCCCAAAAATAATGTATGTGCATTTTAATGGGTTCAAAGATAAATTATTATTTTTAGACCAATTATTGATAAGCTCTAGATCTCGATTTAAATTATTTATACAATTTTTCGATTCGAGTGTTGATTTGGCATGAAATTTTAATAAAATTTGGGTATCATCAGCGTACATGCGCAGCAAAGTAGACTTTATACATTTTACCAGATCAGCCGTATATATAGAGTAAAGTAGTGGCCCTAAGATGGATCCTTGTACAACTTCATTGCTTACATCAAGCGGGCGAGATCTCAGTGTTTTACTTTTATTATTTATGTATTCTACAATTTGTTGCCGATTGTGGAAGTAGCTCTCAAACCAAGTACATACTAATTCATCACAATCATAGTAACTCAGTTTTTTAATCAGCATTAAGGCAGATTAAGGCAATCGAATGCATGGCTATAATCTAATAAAATAGCTTCATTTAATTCAAAACTTAAATTATATTACTTAAAATTCGTAATTATTTTAGTTATTTTAACACAATCTCACATCTCTTGAAATGAATAAATTACTCCTTCACTTAAAGGAGTAATTCATTTGGTATGCTTTAATACATATATTTGAGTTTTTAATATATTTTAGATAAACTTAATATTGTATGGTATTTGAGGTTGTTTTATAATAATGTTAGCACAGGGTACTTAAATGCCTTTTTATGCAAATGATGGTCTTTTGTATACAATACCCTTTAAAGTTGAGTACAAAAGATTTAAATGAGAGACTTCAATGTAACGTTTGTGAAACCGACGAAAACATTTTACATAAATTACACCGCATTTTAGTTTCTGTTTTTCATTGTGAGTGAAACTAATAAAACCATCTGCATTTATATTAAAAGTGATATTGTTACGACGAGAACAAAAGTTTAATGAATAATAGTTTTGATGTATTATGTATTGTTTTGTTTATTTTTGTTCACATTTTAAAAATGACAGTAAGTCATTATTATTAAATATAAAATGTTTGAAAATGGCTAAACCATATAGATTATATTTGTTTAATCAGATAGTTATTCTGTTATTAAATAATTTTTTAGTCTTATGTTTTATGTTTTTTGAAATTTTTATCATTTTAATTGATTGTACATTGATCTTTTTGGTCTTCATTAGTAAGACAGTAAACAATAAACCCGTAGACTGTTTAAATACTTAAATTTAAATTTTGTTAGGTTGTTGTCTTTTCAGTTTATTATTTAGGGTCATCGTATTTTGATAAAATTTCTTTTAAAATTTCTTTTAATGTTTTGTATATTTGAAACATTTCCATTGTCTTTTATCTTCAATTATTATATTTACTTATCTTATTTTTTATTTTATAAAAAGCTGTTTGTTTTGCATGTTGACGAACTTTTTTTTTTTTAATTTTGGTTCAGATGGTAATAAATTAATTCATCAACAGGGACAAAACTCGAACTCACGACTTTGGTATATCGTTCCGTTGGCATTGCCTGATTAGATAAGTTTTGCATTCAATATATAATCATCTTTACAGGGACAGAGGCTCAATTCAACTTTAGTTGCGAGTTTTTAATTAAGCATAATAGATATACCAGATCAATGTTGAGAAAAGAAAAAGGGTTTGTGTGCCTAGTTTTCGCAAATAGAACGTAGCGTTACACGCAGTTTTTCTATTGAAAAGATGTTACTACACTTGATGTCAAGCTAGTCAGTAATTCAAATAATTTTTTAAACATTTTATTTTTAATATAGTGTAATGTTAAAAATATATAAAATTTTGTAGTTTGGGCACTATAAGTATTTCACAGTGACTGCTAAAGTTAAATAAGTTGGTTCAAGTTTGATTTCCAACGAGTTTTGTATTATATTTTAAATAAATTTTAATTTTGTTTATATTAAATATAATAAGTTTTTAAAGTTATATTTTGATATTAGAATTATTGTTTGAGTAATATTAATATGAGCGATCATGTAGTAGTTGAAAATCATAATTTATCGACATTAAGAAAAAGGTTTGGTAGGTTTTTACACAATATTCATTAGTAGATTATGTAATTATTAGTTTAAGTGTTACCTTTGTTTTAATTCTATAACTTATGGAAACGCTTTTTCTTGGAGAGGTCTGGAAGAGACCTATGAGATACCTATGTTCAAATCAATAATCTTATGATTAACTATTTGGCATGTGGTAGGGCGTCCACTTTATAATACCTAGTGCATAACCCTACTGACGCTCTATTGTTGAGTTCCTAGAAATAGGTAACCTTATCTTGTTCTGTAGTTTTGGTTTGATTTTAATTTCTTAATACTTTAAAAATGAAATATGTTTAGCGATATTATAAATATTTATGTGTTTACTAAAAGAGACAAAACTGAACAAGGTGTTTTTACTTTTATATTTTACATACCAATGTTTGATTTTTAACAGCTAAAACTTTAATGAAACTGCTTTTCATCATATGCAGTGTGAGAACTCTAAAGCTTTTGTAAACTTTGGTGTGGATAGGTTCATCACTAAAGTGTGTGCATTGCGCGTTTTGGAGAGTCATTCATTCCTGACATATGAATGCGGTGGTGAAATTGTTATAATTTTTTTTACATGAAAATATACTTTGGTGATTTTAAAATAATGTTATCCTAGATCATTGTTGTACTTTTGAAGCAACATGATTTGAGACATGTCCAACTTAGAGAAATAATTTGTGTAATTAAGTTTATAATTAAATGAAAATAAAATAAAATTTGATTTCCTTTATAAATTACTTATTAGTTTAGTTAAAATAACACTATAGCAGCTATGATGAACATATTTTGAGCTTGTAAGTAATCGAATTTTATCAATTTAGTGATGACAGGTTTTTCACTAATAATAGTACATTTGAATATTTATAAATACAATTAAGAGACAAAAATCATGTATATAAAGTTAACAAGAACATTTCTCGTTTCAGCTCACAATTCAGATGTCTTAATATATTTAGTTTAGATTTTGAGGGAATGTCTATTTTTAATGAAAAAGTGCATAATAATTATCTGCGCTATTCTACACTCCTCCTAAATGGCATTTTTATTAAATATTTGCAACTTAATCATTAAATTTAATTAACTTTATTATTGCTCGAAAATACATTATGTCATAAAATAAATACTTACTTTAGTATAACAAATAAAAGTCTTATAAATAATATAACGTGTGATTTTCTAAACATGAGCCCACCTCTTGGCTTATGTTTAGGGAATGACGTCATAAAATTGTCGTCATTTTTATCACCATCATCCATGTTTAAATAAATATATAAGAAAGTACTGGCACAGCTAAATATTCATAGTCTGTATTTAATCTGAGTTAATGATATCTGGCCCTATCTATTGCCCCATGACAGGCATCATGTAAAAAAATATATTGCGCCGATACAAAGTAATATAATAAATTACATAACATGAATTACTCTCTGTGAATTCAAGCTTTATTACTGTCGTTATAAAGTACGTGAACAACGTGCACGGATAGAGCGATATTGTATGCGTTCCGTGTCCGTCGCTTCACGCCTAAATGATTCGTCTCAAGTGGAGTTGTTCACTAAATACGTAGGTATTTCTATCACGAATTTGGCAAGCAATTCACAATTTTATATATATATAAGTATGATTTAAATGTAGTCTTATATCACATGACGAAACCTTAGCATTGCTAGTAGATGTTTAAGATTGTTAAGTTACATACTCTATAAACATACTTTACTCATGTTCACGCCAACGTGAAGTAGTATTTACAAATTAATACTATTCTATTTATTGTTTAAAATTCTATCAATATAAAATATTAAATGAAATATACATTTCACAATACAATTCGAAACATGGAAGTAAAAATTTATCTTTTTGTTTATTTAATATTTTCATTATTTCATCTGTATTTTATTATATTAATTCGTTAATTTCAGTAGCTTGTTATTTCATCAGGGGTTTACCAAATCCAATTAATTTAAATGATACGTAAATATACAAGGAATACTTTAACAGAATATAATATTTTATTAATTAGTAGTTTGTAGAATTTGTAAAATATAAAATCACTTTTATTATCAACGATTAGCTAATATATTACTATGTACTTTTTGACATACATGAATATTTAATTACATGAATAGATAAGAAACAATAATCCTTAGGTACCATCACTACAAAAAAATATGTTATAAGAATATGCAAGTTTTTTTTATATTTTAAAATATATTAGACGTTTTAAAATATTATATATACATTTGGGTTGTCTTAATACATATATTTTTTGTATTTTCTTTGCATTGCATTACCTATAAAATGTTATGTTGTGTTCGGAAAAAAGTTTAAATTACAAAATTCGTATTCCTGTTTAAAGTTCATAATTTTAAACAAGTTTTCTTTAACATGTGGAGTTGAATACTTCACCTGCAATTTAATTAATTATTAATTCTTATAACGACTCTCCATAAAAATGAACAAGCTTGTGTTCTTCATACATATTAAAATATTTTTGTCAAATAATTGAGTTGAATTATATCTACGTACAATATTGCATGCATTTCTTTAATAGCATTTTGGTGCTTAATAACAGATATGAAATAAATATTCATTAAAAATGTTAATGAACTAGTTTCTTATACAGAATATAAAATTATGATTATTCTCTCATATTAAGATATAATGTCAAGAAACGAAGAGAGAATGCTAAGAAGAAGCCTTATAAGCATATAAAAATCAGTTAATTAACGATAAAAAGCCATTAGTACACTGAGATATTATGTGATTATAAATATAAAATATGGTTAATTCAACAATTATTATCATTATATAATACTGGACTATTATACGCATTCAACTGAACATTAGTACGTTCTGACATGACTCGATTGTAAATATAATATAAATTCTAAGCAGAATTTTTGATATGAAACTGTCAAATCAACAGGATTTTGAGACTACATAATTGAGCTTCATGCATTATATTATACACATACGGTATACCAAACATGGGACATCTTCTCTATATGTATAAAACTCCAAGCTGAATTATCTAAATTAATTGAAACTAAACTAGAAAATTATTTTAATTCAATTATCTTAAAAAAAACGAAATCATCACCATCTTTGAAACTGAATGGTAAATGGAATTTTAATAGTTACAGCTGAAGTGATTCACTTGATGGTCATCGTCGCTCATTCATATTTGCATCACAAGGAGCGTTGCAGATGCGTTGAAACCCTTGAAAACATAGATTCTATACTAAAATGACTTTTTTATTTCTTATTACTTAAAATATAACTTTGTGACGGAAGTGTATTGTTCTGGTCAGAACCAACTACTATCAATGACTACAATCACTTAATTTTTACAGTATTTTTACTTGAATAAAAATGACTTTGGGAATACAACAATTTATTTGAACTTTTTACCTGAATAGACGCTATCAAGCTGTCTATTGGCCGTGATAACTCCGCCGGGTAAAAGATTAGTAAGCATAAGCCCAAACGTGCGAAAGATCGCAATATATTCGTCGACGTTACACGTGTGGAATATTTTTGGAGGTCGTAAATTGGAACTCGGAACCTTAATTTCAAGCAACCGCTTACATCAGTAAACTAATGTATTAGCATTATTAAGTATAAATGAAATATACCAAGCGTTTTGTCAATTAGGTTTTATTACAACTTTCTTACTTTTAGGTTAATATTTGGTTTGCTCAATCACAAATAAATAAATGTAGTGTTAATCGTCCATAAGACCCTTTATAATGATAATGTTGAGTTAGATACATATAAATACATTACAATTTTATTTATTTAATCATAGAATTAATAAAAAAAAAAATATTGTGAGTGTAAATAACAATTAGAAATCATAAGTCTTTTCAAGATTTGTATCATTTTAGGAGTAGTTTGTTAAAATTACTGAAACAAATGAGGAAACAGAATTTTGGTTTGGTTTTGAAAAACACGTTTTTGTATTAAAAACCTTTAAAGGAATATGTCGATGATGGGGAGACTTGGTAATAATCAATTTGCCAGCAGTTTTGCACAGGTTGCTTCACTTTAACTCTAGTTAAAAAAAAATGTTTGTTTACATAAAAAATGCCCTTATTAATAATTTAAATAATATAATTTTAATGTTGAAATTTTATTTGAGAGTTTATAATTTTAAATAGTTTTTGTAATATATTTTAAGATTAGAAGATATAATTTATTTAAAAAAAATCATCGTCATTGTTCAATGTCGATCAAATGTCATAAAATTTCAGAACTCCATAACGTGGACTATTATAATTATCTTTTCTAATTGTCAAACAAAAAGTAACAAAAAAAGCTACATCTTGATAAAAATAATACGTATTTTTTTTAGAAAATGTAATATTGTTTATGCTACTAGTGTGTTAAAAGGTAGTTAAAGTTTACCATATCAAATTTAATTATACTTTTTTGTCTACTAGTCTATTATATATCAGTACCCGCGTTAATTAAATTCGACTAGTTTTGAATCCGAATGAGAAAGATTTTTATGGGTTTTAAAAACAATGATACACATAGGGTAAATAACACACATCCTACGTGTGACCTATATAAATGTCAAAGATGAAATTAAATTTATTACAAAGCTATCTGGGAATAAACTTAAATGAAATATTGTTCAGTCCAGTTATAACATAATTAACGAAGCATAACTTAATGTCGTCAAGGCTATTGTTACAAACTATAATATTTTACACGTGAAATTTGAACTTTTGATGTATGCGAGAAAATGATCTACAATGCATTAAATTGGCAACTATAAATAAAGTTTTCAAGGCAATAGAATTATTAAAATTAATAATATACAAATAAAACTATTGATATTGTATAAATTTTATATAATTTATCTAGTCTTATTGTCTTTTTTTTAAATATTAATTTAATAATTAATTAAATCATAGTAGCTCCTGTTTGAGCATAATGGCCAAAACCAGGAATCAGTCAGAATAATGGGATTGCAATTGAGTAATTTCAGCAAAGCTGATGTATATTTAGTCTATTCTATGTTTATAATTCTGTTTGTCTAGTTGAAATTAATTAGTGAAATAAATTTCAGTGGACCAGTTATGCAATTAGTTAGTTTTACAT
Organism: Melinaea marsaeus rileyi; assembly: GCA_918358865.1. NCBI lineage: Eukaryota > Metazoa > Arthropoda > Insecta > Lepidoptera > Nymphalidae > Melinaea > Melinaea marsaeus. The sequence goes on along the minus strand of OU911095.1, from coordinate 7,562,323 downwards.
AAACTATAACATAAGGTTCATTGTCGCTGAAATTATTTAAAATTGAATTCTTATTATTCCCTGAAAATGCTATAGCAATTATTTAAAATTGAAACTCTTTAACGTGATGAAAACGTAGAAGTATTTTCTTATTTGTAGAATATTTAATTAATGAAATATTCAATACTTTATTTCTCTCAATTCCCTTTGTTCTTCAAACTAAACATGTCTCCAAATATCTCAATAAGTTTATATTTCCCAAGTCGTCCCAAAAGTTGCTTCAGATACAATTATATGAATTTTAATGAGAGTTGTGCGTTAGAATAAATTTACTACACTTCTGACCTTCTATTAAACAATGTTAAAATACAAAACTAATGAAACAATACAGTTATATTAAGACACATAAATTGTGTTAAATATATTCTTGAAACTAAAAGGGAAAATTTGGATGTTTCTTGCCTTAGGTAATACATTTAATCAGTTCCAAACTGTCTAACAGTCTCGGTTAGAAGTTTTGAATATGACAGACAAACAGACAGATGCATTATGTATTAAATTTAAAACTTTGATATCGTTTACCAAAAGTAAATAAAATTAACATTCTAAATTTTATTCATTATTATTCTTAATAATAAAATACTTTGCTTAGTTTATCAAAAGACATTTATATGAAGATTTATACAATAATAATATTTTTTTTTTTAATGTCAACAAATAAAATAACAGACGTCAAACGCTTTACAAAGCATGAGCCTGTCGTAGCTGTCGTCAATATTGATCTGGGATCAATCAAGCATACAAGCGATGTTAGTTCGTCTCAAAAGCACATAAGCTCAGACTAAACCCACCACAGTAACATATCTGACAACGACATTTTTCATCACCTGTCAATTGGTACTCATCAATTATTCTATCTACATCAATTAACCTATTGGTAATACTTTTTAAAATATTCAAACATTCTGTTGCATACAATATCTGTGACTAAGAATTGTGTTCAAACTTACATACATAAAATAAATTAAAAATATTCCATTATATTATAGTTAGCTTATTAACAAGAAGAATAGGAATAATTTCTATTCAGTTATTTCATTATTAAAGTAAAATAATTACAGGAACATAAACATATCTTGATTTTATAAATTGAAACTTATATGTCTAAAATTGTTTTTTCTTTTATTGTCTATTTTTTTCTATCGGGAGAGTGTTGCATTACATTTTTCTTTGCATCATGAGACTATTACATCTTATATAGGCAATCTATATAAAGTTCAATATGTTTATATAATTGACAATATATGGGTTTAAGTTCTTTCTAATAAAATGAAGATAAACTTAAGGTATTTGTTTTTACAGAATATTTTAGCTGACATAATAGTAATAGTATTCAATTAACCAAGACACCTCTCAAACTATTGCACATATTCACTAACTCTAATCACCCGGGACTACGTGACTTTCAAGTTACAATTAACTTAAAGACTTGCAAAATTTACTGAACACATTTGCATCCTGATGGCAAATGTCTATTCAAGTTTAAAATTAACGATTAATGCTTTCAAAATAGTCCTCGATTCCTTTTTCACTCGTTAGTGATTTCCTAATTTAGATTATATAGGTACCTATGATATCAACATCCTTATATACGAAATTAATTTTAAACTCTTCGGCTCATTATTATGTTAGATATAATAAATTCATGTAAATAAAAATAACAACACATTCAGTTTAATTTTTTTTTCATGTGAGAAAATGGATAGACAATCCACATGACTATATAAGTTATGCTATATATTTAATCTGTAGAAATAATTCAGCGTTAGTAAATTTTTATCTTTTATATATTTTTAAAGTTATAAATGAACAAGCTATAGTATAATTTCTAATAATATCCGTAACAACTTTTATCAACGGCTACGGCGGACTTGCATATCTACCGAGGATAAAAGTACGGAGCTGCCTACTAACTTTAAATTGAAAATCATTTTCCTGTAGTTTCACTTCTGTAAATTTTGTTTTTTTTACCACCAGACAGTATTCTCAGTAGGTATTACTTATACAAAAGGACATACCTATTTCTTTATGAATACATTTAATTAATACATTACGTAACATTACGCATTTTTAACATTATTATTATTATTATTATATTACAACCGACCACATAATAATATTATTCTTTCTTAATATTCATTATGATATTCATGATGACATCTAAGAAGTATATATTATCATTAGATTTTATTAATATTAGGTGTATAATAAGTGTAAATTTTATATGTACTGCAAACTACAACACATCCTTTCAATGAAAATGTATTTACCTCTCTATAGGTAAAGAATATTTAGAGAAGTCCACATACCTAAAGTTATAAATTGTACTTAAAACATTTTCTATTTTAACAATCACCGCAAAAACTGGGAGTGTTATTTTAGTTTAATCTTTATAAAATTTTTTACGTCACTGACTCTGTATTCACAGCTCCCAACTGGAAGAACTGATTTGAATAACATTTTTGTTCATTGAAAGCCTTGGTCAAAATTAAGTAAGTTATTGGTAAGTTATTACGCCCTTATTATAACTAGGAACAGGATACGGGACAATATTATACCTGATTTTTTTATAAAAAAACCTCAAATATATATACTCTACCAATAATAAAGAAATGTGTTTTGTGAAATATATATTGTAAAACCTACATTGTTCAATGCTATCAGGTGTGGTTTGTTATTTCATTAGCGGCTTACCAAATCTTATTATTGTTAATGAATGGCAAATATAAACATTATGGCAAATATGAACATAATGGCATTTTAATAACCTATATTACAAATATAGGTTATTAAAAATAAAAATTATATATATTTGTATAATTGAAACCAAGTATAATATTAATACTATAATACATTCACTACAATGATATGTTACTCATATATTGAAGATCAAATAATATTATTTCAGTCAATTTGGCTCTAAGGTGATTGAGGTGAGGTGACATTACATAGCTATAGTTAACAGCTATTGTTATCGCCCATTTTGTATATATATATAGGTAATTGGATTTCAATTACATCATTATGTTTGTACATATTGAAACTTATAGTTCAAATATGAATAGTAATATTAATATGATGTGTTCGTTAATGGTCTAATTTAGTATTAAGTAATAAAATACTTAATAATTCACTAAATAAAAACGCCGTATATTGTATTCGTATATAAAGTTGGTGTTCGAAGTTCTGAGAGTTTTGAAAGCTTTGTATGTGTTTGGTGTAAAGTTATACTAAGTATTGTTGTATTTTATAAAAATATATATAAGTAGCTCTAAATACAAAGCACTTTAGTAACTTTTTCTACTCCTGTTTCTAATGAATTTATTTTGTTTTTCTCTTTATTAAGGCGCTTATGCTGTTAAAAAAAATTACGCAGTTGCTAGAAGATCACAGATATGTTGAGTTAAAGGTATCATTCATAAACTTTTATCACAATCTAAATAAAATTGTAAAAAAATATATTAAAAAGTAAAAAAAAGCAATAATTTATCTTCATTCAAGTAAATATTTACGTGATAAAATGAAAAAATTAAGAAACAATTTCTTATGGGTTACTTTTCTTTCTTATATTTATTTTCAACATTTCACCTTACAAAAAAATACACCATTCTGGATAATTAAGTCCAAGAAAAAAAAAATTACTAAGGGATAAAAGTTTAATGTTTTTTTTATACGTTACCAGCTGAATGAAACTGATTTTCTTCCTATCTCATAGAAGGCGCATATTGTAAAAAATAAACATGATGATCGTTTGTGTAATGTGCTTAAAGAGATCAGTTTTTGTATGAATAGGTGTTTAATAAGGAAACATTTAAAATATACACACTACTTTTTTAAAATAAATATCTCTTATCAATTTTTTTTACAAACTAAGCGGTGCAAACCCTTGAATATTTAAGGTGTCCATTTTTTTTACCTGTGGCCTCAATTCATTTTATTCATAAGGTATGGTTTGTGTCAAAATTATAGTATATTAATAGAAAAAATGCTTTATTATAAGATACATGTGAAAACAAAATAAAAACACATATTGTTGTGAATCGTTACAGAACATATGCATTGGTTTTTCTCATTCTTGTATAAATATAATAGAAGATATCCAATTGTCTATAGAATCCTTTATCTATGTTTTATTGATTGAAAAACCTCAATGTCAAATAAAGGTTTAATAGCATAATAGCAATAGAATAAAAGGCATATTTGGAGTTAAGAGCATTGGAATAAGCATTTTATTTCTGGAGGCACTCAAATATCTTAGAGACATATTTTTACCATAATGTTATATTGATCCATCTAAAATATGGTATCATACTAATACATTAAATAAAAAAAGAAAAGAGAAACTATAAAAGTTACAAAGCAAGTTGCAATGTTAAAAAAATATACTTGAGTTTTATTCATTAAAAATAGTCTTACTACATTTGTAGTACTCGCAAAAATTAATATAAGTATTATGCTTTTAGAATATTATCTATCCATCCTTTAAACTAATTATTTGAACAAATAAATTTTATGCAGATCCTATAGAACTATCATTTAAATAATTAATTTTAAATGTTTATTTACGGCTTAATGTTAATTGTTGCTTAGTGTAAAAAAATTCAGCCTGCCGTGGTCTTCTGAGAATAAAGGATTAAATTAGATGCTAGCCATAAATGAATATACAAATTTAGACCATTACAAAGTCTTATATTTGTTTATATTAAACCTATGGTAGAAAAGCAAAGTATTGAAAAAAATTAAATGTATACAACATTCCTAGTATGTTTCTTGAATATTAAACTGCCGTTTTTAACTGTTCATAATTTCTTTTTGTAACGGTACCGTTCACCTTTTTGCGAAACGTTAAAGTCCCATACGTAATACCTTGAGGTTTAGATAATATTCCATAATGTTTATATTTTGTGGTTTTTAGACCGTCTAAACGGCATATAACACAACAAAACATTTTAACGTTACAAAGGCGGTATTTCTTGTAATTGTATACAATTAAGAGTTATTATCATACATTTGTATTTTATATAAAATATAGGTGATTACCAATTATATCCTACAAACATAACTATTTAGAATCTTATATTCGATTATCAACAAATTAATAACAGGTAAAACATTCATGGCCACTATGCTTAGTCAATCAAATCTTAATATAACAAATCTCAATATAACCATTTCCTAGATATAAAAAATTTTTCGAATAGCCCAAGAACTGCCCAAAACAATTATTACAAAATATACATATTCGCTTTCCAAAAACATTGTGCCAGCTATCTCTTCCGCCAAACTCTGGCCTACACGGCAACGACTTTGGACGACCAGGGGAAGACACCGCCTACCTTCAAGAGGTGTCAGAGCTTATTGGCGGAAATAAATTTATCGGCAAAAAAACATCTGAAAATCTCTACTTTCCTTGGACGTTCACAAGTCGAGTGGGTCAGATGGTATTTTTCCAATTGTGTTAAGAATATATGCCCCTGAGTTGACACCAGTGCTATTTCGGTACTCCTACATTAAAGGCGTAGTCCTGGTCTCATGAAAGCGTGCCCTTATCCATCCGATCCCTAAAAAAGGTGATACCTTGGACCCAGCTAAATATCGCCATCACATCTCTTCTCGACAAAGTTAAGGAGATCAGCATCAATCAACAGCTCCTAATGTACCTCGTGGATTACCGGTTGATCAATGACCGGCAATATGGCTTTAGCCATGGTCGTTAGACTGGTGATCTTTTGTTATATCTTACGCACCGTTGGGTAACCATTTTTGAAAGCAAGATTTGAAGAAGATCTGGCAGTTAGTCTGAATATAGCGTAAGCCTTCGACCGTGTATGGCACAAGGGGCTTCTCTCGAAGCTAACTTCCTACAAGCTTCCCGAGAGTTTATGCAAGTGATCAGTTTTCTTAGGGGGCAGATCATACAGACCATTCTCGACGGTTTTTACTCAAACCCCAAGCCGATGAACACTGGTGTACTCCAAGGTTGCCGTTCGTTCGAGTGTTGGGATCCACTGGCATTGCGTAGCGAGGAGGCCTCTTTTTGCGTCTTCTATCGCATTTACAAGGGAAAGTGTACCGAATAGCTATTTGATGTGATGCCTGCCGTCGAATTTTATCACCGCTTTATTAAATTTTAGAAAGTCATCGCAATACCATCCATATCCATACGCTTGCATGCGTGACGATTCTCTTCCACATACTACTAAAATGTGAAATGAACTTCCTTCGGCGGTATTACCGGATCAATACGAGATGAATGCTTGAAAGAAAGGCGTTTAATCCTGTCTAATGCTTGCAACACTCTTGCGATTCCCCAAATGTTGCAGGAGCTCGTGGGCGCCAGTGAACATCTGTTTTCTTTTCTCTGATATAAAAAAAAAAAAGAAATTTATTATAATTTATTTTTAATCATTGTAAAATATTAAAAGAAAGTAAAGATAAAATTGCGTCGGATTAACATTTTTTTGAAGTGAAACTTCTTTAGGCGCATGAGGGTAAAATTTTTACAGATGAAACGTCACGCCGGTATGCAACGGAAGTGTCGGAAAAGAGAGAGAGAGTGATCGAGACCGATTGAGAGAGAGTAAGACAGGGCGAACGTAGCATGAGCAACTAGCCGTGGAGTGAAAGTAGGGAGCAAGCGAGTGAGAAAGATTGAGAAAAAAAGTGAGACAGAGCGAACGTCGTATTACTATTGGTTGTGTATTCGTTTACTAGTTAATTTTATTTTAATGACAATTAAATTCCTAACCTATCTTCCTTTTTCCCTTCCTCTTAATGTTGGAAATTTAAAGTTTTAGATTTGTATAAATATAAACAAGATTTATAAATTAGTTCGCCAAAGAAGTTTCACTTCTGACATGTGTACTTTGTACGCACGCATGTTTTTTTTTTAATATAAAATTCAATGTATTTTATAAAATTGTGTTTCATTTATTATAAGTTTAAATAGTTCGCTATAATGGAGTAAGAAGATTAGTATCTAAGTAAAGTTAGATTAACAAATTAATCATCATATTTTCCACCTTTTTAAAACAAACCGTAGATCAATTTAAGTTCTGTATCAATATTATTTAATATAACAAATGGATCCCAATTCCCTTCAGAATCGTTATATCGAGGTTGTGCTATTATTATTTGTGTTGTGCTTCTTGAAGTGAACTGGAATTTCAAAATCTTTTTAGCAATTAATATAAAGTATAAATGAAGAAACATCGTATTCCATATGATGTATCATGCAATTGAAACATTAATTTAATAAGACAATTAATAAAACATTTAATTTTAAAGATTAAAATTTAATAAAATAAATTTAGCGCTAAAAAGAACATTTAATTTTTTTTTTATAGACAAACACCTTTTGAATTAAAAAGCAATAAAGAAACTGGAGCTTAAAAGTGCCATAAGCGGTTTCGAGGAAAGAATGATAAGACCGCTTTGTCCGCCTTTGTCCGGATTAACTTATATTGAAATTATTACAATTCAAGTATTGTAATCATTTACATAATCATTTACACATTTGATCTTATCAAGTGGACGTAAACTTGTGAAAAACATTTCTTATTCCTATCCTATCCTCAACTACTACCTTGAATATACAAGGAACACAACCTTTGGCCTCATAGTTATAAAAGTAATGATTATATCTTTTAAATATACTTTAGTCAATGTGGCTTTGGTATTAGGTTAGTTATAGATATATAAAATAAAATATATTTTTCGAAATTTATTTCTTTCTTTTTACTCATCTTTTGATTTTTGAACAATGAGCAATGCGTAAAATAAACCTTTTTATTTTATAATTGTGCATATTTCATCATTTTTAATTGGTTGGCTTTAATTTGTACAATTCAATATTTCATAAATTTGAGTTGATTATTTATTCTTCCAACATCCACTTATTTACATGCATTCAGATGCAATTGCAAACAAGAGTGAGTAGTATGTTGTAATAAATAAAGAGCTATTTGGTACTATTAAAAAAAATGTTTTATTATTGAAATAATTACACAACAAAATTTTATTGTAGAAAAAGAACCTTTTAATTTTCGATACATTTTTTTGTTGTTGTAAGTCCTATAAAAGGTCACAGATTACAATCTTTTTATTGCACATAAAATGCGAGAAAATACTCACTTTCATAGTATGTCCTGTACTGTTAGGGCTACTGAACGAAACCGCATGAAATAAAACTAAGTTCATAAGTGAATAAAATAAATCACTATTATTTTCCAGGAAAAAGAGAAAATATAAATATATGACAAGTAATTTTTTTTAACTTATAACTCTAGATATAATTATAGTTATAATACGAGTATATGATGATAGATAAAAAAGTGCTTCAGTGAAACATATATAAGTGGGATACATACAAATACATATATTTATATTCATTTAAAACAAACTATTAAGCTGCTATTCGTATTCGTTTTATTTATGAAAGAAGAGGGATAACGAGCCTGCGTTTCACTGATGACAAGCGCTCACCGCACCCATGAACTCTTGCAACATCCGCGGAATCGCAAGGGCGTTGCCGGCCTTGGAGGTGGAAAACACTAGTATGAATATATAATGGTTTATTCGATTAGTTTTGTTTTATTAGTTTAAAGCTTCCTGTAGGTCAATAAGGCAGTCCTACATAATATCCCATTACCTTCTTGGCAGAGTGTATCGGTAAAGGATTTGAATATGTTGTTTAAATCTAATAGTACACAGACTTTATTTACTTAGCATTTTACGCGTGCGACATAGTTTTCTAAACTCAAATAGATTTCAAATCAGAAGCGGACGCTTAAAGCAAGGTATCACGTCAAAGCTTTGAGAATGTTACAAAATTCTACAAACGGGACGGAAAATTGTGTTAAAATCCTCAATTTGATCTCTAGCTAAATACTTTTTCGAAATCAAATAGAGATAGGCTTTTATTCAGTTTTTTAGATCAGTACATGAAATCAGTACATCCATTAAATTCTTCATCTAGGTATTTAATTATTTGACCTCAACCTTGTAGAGTCTGTTTTAAAGATTTGATGTTGAAATATTATATACAAAACTATTAAATTTAATTTAACTTTAAGTAATTTGTATACATTTTTATTATAAAAATGAACGTTCTATCAATTATTATATTTTTTTAACTATAATATTCAATTCTCAAGAAAATATTTATACACGTTAAAATATGTAAATATTTTCTTATGATCTAGTTGGAAAAAGAACACACAAGTTATCATAAAGCGAGTGGTCACCGCCGCTCATGATTTCCTTCAATGACAAGAACTTTGTCGGCCTAGAGGAAGAAGAATCGAACTGGAAGCATTGTCGGCGGAAATTTATTCCATATTTTGGTTTCCAAATTCTTAAAAACTACCATAGGGATGAATGCCATGCATCCAAATGGTGAAGATGGTACTGAAACTGGCGATATGTAGTGCGATAAGACAATTAATGTCATGATGTGTTAAATGTGTTAAAATTCGTATAAGTACGCGAAACTTCGACGCAATGCTAGAGGATTAAGTCTTTTAACAAAGCACTGGGTTACCGAGGATTTTAGTGTCTTGGCGTTGCACGTGGGCGAATGGCAAAAAAGGAACTCTATGTGTTCCCGGATTTAGGTCGTCTACATCGCGAGCGTTTGTTTCAACATGAAATACTACCTCTCTCCAGGTTGCCGTGAATCTGGAAATCTTTCAAATATCCCGTACTCCAATAATTGACGAAGTAGTGATGAAAGTGCTTTCTAAAAGCTGTAATACGACAAAAGGATTTTTGTGATAAACGCTGAAACCCGTGTTTTTTTTATTTTTCTTTGGATAATAATAATATTGTATTAATTATTTAATGTTGTAATGTAAGTATTTCATAGTCTTCATTCGTAAAGGTTTTTCAATGACTTTCCATAAATTTTAAATAGATGAACTGTTTTGTAAATTTTAAGCACGTTGATTGAATGTATAACTTCGTCAGAACAGAGTCTTCTCACAACATACACTATTTCATTAATAATGAATTAAGAATGTAAAATATTTCTTGATCATCTTTCCTTTAAAATACAAAATATCACATAGTTTTCGTTTTTAACAGGTCTTTAAATATTGTAGTATAAAAGAGGTTAGTTAGTTAGAGGCCTATGTTCGACTTTCCCTACTTACCGATATTATTTTATTAATATATAAATATAATAAATAAAATATACGAATTTTTTATTTCCTATTTACCAACATATATATTTTAATTTATTCCAAAAACCGTTTTAATGTTTGGGAGTATTTGTGTATTGCCAACACATTCAAATTTGTTTAGAAAAGACTTTATGGGGTAAAACATCAAACAACCTGTTTTTATTACCAGGTTAAAGTTAAGGTTAAATTCATTACCTTGTTACGTTTGTAATGGATTTAGTGATCCATGTACTAAAGATTCCTGATTTTAATGAGTGTATTCGTTTGTATTATTATTATATCTAGGTGCTATTAGCATTGTAAATTGGTTTTTGTTTAAAAAAAAACTATGTTGGTCTATTCAAACTAAGAGATAGATTTTAAATATGAATTCGGTGTTTTATATAGCAAATATGTAAAAAGTAATTGGAAAAAATTTCAACGAACAGTTACAATTAAATTTCTGCACAACATTTAATAATAGTACAATTATCGAGCTCTAACGACGAAAATAGCCAATATTACTTATTTATTTAAAAATATATACATTTTAATAGAAGACGTGCCCTAAAAAGATTCGGAGTCGAAAAAACTAGCCAGTAAAATTAGTGTAGAAATCCCGTTGCTGTGGACTGTAGACACCGTTACACGTTAGGTCATTAGTTCATCAGAACTAAAGTATTTTAGTAAAGTATCTATTTTTATTTAGTATTTGGAAAATTAACAGCAATATAGCAATTATGTATAGTGTTTATGGACAAAATTTCAATTTTACTCGCTAATCTCGAACCCTTCCGTAGTTTTTAAGTATAAGCATAAGAGTCTTAAATCTAATTAATACAATAATAATTCACTTTCACAAACTTATAATAGATGGAGTTAAGTAGTTAAATAAATAAAAAAAAACAAAATCCTGCAAGAGATCTTATCCTTGAAACCTTGCCTGGACTTAGCCTAAGCAGATTTATAGACGATAAAAAAATTTTCTTTTGATAATGTACATTTATATATAATATTATTGTTTAAATTTTAATGCTCATTTTTTAATAAATAAATTAAAATAACCTTAAACTTAATAGATTAAGGTATTAAAAAAAACACCGTATGGAAATAAAATATGAGATTTCAGTTACATTTGAATATTTAACTATTTACAAAATTAATAACTAACCACAATAATTTATGTCATAATGATATAAAATAAAAAAATCATTTGATTGTGAATACAGTCACACTGACATAGTAACCACTACTTTTTTAGGTATATATTCAAATAACTGATATTATATTTATCTTTTATAAACTTAATTAATATAATCCTTAGGCTTTTATTGTTTTAATTAAAGATTCTCTCCAAAATATAATTAATCAATTGTATTGTATTGTCTTGTATTGTGATTTGAGATGTTAATTTATTATTTTTTTATTAAATTTATATTTACTCATTAGTTATATTATCATATTATATTATTTAAATGTGCCAACTGACAACAAACTCACTTTACCCGTTAACCAATTTTGTGAATTTATATCAAAAGCTAAGTGTCGAATGAATATCCTAAATGGTAAAATTATTTATCTGAGAGTTATGTATATTCAGTTGTCACATACATACATGTTATTTACAGTGTTGTCTTTATATCGAATACTCGAATAAAAATTGCTCTTCACTGGTCGCATTGAAAGCTTGCAGTGTTTTGAATGGATGGTTTCATCACTAACATGTGTGCTCTGCACGTTCATGAAAGCTATTCATTACTGCGATTCGAACACAGATATAGAGATTGATAATGTAATAGTTTCATTGTTTTCAAATTTGTTTATTTTATTTTAAATTTTATATTTGTCTTAGTGTTTTATTTTTTTATGTCATCTAAATTTTATAAAATCCAATAACCTATGATATTAAGTGACCCTGACTTAAAATAAAGGCTTTTATTTTATTTGTTTGAGATAGCTTATAAAACACAGATCATTATTAAATAAAAAGTTTGCCTTTTTATTTCAGTAAAAAAATATTAAATATCCTAAAATTTGAAAAAAATATAGAAGTTAATATTATAACTGAACCCCAAATTGTGATCTTAAGGGAGAGTTATAATATAACCACAATTAACATGTAAGTAATGTAATAAGATAGTGATGTTCTCACATTAATAGATTTTTATTTAATTTAATAAAATAAGACACAATGAAACTCATATTTAAGAACATTAAAAGAACGACTTATTAGTATGATAATAAAAATAACGTCCAGTTCATAATATTATTGTGTTTATATAATTAAATAAATATTCATTTTTTATATTTTAAACAAATTTAAGACTAAATATTAATAGCTTAATACTTATCTATATTATTCAAAGATTGATTAGATCGCATACTGCATTCCTTATTGAGGTTTGATATACTCAAACTGAAACTATATGAGGCTTACGTGTTGAAGGGATGACAGTAATTGTACTACGTAATCGTACTGAATAATCGATCGTGTGTTGGAATATTACCATACATTGTGTTTTGCCTGGAATGTTGAGATATAAAATATAGTACAAGCTGCTGAAGGCCAGTGAAGCTTGAAAGTTTAAAACTATAATACTATAACATTATGCGTTTGATCCGTTCATGATAAATATCTATAGCCTGAGGATTAAACTGCAATGAAAACTATGTAAATTAACCTACCCTTAATAATTTAAATTTATTCAAAATCAATATTATGATATCCTTTCTTTATCAAATATCAACTCTATACCGATAGAATTATCAGCATATATTGAATAGATGTCCACTTAGGTGATTGATCAGGACAACTTATACATATAACATGATTCCATTTTACTTGCCACTTTATTTCTAGAAATTTCTCATTTAAATTCCTGGTACCTGTGAAAAAAACTTTTTAACATGAGGTAAATAACAAACAATTATATACAATCATCAAAAAGTCCTTTCACTTTCTTTGCAGCGCTAATAATTTAGAAAGAACTACACTACACAACTACATTGTGTCCAAAATCCATTTACTAACAAATATACCTGGAAATAAGGAAACATTGTGTAGTTGGGAGAAAACACAATGGAAAGTAAGATTAATATTAACGTCTATATGGAATACTAAGTTATAAGTAGGAGGATTTTGAGTAAAAGTCCTATATTTACAATATAAAAATATATATATATATAAAAAAAGTTAAAAGACACGCTTTATCATGTATTCAACTTTATAAAATAATTACAAAACTAAGGATTATGTTGAAATGACAATAAAAACACCTAAAACAACCAGTTCATTGGAATCTTGCAGTTAATATGAAGTTACATAAATGAAAATGTTATTCAAGGTTATGAACTCTTAATTTTTTTAATAAATATAGTGTGAAATGATAACAGGTTTGAGTTCTGTTTATATTGATAAATTTTTCTATTCATGTTTATTAAAAAATTTAAATGTGACTATAGAAATTAAAATTATGGATCTGTAATAAAACTTATTCAAACTTGTAATAGGTTTATAAATATATAAAAAATATTCCAATTCATTAAAGTTGAGGACAATCGACTTATTGTACTTTTAGCAACGCTAACAAGATACAACTTTTTTTTTTTTATTATTTTAAGTATTACGGTTTTCGTCATTTGCATGAGCTTTATAACAGAAATATTACTTATAGCGTTAACATATATTATAAATTACAGTTAAATACAAAGATCTGTAAATAGTTTTCTAAGAATAATATTCCAATATCGGCAATGTTCTTGTAAATCCTTGGATGTTGCAAGAGTTCGTAGGCAGCGGTGATCAAATAACATCAGTGACCCCGCAAGTTCTTGTCCCTCCTTTAACATAAAAAAGGAATGTAAAGTAATGTACGTATAATTCTCGTATTTACATTTTGATATTTTAATTCATTCCGCTTCAAGTTATTCTGTAGAATACTCCACCTACATTTAATTACCTTTCCAGTGTATGAGCGTAACAGACTCGAGAAATTTATATAGTGTGCTGTTTTGAAATAATTTAAATGATAAAAAATAATATCTACAGGAGATATCAAAACCAAAATATTAAACCAAAATATTTTACTCTTACTCTCAAAAAAGTTTTGTCCTTGCCTTAAAATTGTATATTTTGTATAAGTATGAGTATATAGTATAATACAGATATGAAAGAAATATTATATTATAAATAAAAGAATATAAATACAATTATTCTTATAAATCTTCAATAATGAGAGCGAAACAACCTCGCATCAAATAAAACTGTAGACGAACAACAAAGCGATCGAGTCAAACGAATAGCCGGCGTGCGTCTGTCAGACCCGCCAATACACATGACCCGCCAATTTGTCACAATTCATTGCACCTTATCTTGACCACTGATATGTACAAAATAACTTCCATGATACGACTACAAAAGTGGTGCTAGATGTTTTTTACGACTTTAGTTAGTTAGTCTTTTATATACACTGAAGTAAAGTATGAAGGGTCAATACTTTTACTGGATACAGTACAGAAAATGAAAATGACAGGAAAGTAAACGTTTTTAAAGGAATTTATGAAAAATAGTAAGTTTTTGTGCTGTTCCCCAAAAACATTATAATACTCCGACCACCGTCAGAGCTAGGTTAGAGGTTAGAATTACCAAAAGCGGAACGGAATGATAACAAAATAATGAGGACATGGCAATGAGTTTTTTATGCTAAGATAAAAGAAAACAAACTTACAAACTGCATAAAACTAGGACTAGGATGCGTTTAAGTAGTAGTATATATAAAACCAGTACCTTTGACCAATACCTACTCGCTACTTAGTATTAAAGTATCTGTATAGAAAATACTTGGTATGGGACGGAGTTTATCGTGTAAGTAATTGTATTTACTAGTATCGTTTCATCCCTAATCACGAAATGTTGACGCTTAATCTTCTAAGATAAATCTGACTTTAAAAAAAAGTCACGAAAATAAAAAGAAAAGTGAATCACGGCGTTAAAATTCTTGATTCGATGTTAAAGTTCTTAGAAACTCTAGAATAAATGTCAGGAGACTTTTTCGGATAGTCGATAAGCTAGACAAAATATTTATTATAATGACATTATTGATTACATTATATCTAAAAGATATCGAATCTAATTCGTTTACATATGCGACCGGTTCGGAATAAAACGTCTTAGTGGGTCTATGCTTCACTTCCTTAACAGTCACGACATTTCACTGCTTAAAATCGATAGATAATTGCAACCTTGTTTCTTGCAACGCCATGGGCCCGGCACCCGCACGTTGAATCCATGGAATGCAATAAAGCTTTATCACATCTCTTATAGAGATGTAATAGAAACAGTACATATTGTTTATTTAATTTCGAATTAATTTCTTTAACACATTAATAACTCCACATTTTATTATCTGTAATTAAACAGATGATGCAAATGATAGTACAATAACAGATACACAGTTATATTTACATATTTTAATGTGTAACTAGAACATTTTTTTTAAGATTTATATGTATGTATTATAAAATTTACGTTTAAAGGAAATAAATTAGCAAGTAAATAAATAATAAGCACTGTTTCAATTATATTTTTTTATTGTATTCATAATATTATATTTATGTTACGGCAAAAATTAAATCATCAAATGATATCTAAATTTATAAGGAACGGACCCTCCATAATCCTTATTGATGTTATTTTCATGACGTGAAAATATAAATAACTATTTGAAAATATTTGTTTTGTTTTCTACTCATGCTAATTTTAAAAATATTTCAGAATAACTTAAACATAACTATGTATTAAGACGTGGTATTTCAAAAATTAATAAATGATAATTACAGTATAAAATAATTCTGAATACAACATGTTATTCTGATTCTGTCAGTACCTATGGTAAGATCGATCCAAATTCACACAATTAAAAAACCTCAACAGCGACACGCTTTTATAAGACCAAGCTCATGATTTAATTGTTGAGAGGACTCGCATTAAAAAATAATAATGGAATCAAAGTTGAGATTTGCAGCAAACTCCATAATGAGTGTTATTAATTTAAAATTATCATATATAATTCACCGAATTCATCCTGACTCTTAATAAATCTTTTGAAAAGAAAAAAAAAGGTTGTAAATATCTGTGACTATATCGACTGCTGAATTATTACTAAATACTTAGCGAAATATGTGACTTAAAGTTTCAAAATCAATATTCACGTGTAGTCATATTTATTTGTAATGCAGGTTTAGTTCCATTATACATATTTTAAAGTCGTTATAAAAAAATAAAATTATAAGCGAAAAAAACTAAATTTTAACAAATTATCTCAAATTAACCAGAATGGCTGGCAGAAAGCCTTTTCTTGTTTTAGAAGTACCCTTTTAGGCTCTATCTCCAATAGAAGCAACGTCAATGTAAATTTGATAAAGTTAAAGAAACTTATGAAAATTTAAAAACTGAAAATGAATCGCAAATACCACCCGCATATTAACAAATTTTAACAACAATATAATCGTCTTATTAATAGTAATAGCTTATTTTACAACTTAAACAATTTTTTGACCTTGCTATTAACATAAACTTAATTGTGATATAATTTTATTTAACAAAATTGAATTATAAGTTTATTTTTCATATTTTAATATGGTACATAACATCTTTTTGTATTTATTGTCCGTAAAAAAGGTATTTACTTTTGGTAAGCTCTGTTATAAATAATCTTGAAGTAAAACGATCCCTTACGCCATTAACAGGTCGAAGTTCATTAGAATTTTTAATTACGAAGTTAAATGAGAAATGTTCATTTACTTATAAATATTGATATAGCAAACCTGTATAGTATTCAGTTACATAAAACCTATTAAGTAAGTTCTTCTTTAGAATATTATATTTTATATTAAATGTAATTTATAGCAGACAGAATAAAATAAATAAATTTTTATTACAACTTCTTTAAAAAACACCAAATAATGTACTAAAAATATAGCATATATTTTTATAGAAATTAATAAATAATGTAATAAATGAAATATGAAATACCATTTATACCTTACTTGAATTTCAATTATTTCACTAAATACTGCTAATACTAATTGCAAGTTATAAACCTTCTATTAGAAAAGCAGTGAAATCCAAATGAGATCTACCAATTACGAATATAATCAATTACCGACGCTGTCTTCCTTTTTTAGGTTATAACTAAACAAACCAGTAAAAATTAACATTTTCTTTAATGATGTTGTTTGGTTTAAAATCTCTTTTTATTCGTGTTTCATTTGTAACAGTGTTTTTGTAAACTATGAACTATCGGTATGCCCGTCACCGTCAGTCAGACAGAGAGTAATTGGAAACACCGAAACGTAATCTGGACATGACATACTGTGTGTGTGCTGCGATCACTTTTAATTGATGCTGACCTGTGATGAAGTAGGTTCCCATTACTTATATTCCTGCCATTTAACTATATAACGTGAAATTAAAACAGTGTTGTATTATTATTTAATATTGTACTATACTGTCTATTTTACTTTATGAATTTGTGAAAATATAAAGTACATATACATAGTAAACATGCTGATGCTTCTGTCCTAAATGTAGATTGGACTCTGTTAAATAGATAGTACATTTAGAAAATAGATACAAACATGATTTCAGAATGTTGGTTTTCATAGGATCATGGGATTATTTTAGGACTCTTGATAGATTTCTAAAATTATTTTAATATCCGAAAAAGAATGAAAATATATAATGCTGATAATTAAGATTTAAATTCTGTATAGAAACAGGGATAAAAAGATAAGCGGAACTAGCAGAGCTTAAGCTTGATGCTGAAATCGTTCGCACGACGCTTTACAAAAGCTTTCAATAACGTGCCTGATTATCGGTTGTAAATTACATGAATAAATGTAAGAAATAAAACAAAAAAATTTAATAATATAGTTTAAAAATAATATGATTCATATTTTCATTCAGACTGTCGAAATTTGAGCAAAGGAACTAAAAATTTAAAATTAAATAGAAAGAAATACGGTACACCGTAATTGTATTTAATTCTAGACAAAGTTTTTTTTTGTAAAAGTAGCTTTTTTGCTTAAATTGGTAAATTCTATATGTGATATACACAAAACTATGGATTAGCCGGTATTAACAAACAGACAGTGATTTTTTTATGTAACTATCGTATATACATATATTTGTAAGCATTTATTGAAAAGCTGTTAGTTTGGAATTACAAACTGACTTAAATTTTAATTATTTGTATAGATTAGAGAACTATTAAATTAATCATCTAGTTGACACTTTAGGAAAGCTTAAAATCTAGCGGAGATAATGGTGCTCCAAATATTTTTTAAATCACATTTTCGTAACTATAGTCTTGTTACTGAAATATTTAAGTATTTTGTAATTTTAATAAATGTAGTAGTATTTGTGCTAGTGTCTTGTAATTACATTTGCTATGTTAAATCGATTATGACCGGATCTGCATACACAAACTAATTAATCTTTACAGAGCTTTTGAAGTCACAAGCAAAAGGGAATACATATAATACGAGTTTGTTTAATTATACAATCTCAACTTTAAAAAATATATAAATATAATACATATTATTAAAAATGGTTAAAAAGAGGATCCATTCGCGTAAAGCGCTAACTAATTTATCATGCAGGAAGAACTTTACGACCTTTGGATGTTTGTTTTAATTTTGTACGAAGGCATTTCTGAGATCTTATTTTATGACAAAATCTGATATATGATATTATAATTCTGCTTTTGACTTTTTATTAAACTGTATTGTAGGGTTGTGTTTTAGAGCATATTGTTTGTATAGTTTTGAATCGCAACTTAATTACCACAAAAATGACAATTTGTTTCTTCCAATTCAACGAAACTTAAGGTACTTGAAAATATTCTTAGATCATTCAATTATCTGTGGTCAGTAGTTGAGTGCTCATCATACAAATACATAAAGTAATTGAGAATAATAATTGTTGAGAATAATTAAATGTAGCATTAATATAATTCGATATTAATCTTATTAATTTGGTTGGTTTCTTGTTAAAAAAGCTATTTAAGACTAAAATACAAATATTACATAGGCCACTTAAAAAGTTTTGTGACAAAAAAATAAAGGTCTATTAAATCTTTTCAAAGGACTTTCTATTAGCTTCTTCTGAAAATTTCATGCGTCTGAACCAATTTTCAAATAACATTTTGCAGTTAGCAAGAACTTCTTTGAAAGTCTTTCCGAACGCTGAGAGCACATCTCTTGAAGAGAATAGAAGTAGATCTTGAGCTGGTTATACAATAAGACATCTCATGGTGCTAAATGAAGGCTGTGAAGCGGATTACCCAATAGTTTCAATAGTTATTATTGTAGTGTCTTATTTTCTCTCAACTGGCAAGCATTTAATCATAAATTGTAAATTTAAATTTTTAACACAGACTTTAAAAGAAGAAGTTAACAGAAGTATTATATTATATAAGATTATTCAATTTCTATTAATTACAATGATAGTTTTATATCAACTGTTATATTCGCATATTCCGATTGAGGAATCTAAAGATTACCTCTATTGAAATTGAAATATTATTTAAATAATGTATGTTTGTAAGTTACGTGAAAGATATGGAATAGAAAGAAATGTTTCTCCGCTCAGTAAGAGAGTGTGTAATATGGTTATTTGAATGCGAATCGTAAATTTAGAGGATATGACAATAGCATCTGCATAGGAATATTTTTCTAGTTATAAACGAACTTGCTATTTATTTTTTATATAAATTTAGTAAAAATATGTCATTAATCTTAGTTTTACGATAATTGAAATATTATTTATTATTGTTATTATATTAGTATTATATATTTTTATTAGATGCATATTTTAAATGCATCTAAAAATATAAAATCGTGACCATCGTGAAATTACAGGAGGTGCACAGGATTTCTAAAATCTATGGAACTGTTTAAATCAAAATAAATATATATATAAATGCCCTTTCATTTCAAGTCCAATTCAACCAGCTTAAAGTTTTTATGCGCTACCAAAAACACAAATAATTTTAATTCTGGTAAATTAAGGTGTACTATTACTTGTTCAATTAAAACAATTGTAACTTAAACCAAGTTTTTTATGCATATAAAATACATTTTATTGTGAATAACGAATTGGATACAATATTTGATTTAAATTTATATTTTTTTTCACAAGATAGAGTTATCAGATTTTCAGAACCGAAGGAGTATCTAGCAGAAACTGATTTTAAATGGCACGGACACAAGATTATAACTATAACATAAAAATGCGTTTGTGTTTCAAAACGGACTGGACAGTCATTCTTTAATGCCACCGCCGTTGCACAACATATCGTCCACCGATCCGCAACGATCGGGTGGTCATGATATCGTAAGTCTTGCTTATTTGCGATAACTCATTGTTACAATACAACATATATTTCTTTGTCGGAATATTGATTAATACATTTAAAATATATTTTTTGTTTAAATTATTTTAAAAAAACTTTATTTACTTTATAATTGCGTAAGTCACTCAAAAATAAAGTAATGCATCACTAAATTAAAAAAAAAATACAAATGTTGTCTGATTTTAGATAAATGAGACGTTGGAAGTAATCTTCACAACTACCTTAACTAGTATAATAATTTTAAATATTTTCACACATATTTAGACAGATGTACTTAAAGGAGATTTGTAACCACATTAATTTTGTAAAGTAGTTCTATAAAATCAAGGTCCTGAAAGAAAGTTATTGCGTTAATGTTTGGAGTTTTACCGTGGCGTCGCCCAGAATTTGTAACGTGGAACTCTAAAAGATTTTATTAACAGGGCACTATTTACAAAATCGGTGAAAACTATACCAGACGGTGATGTTTAAAATAGAGTGCTCAGAAATTTTGAAAACTGACACTATTTGAATAACCCACTCAATATCTTTTCAGTATGTTTCATTAACAATAATAGTGTAACATTTTATGTACCTTTAATTCTGGGGAATTTCCGCAACAGAAAGAATTACTCATTATATCATAATCTTCTGTAAATAAAATGCTTTTTATCAAACATAACTAGTCCAGAAGGGCCGGTAATTCAGTCCAGTAATTTAAAAGTTGTGTTGACAGACAGACTGACAGGGAAGAATTATAAACATTTTATTCGTATTAGATAAAGTTGATGGCGCAAAATTTCTAGTTATAGCTCAACTTATAATTGAAACTAAAACTAGACCAGCATAAACAGTATTTTATTCAGGTCACGTTCACTTCTGTTCACATTTCATCTCGACAAAGCATAGTATTCTGTTACGAGATAAGTGAAATAGTTTATCAAAACGAGCGAACTGCAATGTGCGTTTTAATTTGTTTGCTACATAATTTACTTTTTATTTTAATATGATTTATTGCTTTTAATATTCGTAAAACCTTTTTTAATCTTATAAATTTTATAGGTTTTATAATAACTGTGGTTTTGAATATTTGTACAGTAAACCATTAATTGTATTAGATTCTTTGAACAAAAGGGGTCAATAGATATGCTAAGAACGTATTTTCTCCGAATGTAGTCTCTTGTAAGAATGAAAATTTTCTAATAGGTTGGAAATATTGAAGATGAAGTATCTCCGAGTGTAATTTGATAAGTGTACCTTTGTTAAACTGGTGTCAACTAGATTCATATATGAAAATATGTCTATACTGCATGGGTAAGTCACTGACTGAATATTTTAGTAGTTTAGTAGATGCGGGGTTTTTCCTGGCGAGTTACCCTCTAAATATCAGTTCAGAGCTGAGTTGGACCAAGCAACAGACGGATAATCTTCCATGCTGGATTCAGTTAACCACCGTGGTCGGTAAAGGCTTGTCGGATTCGTGGTTGGGCCCCCTCGTTAAGTGGCAGTCTTTCGGGTCAGCCGTGCATTGTGCAATGATTGCCGAACTCACCAGCTGCTGGATCTAGATTTATTGCTTGTTCATTTTGTGGTTCTGTCTAAAAAGCTTGGGTAGGGACAAGGATACCACCCCAACTCTCCTCTCCTAACAAGCGTGCTCATAAAACAGGATACTTTTTCTTGAGTGATGCCGTTTTTATGATGTATCAGTTGGGTGCCATAATTATATGCGCAAGCAATCCCGTGGTGTCCTTCTATGACTGCAACAGTAACCGTCTGATGTAGTGGGTGAGAGTACCCATATAACCGTTCATTCCTAATTATCGGATATAGGATTATAGTGGGCCTGTATTATAGTGGGCCATTGGACGCCTAAAACTTTAGTTGTTTATCACTAAAGAATTTCTATTTTTTATTTCAATGATAATACTATGTTTATCTACACCCAGTAATTTAGAAAACAAGTTAACAACAACAACAAATATTTAAAAGCCAAGTTGATGGTAATTAATGTTGAGGAAACACTTCAATTATGGCTTTCTTGGAAATATTACATTTATGAATATACAAATTCAATAGCAACGTAAGAAACAAGAAACTTTGTACAATCATTTATTAATTAGCTGAGCTTAAAGTAATATTTTGGACTTCTTGCTTATTATTTTTACCATTAAAGCTATAGACGCATTTTCCTGAATACAAGAATTAAGATGGTTATTATTATATTAATAACATTATTTGATATCCGTAACATTGCCTTGGACCCTTTGTTTTAATTAAGTTATTTTAATAACTAGGGTATATATATATTATATTCAGGAGAACTACCAAGTAGAATCAGGTATTTCAACGTTAAGCGAATACATTCAAATCCTCGAAGTAGGTTAGAATGTGTTGGCATTACAGAAGTGTATCAGGAACATTAAAGGGTTGGTAATGAGTTGCGGAGATTTGTGAATAGAAGTAACGACGATAAATAAATATCAATGAAACTTATAAGACATTAATTTAAGAGGAATATCTTTATTAAAATATATATTTATTTTTAAATATTTCACAACATAACACCGTTTCTCATTTTTTTTCTGTTTTATTTAATAGTTTTATTTTTATAATATAGCTAAATAAAAAAAATGGTGATGTAGTTTACATATGCTTGCGCAGTTATATAGACAAAGAAATAAACACCACAATATTTCTATTGCTTAAAACACCTCAAATTAATAAAATCTTTAAAATATATGAATACTTAAAAATATGTTCATTACGTATCTGTAGCTTATTATTTTATATCAGTTTCGTTTGGCTGATGTTATTGTTAATAACTACTATAGCCCTTCCAAAACTTTGTTTAGAAAAATACATTTTCTATTTACCTCCAATAATATTAGCAAACATATTGACTTTAATAATTTTATAAAGGTACTATTTATATAAATTTCAGGTTTTGAATATCAGCAAATTAATAAACAATTTAAATCAGATTTTAAGATAAAACGACTTAACTATCTAAGTAGGCGGTTGAAGGAACTGTACATATATGTAATGTACGAGTAGTTATTAAATGTTGTAGGAACTAAATGTTAGTGAAACATGTTTGTTGTTCTATTTGATTATACCCCATTATACGAGAATTGATTATTATAACGTTAATTAAATTTATAACATACACTTGCATTAATTTAATAATGCGGTAAATTAATATACAATTTAATATTTTCCTTCAACAAAATGTAGCTTGACTAGTACTCGATTTGTAACAACAAAAACAACTAAAATTTTTTACAGAACAGTAATCCCCTTCAGGTATATTAGTTTTGCCTAAAGTAATGCTGAACGACTACCTCTAAAGATATATAATAATTTATACATAAACAGGTTTATTGACAATATCAGCAGTATTCACATTGGTATAATTGCTATTTTGTCAATAAGTTGGTTAGATAATAGGTTATACAATAGGTGAAGTTTTGTATCAACAATAATTAAAACCCATGTGATAAGATAATACTTAATCTCTTCTAATCTAAAATTCTGATCCATGGCCTCAGAAAACTATTGAAGTTTTTTGTGTTAAGGAGAGCAATGTCTAAGTAGTTACAAGGCGGAAAGTATACGACAAATGCGGAATAACTAAAGAATGACCCCCCCCCCTCCCTTCTTTTATGCTAATGTGAAAAATTTTAATATCTTAGAGATTTTGTCACTGATAATTTAAATGATGTCTGTGATACTGAGTAGATAGCGTATGGCGCTGGAGATAAAAAAAGACGAATTGTAGCACAGTTTACACTTTTATGATGAGGCTACCTCGTTACTTTAATGCATCTTCCTTGTTTGTATGTTCCATATTTGATAAGAAAAGCTTAACTTTTACACCTAATTTAAAACACTAACAGTAGTATGCTAAGAATAATACAAACAGCTTTTAATGTCATATACCATTGCACTGGAAATGAGTTGTACAATTTAGTAATGAAACAAAAATGATTAATTTTTAATGAAATACAAACATTTTTAATTATTTATGTTAAATAATATTTTTATATTTCTATTGCATCAGACGATGTGCCTGTTTGAAGAGTTCAGCTTATAAAGTTAGTTTCAAAAAATATTTAGATATTATTAATGAGAGCACTTAGGTAACGAGTCAGGTGGTTTCTACGTTAAGTCTTGCGTACTTTGATTTCTGGGTTAACAAATTACATGTAGAGTGTATTGGTTATTTGAATTGTAAAAGAATTTATTGAATATAAATTTCAAATGCAAGGCAATATCGATCATGCGTGTAAAGTTGACCTGGTTTTAAATAACAATTAACCCGCAGCACTCCCCCGAGGTAACTGAGTATAAATTGTTGGTGCGAATATTTGCAGTTTGTAACTTTGTCTCTGGAGATATAAATAATTCATCACAGATATCATACCATGTTTCAATGAATTTAGATCTGGACGTATCGCTTCAGCGAACAGGTTTGTGGTTTGTTATTATTATCTTAATATAATATATTGAGTTTATTATGTAAATATTATTAGCAACAATTTAGGCATCCCAAGTATAATAACGGTATTATTGAATGAGTTATTACGTATATTAAATTGTTTTAATATAAAAAATTGTTTAATTATATTAAATTTTTATGCAGATGAAGTGGTAAATTGCCATAGATTCTTGAGTAAAAAGATAAAATTGTTAAAAACTGTTTATCTTTTTACACGAATGAATAGGGACTTGAACCGAATACCTATGGTATTTAGTTATATAGTTACGACTGCCAAGGTATAAATAAAGATGAAAATACTTTAATTACCTATATTTCATATAAGTTAATATAATATAATATATATGCACATTATAATGTGTATATGAATTTGGGTGTTAATGTCACCAATATTTACTAAATTATAAAAAAAAATACTGTGCTAGTTTTGGTCCAACAGAAATAAAAAAAACAGACAGAATATGATTAATAATCCTTTTAAGGTAAAAATATAAGAATTATTTTTTCAAACGTAAAAAAATATTTCTCTTCTAATAAAAACTTTAACAAACAGTCACATTACAGTACAAAAGTACTGGTGTCATAAAACTAACTGAATTTATTCACAGAAGTGAATATATTTTCCCCTGAGATGATATTTCTGAGTTTACGATCCTTATTCATATTTACTTGATATTCACTCTTTATTAAAACACGATTCTTCACTTTCATTTATGTTTTTTACCTTTTCTATTTAAATAAAATAATAACATGTTCAGTATTTGAAATTAAATGGATTAATTTTTTTCATTTGTATACCATTATGTCACTGTGATAAGTATTGTCACATTCATAAGGGTATATATCTGAATTAATATCAAACCAAAATATCTAGATATTATTGAAATCTGTAATCTTATTCTATCGCTACGCGAGAACCCCAAGGGAGAAAAGAGCGCGTCATTGATTACACTTGTGATCGGTATCAGAATTCCATCTGCTCTTCGCTACTCTTCTAATTATTGAAGATTAATTAACTGTACCCATTTTGCGCGTTATGCTATTACTAATATTTATATTGTATTATTCCTAATTCATTAATAATAGAATATGTACAAACGTTATGATTAGTTATGAAACATATGAATATTTGATAAAGTTTATTACTACTATGCATAATACATCGCCGATCCGTCCGTCCCTCTATGTTGATGTTGATGTTACCTTAAAACGACCTGTCTTTGGTTTTTCCTTATTAAGAAAAAGAAAGTATTAAAAAGTTTACATTTGGAATTATATACATTTTATATTAATATTTTAAGTAACTAAGTATCCTAATCTGTTGATAGAAATAAGTAGATAAATAAAAATATTTTCTTAATATATTACAACGTGATGTTACACTGGCGCCATTTCTGTTACTTTGCTACAAATTTAGAAAGACTTAATTATTCCTTCTCTAAAAGTAACATAAAATATATTTCAGGAGATTATAAAGCCTAAAAGGGTTTCCTTAAAACGAGAGAAGGTTTTTTTGCTAGTAATTTCGGTTAATTTAAGATAATTTATATAACATTTCTGTTACTTTCGTTGCTAATTATATTTATAATTATAATGATACTATTATAATGATATGTAATACTTAATTCTTTAGGAGGCAAAAAAGAAAGTTGGTTTTCACTACCAGAAGTAGAGGGGCTTTGATGAAAAGTTATTTAATTAGTTTAGTCTTTAGAATTTAAGTCCAGTTACTGTTTATCTCTTTTTATAAAAATAATAATTAATCGGCTATTGTTAAAATGTAGTGACAAATTAATTTAGAGAATTCTATTCTTTGAATTTGTATTTAGTTTTATGTGATATTGTAATATATTTAATAATACTGGTGCGCTAGGGATAGACTATTTTGAAAACAAATTAATACCTAATAAAAAAACGTCAAAAAAGTCCTTCAAATCAACCCCGTAGCTTAAAACAACTACTGTTAAGTGAAAAAACTCACATACTACAAAATTACACACACATTATATATATATTTGTACATGATTTTTATATATATATACAAATCTCACCATTTTTTTTACTAAGGTAATTTGTTCTGTACTTACACAATTCCTTATCTGTCAAGTAAATTTTTTGACAAATTCCTTAGTCTTATCTGATTGTCCTTTCTTTCGTTAAAAAACTGTTTAAGTACCTATGTCCTTATTCTGTAAATTAATATGTTAATATGCTATATTATAGTATTCATTAACATCACTAATGGTCAAATTACATTCGGTATGCTGAGCACCGCCAAACTTACGCCAAGTTTAATTTACTTGTTGCTTTATTTAGTGAGAGGATTCGTTTTCAATTGAAACAAAGCTCGTTTAGTGTGTACCCTTTTTGTTATACATGAAACGATACGATAACTCTAAATAGTAGCAGTATAAGAAAAAATATTAGTAAAATTTTAATGTATCTTAGTTAAAATATTTTACACAATAACATAAATGTAGGTTTATAACTGGTATTTAGCTATTAGTATTTAAATATATGACTAATCTCTACGACGTATATCACGTAATTTTATACCACATTACCTAAACATGTTGAACAATACAAATAAAACTTTCAAAGATGAATCATAAATATAAGTTGGCAAAAAGTGAATTATTAACAGATTATTATGGCTTCTATAAATCGCATAATTTTTTGGCACGATATCCAGTATACTGCAGTCAGAGCTCGAGGTGCCTGTGGCAGTAAAACTCCCGAAGAGCATGAATCGGATTATATTATCAGCTTGATGTTTCAAATTTAATAAAATTAATGACTAGTAGTTCTTAAAATGTTATCACTGACAAAATATCATAATGAGCAATAATGTATGTATGTAGTGGGGCTTAAAAGATCCGAGATCCGCCTATTGAGCCGCTGGTAGTTGGACGCATGCTGCTGCAAAACCTCCAGGAAACCTCTGTCGTCTCATACGATACACCCGAAAAAAATGATAAAATTAAATATATTAAATTCACCTACTATATAACGTTTATCAATACTTTGTAATTTTTTTTTATATTATTATATGTCACCTAAATAAGTACTCAAATTCATAAACTTTCAATTTCAGTCATGCTATGGCTATTTGAGTTGATTATAGAAATGTTAATTCTAAATAAGCATGGTGAATCTATACATTTTATAAGATAATCTAGAAACATACTCAAATACGTTAATCAGAAATTAACTGTATTCCGAGGTTGTAATAGAAGAATGAAACACAATATAGTTTCTAGTTTTAGTCACTTGAAGAGTCACATATCTTGTAGGAAATCACTACCATACAAGAAAGTTATCCTGGTGCTGGTGATTCAGCGTGTTCTGGTTCATAGCTGCTTTTTTTTTCCTTTCTAACAACCACAAATAAATCTTTTTCCTTACATTCAAGCTGTTCTTTACGTGAAGCAGTAACTCCGACGGAGGGTCAACATCACAAACCTAGCTTGTAGATTGATGGCATATTGAGATTAAAAACCACTTGTGTCGGATAGGTCCTTCTTCTACAGAATAGCTTCAATATCATATTTCCAAGACCTAGCATTGAGCTGTGAGGTTTGATTTCTTTTCGTGATATATTTGAGATCTTAAACTGAGTTTGATTACACCTTGACCACTTTTTTTAATGCACCAAATTTAACAAAATATAGTGATATATTTATATAATAACCATATGTACGACACACAGAAGGCACACAAAATTTATGATTATTATAAAATAATAAATAATAAATTGATATAAAACTTTTTTTTTTCTTAAAACAATTTTGACAATATAAGCTTAGGATAGATAATAGGATGTTTTTAAGGCGAGAAATTACAGTACTTCACATACATTATTAAAGAATCCCTTGAAAATTACACATGTATGAGTCTCGGGAAAAAGTTAAGTAAAAAATGAATATATTTATATCTTTTTCTGTCTCTTTCAATAATCTTCTCAGTCGCTGGTATCAATAACTACTCTCTCTCTGAAGGTAAGTTATGGTAAGGTAAGTTATCATTCAGTCCTACAATAACAGATACATATAGCTACCCAAAGTATTTAATCTAAGGGAAGAATAATCGTAGTCGTAATAATCGTCCTCGCCGCACGTCTCTTGAAATGACTGAGTTGATCAGAGATCCATAAAACTCACCAAATATGTGTTGGTAAGACCAAAAAATTATTCGAGTTTTTGATAGAATATTTTTTTTTACAAAAAGACAAAAGTAATTCATAATACAAAATTGTTTATTTTATATATATAGCCGCCTTTAATACGGTTCAGTTGCTACCATCATGTGAATGTTGTTTGAAGGAAACAAATGTCTTAAAGTATTTATGTACCTGATTAAGTCACTTCTGTCCTATATTTATTACAATAAGACTTGCTGCGTATTTTTATATATTATTTATGTTTGTCTTTTTATACAGGCAAAATAATGATTCTTACAAGAAAATATTTAAAAACCGAGTTTTCTTGTTTTTCAAATAATTAAATTATTTCTCATTATTTAATTTATAATTAATATTTAATAAATTGTATAACTAATTATCAACTAATATTATTCCGTAAAATTAATGAGGATCTTAACCAGATAGAAGCCTTCGAGGTGTTTACGAGGAACACAAGACGCATACCATATAGGTTCGGTCATGCATTGCCTCACGTATTGTATAAAGTCTGAAGAAATTTCGTTTCAACAAGGGTTTAGTGATTGATGTATTTTCTTTTCCTTTATTTGATTGTGCATTTTTAAACATAATATTGTATTTCGTTTTTGTTTTTGAAGTTTAGATGCTAATTATGTCGGTCACAACCGGAGGATCCAAAAGAATACCAATTTTCTGACTTAAAATTTAATAATAATATTTAAATAACAAACTACGCTTTCCATGCCCAAAGTTGGGGATAAGTATGAATATAATACTATAAAATTATAATTAAAAGAACACAAAAAAATAAACGTAACAAACAAAGATTTCGGATATTACATTCTGGGATTTTAATATGATACAATGCATCTACGTCTAATCAGCGTTTCCACGGTTCGTGAGAATATAATAAAAGCGAATTTAACAATTTTATAATGAAGAAGAATATAAGAAATATTTAATTAATAATCACAATTATATAGGAATTTAACATGCTCTTTAAAACTTTTATTTAAAGAAAAAATATCTGAATATTCAATATAAAAATAAATCTCCTGCTGTTTCATCACCCATTAATCAACAATTGATCGATAGATCGTTTTACAAATATGTGGTTACAAATCTGTTTTAAATATTATTAAATAGGCAATTTTCTCCTTGTTACATTTTTTTCTCATAAAACGTTGGAGATGTTATGCCTAGTTTATTATAGTTTTAAGTTTAGTAAGTAAGTAAAGTCTAGCTGAAGTCATTTGACTGTAGCTCGTATTGGGCTGGCTCAACCGGGGAAGGACCTCTCAAAGAAGATCGATGTGTAGTAACCAACTTAATTTGGTTATATTCCGTCGGTGAGTGACAGAATCCGGAAATCTAAAACCCCCTCCCCACCAAACATGAAAGTGATGCCTCTAAAAATAAACCGCAATAGGATACCGGCTTTGACGAAGCCGGAGAGCCGAGCAAAATCGGGGGACTGATTCTCGAATTTTGCTCGGGCTACCCTTCTTGTCTGGGTCTTGCAAAGTATCGCATTTTGTATTTACTGAGGGCAAACGACGAGTCAACACAGTTACACCTTACTCCACTCTAAAAGTGGCCTTTTGCAACATCTGGGGAGTTAATTTCAACTTGAACGCCCTCCTTTACCATCTAGAAACGGTACAGACGGCCTAGTTGTTTTTGAGAGGATTGGGATGGAATGTAGTCCTTTAATGCATCCTACCAATGGGAACCGATATGTTTCCCTTTCAATGATGCCCATGACTGCACTGTGAGTGTAGTTGATGTGGTACTATAGGAATAATGTGGTATGTGGTACTATAGGGTGGCAGTTCCCAGCCTTGGTTTGATGCGTCTGTCAGGTCTTCAGCAGCTGGAAAACAGCAGACGTATCAAGCTTGGACTAATGCGTTAGTCATTACGGATCCAAACTCTACAGTTTTGAAGAGGAAATGTAACCCATGCCACCAGATTTTTCAAACGGCAAATTGCTACAGCAGATCAACCAGGTCAAAAGTAAGGATCAGCTGGCAAGGTAACCACTTGGCACGTGCAAGTTCTAAAAGTTTTCGAAAGTCACACTGGGAAACTTTTTTTAGCCATCCCTACCGCTATTTTTTTTATTTTTTTATACTTTCTAGGTTAATGCTTGACTACATTCCACCTGATGGAAAGTGAAAATGTAGTCTTAGATGGTAAAGCGCATTAACTTAGTAACCTATTCACTCTTCTCTTGAAGACGCCCACATTGTATTCGGACGGAAAAACCGACGCAGGCAAGTTGTTCCAGTCCTTCGCTGTGCGAATTAAAAAAGACGAAGCAAAGCGCTTCGTTCGGACAGGGGGAATGTCCAAAACGTAAGGATGGATACCTGCCGTGCGTCGGGACGTCCTGTGATGGAAGGGGGACGGAGGAATTAAGTCGTGTAATTCCAGCGCACACTCACCAAAATGTATCCTATAGAATACTGAGAGGCTAGCAATTCTACGCCTGTGTTCAAGGCTGTGGAGGTTGGCTTCTACCAATTCGGGATCGCCTATAAGCCTCTTTGCTCGCCTCTCAATTGAGTCCAGAACCGCAAGATGAGACTTTGCGGCACCAGCAAATATGTGACCACAGTACTCTACACACGACCGGATCTGTGCTTTGTATAATACAAGAAGCTGTCCCGGTGTAAAGTACTGACGGACCTTCGCAAGAACGGCAAGCTTCCCTGCAGCTGCTCTTGCTCTGGACTCAATTGCATACTGGGAATGACTTTCTGACCCACATGACAAAAGAGAGAGCCGATCTCTCGGGCACACTTTTTTTACCTCAAACATGACTTTATACGACCTGGGGAAGACACCTTGCGAACATCTTGGGGTGTCAAAGATTAGGGCCAGAAATAGGTTTTCGGCCAAATTCTTGGTTAAAAAAAATTGCGATTTCAAAACCGTTTTTAGTGGGATCGTCTTAATTTGATTTAAAAATATAAAATTTACTTAACTTACTTGTAATGATGTATAGATAGAAAAAACTCCACATCTTGCACTTACATGTGTATTTACATTTCGTTTATAAATTCATATCGTCTAATAAAAGCACTTCGAATTTACAACAAGTAAGGACATGGATACTAGCCTTTTAGTTTCATGTCTATCAAGGCTGACTCGGTTTACAAGCTCTTATTATACAAGTATAGTATACATACATGCTAAAAGGCGTACATAAATAGTAATAATAATTTATTACAACTGTTTGTATTTACATTTTGAATTAAACAATGTTTTGATTATATTGATATAGGGAATAAGACAACCATAATATGTTGGTACTGAAATTTAAGCTAAGGTTCATCATATAGAAAAAAGAATGCAGATTTTTAATAAAAAAAGTTACACCGTAAATACTACTGAAAACTTAATTAAATATAACATTTAATTAATTTTATGTATGTAATTGAACTAAATGTCATTAAAAACAAGTATTTTTTGGGCTAAGTAATTTTGTCATTAAGGGCCTTACTGTGACCGATTATTTGTGTACGTCTAAAAATATTTTAGCTTTAGTATTGATCTAATTAGTGAAAGTTATAACAGAAAAAAACGTCTTTATTATAATTGAATAAGTCAAGTAGAAGCTAGTTTAATATCCAACCAGAAACGGGACCGCTGCGCCGTAACTGGAGTTAACTAGATTAACAGATTGCAATATCTACCACATTGTAGAACGCATTCCCCAAAAACACAAAAAAGAAATCTTTTAATGTGTTTTAAGATATTTTAATTTTCATGTCATTTTATCAACTAACGACCAATATCGTCTTTTGTACTCATGACATGATAATCGCAGGCTCCACGATGATTTCCCTTAGAATTGATTTAATTACCGCATTTCAGAGACAGATCTCCTTGTTAATTAGTAATCTCATCACCTCTTAATTTCAAGTCAGCGCTAATTCATGGCACTGATTATATAAGAAGTGAGGTTTATATTTAGTTTTGCTGTTCGTTCGTTTTATAATCTGTATAAATTGATGGCGATGTCGATGGTCATCTGCATTCTAAATATATCTTCTCGGTCGTAGCGTAGCACTGTGATCCACTTCTAGTTGGTAATATTTTGGTTCTTGTTATTATTGAAATAATAAAACTTCATATATTTTCATTTACCTATATACAGGCTCACATTAGTTAAAGTTTCGTTTCTCAGAATTTATGTGTATGTTATGCGGACGATGTTTAATAAAATGTGATACATAGATATTCAGTAACGAATGTTGTATGACTACGACGTTTCCTCGGTTCGGTTTTCGTCAGATAATAATATCACCATAATAGATAATTATTTTATTAACTTAAATTAATCAGTTTCATTCTGAGTATATTTCATTTAGACGCAATTTCATATGATGCCGTTTCTATTCTCTTGCATTAAGAAAAATAATAAAATCCGATACAAAATAAAATATGTAGAAAATGCAACGTACACAGAGAACACAAGATAATTTGGCAATGGAAATCAAGCTTCTGAAACTTTATACGAAATTTCAAAGATTTTGTTAACTTAATTATGAAAATCTCTGTCAGCATTAGAGAGGCTTTTTAAGATTATTTTTTTTAATTGACAGAATAAAATTCTATTACATAAAGAGCCTTTTGTAGATCATATATTTTTATATTTTTATACTTAATGGAAATTGTGTCAAACACGGTGTAAAATATACTGAAAGTTCTTGTAATTATCGTGATTTTACTTAAAAGTAATAAAATTCTCAATATGTATATTTATTGTATATCAAAAATTTAAACAATTCTGCAATATCTATTAAAATGTATTTTTATGACGACATAATAATATAATGCTTTGTTTTCAGTTATGAAATCAAAATTCTTTAAATAAATTAGTAATTAAATAAATATATAATTTTATTAAATCTTTAGTCAAAACATTTTTTATCTTTATAAAGTTTAGACTTTTACAAATAATAAATATCACGATATATACTTACACTTTTTACTATATTTCTAATGAATTGCAATATAAATACAGGAAAGAGGTTAATGAACTTTCTGTCCAAATTAAATAAATTGTATTTTATTGAGGTGGAAGAGTAAGTGCAAAACAATTAATGTGGTTAACTTACTTGTACCACTGAGAGCTATATACGAGTAGAATTAAAATTTTGCTTTGATACGAAAAACCTATGTAAAGAAAATAACACTAATATTTTTTCCATTAATTTATAAAAATGTCAAATCATAATATATTTATGAGATACTTCTTTTTCTTAGCTTTGAAAATATTAATATATTATAATTTTAAATATTTTATATTGGATACCATATGAAACTAGAGTGACATCGACTTTTGAAATAACGACCCGTAAAGAATTATAATTAGGTATGGATATTGCTTCAACTTCAACTAGCTTCACTAGCTGATAATAATTTATCAAGATTACATTTTAAAAGATGCAAGCCCCAAATAAATAAAAGTATTGTGGTCAAAAATTGAAGTAAGATAGAATAACAGAATATTTTATTGCTTGCCACAAAAGCGTTCTCATTAACCCCTTTAGTTTTATTATTCACAACTTTAAAAGACCTGAAATTTTAAATAGTATCATATTACAAATTGAATTCCAAATAGAAATTTATTTCAAATATACAGGGATGGAACATGCAATTAATAATCGCTTGGCACGGCTCAATGTCTCGTATTAATGAACGTGGCAGAGTAACAGCATGAGCTGATTTACAGCTATTAATATTAAATGTATGAGACACATACATAACACGACTCCATTTACATGAAAAACAAAAGAATATTCTCATTTAAATTAGCTATGAGTTCTTAAAACTAGGGGAAAATTTAATTACACCTCGCATTAGAGTTAGTAATGCTGTTTGTGTTCATATAAACTGCTTTTAGCAACGTCCAAGCGTGTTTACTTTTTACATTAGCGGTCTCATTACGATGAAAGCCACGTAAAGGCCATGTACTGTAGTCTCTTAACCTCTCATATTTTGCATCCATACTTATTATAAATGGAATTGTATCTGTGGACCCTTTAGAGCTGTGCAATTAAAATCTGTCATTTCAAAAGTATAATGGCCTAATTAAAGTACAAAAACTTTGACTTTGAACAATTATTTATCAAAAAATAAAATATAAGCAATAACTTTTTATTACTATGTTTCATCAATTTATTGCTTCCTGAAAATAGAACATTGTAGTGCTATACTACTGCGTATCATCATATTAAACCATATTCACTGGGCATCGTCCAATTTGTTGTATCGCTACGTCGGTCACTTCACCGCCATCACTAACATCACTACATCAACATACTAATGACTTTATGCTGATAATACAATACTCAATGCATTCATTATTATTGACAATAATTCATTAACCATAATGATCATTTTTCTAATTTATTTGATCTATGTCCGTTACAGTTAGTTAATTAAAACATATAAACTATATCCATATATAATAACAAAGTAAATAGGCCAATTTTATTCATATCATGCAAAATTTCTTATTAACAGTAAAACTTAAATGAATACAAATTAATCTTAAAGCTATAATTTCTACAGAAGTCCGAAATTGGTAGTCAATAATAAAAGAAACTTGTGTTTTTCTCACTATTGAGATGAATGCAATAAGAAAAAATTAAATTAAGAAATACAATTCTCTTACTAATATTTGTTATTTTTTATGATTGATTTTAAGCTAATATTATGTTAATAGTTTTGGTTTTTGGTCTCTTTTAATTTTCCGTTAGGGATTTAATTATTAATATGTAATATATAGTGTTTGCAATAATTATTAGATCTCGTTAACAAGTTAAATATGGAAATTCAATTATCGGTCTGATTTTAATGTAAACATTTATTTACATTGAAAGTAATTTATTTTATAACATTTTATTCATATAATATATTTTAATGAATTATTCGATGAATCCGTAGATATTATTAAAATATTTCGCACATATCAAATTGATTTAGTATTCATTGCTTATGTACTTGCTGATTATATTTTGATAATATCATTACTTTCTATATATTCTGTGTTATATATTCTGTGTATCATCATGTACGTACAGCGATAGTACGGTTTCCCACAGGTCACAGGTTTGAATTCTAAACGTTCGCAGAATTTTTCATTATATTTAGTTAAAAATATAAAAATGCTTATCGTGGCTGATACACATTTTCAAATATTAATTACAGTTTTGGCATCTCTTCAATGTCACTCTATACAGCAAAGCAAGAAACATATAAGATCTTCAAAATAAGTCTTATATATGCTGCCTTTGTCTTTATAAAGATGAGAAGCTTTTTTGATTTCGCTCTCACTCTATATTATAATTATGATGAGAAAATAACATTTCACTATATGTTCGCAAAAAATTGTTTTAAATTGTCAATTGTTCAACATTATTGAGTTCATGGTTTTTTCGTTTATTTTTAATTTAATAAATCACTTTTTACTATAGTCACATATATATTAATTATCATATATTATGTAGATCACCAATATATGTATAAACACAACTTCTCGGTTATATATTTACCTGAACATACACTACATGGATAATATAGGCAACAAATTACTGTTGGGAGTATTAGAAGTAATATTGCTGAAATATAGTTCTCAGCAAGGTTGTTTATATGATGCATTTTTAGGCCAGTTACGAGCAGGTTCAGACTTAATTAAATAAAAAAAACGTTTTATAAAAAAATGTCTTACAGAACAATTAATATCTAAAATGATGTATAAAAATTTTATATTCTCTTAAATCATTAATTAAATATAGAAATAATATCAATGCGAGTGAAAACATTATTTCGTTGGCAGAGCGATAAGTATAATCTGCAAAAGATTACCCACTCTATCTCTGGTCATGTGGACGAATTTCTATTTGCATATTATTTATTCAATTTGTTAGTTAGTTTTAAAATCTTTTCGTAAATTGAACGAATAATTTACCATCAAATTACTGTGAACTTACAAGTTATTACACTTACTTACCAAGTTTCAGGAAAAATTAGCAAATAAATTAAAAACAACAACATTGTGAGTACGATTAACATGTACTCGTACATAAGTAGAAAGGGACCTTAATATATCACACGTTACGAAGCGAAACATTTCTACACAACTTAAATTAATACCCGTACGCAATTCGAAAGCAATTTCACCCCAACAAGGCGACCGAGTCCAATAGCCAATACGACCCAGACACCACAATAAACATGACCCGATACTTTGACACAATTCGTTGAAAATTATCTTCATCGCGACTCGTGTATATACAACAGACGTTTTCTAGCTTCTACAGCTATTCCTCTATGTATTTTCTCTATATATTTCTCTCTGTTCATCAGTGAACGTATCTATCTTAGCATATCGAGATACAAGTTATATATATATATATATATGACTTGATTTATATACAACATATTATAATTAGGTAAATTGTGGTATTTATGTAATTAATAGCCACATTACTAATATAATAAAAAAATATTTATTACTAAATTTGCTCTCTAGTCAATAACTAATAGCTAAATTTGTGGTTGCTGCTGTGTATTTGATTTTAATAAAACAATTCTACCAATTTAAGACTTGTTAATTAATCTAAGTTTTAAACGTTTCAAATACTATATCAATCGTTTTCACGGGAAGGTTATAAGTATCTGCCAGTTAGTAAATTAATATCTAATATTTCTCCAGCTGTTTATTATTTACCGGTCATAGAGTTCAGGATGTACACACAGACACACACACACACACACACGTGGAATTCTATATTTGAATATCCTTTTTATAAAGTGGCAATTTTCTTGCCTAATATAAGTTAATCTTAAAATAATAATCTTAAAAAATAAAGTTTTTTAATTTTCTTTGTTTTAACTTAAAACAGCAGGCATTTCACACTTTCCATTTCCTTCATAAAACTATCTATCTTAATTAATTTTATATAACATTTATTTATTCATTTTAGAGAGTTTAGAAATTGTGGTTTGTGTTTCAGATTCGAGCATTATTCTAGAACATGTGAAGTCTACAATTAATATTTGTATTTAATATAATATATGTATGTAATGTTAGAACTTAATTGGACCGTTTAAATTATACCACTTAGACCAAAATTCATATGACTTGCTTTGAATAGTAGAACATTATCTAGTGATCAACGCCGTCTCGGTGGAATGTAATTTAGGTTAGAACCTTTTTAGGTTAACCTAAAGAATAAGAGAATAATGTGTTTAAAAAAAACAGATAAATCTAGAAATAATCTCACTTATTTTCTTGTTAATAAATCTCTGCTTGAGTGATAAAAATAAAACTTTAGATATTGTTAATTTATTCATATAAATGAGTGAATAAACAGTTTTGCGGTTTTATTTTCGAATAGATATATCAGCAATACCATCAGCAAATACATTTAATTTTATATGAGTATTTAGTTTGTTTCAGTAATGCGCTGTTGTAAAATTGAACGACTAAAATCTCATGGCGACGTTGTAACAGTTTTAATTAAACGCTTCATTGTACTAAACTCTGTGGTTTTTAATAAGATATCAAAACAAGAAGAATGCCTGAATTCAAAATAAAATTGAAATATAAAAAGATTTTGTTGCATAATAAGCGTCTGAAATTACTGTTTTAGAAAAATTTCAAAATTGACAATCCGAGAATCGATACTTGACCGTAGACATTAAGTAAATTATCGTAAGTAAATCTGTATATCATAGAAGAAAATCTATAATATTACATAACCTGAAATTATTGGAGCAATGTGGTCAATCAGTAATTAGAAAAGAGACATGTAACCAGTAGCAATGTGTAGAAGATGACACTTCCACAACTTATGTTAGATATCCGATTCAATATTATTTTATTAAATATATAATATAGTTCGATATTTTATAGTGTTATGGAAATAAAACTAAATTAAGGTCAGTTAGTAAAATTATTCAAATTTCAATACTCTTCAGAATGAAATATACTTTTTAGAATGAAATAGACCAGTTCACATTTTAAATTATAAATATTCTTTGATAGGCTATTATCAATGATAAATTGTAATTAAACTCAAGGAAAGAAGTACATAATTGAAAGATGGCCGCCAACATCGAGGCAAAATATATCTCAATTTGAAAATATCATGACAAATAAGTGATTATATATAGAGTCTATCTACATAATGTGTCAAAATATTAGATTTAAAAAACTAATATATGTTATTATTATTATTTTAAAACTAATATTTTGACTTCAAAGTTTTATGATGTTGTTCCGTTAACGCTTTTGTAAAAATTTAATTCATTTGAAGCCCTACTTTATTAAGTAGGGCTTCACTGACATACTGATAACATTCGCTCTGTAAGAATTGAAAAAATGCGTTAGGATGAATATGTTAGGCTCAAAGACCGAAAACGCTCAGTGGACGGAAAAAACGGCCACATCGCGTTCTGGCTGTCTTCAAATGCGTAGAACGCGTTTTGGCTGCTATTAAACGCTCGCTAAGCGTTCTGGTAATTGTCGAACGATCGGAACGCGTTTTGTCATTCGTCAAGCGCTCAGAACGCGATCTTAATGTTTGAGTCGTATTATGTGCCACTCTCTACATGCGTACTATAAGATTCAGTTCGTATTAATAAAAGTTTTGATTATTGTTCTACACACATAATGATCTTTTCAGTTAATTTTAAATAATTGAATCCTCTATGACTACAATTAAATACGAAGGACGTATGTTTTTCGAACTTTTTATTACATAAGAACATTACTTATTTTTACAAATACTGCTTGAATGACATTTCGAATTACATTTTACATTCAAATTTCGACAAGGGCATTTTTTATCAGTACAATATCGTTTACACTTACAATAAACAAAACCGTGTTTGCTTCCTGAAGATAGAGTTGAAGCTGATCGTAAAGAAATAGTTTTTTCCGCGGATACCTCAATTTCTTTAATCAATTTTTTCAATTGACATTGCTCACAGGTTGACAGGAACACATCGATGACTTCTCTGGTAATGTTGCAGTACTTTTTTCTTAGTTCAGCTTCCATAGCTACAAAAGAAAGAAATTATATATGTAACTATTGCTACGGAATTTAGATTTTCTTCCTCCCTACTCTAAATAGATATATCTCACTGGTAATAGGATATACGTAATAGCATGTATTTTTTCTCACCTCTAGTTCTCTTGTGACCAACGTCAATATGAGCTTTCTTCATTGCATCGTACAACTCACTAAAACTGCAATAGTATATAATTGGTGCACTGTCGGTGGATCGCTTCTTGATTAATTTTTCTTTCTCGTTGATTATCATGATGTCGTAACGTTTAAGTCGTCTATAGTCCTTTGAAGTCAAAGACTCCTTATTTTTGCGCGCATTTTGAGCAAGTTGAACTTCTTTTACAAGCGATTTATATTTTACCTCAGATAGCGACACAGATCTATCGTCACAATTATCAAAAATTGTTTTCACTTCATCGTAAAAAAATTCTTTCGCTGATATATCAGTCA
The DNA here is from genome assembly GCA_918358865.1 of Melinaea marsaeus rileyi. Classification (NCBI taxonomy): domain Eukaryota; kingdom Metazoa; phylum Arthropoda; class Insecta; order Lepidoptera; family Nymphalidae; genus Melinaea; species Melinaea marsaeus. The sequence goes on along the minus strand of OU911095.1, from coordinate 7,521,524 downwards.
TTTTAACGAAAGTTAAGCTTTTCAATTGAGTTTAATAAGTTGCTTGGTCAACGACAAACTGATCTTCTCCCTGCACTGACGAGAATTGTACTGATTTTTCATGGACTCAAGTTCGTTGTTATATACTCTAAAACAATACCCCCGTTGGTATTATTGGATGTAATTAAATTGGAATATTTTCGAAAAGGTGTCCCTAGACAATAGTATCATTTTGGAAATAATTGAAACAAAAGTTTGTAGTCATCGGTACGTGCATTGTTCTAAATTTGCTGAAAAGATCATACTAATTAGAGTGGATCATAAAAGTAAAGGCTCTTTATTACGTAGTCAATGAAATGATTAGAAAAGAAAAGTTGTACATTTCTAGTACCTAAAATTTATAACTGTTGCCAATAACGGTAAGCCTCTATTGTTCAAAATTCGTTGAAAAATCCCAAAATACGCACGCAATTGAACACAGGTAGAGAGAGTATATAAAATGACTCAAACATTAAGATCGCGTTCTGAGCGCTTGACGAATGACAAAACGCGTTCTGGCCGTTCGACAATTACCAGAACGCGTTGCGAGCGTTTAATATCAGCCAAAACGCGTTCTGTGCATTTGAAGACAGCCAGAACGCGATGTAGCCGTTTTTTCCGTCCACTGAGCGTTTTCGGTCTTCGGGCCTAACAAATATACACTTTACACATAACACAAATTATGAAAATAATTAGAATAAATTGAAATCTATGCCTTACATAAAACTAATATGTGAAACACTTAATTTTAGAAACATATATAGTATTTAAATATATAAACAATATATATATATATATATAATATTTTTCATACCAATGTGTTTTAGGATAGGTTTCATTTAAAAAAACATCTTAGTGTCGTATAATTCTTATATCATACCCAAAACCCAAGACATTCTATAGTTGGAAATGCAGCGGATTATCTGAAGTCTGTCTTGTATTGATTTTGCCAATATCAAAACATAATAGCAACAGAAAGTTTTGCAGAGTGCAGAGTCGACATTTCTCTGTGTTATAAATGTCACAGATAATATTATAATGTGGGAGTTCGTAATTCTAGAGAGATTAACTTCGAAACCACATTAAATTATTTGGCATACGGTTGCTAAATTATGTGGTGTCAAGTGTGTTTATTTTTTTAATTATTTCATTTGTATAACACATAGCTTTATTCTTTAGAAAAATTCTCAATTCTTGATTTTTTTTTAAATATAAAAACGAAATGAAAAAATCAAAATATTGTTATATATTTGAGAAGGGTTTTTATTTCTTTAAAAGTGTTCAAGACAAAATTGTGTTATTAACATATAAGTATTTAGTGCCCGAATATCACATTTTATATTAGTGCACGTATGTCAGGCATTATCTTCTCTCTACCGTTTGTATTCAGACGATCTTCAAATATATACACACTAGTGAACTCACACTCATATTAATCAGATTTGCTTAGTTAGGATCTTCAGATCATAGATGGATGGTGTAACAATCAACGTTTAAATATCAACCCATTTAAAACGAAAGCTATCATAATTGGTAGTTCAAGACAATTGAATAATATTGACTTTTCTCATTTCTTTTCTAATATAAATATCACAAACAGAAACTCTATTGTAAGTCTAGGTGTCACAATTGACAGGAGTCTTCTATGGGATATTCACGCAACCGAGGTCAGTAGGGAAATGGTTGCCTCTGCTGCGTCCGTACCCGGACTGCGCAATTTTCTTCCGATTCGATTATATATATGTATATATATATGTATATATATATGTATATACATATGTATATACATATGTATACATATGTATATGTATATAGGAATCGGAACAGTGTAAATATATACACTGTTTTTTGTTCATAATAGTAATAGTTATAGTACTAAAAGCATAACTAAAAATATTTATGCATCTATATGGAATATACATACTAGAGAAGTTGAAAAAGGAGAAGCGCATCTTTATTTTTTATATAAAGTAATAAACAATAATAAATAAGAAAATAAATATTATGAAATAAAAATAGATTTAAGACAATAAGCAGAAAAATGTTTATTCATTGAGAGCCTGTCTAATATTAACTCTTTTATTCGATAATCGGGGAAATATTCTAAGAACATCTATCTCATGAATTATGTATACGATAGAGGTAACTTCTATATGATAACGTAACAGATGAAATTTATTCCGTTTGGTGAAATCTTAGAAAATAAATTGGAGTTAGACATTTACTTGTGTTTATGAGCCAGAGATAAAAACTTAATATCTTTTTTTAATAAAATTTACTTTTAATTTACAAAAGCTCTTATCTTATTATCATCCTTATATTATTATTTGATTAATCATGACATAGAAACTGTTGAATGGTATTTATAAAATAAAAAATAAAAGTATATTATATTATTTATTTTATAAATGGTGTTAATATACGAGTCTCTGTTATAATCGATTTTAAGTAGGATCAGACAATTAAAAGGACAATAATATGGTGCATGTCAAAAGAAGACTACCCGAGAAGGCCTATACAGGTTCAGCTACCGGTTACCGCTACAGGTATATTAGATCAGGATACCAAACTAAATCTACTTCATTAATTTATCAACCAAATAATATGAGATCAACTGATAATAATATTAAGACACGTTGGCTTTGTAGGTGGAAATCTTATACAGTGTCACTTGATGGTGCGGTACAATGCGATTGGTTAAGAGAGATTCCTAACTCCTTTGCCTTCCTCATCATGTTATCGAAATATCACGAAGGTGGGCAATTTATATTTTCATCAGAGAGGGCAACCAGTCCATCTGTTTCCCAATCTAATAAAAAAGTTTAAAGTTCTTTAAGTATTGGCTTTACATCTTTTATAAAAGCTTATTAATAAATTTATAATGAATTTTGTTTTATTCTTTTGTCAACACAAATAAATTTCTATTCTGTAGTTATTGCTTATAAAAACAAAACTCTCTCGGATAAGTTGGAAACAATGTACGTACATTAACAAAGGTGTCGCTACAAAGTTTGTTCGGTTTAATTACAGAATTATTAAGATTTATATCAATTTTATAAATAAGAGTTTCTAATTTCGTTGGTCTTAAAGATTAATTTAAAAAAACTATTTATTGTATTCTTATTTTTGGGCGATTATTAAAATTTAATCGTAACTTTTTTTAACTTTCATAATTTATAAAGGTTGGTTGAATTAAGTGACAATTGAACGAGCAGCTGGATTTATTATATATTTATTACATGACAGTTTCACAGAAAAAATCACTCTCATTTTCACTTTATTTTATATTTAAAACAAATACCATATTAATTCACGGTCGTGGAGCAAGCAGCGATCACTCACTTGTATTGATTATCTACAAATAAAATTGGTATTACGACTTGTCGGGTGACAAATTGAAAACATCACTTTACGATAAGAAAAACCAAAGCTTACGAGATTGAATATTATTAAAATAAAAATAATTAACAATAAGGTAAGTTATAAGTTTATTTCTCAATCTATTATATAAAAATGAATCGCAAAATGTGTTGGTAAGCGCATAACTCAACAACGCATGGACCAATCTTAACAATTCTTTTTTTTAAATGTTCCTTGAAGTCCAAGGATGGCTCTAACGGCGAGAAAAATTTGAATAATTTCCAGGGAAACCCTAAAAAAGCCCTTTTCTTTTTCCTATACAAATATTTTAAATGTAGAATAAATAACTAAATGTAGAGTCAATTTGAACTGTATTGCTATTCAATAAAGTTGATATTAAATTACAAGCACTCATTGTTGTCTAAACAATGTAGGTGTCTTGCTAACGTCAAAGAGTCAATTCGCGCTTTATTGTCGCTGCACAACGTTCAAATTTAATCAAATGAATGTGTACACCCGACCAAATTGAAAAGTCAAAAAAAGTAAATGTAAGATTTGATTGGCCTTGGAATATTCTTTCTTTTGTTTTAGTTTCGGAATGCGACATAAATTGTCATCAGTTTTCACGTCATTGCATCTGTCAAACAAACTGCGTTAAAAAGCGTTTATAATATTTAATAATTAATTTTGATTGTATAAATACCTGTGATTAATAATTATTTCATGTGAATAAATTTAGGTAATTATATACGATATGCCTCCTATAAGACGAAGTAATTTAAGTAGAAGAACCCGAAATGCTACAAACCAAATGAATTACCGATCTTATCATACTGCACATGAACGTGACGACCGAAATGAACGCGAAAGAATTCGTATATCACGAACGCGGGAAGCGAGAGCGAGAGATTCAACTAATAATCGCGAAAGTTTGAATCGAGCTGTTTTCAATTACGATTTGTCAATTGACTACAGTAACCACCAATGTGTTGCTATTGGATCTATGAACTTGGTTTGCTCTTATTGTAAGGCATTGAAATACAAAAATGAAGCAAATGGATTGTGTTGCGCAAATGGGAAAGTGAAATTGATACCATTGGATCCACCACCAGAGCCATTGTACTCATTGGTTTCAGGAATAGAACCAGATTCCATACACTTTTTGTCAAATATTCAACAATATAACAATTGCTTTCAAATGACATCATTTGGGGCAACAAACGTAGTTCGGGAAAATTTCATGCCAACTTTTAAGGTATGTATTATAGCAGTTAATCATTATTATTTTAATGAACAAAATTTCCTGTTAACTAAGTAAATATGTGTCATTAACCTTCAGTTTCCTAAACCCCAAAACATATATTACTTAGTCATTATATTATTTGGTGATTCAGTATTAGCAACACTTTTATTATTTTGAAACACAATATAATTATTTGACGATGGATATTAGTTACAACTAATTATTACATATTGACATACCTAAGCATATCAATTATTATTTGGTGATTCAAATTAAGAGACAGATATACTTTTTAGGAACAAATATTATTTCTATTTGGCCAAAATCATTTTTTTTAATTTACAGATACAAGGCCAAATATATCATAGAGCAGGTTCACTGTTACCAGTGTCAGATAGCAATTACAAATTTCTGCAAATTTATTTCATGGGCAATTCACCACGAGAAATTGATATGCGTTGTTCACATAACAATTCACTAAAGAGGTCTATTGTAGAACAATTACAAACTTTATTTCATGAGTACAATCAATTGGTTATGTTGTTTAAAACTGCACTGGATCGGATGCCATCTGATAATCACAAAATTGTAATCAGAGCTGATAAAACACCTGTTGGCCAACATGCAAGACGTTTTAATGCACCAACTATTGATGAAGTTGCCATCGTTGTAGTTGGAGAAAACTTGGAATCCCGTGATATTGTTTTACATCGTCGGAATGATCAATTACAACGTATAAAGGAAACACACCGCTCATATGACGCACTGCAATATCCCATTATATTTTGGCAAGGTGAAGATGGCTATGATTTTTCAAACAAGATGATAAATCCCATTACAGGTAATAAAAAATATTAGTTTAGCTATGGAGCTATATTATCAGTCACTATATTATTATTTTTTTAATTTTCAATATTATGAAAACAAAAATCTATTTTCAGGTTCCGAAACCAACAAAAAAGTCAGTTCAATGAACTATTATTCCTACCGCCTAATGATTCGTGAAAATGAAGACAATCACATACTCAAATGTCGGCGATTATATCACAAGTATGTTGTAGACATGTATGTTAAAATTGAAACGGAGAGATTAACATTCATCAGGTTGAATCAGACCAAACTCAGATCTGAAGAGTATATTCACCTTCGAGATGCGATTAATACTGATGGAAATGCACAGAATGTTGGTCGGATGAGTATTCTTCCAGCAACATACATCGGAAGCCCTCGACATATGCATGAATATGCTCAAGATGCCATGTCATATGTTCGTCATTATGGTACAGCAGATTTGTTCATCACATTTACATGCAATCCACACTGGATAGAAATCAAGCAGGAGTTATTCCCTGGGCAATCACCTATTGATCGTCATGATATTACAGCCAGAGTCTTTAGACAAAAGTTGAAATCTTTGATGGATTTCATTGTGAAACATTATGTGTTTGGAGAGACACGCTGCTGGATGTATTCTGTGGAGTGGCAGAAACGGGGATTGCCACATGCACATATTTTGATTTGGTTAGTTGAAAAGATAAGGCCAAATGAAGTTGATGCAGTAATATCAGCTGAAATTCCTAATGTAGAAGTAGATCCTGGATTGCATGAGGTAGTTATTAAAAACATGATACATGGTCCCTGTGGAACTCTTAATCAAAATTCACCGTGTATGGTGGATGGTAAATGTTCAAAGCGATATCCACGGACATTAATATCTGAAACAATCACTGGTAATGACGGTTATCCTTTGTATCGTCGCCGATCGACAGCAGACAATGGAAGATCAACAATTGTCAAATTAAATCAACAAGATATTGAAATAGATAATCGCTAGATTGTTCCATATTCATCCATTTTATCAAAGACCTTCAAAGCGCACATCAACGTTGAATCTTGCCATTCAGTAAAATCTATTAAATACATTTGCAAATATGTAACCAAAGGGAGTGATATGGCTGTGATTGGTATTAATGCAGAGAATTCCAATGATGAAGTTACGCAATACCAAATGGGTCGCTATGTTAGTAGTAATGAAGCAGTTTGGCGAATATTTTCTTTTCCTATTCATGAAAGACACCCTACTGTTGTTCATTTAGCTGTGCATTTAGAAAATGGACAAAGAGTATATTTTACAGCACAGAACGCAGTAGAAAGAGCTTTACAGCCACCATCTACTACATTAACCAGATTTTTTGAGATATGTCAAAACGATGATTTTGCTCAAACATTGATATATTCTGAAATGCCAAAATATTATACTTGGAATCAATCCTCAAGAACATTTATACGACGGAAACAAGGAAAACCAGTTACAGGATACCCAGATATATTTTCTACCGATGCGATTGGTCGAATTTATTCAGTACATCCAAGCAATGATGAATGTTTTTATTTACGACTGCTATTAGTCAATGTACGTGGCCCAACATCTTTCCAACATGTACGAACTGTTAATGGTGATTTGTGTGGATCATATAGAGAAGCTTGCCAACGTTTGCGATTGCTAGACAATGATGCTCATTGGGATCAAACTCTCAATGATGCTGTAATATCATCACAAGCTCATCAAATACGAACATTGTTTTCTATAATCATATCTACCTGCTTCCCATCAAACCCAAAGGATTTGTGGATCAAGTACAAAGATAATATGTGTGATGATATTTTGTATCAAATACGGATTAGAAGGGGAAATCCAAATATACAAATAAGCGAAGAAATTTACAATGAAGTATTGATTTCAATTGAGGACATGTGCTTGATGATGTCAAACAAACTATTATTTCAATTAGGCCTGGCCGCACCCAATCGTCCAATGCATGATGCTTTTAACCAAGAGTTGCACCGAGAAAAACTGTATGATCTCAACACTTTGAAAGAATTAATTCAAACGAATCTTCCACTTTTGAATGAACAACAGAAGTATGTATTTGATACACTTTTGAAAGTAATAAATGATAAAAGAGGAGGGATTTACTTCCTAGATGCACCTGGTGGTACAGGAAAAACTTTTTTGATTTCATTGATATTAGCAACAATTCGCTCACAAAATAAAATTGCACTTGCACTCGCTTCGTCGGGAATCGCAGCAACTTTGCTTGAAGGTGGTAGAACAGCTCATTCAGCACTAAAATTACCATTAAACATGCAAAGCAACGAAACTCCAACCTGCAACATTTCGAAGAACTCTGCAATGGCAAAGGTTTTGCAGCAATGTGGATTGATTGTTTGGGATGAATGCACGATGGCACATAAAAAATCTTTGGAGGCTTTAGATAGAACCTTACAAGATCTCCGGAGCAATAATAACCCATTTGGTGGTGCAATGATTTTATTAGCAGGAGAATTTCGTCAAACATTGCCAGTGATTCCACGATCAACGCCAGCTGATGAACTTAATGCCTGTTTAAAGTCCTCCAATTTATGGAAACATGTGAAGGTATTACACTTAAGCAAGAATATGCGTATCAAGTTGCAAAATGACAAATCTGGAGACATATTCTCTAAACAACTCATTGACATTGGTAATGGCAAATTTCCTATAGACACCTTGACTGGTTGCATTAACTTTCCTCAAGGTTTTTGTCAGTTATCTAGATCAAAAGATGAACTTATTCAAAAGGTGTTTCCAGATGTTGCTCAAAATTATAGAAACCATGATTGGTTGAGCGAACGGGCTATATTGGCTGCAAAAAACATAGATGTAAGTGAATTAAATTTCAAAATTCAAGAACAAATTACAGTCGAATTGAGGATATATAAATCAGTTGATTCGGCTACTAACCAAGATGATGTCGTTAACTATCCGCCTGAATTTTTAAACTCGCTGGATTTACCAGGATTGCCACCTCACAATCTTCAATTAAAGGTTGGTTCGGTAGTAATAATGTTGAGAAATATCAACCAACCGCGTCTTTGCAACGGCACGCGGTTAGCGATAAAAAAATTATTGAACAACGTGATAGAAGCAACTATACTGAAAGGAAAGTATAAAGGAGAAGACGTTTTGATACCACGCATCCCAATGATTCCGACTGATGTACCATTTGAATTTAAACGACTACAATTTCCAGTGCGGCTTGCTTTTGCTATGACCATAAATAAGTCCCAGGGGCAATCATTAGGTGTTTGTGGTATTAATCTAGAAAACCCATGTTTCTCACATGGTCAATTGTATGTTGCCTGTTCCCGTGTTGGAAAACCATCAGATTTATTTATATATTCACCAGGTAATCAAACAAAAAACATTGTGTATCATAAAGCACTAAAATAAAAATAAAACAGATTTTTGTTAATAATTATGATTCACTGGATTTACAATAACGCGATTACTGAAAATACTTATGTACGTTTTATTTCATTATTTTTTATTTCATCGGTTATGAACCCTATGTTAATAATAATAGTAATAAATAATTAATTATCTCTATACTTTGTAATTGAAGCACCCACTTTATAAATATTTGTCACCTTTAGGTTCCCACTATCCCTTTAGATTATTTTTCAATCAGGTTTGAACCTTAAGTTCCCCTCTTGGTTTGAAGCCCTCTGGCAGACATCCCAATCGGGGTTTTTAGTGGGTCTCAAAAGGGTGACCAAAGTTCGTGGAAGCTAAGATACTTAAGTCACCCGAGCTGACCTTTTTCTTTAATTCTCCTGAACAGAACCGTCACCATGATGATAGGGCGATGTGTGAGGATCAGCAGAGTAAAAACGTCTAAAGGTCGAAATATAAACTGCCACATTCCAAATCTATTTGACAGAACGAATTCTGCCGAGTTGTATAAAAATTGTATTTATTAAAAAAAAAAAAATCTTTTAAAATTTAAATGTTTTGAGTTTAACTTTCATTGTATGTATTAGTAAAAACCACCAAATACTTTTAATTATGAACGTCTTAATAAAATGATAAAGTAACATTTTAAAAAAAAGGAAAATTTTACGATTTATTTATTATATTATTTAAAATATTAAATGATAAAAAAAATCCACCAGAATTCTTAATATATATAAATCACGTGTCGCGTTATTTGTCCGCGATGGACTCCTAAACTACTTAACTGATTTAAATAAATTTACACACCACGTACAGTTTAACCTAACTTAAAAGATATAATAATTTTCAACTCAATTCATAGTCGCAGTATTATTTTATTGCAAATTATTAGTTTATCATTTTGCAGTTAGCTCTTAACAATTCTAAAAGATGGCGGTATCTATTGACTGGATTGAGTAATTACGAATGAGATATCTACCCTACCTACCTCATTCGTAAGTTTAGTGTTCCAAGTTATTTACTAAAAACTTTGTAATATACAAATAGTGTTATAAACTTGGATAAAATAAAAAAAATAATTATAATTATTTTGTTTTGATTTTTGCTTAATATCGACTATAAGAAAACATTATGGTTTTCATGACAGATGTATTCTGAACGTTACCCCTTAAATAGTTTAGTACAATGTAATATATCAAAAATAATAGTCACAGCAACGCGTGACCGGGTCTGCTAGTTATTTTATAATTATTTTAAATCGAGTCTAGGTAATTATATAACAAATAATCATCACTTACCTACCCTTATACCTACTTAGGATTTTTCCTCTATTTTCCTCGCTTTTATATCATATGTCAACTTTTATATAGCATATTATCTTTCTTTTAGATAACTTAATAAATATTGATTATCTTAATACAATTGATGATTATGATCTTATAGTAATTAATATGTAAGGGGGTTTTTATTATAATGAGTAATATCATCTTGTCTTGCTTTTATCTGTAATAAAAATTATTAAGTTAATCGGCTTCGTCATTAGACGTTCATTCGAGGGTACTTAAATAAAGTGGGTCTAAAATAAATTATTAATTTGTGTTGTTTCTTACTGCGAGTCGTTAATAATTTCTTTGATAGGATTACAACGTACTAAATCTTAGATGTTATGTACTATTATTGAAAACGAAAATATATTTTAAAAAGCTATTCAATATATTTTTAATTATAATGTTTCACATGTAAAATGTTCAATCAATTAAGGGAACTTGAAGTCTACTTAAAACGTCTTTGCGAAAAAAAAAATCTTGAAAAGAAACTAGCGTTAATTACTGTGATAATATAAAATCTTATTATTAAATAGAAGTTCTTTTGTTTATAGAGTTTTAAAGAGACTGATGTCTTTAAAGCCTAGATTTTTTTAAAGTGTATGTTTAAATGTCATATTATATATATTACCTAATTTTGTATTTTCTTTTTGTCAGAAGTTGTCAAGAGCTTACTTTATTGTGGTTTGCATTTTGTATTTTCTCTGTATTTTATCTTCTCTGTCAGTGACAGTGCGAAATTAAACCCCACTACGCGGCACTTATTAAAACATGCCCGAAAAATTGCTCTTTTACCCCACAATGAGTAATCTAGCAGCCGCCAAAAGCTTCAGACGAAACTTCGCTCTATTTTAGAGACTTCCGGCGATAAATATTATATAAATAGATAATATAACAAAATAGCGTATTGTTATTATTTCACTTGTGTATTTTTACTTTAAATTTTTTAATATACAAGACCATTTTATTCGTCATTTGTTATTTATTACTTTCGTTACTTTGTTTCCCTTAAGAGATATTTAAACTTATTTTGTAAATTGTAAGTCCCTAAAAGTTTATAATAAATTGTATTTTTCAAATCATTATAAATGATATTTTAAAAAATAATATTAATATCAGATTTCTTAACAATTACCATCTTTTCATGTTTCAGTAAAACTTTTATTTAAGTTCTAATGTACAAAAAGACAACTAAGGATAACATAATAATGTAAAAAGAAATACTTTAAATTCTATTAGTTTTATCGCTATTAGTTTATTTCTTACACCGATTACTAAGCGGCTCTTATTAATATTTAATTCGTGATGTACGTCGATGTAAAACACGAATCTCTGTAGAATTAAACTACAATTTTGTACATGGCATGAGTTATAAGTTGATAATTAGAAAAGTTGCAATAAAAGATGTTTCTTTTAATAATATTCGAACTTACCATATTTGGCTCAGCAGTTACTGGACACTAAACTAAAATATTTTACGACTGTTTCAAAATTATCCTAAGTCTAAACATTAATGACATTTGTGATAATTATTATATAACAAAAAATTCAATGCCATTCAATATAAAATACCATAGAAATTATTTTTTTATTAAAACAAGCGATGACAAATTAATAGCTTTTGTGTCATGTACAAAATATTTAATCATAATATTAAATGACTTGGTAAATGAGGAACATTTAAAGAGTGCTTCAAATGGTTATATAGTTAAGAAGTACTATTAATCCTTATTAGATTGCTAGATATTATTTTTCACTCATATCTTGAGTTATTGAAGGAATAAAATCTGCTATCCAGCAAACGGAGTCATGTAGCGGTCTATGGCGCTTGCTACGTTAAGCAGATACTTAAATCTAATTTATTTTTGATTGTATACATTAATAACGAAGTTTCCTATTCGACAATCAGATCATGAACGAGGTCTCATTAAAGCGTCTCGCTCGAGTTTCTGGCACTTATATAACGTGTCTTCAATTTATACAATACTATGAGTTTGATTGTTTTGAGTTGACATTATAAAAAGTAAGAATTTATGTCACATAGAAAATATATTTAACAATTTCGGATTAACACTAAGAACAAAATACCGTGAATTAAAACTGCAAAATATAAATACCTCGTTCGACAGGGTCGATCGTGTTAGGTAGATTCCCGTCGGTCGGATCGACAAAGAAAAACTAGCCAGCAGTATTCTACTGGTCATTATGAGTCTTATGACGGGTCACTCGGCATATATTGGGTGAGCGGGGAACCACCCCCCACCCCTATTTCCTAAACGGGGGGTCGCATCAAAAAACTTTTCGGACAAAAAAGTTTCCTCTTTTAATTTGTTAATTTTCTAAGATTTTTCCGACACAAAAATTTTGCCTTCTTCTGTGACTTTTTTCGGTTTTTAACTTTCAACCCCCACAGCCCTCCAACCCCCCGACCAATTTTCCCCGTTCAAGAACTTAACCTTCATTTTGTTCTTAAGAACGTGTATACTAAGTTTGAAAATCCTCCGTCAATATTTGCGACCTGTAGCGTGTCCCAAAGGTTTGCACTTTTATCCCTCCTCCCAGCCCCCCCTTTCACTTTTTCCAAAAAAACGAGATGCTACGTTTGTCCTACTAATTTATCCTATCGACCTGTGAAGTCAGATTTTGCCTACGATGAATTTGGACTGATGGATCATATATACATATATATATATAGAGGGATATATAAATTTTTTTTTTCGACGAATTCTCAATCTCCAGTTCATAAACGGCGTAGCGCCCCTACTCTGGGGTCTGGGTCCCGTCATCGCATCGATTGCAATAGGTAGATTCATCTATGAAATCTATCTAAAATATTTACACTCTGTCTGTTTGGAAATATGTTACACAGAGTCGTGGAAATTTCAAATAGGATATATTTATAACAAGAACAACTACATACATACGATACGGCACGTACATATATAATATGATATTGTAGTAACACAGCGATGTACTTCGACACAGGATTTAGAGATTATAAACGGCAATTAAAAGTATAAAATAATTTAAAAGTATTTTAAATAATTTATATAATAACGGTAGTTTAAGGTAAGATATTTCAGACAAATTAAATTATAAACATGTATGATAAACAAACATAAACATGTATAATTTATAAAATTTTGCTATAAAGATATATTTATTTACCTTCACGCCATATCCCTTGCGGGGTAGCCAGAGACGACGGAGCGCCAAACGCTACGGTCTCTGCATACCTCTTTCGCCTCGGCCACAGACATCAACCTCTTCATACATGCCCTCCGGGGGGTCCTCATGCTTTTTAATAATAAAGATATATAATGCATATAAAATAAATTCTAAACAAAAATAAACGCCAAAAGACATCAGAATAATTTACCATTACCATTTATCGTCATAGCTTGCATTTTTATTATTATTTGTTATTACAATTTGTTCATTTGAAAGGTTCATGAATATTTTAAATAGAATAATAAAAATATTATATTTATTATGGTAATTATCAAATTCTAATAGAACTTTTAACTTAATTCTTTCACTTTCATTTCATTATGCACATACACTGTATTATTGAATACAGAAGAAAGTGATTATAAAATTCTATAACGCAAAGCTTTCAGTGTACCGAGTCTCATGCAGAGTTGAGTATTGCGTTGTATGCACCAAATTAGTTTTACTTTAGAGAAAACAGTCTGTTTACTTGAAACTACTACGTCGGATATATAAAACTTGCAAGTACTAGTCAGATTTAGGACCAGATTCCTCATAATTGTTTGGTACTATTTAGAAACATTAACTTTAATTTTAAGGTCATTTTTAATAAAACATACAATAGATTACTGTTATTGCAACAAATTGTACAACCGAAGAACGAAGAAGAAATTGTAACGATGCGAAAGACAAGTGACGGAGTAGGTTGTTCTGGTACCGTATAATGTATAAGTATAATTTTACCAATATAGGATGATAGGAAATACTTACATTGCCCAAATTGAACAGTGTTAAAACATTAATTTAGCCCTGTGGCGTTTTTATTTACCTCTTTATTAGATTAAGTAGCTTGAATTTATGACATCTACATGCTTCTTTATTAACTGACCGACCACCGACCGACGTGGTCCAATTTAGTATCCAGCCTGCGTCGGTTTCAGTGAGTCACATGTTCACTGCAGTAACTGATTTTAATACTGGCTATATTGCAGCTAATATGAAAGTAAGGTATATTTTGAAGGTATTATAATAAAACACTGAACAAAATAAAACTTATAAATCTCTTTCCATTACATTACATATATTAAAAGAAAGGTTTTAATTTTAGCAAAATATTTATTTCTTTATGTATATGTTATAAATTAAAATAAGTATTTCTAATAAAAAAATATACATAAGCTAGGTCCGTTAAAATTTGTTTAATTGAAATAAGTATATCTATTTTATGTACAAGAAGAATCGTGTTTCCTGTAATATTTGCCTGAAACATTCTATTAATGCTATAGTACTTTGCGTCTTTAATATTTATTAACCTTTACAACAAAGCGCATTATTTAAACAATATAAAATACAATCTATGTCCAGATTTCTAAATATTATTGAGCATATTTTTTTAAATCTGGTAAGTGTTTAAAAATATTACAACAAATATAGCAACTCACAAATTACATACTTTTAAAGTTTAGTTACTATATGCTATATATAAACCAATTTGATTTTAATTTAATTAAAGAGTTGTTATTTCGTTTCATAATTGTAAAATATTATTTATATACATGTACACTTGCTTATAGATAAGAATACTGTGTGAATAATAACACCTGTTTCCAAGAAGATAGGGGAATTATTTCAAAAAACAGGCTACATTTCACGGAAAGGAATATTGTTTTTAATTTGCTTCTTACGTCTTATTTCAACATACATCTTAATGTCTTCCTTTTTTTTTCTTTTGTTCTATTTAAATTTAAAGATCTTTAAATAACTTTTAAACCATGTCAGTGCATAGTAACTCAATTACAATATACTTGTAAAATTTTAAGTTAATCGGACAAACAGTTTCGGAGATTTCGTGATGGGGCAGTGAGTGGTAAACAGTTTATATATATATTTATATATATATATAAGATATATGTATATTAAAATAATAACAATTTAAGAAATATTTATACTAAAAATATCAGTTATTATGAATATTATATATATAATATATGACAGACACGTTGACGGTTAATTTAAGTTATCGTTAATTATATATACGCTAATTATATAACGTGATGATATATTATTATATTTAATATTATTGTTATTATTGAAAATGGATGATTACTTGATATTTGATTCAGACAACGGATTAAAGTCTATTTATTGACTGTGATTAAGTAAAATAAATATATAAATAGCCAAATCTAACGTTTTTATTTTTTATAGGCATACTGTTCACTAGGAAATGTCAGAAAGAAATAGCCACTATCAGTTCTCTGATGTTATCACATTTACAAGGTAAACAGGAATTCCAATTTTAAGTATAAAAAGTGGAGGATCTTATCTTAGAAATATTTTGTTTAAAAGATATTTTATATATACTACAAATATTTGTACCAACTTTTTCAAAGATTAAATAATATTCGAGTCGAATTACTACAAATTTAACAGTATTTAGTACTTTTTGAAATCATTATTGCATGAAAAACAAAAAGATTCATCAAGAGAAGTAGAAATATAAAATTAAATATCGAATATACTGAGACCGATGTACAAGAATATTCCCTTGTCTCTTCATTAACGTTTCATATTAATGACTTTGCTAATGCAAAATGATTTATTGTCATTATTATTAAATTTGGTAGCCGCGGGATACAAATATATTTATGTTATTAAAATTATAAGCAAATATTTCCTCTGCTTTTATTCAAATTACTTCGGAACAATAGAAATATTTATTAATAACTAGGAATACGATAAAAGCTTTTAAGTGATACGTATTTTAAATTGCTTTTAGTAACACGTCCGACTTGCTGTACTTTCTATGTTATTTTAAATGCCACGAAAATTTTAAGACCTTTACCTATATTTTACTTATTAACGTTGTTTTAATTTTTTTATATATTTTATGTCGTCATCTCTCTGGTGGTAATTCTGTTAATTCTAGGCTAGATGAAATTGTATGAGGTCTTAGTGTATATCTTGTTTATTCTATATATATCGTTAAAGTCCTAGAAATATTATTATTTGAAAAGATTTTATATTATTTTTTTAATTAGCTACAAAGGATTTTTTATTTAAATGTATTAACGAAGATATTATATATAATCTTTGTGACTTAATTAATTTCAAATGTGTGCTCAAATTTATTAAGGCTTATTCGTCAACTTATTGGTTATTTGAGACCTAACAACACTATTAAAATGTCATTCACATATTTATATATTTTGAAGCCATTTTTTTTCAATTCATAATAAATTTGATAAATAAGGGCTAGAATAGAAGAAAAACCTATTCCATAAGTTTTTATTGATTATTGTAATATGATAGTTGAAGAAACAAAAGCATTAACATCTGCTGATACACATTCTATATATTTGAGTCCACTGGAAGTATGGAAAATATAAATTTAAATTTTAAGCAAATAATTTGAACACAGAGCAATTTTGCTTGTAACGAATATTACAAGTATATTAATGAAACCTTTACATGCCATAAAGATTTACCTGATATCTAAAAATATTATGCACTATATCTACATGCTAACATATTCATGCAAATATTTTGATACTTATTCTGAATTATTTGCAAATGTGATATTCGAAACATGGGACCGTTCATTTGTATCAATTAAAAACTAACTTGAGGAAATAAAGGAAGAAGTGATACAAGTACTGACCATGTAAATCGGCATCGGACAATTTAAACAAACAGAGAAAAAAAATGTGGACAGATATACAACGCGTATAGCACATAGATAACTTGTATAGGACGTCCGATGAGTAAACAATAAAAGCTTACTTAAAGAACATTCTGAAATCTCGTCCATACCTCTTCCAATAGCATAATATTAACGCTATACTGATAAGTTGATTTTATTTACTAATTATATAAAATATAAAAATTTACTTCATAAAAAAATATATTTATATAATTTTAAAATTGGTTTATTATAAGTAATATATTCGTTACTGATTCATAACGTGATCATAACTTGTACGTAGATGAATATTTATGATATTATTGAAATGTTAAAATTCAGTGTATTTAATTTAATGAGGTTCTTGTTCGTGATCGTGATCGGAATGAAATGTTTTATCGACGATCCATAAATAACCTGCTGTGAGATCAGTTTATATTAATCTCATTAGCGTTTAGCCTTAATCCTCTATAATAATTTATAGACTAATTATGTTATTTTACAATTTTAAATAAAAACAGTATTATATTACCGGGTGATAGATAGGTAAGAGTTTCAACTATAAATATGTTCAGTTCTGGTAATGCTGTAAATGGAAATTCTCTCTTACTTATAATAAACAGTCGCAAACTTTTATGACAAAGTCTATGCTGGTTATTGTTGTTGTTACCGAAAATTATTCGGATTCATAACATAAATTTTTAAACTTGCATATTTTGACTATTTTCTGAATATAGAAAGAATCATAAGGAAATGTCAAGTCAATAGTCTGTATTATCATTTGTAGGTCAATAAGTTTATCAAATGATCTGTCATATGATATGGGCAACTTCAGGCATAACCAACCCCCAACTCGGGACGAGGAATTGACGAGTATTCTTTAGAAGATTTATTCTATTTCTTGGCATTATCTTGATTGTTAATAAAAACTTAGCTAGAAGCTATTTTGTTTAGGTTCAGAAAATAATACAATCAAAACTCTCTCTCCATCTTTTGACGTTTCACAGCTCAAATTAGTCTAAACAATTTTTAAGATGATACCTCTGGTTAAGTGTATTTTTTGTCTTTCCGATTCTCTTTTGCGGTAATATGTATTATTAATGTTTTTTTAGCTTAATCCCATGAGTAGCCAACTTGGCACGATATCATCGTGATACATTTCTTGTAATTGATAGTATCATTACGGTAAACTGGCTTGCAACCCACCGTCCATGTAGGTATTTTCGTTACACCATTTAATAAATTAAAAAGAAAAGCAACGTATATTATCACTCGTATTTTGCTAAATCTTTTTTTAAACTATGGTTAATAAGATACAAATGTATCATAAAATATGTTGTTGAATGTCTGCTTGCTGTTGAGGTCATAATGTGTTTATTATGAAATTAGGTAATAGTCTTAATTTTTTATTACATAATCTTTTGTAATGTATTAGACTTCAAGAATTTTTGTGAATCTAATGATCTTTATATTACGTCGACACGACAAAGAGTTTAGCACGTTCCAACACGTTCGTCTCCACCATTAAAAATATACGTACTCAGCTAAATTGTTAGATCTTAATCTAGTATCCATTTATTATTTAATAAGTTTATAAAATATTTTTCACAATTTCTGTATTTGTTAATTTTAATTTATGCCCAGTTTTTAAATATTGTGTCTATGAATTTTAAGCTCACACACACAAATATATATTCAGTTTAAATAGCACTTATTTGAAAGATAAGGCAAGGGCTGTTAAAAATTACAAATCACAATCAGATAAACAGTTTGGTGAAACGAAGTTTCACCCTGACAGTCTTTAATTTTTATGTAAAACGATTCTGATATAACTTTTCTGTTCCGGAGCAAGCGTCAATCAATCTTATCTTGATAAATTATTTCACGCCTAAATATTGTTATAAATAATTATTATTTCTATTTTTTTTTTGGTTTTAGATATTTACACTGTATACTAATATGTTCCGATTCCATAACATTAAAACTAGTTAATTTATTATAACTTTCTACTCTAGCATGGTAAAATAAACAATTTCACAACTATATTGTAGCGATATAACTTCAACTAATGGAGTTCGTATATTTAAGTCAAACTATTTTTATAGGTAATAATCCTGTTAATTTAATATTAGCATAATTGAATTAAATCGCTTTGTAATTTGATAACTTACTTGATATATATGTCTTAGATTCTTATATATCTTTTGTACGTAATTTAATTTAATATAGTGATTTGAAAGAATGAGGCTTCCATATTGAAAAAAAAAGACAAGTTGGTATTTTCCATATTTCGTACAGACATTAGAAAAATATACAATGAACTTGAAACCATAAAAAAAACGTATTTGATGAAAATAGCTAGCGTGGTTTACTTGTGGGAAAGTCAACACAGTGTACCTAATTAATGGAGCACTTAATTTGTGCGCTGATGTCGGCATCGTTTTGCATTAATTCATGGAGTGAATTTATTAGAATCATTAAAAACAAGAAAGAGAGAAGTTATTAAATGTATGTAACAATGCGACACTGATTTTCTGATGACACCTTTTCAGTGTCAAAAAACATATAAAATATCTATAAAATTAACCTATATATATATATTTCTAAGTACTTATAATGGTTTGCAAAACGTCAAAAGAAAAACAAAAAAAACCAGTATGGAGAAAGAGGTAAATAGTGTGTAGTTTATACTTACTCACTTACGGGGTAGCCAGCTCTTACCGCTCACTTTTCCTTTATAAATCTATTTTACTATTCTTTCCTTACTCATTCGTTCGACATGCCCAAACCTGAGCACGTTCTTCTTCATTCTCACTGCGACATCTTCGCTAATACCTGCCATTCTGTGGATCTCTTCATTGCGGATTCCGTCAGCTAAACTGACTCTGCAAATTTGGCGAAGAGATCGCATCTCCACAGCATTCATCTTTCTTACATTCTTCTTCTGTGTTACTAACGTTTGGCTGCCGTATAACAGCGTAAGTAGCAAAACTGCATTGTGTACAGCCAAACGTGCAGCTATGCTGACGTTTCGCCGTCTCAACAATGCAGCCAAAGCACCGTTAACTCTGTTACCGGCATCAATACGTCTTTCCACATCCATTTCGTATCTTCCGTCTCGGCTAAACATACTTCCCAATTCACTTGTTCTATTATCTTACCATTCAAGTTGATCTTACATTTTGTTCTTTCTTCATTTCTTTCAAATATCAGAACCTTCGTCTTATCTGCATTTAGGGTTAGACCATTATTTTCACACCCATCTTTCAGAGTGGTGACCAATGCCTGCAAATCGCATTCTGATGATGCAATGAGCAATGCATCATCTGCATAAAGCAAGCAATTGACCTTAAGGTCACCTACTTTCACTCTCATATCACTGTCTTTCACGACTTGGAGACAACTATTCAAATACAAATTGAACAACCAAGCTGACATAGCGCAACCTTGCTTAACACCCGATTTGATGTCAAACCAGGGCGACATGTCAGCTCCTACTCGCACACAGGCTGAGTGATCTTTGTAAAGAGACTTTACAGCCTGTATCAAGGGTCCACTCACATTGTATCGGGGCAGTATCTCCCATAACTTCTTACTCACAACCCTGTCAAACACCTTTTCCAAATCCACAAAAGCACAGAAAACCTTTTGGTTTAGGGCCAAAAACTCTTCCGTGATCATGCGGAGGGAAAAGATCTGATCAATACATCCTCTTCCAGGTCTAAAACCTCCTTGGGCCTCCCATAACAGCCTTTCAGATCTTTCTTGCATTCTTCTCGCTAATATTTTAGCATAAACTTTACTGCCCAAGCTGATCAAACTGATAGCCCTATAGCTTGCACAGTCTATCTGTGAACCTTTGCCTTTATACAAAGGTACGACGAATGCACCTCGCCAATCGCCAGGGACTTCCTCTGATTTTCCAGCATAAATTGCAAAAAAAACCAGAACAAGTCCCAGACGCGTGGCCCACCATATTTGTTCATCTCGGCAGTAACTTCATCTGCTCCCGCAGCCTTACCACATTTCAGACTTCAAATCGCGCTCTCCACTTCTTCCAAACTGATTTCACCATCGGCTACATCCGGATTCAGCTTTTCGCTGGTACTCAAGGCCGAGGCATCCTCACATTCATACGTCTCCTTGTAGAATTCCGCCCACCGCTGCAAAACGTATGCTGGCTCTGTTAAAACATCACTACTCTTCAAAAGCATCTCTTTCATTCTACAGGTTACCAAACAACCCCGGGAATCACTAACTTCTCGCCAGAAAAGCTTCGTGTTTTCCCGGAAGTTGTTCGTCAATCTTTCATCCCTTTCTCTCGCAGAATTTTTACGCTTCATCTTTATAAATGCTTTCGTTTTGTGCTTTTGCAGCTTGTACTTTCTTTTTCTTATCTCTCTCATACTTTTATCCTTACCCGAGGCTTTATAATCCAGCCATGCTTTCTTCTTTAACTCCACAGCGTCTTTCACTTCATTATCCCACCATTCATCGCGCTTTTTACTCAAACCTCTTTTCCTCTTACCACATACCTCTGTCGCTTCTTTCACCATACCATTCTTAAGGTTCTGCCAGCATAGTTCAACACTTTTATTTCCAGAATCACAGCTTTCAAGCCTCTTGGAAACCCTTTCTTGATATTCCTCTCTGATCGGTGGATCTTGAAGCTTCCAGCTTCTTATGCGATAATTCAACTCCAAGCCAGGACACGTCGTGCGGCTGCGCCAACCTGCAAACAGACCTCTTATTCTAGCAATGATTAGATAGTGGTGGTAGTGGTGGAATTTTGAATTTAGTATCTCGACCTTTCTATTTTTAGTTAGGAAGCATTTCCGAAATTCACTTTTTAATTAATAGCCTTCGGTGAGTGTTCTTGTAAGTAGTGTTTCTATTAACGCTTTTATGGCATTGGTTCTTATAATCATTGAAGGTTATAATTGCAAGGTTAATTGATATTATGGAATAAACATAACTTCTATAGTCGGTCTTCTCAGGCAGTTTATAAATTAAAAGTTCATCGGAGGTATATTTCGTACGTAAATTATACCTTAAACTCATAGTTCCAAAATTTTTGTATTTGTCAGGTTTTGACAATTGGAGTTTATATAGGTTTGTATTGCTTTTAAGCCTCTTTTCCTGCATACGGTATTATAATCTTAGATAATTTGTATAGATGATCGGGCGGTTAGTATTACCCCATAGGTTAACCTGTATGTTATCCATTGACGGAGGTGTTATTTAGGGATTTATATCATCCGAATATATTTTTGTATATAGTCAGTGGCGTGTAAATTTAAGAGATCATTATGACAGGGATCTTATTTTTAAAAAATACTTGAGGCATTTACCTTAATTGACCCACTGCTAATCTAGCGAACTCAATTTTTTTAATGTATTTTGTTTATTTCTACTAAAAATTTGTTCATCAAGACTAAAATTTAAATTTCACTTAAAGAGTAAAACTACTTAGGGAACAGCCGGCTTAGAAATATTCATAGTATAGTAAATAAAAAACTTGAAATTTTACTTTTGTTATATACAAACATAACAAAAGTAAAATGATAATTGTTAAAGTGAAAAACGTCAAAAACGACCTATATTTTGGAAACACTACAGTTTTCGAATTTATGTGTTGCCAAGGTATTCTCGACAATTGCCGATAATTCAGTGACTGTCTTAATTATGAATTATTTTTAATTATTGTTTTATTTTGATTTATATATGATATACTCTAATTTGTACTAAAGTTTTTGAAAATGTTGTATGTATCCTCAATGTATTATTATTTATGTAAGAATTTTGTTAAAACTAATTCATATTTATAAAATGACATAAAACAAATTTAGTCGAATTAAATTTTCGTCAAAATGCCATTCAAAACTATAACATATCATATAATATTTTATACTCGAAATGGTGAAAGAAATGCTAAAACAAATATATATATATATATATTTTTAGTATGTGATTAAACTACAACGGTAGTTTTATCAAATTAAGAAAAACTACTCTCTTTTTTCCTTCTATAAATTACCATTATCCATTGGTATCGAATATGAAATACTTGCCTATTTTTAAAAACCAAGAATTTTCAAAAAAAAGTCTTAGTAAAATAATTTGTATGTTAACGAAAATACCCCATTTCACCTAAAAATATGTTGTGTAATTTATATTCATATTCTCGTTACCGAACTACGCTACTGGAACTTCATTAATTACGTATTATATTTAAACTTATATTGTACTTCTAAATTTATTTTCTTAAACTGAATATTCATATTTCGTGAGAGATTTCATATACGGAGTACAAATTTAAATTAGTCCCTTGAGTTATATATCTTTCAATCACACCTTCAGTAATTCACATAAATGTATGAAGCGAGTAAAGCGCTTAACATATTACGTCGTTTCTTGTATCGTAAAATTCACATGATATTAAGAAAAATCTGCTGATCACGGAGACATCGTTAAATATCTACGTTCTCGTCAACATGATCAAATTCACCTCCTGTGCACGCCTTTGTTGGAGAAAAAGTTCTTCATGAAGAAACTCTCCTATTCTAGGTTTAATAGTATGAAGAAAAAACAATCCAACATGTTTTTGGAAGTTAATATCTTTTGTATCTTAATTTAAAATAGTGTATTGTGTGTTGTAGAAGGTAATATGATAAGTTTGGTAAATGGAGTATAAATATTTATGAAGATTTATACTCTCAATAATTATTCTGTTTATTTATTATATCAAATTTTATATATAGTAAAATTTTTAATTATTCATATAATACAATAATATATGCTGGTGTAGAATATACCAGGCGAGCATTGAATAGCAGAAGATTGCACTACATCCTTTGTGTAGCTTTTAACTTAATGATATCTATGATGTGAAAACTAAACACGCTACTAAAAGCTGCCGTAATGAAGAATACTTGCATTGCTAACTATCAAGATAGATATTATGGCATTTTCCTCAATTAAACCCACTTAATGTATAAGGCTGCTAAATGTATATTTATTTCCAGATAAAAAATATACATAATTCATTATATATAACCTTTTAACAAAGTTTAATTTTTCTAAAAGGATATTGATTGCATTATTTTTTTTGAGCTAATGTAATCGTGTATAATGATGATGTTATTGTTATATCTTGATTGCTTTGCCAAATTGTAAAGAGTCTGAAATAAAGTGCCTACCTAATTTAAATTAAATAATTTACTGTGTAATAATTTTTATTTTATAAGCTGAATTAAATGAAAATATATAATACCTGGCTTTGTATAATTTCTTCGTTAAATATTTAGATAGATTTTTTTATATTTTTTGTTGCTTACATAATTGTTGTAATAACAGTTGTACCTTAAAAATCGGTGAAATGTTAATATATTTATTGGATTAAAATTGATTCAAAATAAATATTCCTAAATATACTTCTATTGACTTATGAAATAAATGAAAATAGGAACGTAGCCAAAAATCAGAGAAAATAATGCATTAAAGGCTTTTTTAATTACACGAACATGTAAAGATATACATGTAAAGTTTTTAGGTATTCAAAACCTTTTTTTGAAGTCAGTTAAATATGAAACGCCAAGAACTGATATGACTGACATTACAACGCAGGAATGGAATTGAAAACATAATGTATGTTAATTTGACAGCAGAATTACATGTTTCATAATAATGTGCATGTAAAATGAATTCTGTATTCATTTACAGTTGATCATAATTTTACCAAATTTCTTCACAAGTTAGATACTGAATTGTTACAACTTGTAGAAAAAACAGAAGTAAAAATAACTACTATACGTTATTGTATTTTTATCGGAATAAAAATACCTTTGCTTAAAATAATAACCTTTGAAGAACTTAAAATTTACTATATAATATAATAGATAGACAAATAAATCAATGTAAACGTTTCTGACAAGGGTTTTCATTATTGGTAAGATATCCTTAAAGATTTGAAAAAAGCATTATATAAAGTGATCTGCCTACTGTATATATTGTTCTACTGAAAAATTACTTCCTCCATCATGAAAAATATTACCTCCAGATTAAACCTAAATCTTTAGTTACTCATTGTTGAGTTTGACTGGGAAGTTTTACTGCATATTAATAAACCTAACTTAAAGTTCAAAATGAGTATAAGTAGGGATAGTTTAAAAACATTAATATGAGTTATTCTCATCATATTATCTTATTATTATCTCTTTTTAATGATCATTTTATGTAGTTAATACTACTTGTAAAAAAAACTGTTACTGTCTCAAATCTGTATAAAAAATATTTAGTATTACTCACCAGCCATTATACATACATCTGTATATATATATATATATATATATATAGACTGCGTAACACCCTGCTATTCTTAGCGGCTGCAAATATTAATTGAGCTGAGCGTAAGCGAAGCTCTTAACCGTTTGGGAGACCTTTTTTTGTGTTTAGTTGCCTCCAGAATGCGACGAGATAATTAGCTAAAAATTTTCTCTTGTATGTTTGAGCTAAACGCGGATGTTATAGCGAAAAAAGTTTGAAAAAATGATCAGCCGTTCAAAAGTTATCAAGAAAAGAAGAAAGGAGAGGGGCTCAACTCAACACCCGCCACGCACGTTTGGCGGATCCTAGTTATTATTTTTTTTAATAATTTAAAAAGTTTTCTAATAAGATTACTTTGGGGATATTTTGAATTTTATAATGATTTATATTATAACCATAATTGGGGGGGGGGTGGGATTGGTCATAAAAAGAAGTAGTTTTAATTGATCTTAAAGTAATAAGTCAGGAAAAAACTTTCGTAGAATTCTAGTAAAAACTTGTAATAAAACCCTTTTGGTTGTATTGTTGATAAGTGCTAGTTTTTGGCTAGTTGTTTATGGACCTAATGCAGTAACAGTAAAAACAACACAGTATCTTTTGATACTTTCCAAACAGTTAATTTGGACGTCAAAAATTTTGTATCTCGCCCTTATTACGTGTGTTTAATAAGTGTTTAGTGGGGTAAGAAGCACATTAATAATTATGAGCTTTTTCCACCCTGGAAAACCATCGATACAATTTATAGTCACAAAAGTTTAGGAGACTTATGCAAAAAATTTAGATAAAGCGACTAGAATTGGTTAACACGTTAATCATTCCTCACGACGACGTTCGACTGAATAAATCATTAGTCACTCAACAAAGAAAGAAAGTGTTTGACTGGGAAGTTTAACTGCATTCATATAAAACCTTGATCATCAAAACCTCAGATTTCCATCTGTTTCGGTTCTTTCAGCATTCTTTAGGTAGAGTAAGATTAACATCAGAAGTGTCTACACTACTTGTATTGGTTTTTTAATGACAAGTCTAAAAATTTCTACAACAACGGAGTCACGTAACTAACTATGGCGATGGCGGCAAGATATTGAATAAAATGCTAAATACCAGTTCATTATAATATAATTTATCTTAAATTTATATATAAAGTAGGAAGAATCCCCGATCTATAACAATACTTAACTTGGCGAATCGAGATACACCTTAACAATCTTATAAAAAGGATCACTAAAAACTATATTGATATACTCTACCTTCAAAACCAGTTGTTTCCAGTTTTATACAAGATAAACGAAATTTTAAATGTCATAATACAATAAAATTCAACAGTAATTGAATATTAAAAATGAATTAATTATAGCAACTTTTAACAACTCGACAAATCTAATTTCCGTTTCTCGCCATCAATCATTTTTATCTAAATCCTTCAATCCTGATCGTAATCAAGAGGTCTATTCAGTAACAGACTTGTCAGATAAATTAATAACCTCAATTATTGAATACTTAAATAATAATTCAAAGAATAATTGGTATAAATAAATAGAAATATTCCATTATTTTACCATCAATAGGATATATATTATGTCAACAGATCGTTTTACACTTTTATTACTACGTCATTATGGAAGTGTATTTGTATCTTAGAAAAATTAAAATTTGTAGTAAAAGTCACTGTCTGTAATTTCCAAATAGCTCCACATTTTTTCTATAAAAAATTAAACAAAAAGTTGTCACATTGAGTTTGTCCTCAGTACATGTTTTAAACGATGGTCTTAACAAATAATTAATATTACAATTGTGTAGATGTTAGTCGTTTACACACAAAATTACTTTTGTAAACACATGGAATGAATAATATAAAATAAACTCGGCTTTCTAAAGTCTGGTGGCACTAAGTGGTCTCGACACTTAACAAGTGAATTAACAAATTCCAAAATTAAAATTCCGGTTTCTCTCAATGGCGACAATGATAAGCAGGGTATCGCAAATATCTTTAAAAAATAAATGTATGGTTAGTACTTCCAATCAGGGTAGCTTGCCAGGCATATGACTTGAAAATTTGGATTATATAATAGTTCTTTTAGCTACTTGTATGGATCTTCTACTCATATGAATGAGTGTACTATATATGAAGCAATTAAAAATTGGATTTAGGGAAGCACCAGGGTAACAGTATTATTGTGTATAATTATTAAAACATGTCTAAGATATGGATATCAACCTCCTGCATTATTAAAATGCAATGTTACACCAATAATTAAAAGTAGAACCTCAAGTGCTACTTCTAGCAGTAATTATCGCCCAGTTTCAATAGCCACATCTTGTACTAAATTAATAGACTCAATTATCTACACTATTCTATCTATGATCCGATCACTATACATTTTCAATTATATACACATCAGATAAAGTAGACCACGCACTCTTTGAATTATCACATTAGCATAACTGGTATAAGTAAACACCTCATCTAAACCTTTTAAGAATTTATAGTCCACATATTTATAATCATTGTCTTTACAAAAATGTATTAATACATCATTTAATATTGTATTCGAAGTTGCATTATAATCACCTAAGATAATAATGTGTTATTAATAATTAATCTATTGACAAAACCTAATATATTTGTAAAATATAAAAATGTAAAATATAAACAGAAAATTACATATGACAATTCCCATTATAATGTTGGTATGCACGAACATAAATATATTTTATGTTTCTAAAGTAAAGTTTACGACAGTAAATATAAAGAAATAAAAAAGCCCTAAAGAAAAATAGTTTTGCTCAAAACTTCAGTGTAAATAAACTGTTAATCAAACGAATGAAAACGACTTAACACTAAGTGTGGAAACGCATATTTCTGACAGAATTTTAATTAAACTATCCAATTGTAATATATGCTCTTCTGGAACATGTATGAAACTTCACCTACAAAAACATTTATAGCTTGTTTAATATAGAAATGAAAGAAATCAAAATATTTTGAAAATATTTTCAAACGTTTTTAATTAAATATATTAAAAATGTGACAAATACTTTTATTTGAACTATCTATATTTTTTAATCATTTCGATAGTGTTGCCATCCATAGTAACTATGATATTAAGGCTATCGACCTAGTTTTTAAAAATATCAGCCTCGTTTTCAACTGAATATTTTAATAAATCTTGTCTGAGAACTAAATAGTGATTATGTAGCTCTTTCTTAACAGGATTCCTGGGGAAATAGCCGATTCTACGGACAAAACATAATAATAAAAAAATACTTGTCACTAATCTGATTATTGTAATTGTAGTTGACGTAAGCTAAATTGACAATTACATTATTAAGAATTATCTACTCCATAGAAGATTTAATCTTTCC
This sequence comes from Melinaea marsaeus rileyi, assembly GCA_918358865.1. Taxonomy (NCBI): domain Eukaryota; kingdom Metazoa; phylum Arthropoda; class Insecta; order Lepidoptera; family Nymphalidae; genus Melinaea; species Melinaea marsaeus. The sequence continues at coordinate 7,492,719 of OU911095.1, read as the reverse complement.
ATGCCCTTAAAAATATTTTTTATGATGTGGAAATAACACATAAAATTATTTCATTCAATTAAAATGGTAGTAAATAATAAAATTATGCCTTATTTTGTTATAGTGGTCACATCAGAGAAGAGTGTCTTTTTTATATCAGTGTTGATAAATGAGAGTCCAAATATGTAATATATGACACAATATAGGCCGTACTTACAAATTCAAACGTCAATTTAATACGTTTGTATAGGTGGATTCCGTTCTTGATATTTTTCATATATAGGTATTATAAAAACGTGGATTACTTTGCTTCCGCTTCGTTTTTATTATTCGGAAAGTATTCCAAAAGCTTAAAAAACATATTAAGATTTACTTAACTTATATAGCGTAGTAATATGTTATATATGAATATCTTTAAGTTAGTATGCTTTATGTAGTATAATAGCTTTAGTTTATTAAGTTATGGTATTATACACTTGTACTTAATTTATAATTGAATTGTTTTTGTTGTATGACGTGTTTGTAGCTTTAAACTTTTTTTCTGTATTGTACTGCTCAATTAAATTTCCCTATATAGTCGATTTCTTAGCAAAAAAGTTTTAGTATTAGGTGCAGTTCAATTTAATAACTAAATAAATAATATAATAATAATAAATAAACTAATCGGTAATCCGATATTTATTAATGGAGAAGTCAGTGGAAATGTTATACACTAACGGATTGTGTGATATAAGTTGACTTGTATTCATTAACTCTGTTGTGTTAATTGAATGAAACTGTAGAAGAGTGCTTTAATTAAATGCAGTAACTCTGGAATTGTTCATTAATTACCTTTTAGAATAATTTAAGATTTTAAAATTGTTCAAATTTGAGTTGTTTTTTTCGTAGCAAATACATAAATTATATTTAAAACTTATTTCGATATTAACCTAAATAAAGATAAGTTCGTGATTAGAGTAAAAATGAATATATTGAAGTAAAGTTAAAATAAAATATCTTCAAAACACTGTTTATGCCTTGATTTATCCTTTTTTTTTGGATATACAAGTTTTATTGATGTTTTGAAAAGTTTTAAAATATTGCGAAAGGAGTTTTATATTTATTTATTTATTTATTAAAATCATTATTGTACCAAATTTATACTAATGGGTCTGTCATTTGTATTAATTCTTAATACTTTATCACTCTCTCACCAATCAACTAATGAACTATGTAGAGAAACACAAACGCGGGCTACAAGACAGAAACGAATATAAATTTTAAAATAGCTAAATTATACAATTCAAACAAAATACACATTAGTCATCAATATTTGACACAAATAAAGATATATATTATCTGTATTGGGTAGAGCCTAGCTGTAGTTATTTGATAGTAGTTTGTATCAGGCGGGCTCGATAGAACAAGGACCACCCTCTCATAGAAAATCGACGTATATTAACTAAATTAATTTGTTTATGTTCCGCTGGTTAGTGAGAAAATCTGGAAGCCATATATATACGAGCTAATGCGTTAGTCACTAAGTATCCGAACTTTAGAGTTCTTTTTGAACTACCAAGGAAAGACATCACCAACTATTCTACGGTGTCGAAGTTCAATACCGAAAATATTACCGGATGGCATTCTCCTAATGGTGCTACGCATATGTGCCCCTGAGTTGGTTTCAGTGCTAACGTATTTATAGCGATACTGCTTAAAGACGTAGTCCCGATGTCATGTAAGTGTGCCCTTCTGTATCCGATCCCTAATAAAGATGGTAGCTCGGACCAAGCTAACTAAAGTTCTAACGATATTACCTCTTTTTTGTCCAAATTAATGGAAAACTTCAATAATATACCTTACATTCCTTGAGGATTGCTTGTTGAAAATATGGCATTTGCCATGGTCGATAAAAGATAGAAGATTACCTCCCATGGTCTTTCTGACAGTTTATGCAAGTGGATTATCAGCTTTCTTACTGGGCGGAGCATATAGTTCGTTCTCCACGGTTTTTACTCGGACCCCAAGCCCGTAAACTCTGGTTTGCCCCAAGGCTGTATGCTATCTCCAACTCTGTTCCTCCTACACGTCAAAGATATGTTGAATATTTCAAACATACATTATTATGCGGATGACAGCACTGGGGATGCGGTATATTCCGACGCGCAGGTCTCTCTCGGGAAAACGTCGACAAGTGCCCAAAGAAACTTGTGTCTTCTATTGATTCCTCTCTGGGGATAGTAGCAAAATGGGGTGAACTGAACCTCGTTCATTTTAATCTCCAAACGATATAGATCTGCTCGTTTTTTGAAAACCCATTGGTCGTATCACCGCTATTCGCGAGCACTCCTCTAAATGCCTCGCCTCGCGTCGCCTATACTGGGCCTCGACATTCGAGTGATCATTAGTTTTATGGTCTTCAAGGATTCTTCCAAGCAAGGCCAAGTTGGTGTTAATGAAATTGAGATTGTTTAACCGAGCAAGGAATTGCAGGCCTGGCCAAAGACTTGCGCTCTATTAGGCGCAAGTCCAGCCAAACATTGTTCCCATCGGACTACCCAAAAATTGACTTTTACCTTTTGTCTGCGGACAATCGGATTGTCGGAGACCCAGGATAGTCCAGTGTTCTGCGAACTTTAGACTGTTTGCTCTCGTCTGCACTCTTTGGCATTGCGTGGAGACATGGTTTCTTAGTGCTTCTTCTATCGCATTTTCAACGGGAAGTGTTCCGAAAGCACATCACTGTCTGCAATATCAGCAGACTACATAACGATCTTTTACTGTGCAGTTTTTAAAGACCTTTCTTCGGTGGAGTTTTCGGTTTGATGTTACATAGGCACCTTCAAAAAACATATATGCTGCCACCTCGACCGCCGCCAGCGCTCTTGCGAATCCTCGAATGTTGGAAGAGTTGATGGTCACGTATCATCTATAACACACTCTTTTGCCCTCCTCTATATATATATATAGATAAATATATATTTGTATGTAATATTCGTTTATTTTAGTATTGTTTTTCACTTTATTTATATTACAAACTTTTATATTTTACTATTGAAAAAATATTGAAAATAATGTATAAAAGAAATGTAAGAATTAAAACAGTGATTAGTAGTAGCAAAGAGTTAATTTAGTCTAGTTTTTTCAACCAACCTTAGGTGTAAAAATCTTATACCGTTTAAAATCGTAGCTTCATGGCACTACATTATCTTAACATAGAGAAATGTATTGAAATTTAAATATGCTAATTTCATTTCGTTCATTAATAAGTACAAACATTTTTTTTTCATGTAAGCGTACATCCGAAACATACAAAAGGGTTTAATTTGTTGATATTAAATTTATAGATAACTTCAGCAAAGGTTATTAGACAGTTATAATAGGATAATAAGGGTTTAAAAAGATCTATTTCGTGATAAAAATAATGCCAATCATAATAACTTATTTCTTTAAAATGTTATATGTACTAAGTAAATGTCGTAAACAACGGAGAGATCGGTAGTACTATTGGCACTCAATCAATTTGTATATGAGATGGATGATGATATAGAATATGCGGTTATCTTAAACTTCTTTTTCCTACATATTATATATTTTTTAAAGTAATAAATTCGACTGTGAGCTTATAACACTAAATACAGTATTATATCACCTGATAGCGTTACTCACCATAGGTATTTAAAATAAATCTTTCTACTTGAAATTAAGAATACCCCCTCGTCTTTCACTTGATAAATCTAAAAGATTACGAAAGGTTTGAATTAAAGAAAGATCAATCACGCCACTTATTTAAATTTTATTCAACGTTCGACAACTTATCAAAAAGACTATGCGGATTAGGAAAATGCTTTTTTTATCGTAAGGGATATTATATAATCTTAAGTTATATAGAATATTTTAAGTATATATAATAGTATTGATATAATTTCATCATCATTATTAGTATTTAAAACTTTAAATTATCTTATTATTAAATTTTATTCAATATGAGCATGCATAAAAGTTTTACTATACAATATAATTGTAAATAAAATTTGGTAAAATTTCATAGTAAAATAAGTCACATCACATTATCATAGATTAACGAGTATCACAAACATGACTCGAGTAATGTGCAATTAAATTTGATTGTCAAATATTATCTTACGGTTTCTAGAACTCATAATTGCGTTAATGTAATCTACACATAGCGTCTGTGTTTGTATATTATAGTTACACGTACGGGAGAGATTAATTAATGAGTTTGTGGCTGTAAAATGACATATATTTATTTATTTTTGTGTTTATATTTAAGTAGAATATATATAAATACATTTATTTCTAATTCAAACAAATATTTAACTCATTGATATTATAAACAGTTGATTAGGTTTTATATTAAAAATAATTATTATTTATATAAAATGCAATTATATTCTAACATTTAACGTATAATATATGTAAGTCTTTAATATAGATATATACAGTATAAAATATAGATATAAACTGAAAGCCAATTGTTACAATTAACACAATTTAAGTAACAAATTATTATTTTATCTATGATAATCACATGAATAGATTTTAGTCTCTTCTTTCCACCGCATTCCAATATTAAGTGAATTACTTATTTGATAAATATTTAAATTTAATTAATATGTCACTAATCTACAAGTAAGGAAAAATTATTAAAATTTTAAATAAACAACATTTTAAACAAATTTATTTTAGACTTCAACCAGAATTCATTTGTCAAATATCTTTTTGATTTAGAAATAGTTACTGTTAATGAAAGTTGATCGCTTTAATTAATTACTCGAGTACTTATATTGTATGAGGAATATATGAAATTCATCATCAGTTGTTTATCAGTAGTTTATTACGAAGCAGTAACAATTTTTGGATTTAAAATAACAGTTACCGTTTTCATTTTTCCGCTATGAGGAAATGTTCATGTGATGGACGCTCATTCGACCGATAAGGGACTATTCCGAGGCTATACCAAGTCTATTCAGTCTAAAACCAGTGCAAATATTAGCCATTACTTTCATCATTCATAAAATCTTTATATATTGCAAAATAAATTTTCTTAATATTTTTGGCTGTTTATCAAATTATAAGCAATAAAATGTATAATACCTGTTGGTATTTATATGGTACACTTTTTAAAGAATAAATTAGAATATATACCGAAATCCTAATTGCTGTATTGTGATAAATCATACAATATTTTTTAATATTCTCAACTGTTCATTTTGGGATAGCGCTCCCAACACAATGTAACGTAACTTAAATTACAGATCAGTCTACTAACTTCACATAAAAAGAACAATAAGGCGCTCAATAAGAATTTTTACAGCATCGCCGTTATATTTTACAGATATACTATACTTTATACTCTCATATAAATAAAGTCCAACATTCTTTCTGATTGCACCGCTTTAATATATATTTTAATAACATTTTGACAGTATGAGTTTTATCTTAACTAAACAATATCTTACTCTTTCCTTTGTAAACAATAACCACCATGAGTAATAAAAATACAGTAAGGAATAGTTGATATAAAATAAAATCTTTCAAAGGAAGACCCAACGTTCCCTACGTCCCGACAAACCGTTTATACATTAATATAAGTCAGAAATCACCTTAGCATATACGGTACAATGAAGCGCTAAGCGAGATACATGCCGCTATGAATAATTGAACATTCCCCGCGCTCTATAACAGAACTCGTATTTAAAGCGACGCGCGTGAACTCCCTGATTTATTATTAAAATAGCAAACGATAAATCTTTGAAAAAATCATTCACTCTAGTACTCGGTTTTTATTTGTGTTATTAAAATATGAATTGTATGTTGTGATTGGTCAAAATAATACTCAACTCAAGCATTTTAACCCTATAATTGGTGTTAATGGAGTTACCTTTTAGAAAATACTATGCACGAGTATTATGTTGTAATATAATAATAAATTAATTCTATTTCCAATTTCTAAGCAAATTAAGTAAAAATGTATATAATAAAGGATAATATATGATATCTTGAGAAATTATTTTTTATAATTTATAACGAGAAAACGATTTTCATTCAAACCTTAAGTTTTATTTTACAATATTTTAATATTAACCATATATAAATAAAACATTATAAATTATATTAAGAAAACAATCTTAATTTCACCAATATAATAACTGTGAACGGTTCCATACTGAAAAATATCTAGTATCTTTGGCGAAGGATTTTCCGATAATTGTCCTCCACTTGCCAAACGCCAGCGAGCATCATCCGATTACAGTTTTAGAGAAGAGCTTTTTTTTTTGCATTTTTTAACTTCAAAAAGTGCTTTCATATATAATAGGTGTTGGTGTCGTTTTCATATATTTTTGGAGTTTTATATTTATGGAGTTTTATCTTAATAAATATGAATCAGAAACAGATTCATTAATTAATTGTATCTCAACATTACTTGAGTACCATCCGATCAGCATGAGCAGAAAGGCATTGTTCTGCGTAAAACATAATATATCAAGGCATAGTGATTGGAATATCATTATTACATATGACACAATAAATGTCTTCAAAAAATATTTCGATAATATAAACATAATCAAACTTCACTACAACTACAAGAATTTGTAAAAAATATTTACTAAATAACTAAATAACACACATGTTGTATTATTCATTATTGGTTTTCACATCTAGTGTAGCTTTACTATTCACTATATTAAGGTAATATTTTAATACTGCCGGTTCAGATTTGTCTATATTACACAGAAAGAGCGTTTGAATAAAGTACAATATAAAATATTATTAAATAATATATTCAGCCATGACTACTGTATTTTGCCATAAAAGTATATTTATAATAATTAATTGTAAACTGTGACCATAGATTCCGTTCCTTAGAGTTGACATTTTTATTTCAACTGTAAAGTTGAGTTGTTATTAGAATAAGGAATGTTGTTAAAAAACCTCATTCGAATTCACGAGCGAAAACCAAATAAATGAAATGGATTCAGTTACACCATTTCAATATTGTAGATATTAAAGTATACGTTTAAAATTGATGGCAACAACATCCTTTGAAATTTATTATTATTATTGAATACTGATGTTCGACCGCGATTATTACCTGTTTATAAAAAAATATGAATGAAAACTGAACGACTTAGTGGTAAAAGGCTTTTACAACTTGATACATTTACAGATGGCATGAGTAAAATCTTCATTTACGATTAGTTTCAATGTGCTAATTTGTGCCCCTATACAACAACATAACAATACTTTTGTGACATTATAAAATTAATGTTAAGTATCTTGATTTATTAAACATCCCTTCTCGAATTCTCGTATATTTCGTTTAAGACTGTAAATATTGCACGTGACACGTATTCATAATTATCTAACATCCCTGGAACAGTCTTAAAACAATTACAATAATTTGCTTTGTTTTACAACTTTGGTTTAATACTGTGAAATATAAAAATGGCTCATACAAATTTTTTTTCATAATTTCATTTCAAAGTAAACCCTTTTTTCAATTGGTCATCCGACATACAAATTGTTTATCGATAATCAATACCGTGGAGTGATAGACGCTTTTATCATGATTATGAATTAACATTAGATTTTTCATTTTAATAAAAAAAAAATCCGTGCCCGCAGGGGGACACGCGTGGGTAGACCTCGTCTGTAACTCATTTAAAATATCACTCACTACCTAAGAATAATACATGATACCGTTGTTTACATCAAAAATTTTCAAGCAAAAAGCGGTTTTAATTTTTTTTCTCCGAAAAGGTATCTTTTTTGGAAATACTTTTGGTACTTAAATTTAGAGTAAAAAATAACCTTTCTATTAAAAATATTTGCGAGGAGGGAATGTTTACCAGAAAAAAGTTGCCGTGGTTTTACCTACCTAAAATTTACAAGCTAAAAGTGGGTTTTATTTTTTTTCTCGGAAACAGTACCTTCTACGGAAAAACTTTTGGTACCTAAATTTAGAGTAAAAAATAACCTTTCTATTAAAAATACTTGTAATGCAAGAATGTTTACCAGAAAAAAGTTATGATTTTTTTTCCAAAAATTTTCGGTTTTTTTACCCCCACCCCTAAGTTATTGAAGTTAGGTTTTCGGTTTATCTACATTAGTTATAGGTATTTATCAAAGACATCATATAATATGAACGCGATTGATCTCCTTTGAATAGGGACAAAGTTATGGTCGAAAAACTGAAATCAGAAAAAGTGAGGCCCTAGCGCCCCCTGTGACCGGATTTCTCTGGTTAACGAACTTGACCTTCATTTTTGGATGGTTGATTTTTGTGCAAAGTTTGAAAGCGATCCGAGCGAAACTGCGGCCGCTATCGTGCTGACAAAAGTCGAATCTGGACGCACGCACGCATATATATATATATATATATATATAAACTTTTTGACCAATGGTCATTTCGGACTCAGGCGGTCATAAGAAGACCTCCTGTGAAGAAATTTTTCCAAAATTCGAAAGTAGGGGACAAATGAATGGGCAGACCGAATTCTTCGAGGTCTACCCAAAATTTGTAAAATTCGTTTAAAATATTTTATTTCATTTTTAAAATTACTATATTTAGTTAGTGATTCTGATAGCATTCTACTCATATACAGTGTTTTATCTTGACTGACGATATACTACGACGTCTATATGATGCGACTACAATACCTATCCTCCCGCATCGTTCGTCTCTGTCTGTAAAATCATTCGGCTAGAAATTCAAATAATCATAGTCAAGTTTGTTATTGCGTATAAATTATATTTAACGTTTAAATATTGATTAAAGGTGATTCGAATGCTGAATTATTTTATTTTTTTAAGGGAGAGGACGGCAAACGTGCTTGCGTGGTCACGTGCGTGCGGTTCACTGATGATAAGTAGCCACCGCCGCCTATAAAAACCTTGCAACATCTAGGGAACCACAAGAGCTCTGCCGGCTTTAGAGAAGGGATTATACGGCGTTTTTTAGGGTACCATCAAACCGGAAATACCGCCAAAGATAGTTCGTTCCACTATCTAGTGGTACGTGAAAAAAATGTTCACTACTGCTTCACAGTAGACTATCGCCACGCTTCAAGAGCTCTTCCGAACACTCGCCGCTGTAAATGCGATAGAAGACGCACAAAAAAGATGCAGCTCTACGCAAACATAAAAAGTCCCGCCGTTCACATAGTACAGGATCTCCTGCTCTCCGTTATACGTGGTCAAAGATTAAATAGGTGCGTTTAGCGTTGGAGTGAAGTCAAGGGCACATGTTTTTAGCTCCATTGGAGAAATGCTAAATGGCCTACTCGATTCATGAGCTTTCAAGGAAAATAGATATTGTAGCAAATCATTTTTTTTACCGAAAAAAGATTGCTATTAGAATATAAATATATTTAAAATTTAATTTCTGTGCTTTTGTGGATTTGGAAAAGGCGTTTGACAGGGTTGTGAGAAAGAAGTTATGGGAGATACTGCCCCGATACAATGTGAACGGACCCTTGCTACAGGCTGTAAGGTCTCTTTACCGAGATCACTCAGCCTGTGTGCGAGTAGGAGCTGGCATGTCGCCCTGGTTTGACATCCAATCGCGTGTTAAGCAAGGTTGCGCTATGTCAGCTTGGTTGTTCAATTTGTATTTGGATAGTTGTCTTCAAGGAGTGAAAGATAGTGACATGGGAATGAAAGTAGGTGACCTTAAGGTCAATTGCTTACTATATGCAGATGATGCAGTGCTCATTGCATCATCAGAATGCAATTTGCAGGCATTGGTCACCACTCTGAAAGATGGGTGTGAAATTAATGGTCTTAACCTGAATATAGATAAGACGAAGGTTCTGATATTTGAAAGAAATGAAGAAAGAACAGAATGTAAGATCAACGTGAATGATAAGATAATAGAACAAGTGAATGAAGTGGTATATTTGGGAAGTATGTTTAGCAGAGACGAAAGATACGAAATGGATGTGGAAAGGCGTATTGCTGCCGGTAACAGAGTCAATGGTGCTTTGACTGCATTGTTGAGACGGCAAAACGTCAGTATAGCTGCACGTTTGGCTGTACACAATGCATTTTTGCTACCGACGCTGTTATACGGCAGCCAAACGTGGGTAACACAGAAGAAGAATGTAAGAAAGATGAATGCTGTGGAGAGTGGAGATCTCTTCGCAGAATATGCGGAGTCAGTCTAGCTGATCGAATCCGCAATGAAGAGATCCAAAGAATGGCAGGTACTAGCGAAGATGTCACGGTGAGAATGAAGAAGAACGTGCTCAAGTGGTTTGGGCACGTTGAACGAATGAGTGATGAAAGAATGGTAAAAAAGATTTATATGGGAAAAGTGAGCGGTAAGAGCGACAGGGGGAGGCCTCGAGTGACCTTCGAAAACACAGTAGCTACGATACTGGAGGAAGGTCACGTAAAAAGCGTGAGGACCCCCCGGAGGGCATGTATGAAGAGGTTGATGTCTGTGGCCGAGGCGAAAGAGGTATGCAGAGACCGTAGCGTTTGGCGCTCCGTCGTCTCTGGCTACCCCGCAAGGGATATGGCGTGAAGGTAAATAAATAAATAATAAATATAAAGTTTAATAACGGTATTCCTTGGTCTTATAACAAATTGCATGAATCTTTTTTGCACTGAGAGTTCAAAGAAAAAAGATAGACCGACAAAAATCTTAATATATGTTATATATTTTATTGTATTCGACGTTGAATTTTAAATGCATATCGTTGAGATTTTGAAATAAGAAATTAATATTCAGATTAGTTTTGTTGTAAAGCAAGTTAAATACAAGTTAAATTTGCTAAGCTTGTAATTTATAGAAGCTTTTTCCACTTGCTTTCATAAATTAGCTTAAATAATATATTATTTTATATGTTATTTTCACATTCGATCTTAATTTTTTTACTAGATACTAAACGTACGAGTATATGTCAAAAGACAAAAAGGCAATATATGGTGATCAACACTATAGGGTCGTCCAGATATGTATTGTGGAGGTTACTTATAACTGCATTAATTGCTGCCATCAATATTCGTAATCTGTGAGATAAGGTTGACTTGTAATGTATTATATAATATTAACTATATCACATGAACTTATATACATATATATATATATATATGTATATATATATATATATATATATATATATATATATATATATATATATATATATGTTATTGCATACTAGAATTTGTTAATTTTAAATTTTTATTTGTTCATTTACATACATTAGTACTACATATACAGTTATATACATATCAATATATATATATATATATATATCGATTGTGAAGAATCACCATACAAGGTCTTCATACATCATATGCATACTTCATACAATATATGTATGCAATCAAAACGTATCGTAACGTCTGTATCTGAAGTGTAACTTATATTATTGTACTAGCAGACCCGGTCACGCGTTGCTGTGACTATTATTTTTGATATATTACATTGTACTAAACTATTTAAGGGGTAACGTTCAGAGTACATCTGTCATGAAAACCATAATGTTTTCTTATAGTCGATATTAAGCAAAAATCAAAACAAAATAATTATAATTATTTTTTTTATTTTATCCAAGTTTATAACACTATTTGTATATTACAAAGTTTTTAGTAAATAACTTGGAACACTAAACTTACGAATGAGGTAGGTAGGGTAGATATCTCATTCGTAATTACTCAATCCAGTCAATAGATACCGCCATCTTTTAGAATTGTTAAGAGCTAACTGCAAAATGATAAACTAATAATTTGCAATAAAATAATACTGCGACTATGAATTGAGTTGAAAATTATTATATCTTTTAAGTTAGGTTAAACTGTACGTGGTGTGTAAATTTATTTAAATCAGTTAAGTAGTTTAGGAGTCCATCGCGGACAAATAACGCGACACGTGATTTATATATATTAAGAATTCTGGTGGATTTTTTTTATCATTTAATATTTTAAATAATATAATAAATAAATCGTAAAATTTTCCTTTTTTTTAAAATGTTACTTTATCATTTTATTAAGACGTTCATAATTAAAAGTATTTGGTGGTTTTTACTAATACATACAATGAAAGTTAAACTCAAAACATTTAAATTTTAAAAGATTTTTTTTTTTTTAATAAATACAATTTTTATACAACTCGGCAGAATTCGTTCTGTCAAATAGATTTGGAATGTGGCAGTTTATATTTCGACCTTTAGACGTTTTTACTCTGCTGATCCTCACACATCGCCCTATCATCATGGTGACGGTTCTGTTCAGGAGAATTAAAGAAAAAGGTCAGCTCGGGTGACTTAAGTATCTTAGCTTCCACGAACTTTGGTCACCCTTTTGAGACCCACTAAAAACCCCGATTGGGATGTCTGCCAGAGGGCTTCAAACCAAGAGGGGAACTTAAGGTTCAAACCTGATTGAAAAATAATCTAAAGGGATAGTGGGAACCTAAAGGTGACAAATATTTATAAAGTGGGTGCTTCAATTACAAAGTATAGAGATAATTAATTATTTATTACTATTATTATTAACATAGGGTTCATAACCGATGAAATAAAAAATAATGAAATAAAACGTACATAAGTATTTTCAGTAATCGCGTTATTGTAAATCCAGTGAATCATAATTATTAACAAAAATCTGTTTTATTTTTATTTTAGTGCTTTATGATACACAATGTTTTTTGTTTGATTACCTGGTGAATATATAAATAAATCTGATGGTTTTCCAACACGGGAACAGGCAACATACAATTGACCATGTGAGAAACATGGGTTTTCTAGATTAATACCACAAACACCTAATGATTGCCCCTGGGACTTATTTATGGTCATAGCAAAAGCAAGCCGCACTGGAAATTGTAGTCGTTTAAATTCAAATGGTACATCAGTCGGAATCATTGGGATGCGTGGTATCAAAACATCTTCTCCTTTATACTTTCCTTTCAGTATAGTTGCTTCTATCACGTTGTTCAATAATTTTTTTATCGCTAACCGCGTGCCGTTGCAAAGACGCGGTTGGTTGATATTTCTCAACATTATTACTACCGAACCAACCTTTAATTGAAGATTGTGAGGTGGCAATCCTGGTAAATCCAGCGAGTTTAAAAATTCAGGCGGATAGTTAACGACATCATCTTGGTTAGTAGCCGAATCAACTGATTTATATATCCTCAATTCGACTGTAATTTGTTCTTGAATTTTGAAATTTAATTCACTTACATCTATGTTTTTTGCAGCCAATATAGCCCGTTCGCTCAACCAATCATGGTTTCTATAATTTTGAGCAACATCTGGAAACACCTTTTGAATAAGTTCATCTTTTGATCTAGATAACTGACAAAAACCTTGAGGAAAGTTAATGCAACCAGTCAAGGTGTCTATAGGAAATTTGCCATTACCAATGTCAATGAGTTGTTTAGAGAATATGTCTCCAGATTTGTCATTTTGCAACTTGATACGCATATTCTTGCTTAAGTGTAATACCTTCACATGTTTCCATAAATTGGAGGACTTTAAACAGGCATTAAGTTCATCAGCTGGCGTTGATCGTGGAATCACTGGCAATGTTTGACGAAATTCTCCTGCTAATAAAATCATTGCACCACCAAATGGGTTATTATTGCTCCGGAGATCTTGTAAGGTTCTATCTAAAGCCTCCAAAGATTTTTTATGTGCCATCGTGCATTCATCCCAAACAATCAATCCACATTGCTGCAAAACCTTTGCCATTGCAGAGTTCTTCGAAATGTTGCAGGTTGGAGTTTCGTTGCTTTGCATGTTTAATGGTAATTTTAGTGCTGAATGAGCTGTTCTACCACCTTCAAGCAAAGTTGCTGCGATTCCCGACGAAGCGAGTGCAAGTGCAATTTTATTTTGTGAGCGAATTGTTGCTAATATCAATGAAATCAAAAAAGTTTTTCCTGTACCACCAGGTGCATCTAGGAAGTAAATCCCTCCTCTTTTATCATTTATTACTTTCAAAAGTGTATCAAATACATACTTCTGTTGTTCATTCAAAAGTGGAAGATTCGTTTGAATTAATTCTTTCAAAGTGTTGAGATCATACAGTTTTTCTCGGTGCAACTCTTGGTTAAAAGCATCATGCATTGGACGATTGGGTGCGGCCAGGCCTAATTGAAATAATAGTTTGTTTGACATCATCAAGCACATGTCCTCAATTGAAATCAATACTTCATTGTAAATTTCTTCGCTTATTTGTATATTTGGATTTCCCCTTCTAATCCGTATTTGATACAAAATATCATCACACATATTATCTTTGTACTTGATCCACAAATCCTTTGGGTTTGATGGGAAGCAGGTAGATATGATTATAGAAAACAATGTTCGTATTTGATGAGCTTGTGATGATATTACAGCATCATTGAGAGTTTGATCCCAATGAGCATCATTGTCTAGCAATCGCAAACGTTGGCAAGCTTCTCTATATGATCCACACAAATCACCATTAACAGTTCGTACATGTTGGAAAGATGTTGGGCCACGTACATTGACTAATAGCAGTCGTAAATAAAAACATTCATCATTGCTTGGATGTACTGAATAAATTCGACCAATCGCATCGGTAGAAAATATATCTGGGTATCCTGTAACTGGTTTTCCTTGTTTCCGTCGTATAAATGTTCTTGAGGATTGATTCCAAGTATAATATTTTGGCATTTCAGAATATATCAATGTTTGAGCAAAATCATCGTTTTGACATATCTCAAAAAATCTGGTTAATGTAGTAGATGGTGGCTGTAAAGCTCTTTCTACTGCGTTCTGTGCTGTAAAATATACTCTTTGTCCATTTTCTAAATGCACAGCTAAATGAACAACAGTAGGGTGTCTTTCATGAATAGGAAAAGAAAATATTCGCCAAACTGCTTCATTACTACTAACATAGCGACCCATTTGGTATTGCGTAACTTCATCATTGGAATTCTCTGCATTAATACCAATCACAGCCATATCACTCCCTTTGGTTACATATTTGCAAATGTATTTAATAGATTTTACTGAATGGCAAGATTCAACGTTGATGTGCGCTTTGAAGGTCTTTGATAAAATGGATGAATATGGAACAATCTAGCGATTATCTATTTCAATATCTTGTTGATTTAATTTGACAATTGTTGATCTTCCATTGTCTGCTGTCGATCGGCGACGATACAAAGGATAACCGTCATTACCAGTGATTGTTTCAGATATTAATGTCCGTGGATATCGCTTTGAACATTTACCATCCACCATACACGGTGAATTTTGATTAAGAGTTCCACAGGGACCATGTATCATGTTTTTAATAACTACCTCATGCAATCCAGGATCTACTTCTACATTAGGAATTTCAGCTGATATTACTGCATCAACTTCATTTGGCCTTATCTTTTCAACTAACCAAATCAAAATATGTGCATGTGGCAATCCCCGTTTCTGCCACTCCACAGAATACATCCAGCAGCGTGTCTCTCCAAACACATAATGTTTCACAATGAAATCCATCAAAGATTTCAACTTTTGTCTAAAGACTCTGGCTGTAATATCATGACGATCAATAGGTGATTGCCCAGGGAATAACTCCTGCTTGATTTCTATCCAGTGTGGATTGCATGTAAATGTGATGAACAAATCTGCTGTACCATAATGACGAACATATGACATGGCATCTTGAGCATATTCATGCATATGTCGAGGGCTTCCGATGTATGTTGCTGGAAGAATACTCATCCGACCAACATTCTGTGCATTTCCATCAGTATTAATCGCATCTCGAAGGTGAATATACTCTTCAGATCTGAGTTTGGTCTGATTCAACCTGATGAATGTTAATCTCTCCGTTTCAATTTTAACATACATGTCTACAACATACTTGTGATATAATCGCCGACATTTGAGTATGTGATTGTCTTCATTTTCACGAATCATTAGGCGGTAGGAATAATAGTTCATTGAACTGACTTTTTTGTTGGTTTCGGAACCTGAAAATAGATTTTTGTTTTCATAATATTGAAAATTAAAAAAATAATAATATAGTGACTGATAATATAGCTCCATAGCTAAACTAATATTTTTTATTACCTGTAATGGGATTTATCATCTTGTTTGAAAAATCATAGCCATCTTCACCTTGCCAAAATATAATGGGATATTGCAGTGCGTCATATGAGCGGTGTGTTTCCTTTATACGTTGTAATTGATCATTCCGACGATGTAAAACAATATCACGGGATTCCAAGTTTTCTCCAACTACAACGATGGCAACTTCATCAATAGTTGGTGCATTAAAACGTCTTGCATGTTGGCCAACAGGTGTTTTATCAGCTCTGATTACAATTTTGTGATTATCAGATGGCATCCGATCCAGTGCAGTTTTAAACAACATAACCAATTGATTGTACTCATGAAATAAAGTTTGTAATTGTTCTACAATAGACCTCTTTAGTGAATTGTTATGTGAACAACGCATATCAATTTCTCGTGGTGAATTGCCCATGAAATAAATTTGCAGAAATTTGTAATTGCTATCTGACACTGGTAACAGTGAACCTGCTCTATGATATATTTGGCCTTGTATCTGTAAATTAAAAAAAATGATTTTGGCCAAATAGAAATAATATTTGTTCCTAAAAAGTATATCTGTCTCTTAATTTGAATCACCAAATAATAATTGATATGCTTAGGTATGTCAATATGTAATAATTAGTTGTAACTAATATCCATCGTCAAATAATTATATTGTGTTTCAAAATAATAAAAGTGTTGCTAATACTGAATCACCAAATAATATAATGACTAAGTAATATATGTTTTGGGGTTTAGGAAACTGAAGGTTAATGACACATATTTACTTAGTTAACAGGAAATTTTGTTCATTAAAATAATAATGATTAACTGCTATAATACATACCTTAAAAGTTGGCATGAAATTTTCCCGAACTACGTTTGTTGCCCCAAATGATGTCATTTGAAAGCAATTGTTATATTGTTGAATATTTGACAAAAAGTGTATGGAATCTGGTTCTATTCCTGAAACCAATGAGTACAATGGCTCTGGTGGTGGATCCAATGGTATCAATTTCACTTTCCCATTTGCGCAACACAATCCATTTGCTTCATTTTTGTATTTCAATGCCTTACAATAAGAGCAAACCAAGTTCATAGATCCAATAGCAACACATTGGTGGTTACTGTAGTCAATTGACAAATCGTAATTGAAAACAGCTCGATTCAAACTTTCGCGATTATTAGTTGAATCTCTCGCTCTCGCTTCCCGCGTTCGTGATATACGAATTCTTTCGCGTTCATTTCGGTCGTCACGTTCATGTGCAGTATGATAAGATCGGTAATTCATTTGGTTTGTAGCATTTCGGGTTCTTCTACTTAAATTACTTCGTCTTATAGGAGGCATATCGTATATAATTACCTAAATTTATTCACATGAAATAATTATTAATCACAGGTATTTATACAATCAAAATTAATTATTAAATATTATAAACGCTTTTTAACGCAGTTTGTTTGACAGATGCAATGACGTGAAAACTGATGACAATTTATGTCGCATTCCGAAACTAAAACAAAAGAAAGAATATTCCAAGGCCAATCAAATCTTACATTTACTTTTTTTGACTTTTCAATTTGGTCGGGTGTACACATTCATTTGATTAAATTTGAACGTTGTGCAGCGACAATAAAGCGCGAATTGACTCTTTGACGTTAGCAAGACACCTACATTGTTTAGACAACAATGAGTGCTTGTAATTTAATATCAACTTTATTGAATAGCAATACAGTTCAAATTGACTCTACATTTAGTTATTTATTCTACATTTAAAATATTTGTATAGGAAAAAGAAAAGGGCTTTATTAGGGTTTCCCTGGAAATTATTCAAATTTTTCTCGCCGTTAGAGCCATCCTTGGACTTCAAGGAACATTTAAAAAAAAGAATTGTTAAGATTGGTCCATGCGTTGTTGAGTTATGCGCTTACCAACACATTTTGCGATTCATTTTTATATAATAGATTGTGTAAGTGACAGCTAGCCATAAGTATTTTTCCAACGATTTCTATATCGCTTATTGATTACGAGATATTTAGTCTTACTTGGTTAATAAGATCATGTATTTCTATCATATTACTGAAGAAAAGGAGAAGAATATGTCGGTGAAAAAGTATTTTTTGTATTTTCTAGTATAAAGATGTAATAAAATCTTTTTAGTCGTATTATTTGTAATTAGCTGATTTTAATACCATTAAATGTGTCATTTAAAAAAATGAAATTAAATTGTAAAGAACAGTTTCCCACCATTTTTCATTTGCTTTCTGTCCACCGAAATAGGTGAATTCAACGACGAAATTTGGTGCATTTTAAAGTTGCAGGATCAGTAAAGTAAGACATAATTCTTTCAAGCGTTTTCCGTCATGAAATTTAGATGCCTCCCCCACTGGTCTCACAGTTTTTTTGACACAGAGCAAGATTGAAATGTGATCAATTATGATATAGGTAAAAAAATTTGATATAACCATAAAACAGTTTTGATATATTGGAAAGAGGCTAGTTAGACCTAACTTTCGATATGTGGGTGCCATATCAACTCACTGAAACAAATCGCCTTAAGAGTAAAGATGTCATTACATTAAGTTCATTGAATTAAACTATTTTTGACTATATTGATCACTGTTGATGATAAATGTATGTCCATTTACCTACAATAATAATATACTAGAAATATGGAGGTCAAAGCTGATCAAAATGCACTGACTATCGCTAAGGCCGGGCATTCGTCAATAAGGTATGTTGAGTATGGCGGGATTAAAAATGCATCATTAATTATGAGCTCTTACCGTCAGGAAAAAATATTGATTCGGATTACTACTATCAACAACAAATTGATAAACAGAAAAGGTTGTCTTTAATCACTATGACACCCGAACACAAACATATTTAGCCACTCAACAAAAACAGGGAAACAAGTTAACGGAAAAGCTCAAATTGTCTGTAGCAACGGAATAATGTCCACTACCTTCGTAGGTAGTTCCGTTCTGTTAGATTCCATTGCTTTCTCGTGAAACTTACCGAACAAAATGGGACATTTAATTACAATATGTATGTGTAATTAAATTTAAACATATTTTGTAAAATCTTGCTTTAGGTTTGATTGATTTTGATTTGCCCATTAAATGGAAATACATTTTGTAAATTTCCGAAAATGTTAAGGTTTGACAATGTTCGTTAAGAAATATGAAAAAGTACTGAGAGGCTGAATTTATGGAATTTTAAAATAGGCATTGAATTTTTTAAACATCCAAAATAATTTAAAAAAAGGAATCTTACAAAAAAAACTGGAGTTCGAGAACAGAGTTACTAACCGGTCCGGTATACAATGATACATATGATAATAACTTGTCTGGTAAACCAAATCTTGATAGGACTTTCTAAAAAACATAGACATAAACATAACATAGACAGCACTTATATAAACGTCATTATTCCAATCTTACTTTAAATAATAAATAAGATCAGTCATTTATTTGCTCTTATTTGCAGATTTTTTTAAACAATAGTATTGTTAAATTTAAAGTACAGGATAAAGTTTTCATTACCAAAACTGGTTGCAGATTGGCTTAGGGTAAGGACTGATCCTGAATCCTGAGATTCATTATATTACTTTTTTTAGATCTATCAAAAATTTTAAATTAATTGTTATTTAAAAAAAATTGTAAAACAAATATACCTATAATAATAGAATAATGGTAGAAATAAATTTTATGAAAACATCTATTTCTAATGTTAGCTCTTTTGTGTAAGTGACTACTGTGATCTTCTCTTAGAATTTGAATAGAAGACACCGAATCTACGTCTTTCCCAAAGTTGTCTATGTAAAGCTGGTACTGGGCCAGTACTGGGTACTTGAACCAGACTATTCGTAACAAACTACGAATATTGACAAGACAGACAGCAGAAAGCTAGAGTGATATAAATATTTTAAGATTTTAGTGTTTCAGTTATTGGTGCTCGCTGGGATAGATGTGTTTATTCTAATCTTTTCAACTGTTGATGTTCTGCGCGACTTAACAGCGTAGCTCACGAGCGAAATACTCTCGTACGAACAATTGATTCCAAGACGTTTTCTATTATGGAATACTAATATTCATTAGCACAGTATAACAGTAATATAATTTCTGGGTGTATGTGGGTTTCTGTGTAGATATTAATTTCATATAATTGACGAGAAAATGTCAGTAGTTAGTCAGTAATTATAAATAGCTCTTAACCACATTTATAGTTATAATAATAACTAATAAAATAATTAAATTAATGAATAAATAACACAGGCACACAAAAAAAAATCATGAAGCAGAGGGGAGACCCCATTATTCTTAGGTTTTTGGGATCGCTAAAACCGAATATGACAATAAAAACTAATTTTAATTGCCCGTTTTCCCACTAGCATCCCCTTACTACCTAGGGGTGAAAATTGAAATTTTTGTACAAAATCAAGATAGATGTGTATTTCTACGTTTTCTGGGATGCTGAAACCGAAAATGATAACTAAAAATAAATTCATGACCACTATCACCTCCCACCACCCCTTACAGGGGGTGAAAATTTCAATTTTTCTATAAAATCAAAAATATGTGTATTTCTACGTTTTTTAGAATGCTGGAACCGAAAATGATTACTAAAAATAAATTTAAGACCTCTATCACCCATTAACACCCCTCACCAACCCTTACGAGGGGTGAAAATTTAAATTTTTATATAAAATCAAGATGGATATGAATTTCTATGTTTTTTAAGATACTGAGACAAAAAAGATTATAAAGTATATGGTAACCTTATTGTACGCATATATTTGTTATTATGATGCTAAGACTGATCATGATTTTTGTCCTATTCTCAACAAGTTTTTTCATTTTTTGTTTTATTTTTTTTTTGTTTGTTTTTTTTATTTTTGTTTTTTTTATTTTTGTTTTGTTTTCTATTTAATTCTACTTATACTGTTATCCATCCGGCAGTCTTGTAAAACGCTTAAAAGAAGCTGAACCTAATTCTATGCCTCCTAAATAGAATTGTTACTATTTTCCTGCCAATTTAGGAGACTAAAAGATGCTGAATCTAATTCTATGCCTCCGAAATAGATGGGACTATTTTCCTGACAATTTTGGAGACTACAGTGAGGAGCAAGGTGACAGGTTCTATCAGGATCTTAAGACAATGGAACAGCGCTATCGGGGTAAATGGGATGTCAATATATTAGCAAATGGGATGTCAATATATTACTGTTGGAATTTAAAAAGAAATTTGCCAGAACAGAAAAGAACCAATAAAAGGAAACCACTTAGAAGATCTTTTGACAACAAGAGAGTTCATTATCGTAGAAACAGGTAGACGCTGAATAGTGAGAGGCAAGGGCACTTTAATCCAGCACCCCAAAAGGGAACAGAAATCTACTACGTCCACGCCGTTGTTCCTGGTTTACTCTAAGAGTAGAATTAAATCATGAATATATATCAGATACTTCTGATCGATAAAGCATTTGAATTTTATACAAAATTGAAACTACCCCCACCCCCCCGTTAGGGGTGGTTAGGGGGTGGTATTGAGTAAAAGAGGTATTAAATTCACTTTTGGTTGTCATTTTCGGTTTCATCATACCAAAAAACATAGAAATACACATTCATCTTTATTTTATACAAAAATGGAAAACTTCACTCCCCATTAGGGGTAGTAAAAAAGTGTTAATGGGTTATGGAGGTCTTGAATTAATTTTTAGCTTTCATTTTCGGTTTCAGCATCCCAAAAAACGTAGAAATACACATCTATCTTGATTTTATACAAAAATTTAAATTTTCACCCCTTAAGAGGTAGTAAGGGGGTGCTAGCGGGAAAACGGGCAATTAAAATTAGTTTTTATTGTCATATTCGGTTTCAGCGATCCCGAAAACCTAAGAATAATGGGGTCTCCCCTCTGGTTCATGATTTTTTTTTGTGTGCCTGTGTAATTAATCAAAAAACTATGAATGGTTTTAAATTAGTATTAAGAAGATAAGTCATCTATGGAGTATATCCGTAAACATACTAATATACATCGTTGCGCCAAAATCAGCATAAATTTTCTATAACTGTATTATTTTTTTATATCTCATGATAAAATAACACCATTATTTAAATCCAACAAACTGTAGACCCAAATTATAAAAATCTAAAAATTTTTACACTCAGTTAATTAGTTACAAATTTTAATAAAATGATCTTTTACACAAAAATAATTTGTTTTTACTCATGATCGCTCAACAACAGATGCCGGTATTGAGTTATTGCTGAATATGAATGCAGTCCTACTCGATTCCTACTCCTGTTCGATAGAAGTTATCATTATTGTCAATGTCTTCTTGTCTTATTCTTCTGTCTTACTCACTTATAGTTTAATATTTATTTATAGTTACTTGGTACACTTCGTTTGTATTAAATTATCTCAATTCTGGCGATCGGATTATAAAATGATTTACAGAAAGTAGATAGTTTGAATTACTGTTCTATCAAAGCAACCTATTCAGTAGTTAAAAGATTATATCTTCATTGTTTCAAATGTCTTAAGAAACTCAAAACTCAAAAAATTTCTTATTAAATGTTGTTATAAAGAATTCGCTAATAAGAAATTTGTTAAATCGTTTTCTTTTTTTCTAGATCTTTTATTTATAAAATAAAGAATAACTGCTCATAAATGTGTTGTAAATGTATTACAAGATTATTAATACTTTAAGAAAAAAGCATTAAAGCTGCTCAAAAGATAATTAGAATAAAAGATAAGAGTATTGTGTTATTAAATATGTATAATATGGCATATATTGTATTGGTGTGTATGGTATATATTACATGTAAAACATATAAACACCTATATATAACATATTTATTCCAAGCAAAATTTCAAACCTACTATCTGAAATCAGTGACGGCTTATCTACATTCGAATTGGAATTGAATTAACATTTTCAATATGTAATAAATGTGGTATTTATTATTTTTGCGGATAAAGTGGATAAATCTAAAAACACTACTATTTATTAAAATTAGAATTTATATTTCATTATTTATTTAGAATTTCGTAAATTTTTATATATTTTGTAAAAATTGTAAAGATAGTAAGAAAACATGAGATAGTAAATATAACGTATATTGGCATACAAATAGTGTATAATATCCGATAAAATAATTATGAAGACTCTTATTCTCCCGTGTTTTGGGTTTTGTCTTCGTTTTAGTAGCTATTTATTATACGCAATAGGTTAGGTATCATTCATTTAAAACTCAATTACTGATTATCTAAAATATTCTCAGAATTACGTGATAGTAATTAAGAAATGTGGCGCCGTAGGATGAATGTAAAAATCACGCACACAGAAGTGAGTAATATGTAATTTGATGTCAATATTATTGGAATAATCCAAAAATAAATTATTAAATTACTTTAATTAAAACTAAAGTTAAATAAAGTCTTTATTATATTTTGTAATACACCGTGGACAAGAAAATGTAAGTCAAACATTGCAGTGTTTAATTATTTTGGTAATCTGTTATAGTATTATTTTAATAATATTTCTCCTCAATATGTCCCGTACTATTAGGGACAAATATTATTAAATATTGTTTTTAATAAATAAGACTGATTAGTTTTGTTTGTGACATTGTCATTATGTTATTAATTAAAATATGCCCGGAATAACAACTATCAATTCATTTAAAATTAATAATAATTAAACACTTCAACAATTAAAACAGATAATTTTATGTTTGCAGTATAATATTTCTGATTTATTTTAAATGAATACATATTCACGTCAGTTTCGTTCCACACTTAATTTTTATAAATTAAAAGATCGTCTAATAAAGCTGGCATAAGCAACATATTTTTGTAATATAAATGAAAAACATTCTGTAAATCATGACTTAGTCGTAAATAAGAATATGCTTTAATTCTTATTGACTAATATAAAAAGTATTAAGCAAAGGTCAACAAAGGCCTGAACAAATTATTGTGATTAATAACTGAATTGTATTTAAAAAATTGATTAATTTTGTGTTTATGACATCAAATGTTGCACGCTTTGTAAATGCCAAATGTAAAAAACCTTTGGGCGATAACATTAACATTTGTTTAAAGTCTTTAATTTCTCGGTAAGACTACTGTCATACCATTTAAGCATATGATTAATTTTACCAAAGGAAAATAATTAACTGCGGCTAAACTGTACATATTATAAGTATTTTTTTTATTTTGTAAATATATTCAGAAAATAATTAGCCTCTTGGAATTTAAATTTTTGAAACGTTGTTTTTTACGTGTTGTATATTTATATTTACATCATGTTTTGTGAAATTTTCTGTCATCGAATTAGTCAGGGGGTCTTCGAGACACTGGTATACAGAACTAACCACATTTAATTTGTCTACTGATGTAAATTAAAACTTTATAGTTTTACTGTACCAACCCATCGATCTTATATATCCATTATGACTATGTCTAGAGATAGAAAACTATAAGAAATTTTAAATTAGTAACTAATTAAAAGAGTATCAAGGGTATTTCTTGCCGGTTCTTCTCCATGCACTACTCCTTTGAAACCATCTAAATACAGTCTAATGCCTCATGTGCAATGTTATATCAAAGTATTTTATTGCTTAACTGAAATAAAATACGTTGACTTTGATTTTTTTAAACACTTTACATTTTCTGCATTCCTATTAGTGTCATTAACGAATTCAAACAAAACGGATACTGTATGTGACATAATTTACGAAAATGTTTTCTACGAACACAATCAATCTTACCTATTAGAAGTTGACAATATGGCGCTGATCTAGTTTAAAAAATATAATGTTTCTTTTTGTTGTTACATTTTATTCGAATTAAAAATTTATATTTAATGTATTTTCATTACTTAGACATTTTAGCACAATCAGTAAATGGAATATTAATAATTGATATCCTTTACCTAAAGATCGTTAAATAAAGTTCATATACTTTATATACTGGATTAGTCAAATTAATTAATTGCTTCGTTTAATTTAACGACTAAAGTCGGATGCCTGCTTCGAATACGTCGTGAACATTACGACGTAGTAAACATTTCGTACAAAAATATTTAATTAAACATTTAAATAAAGTAACGATTAATTTTATGTACCTAGTACAATTCTATGTTGATTGTTTAATCTATTTCTTTTATTTATAATCAACGTTTTAGTAAATTGAACATTATGGATTTTTATATAATAACGTAAGCTATCTAACTAAATTATTGAAAAGAAAGCATTTTATAATAATGTTTAAGCAAATGTAAAGTTTGTGCTTTATTTTTGTTTATTCTGTCTGTCTGATGAAAAGTATATTTATTCTGTCTGTCTGTACTCGTATGTCAGAGGCATCCATTAGATTTTATCCAATGTTTTTAAAACATTATATTATAAACTGCTACATGAAATGAAAATTAATACTTTTTTCAGCTCACAACGTACTAATCCTCAATGTAAATGTCAATTTATTTTTTGTCACTTGAATCCACAAACATATCATATTTATAAACATAAAAGAAAAATAATACTAAAGAATATGTATGAATATTCTTATAGTATTTAAAATTAAGATACTGACACATATATATACATATTATAATATCATGCCTCTTTTCGGGAGAGGTAAGCAGAGTCAAAGAGAGAGAGAGAGTAAAGACTTCTTTCGCTTCTTCTACTTTCTCTTTGGTACCGGGTATTCTTGACCTTACCCTTCTTCGAAACATCCATAGCGTTAGCGAGAAATGTTCTTTAAAGCAGCGTCTTCTTTTTCATCAAACATGCATCACCTTCTGTAACTCATTAGCTATTGAGGCAAGTATTTATTGGTCATAAGCGTAGAGTAGACAGATAATTAGAAAATCGTTCGTTTTTAAATCTAAATGTTTCAAATTTGTCCACCATCTTTCAAATTTGTTAAAATTAAACAATTATGACGATGCGGCATGTCTGTCTAAAACTCTTTTGGTTGCTACACCATTCAGAATATGCACCGTTATTCCTGATAAAATTCCACTTGTACATACCTCATCTTACATCTTAAATTCCGCTTGTACATCGCACAACTTTTTATTAACTAATCATCTTTGACAACTTTCGTACTATTTTTGAAATCTTTATTTGATTCATTTTGCCTTAATGGAGCCGTTGTACAAGGACAACGGCACCATCACAGCTTGGCACCAGTTTTCTGATACTCAACCGGCCTTCTAAAACCAGTTGAAAAGGAAGTACAAACTCAAATACCATATACCTTCAAAATATTAATTCTACTTTTTTAACACACATTATTCGTCTTTTACAATATTTCCATCTCGGAATTTGAATATGGTCATCTTAGAGGTCGTTTTACCTCTGGCAGATCTTATGGATATCCAGATAGCTCATTGCTACTCAGGAAATCATCAGAAAGCCAGAAAGTCCGTTTTTGTTAATTTATATTTACACGGTTTGCCCATTTGAGTTTTTGGTTTTCTAGGAGATCATAACTCGCATGATACCTTCCCCTCTTATGGACTTGATAGCTTTTACTAGGGAAGTTAAGCTCATTATATTACTAGCATATTTCATATACACATTAACAAATATTTTTTTACTGTATACGATACCGGATAAGAAACTACTAGTTTATAATTTGGGCAATGAATAATTTATGATAGGATATCATTAACCTTTTCCGAAATCACGGATCCTTATCGGTCGAACGAAGACCGATGAATAAGATTTAAATAAGTAATCTACCTGAGCAATTTGGGAGATTTATGTCCTAGGAGCAATGAGAGTAAATTATAAGAAAATTCAAGTTTTTTAATTACTCTAGTTGTAAAAAAATCATTTCAAAATTAGATATTTAAATGAAAACTGAATATTTTTTATATTCTAATTTATATTCTTGATATACGATAAGTGATGATATACATATGTATACTTATTTCAATTCCTTTAACTCCTTATTTGAGATATATTTTTTTTACTTATTTATTACCATGCGTTTAATTTTATAATGTTTTATCTTAGAATATAATTAACTTTTACACAAACTTTCATCCCCTATTTTAACATTTCAACCTCTTTAGTCGCAATATTAGATAACCTATGTTTTCTCTCAATGTATAGTCTATCTTTGGACCAAGTTTTATCATAATCGGTTCAGTGGTTTAGGCGTGCAGATATAACAGGCAGACAGACAGACAAAGTTACATTCACATTTATAATATTAGTGGGAATAGGAAAATGTATTTATAGTTGCATCAAGTTGTTATTCTTAATTATTTTAATAAAAAGGATTTGTTATGAACGTTTGCTATATGTAAGTATTAGTCAATTAATCAACCTAATGTATACTGGGTCAAAATAAAAAAATAATGATTTAAAAAAGTTTTCTTGCTAAGCCTTAAAGTCCTCTTTTTCTAGGTCAAGTAGATTCTGTTGTACAAACGGCGGGCGTTAGGTAATTTAAATAGTGTGATGTGGTTGATCTTTCATTTAAAACTTGTGATTTTGTAGACAACTATCTTTTAGAACAACAATTCATTGGGTTTGTTGTATTAGTATATATATATATTAATTGGTAAATGACTTTTAATTAGAAATATCGCAACTGTTCTCATTACATTTATAATATTTAGCTTCGTATAAAAAATTCAACACAAAAAATCCTCCTGCTCATTTAAATTATAAATGTTTACTTTAGTTTTTTGATATTATTGTAACAATATTGGTTGACTTCGTGTTCAATAAGTATCCTCAGGATATTTTTGAGGTACGGTGTGTATATAAGTTATTTTAAAATTTATCAGCGTAATATAACTTAGTTGTCGACGTGTCTGTTTAGAAAAGTTCAAGTAACTAAATGGCTCGATTGCGTACATATATTAAAATAAAAACTTTTCTTAGATGTTTGTTAAAGTGTATTTATACATTGTTGTTAGTTATAAATACAATAAAAAATATAAATAAAATAAAAAAATACAAAAATATTATTAAAAGGGAAGAGAGAAAGAGACAAAGTGTATCTCATCTGCAATGGATGTACAAGTAATAACACAAGATATTTTGAGAGTGAATTAATTTTCATATGTTTAAATTATTTACTCAATACTATAATATTTATAATGATATTTAGTAAACTGAGAGAATCACAAAATATTTTAAGTTATTGTCTTATAATTAATTTTAAAATGGTCCTCAATATTTGTAATACATAAAAATCAAACAGAGCACTGTCACATGCATGTTAAAAGATCAGTTCTATTTATTATTTGTTAGGGAATACCCTATATCATATTGATATTTATAGTTTAATTTAAAAATACTATATTTTATTAAAATATAAGAATTACTAGCTTAAGGTGTAAGTTAGACTGCGGTTTGCGAATAATTAATTGGGCAGTTATATGCCTACTCCTTATCGGGCTGGTTTCTTGACCATCTCATTTGCTGTAACTGCAGTTCAATTATGGGAGGAAATAAAAAGGGCCCCGTCACGTGGCACATTCGAACGCCGTGCCCAAGACTTGTTTCTCAAACAATATAATATTTTGTTATTTTATACCTATGTTCAGTTGTTTATATATAGAAATTATAATTTATTTATCTTATAGTATACTTTACTACTAAATTATAATATGAATATAATTTTTAAGTATTATTCCTAATTATTGAATATATTTTTATTATTTAGTATCTTGGAGAACAAAGTTATTTTTTCTGGTTATTTGGTTTCAACTTTCTGCATGTCTATAACCTCCTAGACAACATCCTCTCTAGTACATCTTAAGGTTGGCCGGTAGAGAATGCCTGGTATAACCTGCCCACCTTTTGTGCATTTACAATATTTTTTTGTAATAAGTAATGAATTAAATAAAATTATCTATAACGACTTTTTCAGTTAATTGCTGTCATGCCTTCACATTATTTCTTACAAAAACTGAATCAACCAGAAGTTGGTAAAATTTGTATGCGGTTTCGTAAACCTTAAAAGAACGGAAGGTTCTTTGATAGAAAAAAAAGTCAGTAATTTTTACAGTTAAATACTGTAATACAGAAACCAAACAACTGTCGTATTGAGTACTAATATTTTACTAAAAAAGTATAGAAAATAAAAAAATAAATACAGTTACCTTCTTCTTCTTTTATACTTTGTCCAATTTTAAGTTCATTTAAGATAACATCATAATATAAGATGTATGAAATAAAGTTGACCTTTTTGACTTTAACAAGGCTAATGGTCTATTTGTGAATATGATACTGGTTAAATAATTTTTAATTAAAAGTAAAAAATGTGGGTCGTTTATGAGATATTCAAGATAATATTCTGTGGATTTTTATCACAATTATCTTTATAGTTTTGTTTTAAGCTGGAAGCAGCTACTGTAAAATAAATTTGTTTAATAAGAATTAGTTTTTCACATAAATATAAATAATTTTTAGGTCCATTTGTCTTTTTTTATTTATGTCTATGATTTTTGTTTCTTATTAATGTAAAAAAATCTAAAAGGATACACTTTAAATACGCAAATCCTTTCTACGAGCAATTTCCTTTAATCCGCGATAGTTGTAATTGCTGACCATTTAAAAACCATTCTGGAGATTTTTCTTTTTAGAATAATTTTATAATAGTACAATAATAGTAACTTTTATTTACTGTTATTATAAAACAATAAAAGTTATGCATTTATAATAGATCATTAAATATGTATGTATTCATTTAATTATTTTTAAATAATTGAACTACATACTAGTAAATACTCTTATGTGTCACGGAGATGATAAAATACTTACGTACAAATCTGTACGATAGATGGTCAGTATGCGAGAGCTAAAAAAATAACAACTCTGTGATTTTCCTAAAGAAAGTAACTATATCTATCGTTCTAATCCTGAACTATTTTAGTGAAAAGATAAAATTGTATTGTTTGTAGTTTAAAATCTGTCCAGCTAAAATTATATACATGAAGTATAGAGTAGATAAAAGAAAAGTAATCATTGCAACATAAACTACTGATATAAAACCGACAAACAAAAGGTTATGTATTTAAGCTGATATTTTTAAAAACAAATATGTAGGGCAGTACGTCTTTAGTATAACTTTATATTTTTTTATGAACGGAATTAATTCATTATGATATTAATGTTACCATTTTTACTAGCATATTTTGGTTTCACATTGTATTTTATATTGTTTCCAAGTTGTAAGTTTCATACTTCGGTTCACTTGTCTGATATACCACAATATTTTATAGTTATATTATTTATTTTTTGTTATAATTTTTCCTTGAATTAATCTAGGTTAAAAATTCGATCAACTCTTGTTTTTTATATTTTAATTGCGATATAACAAACATAAACATTTAATTTACAAATATAATAATAGTAAGTATAACCTCTGTTCTATTCATAACGCGGAGTGCCATATAAGCTTGAAGTCGAACGCACTCGCAAATTTTTATTGTGTTAATTAATAACGAAGCCTGTTTTAATTTACAATCAAAACACGAACGAGGTCTCATTAAAGTATTTCGCTATTCTGGTTGCCAATCTTATCACCGCTAGGACTATGAGATTCATCGAAATAATTGTTATGGTTATGTTATTTCATAGATCCCAATTACCAAGTTTTTGTATTTTTCTATATTTATCTGTCTTTTCAGACGTAAAACCTTAATCAATTATTATATTCCCAATAATAAAGATTTAACACAGCACAGTTAGATATCTTATTTTTGTGTTTCGACTCGCACATACTCGTATTGTATTGAGATAGCAACGTGCTTCAGGTAACCGCGTCTTTTGATTGCTATATTATATGAAATTAAGATAATCTTTATTAAATTATATCAATGTGACGGATGAACGAACATTTTGGTTGAATAATAATGCAGAACATCAATTGTGATTTTTCATATAATGTACTATTTTCGAAGGAATATCAGGCATTTAATATTTTATGATATATCTTAAATATTTAATTATCTTAAAAAATCAAACAAGATGGAGTCTTAGTAAATAACATACTAAAATCCTAGATCCTAAATTGTTGCTAAGTCACTGCATAAGGATTGGCACCTACTTACTTTTTTTCAGAATACTGCCGTGAATTAAAGTAGTTTCCTGTCCGCTTCCGCTGGAATTTGCATGTATTAACACTTCTCTATAAAGTTCTTCAAAAATATTTTCCTTCTTACTTGCAAGAATTATATCTATCTAGACAATTGCCAGACCGTTCTTGTGTTTCTAGAAAATTAATTTCTCTCCCCCTAAGATTTTCTTATAATAGCATATATATTATTTTAATGTACATTGAAGTAATATGTGTGTTTATATATTCAGAGATAAATGTGTATGTATGTCATTTGTATGTATTTAATATATATTTATAACATATTTATTAATTTTATGTCTAACATTTAATATACATGTTTATAGATCATATCTATAACAATGCATTAATTTAATATACTTTTTTGTTTATTCTTTTCCGATACCGATGTCCTTTAACGCAAATATGAAAATATTTTTTCCAATAATGAAGGGTTTCTGGTAGAGTATTCTTAAGGCATCCTTTGTATTAATTATATATTGTATATATTATCATATCTATTTATTCCTGGTACTTAAACAAATAAATAAATAAATATTATTGTATAAGGATTCTAGATAAAAATACTTAAAGTATTGCAGATATTGATATAAACTATATAGGAACTTCCGAAAGGCGTATAAAGATCACAAGAAGCATTAGTTCGATCATGCGTTGTCCCGTCACGTACTCAATAAAGATTGGAAAACCTCGTTTCTATAAGAGCTTCGTGATTGATGTATTTATTTATCTTTATATGTATTAAATTGTATTTCTACATCAATGTTTATTTAATAAAAGTTTTAGTAAAGAAATATTTTTTTTATATACTCTGAATTGAATTATTTCATATGAATTTTATTACATTACAAAAATAACACCTATTTAAGTGTCATAGTGAGTGAAGAAATAAGGGTGTTAAAAGTTTCCGCCGAGAAATTACCTTTTTATATATTTTTTATTACTTACTAGCTTACAAAGAAAAAAAAAGAAAGTTCGAAATTTAAAATTTAAATTATAAAATATAACTATTATTATAAAAAAAATATAAATGAAACATAAGATGTTGAATTATTTGTGTTAAAATTTATTATTAATTGATTCTAATAGTTCGAATTTAAAATAAAATTTATAGCCAGTTTTCTGTGTAACAAGTCACCTTCACATGAACGTGCACTAGCTGGTATCACCCCAATACTGATATTGGGGTGATACCAGCTAGTGCACGAAAAGCTGACTTTTCCTTTTGCCCTTAAAAATTGCATAACTTATTTCCAAGAAAACTGTTCATCAAATTTTATTTCCTCAGAGGTTTAACATCCTTAGGTAATCATACAAATTAAAGTAATTTCATTATTATTAGTCAGCTATACGTCCTTTTAGGAATATAATTGTTGACGACAATGATACCTAACACCTAATATATAATTTGTTACATGTACTTTATTGTGTGTTGTTTATTCTACTATAATACATCATAATATTTAATAACAGTAACTCTCAAATTCCATTACAAAGTTAATTATTAGTTAGTGGTAACACATGCTGCAGGCTTAGAGGCCACGAGGTTGTAGTTTGAAATGATTAATAATTAATTAATTTTAAGTTGTATCAGATTTTGTAGCTTAATATTTTAAATGACACAACATCATAATAAATTATTAATAAAGTGTAAATACTTTATAAACGATTAGAATCTTTACTTAAGCTATAAAATTATTTACCTTTTAAAAAGCCTTTTGAAAAGAAAATATATTTCTAATACTTTCACAATTGTTAAGTCTTAAAAATCTTAGCTATTCTAAAAAATAAGGAACAAAAATTTTAGGCTTTGTATTCCAAAATTTTGTACAATAATAATGTTTTAAAATTATTTTTGGAAATATTTTAAATACAAAGATATATCTTGTTAATAGATTCTATTTGGCAGCGTAATTAATATTGATTATATAAATAATATAATAATACTTTAAAGCTTTAGAGTTAGTAACAATATTATTTCAATGTAACTTTATGTGAATGATTAAACTTCATTTATTGATTTATAAAAATATATTGAAAAAATTCTGTAAAATTTTTAAAAAATTGTTTCGATGACTATAACTAACATATACTTTTTTAATTATTGAATTATAATCTAATTATGCTAAAAATAAATGATATGTTATTATGTCTTATAGGAAAGTTACTCAATACTAACACAAGTAGATTTATGCAATAGCATACAGCGTTAGCAAACCGTATCGTACAGGTTATGAAAATAAACTTACTACTTTCCTAATCTCAAAGGTTTTACTCGTTTTTGTAATAACTTTTTTTTTTACAACATTTTATTTAGCTTCATGTTCCTATAAAATTTATATCAAAAGGTTTTCGTGCCTTTTTACGTTCCCGACGTTTGATTTTATTGAGTGATCTTTATTTTATTGTTATTAAATAATTGTAGTTAGATACTTAATGATTAATAGCCATTGCTGTTAATGGACACCGGTGACATAAAAAAAGTTTTAGATATTTCCCTCTTGTAGAATGGTGATGAAGGTTAGAGGTAAGGAAATAGAACCCCACCTAAGAAAATAAAGCTCCCACTTATTTCGAATTAAATAAAATAAAGGTTATTTCTTTTTTCTACATTTGACGTACTACCACAAAGTACTTTAGCCTAAATATAACCCTGTTCTAATTAGTGAGTAGAGCCATTATAAATTTGTTCATAGTTCAATTTACAAAATATCCATGCATATTTATTGTAAATTATAAATTTATATCGAATACGTTAGGATGGGATATGCAATTAATATGCGCTTCATCCTTGCCAATGTTTCGTATTAGCGATTGTGATACGCTAATAGGATGATCTAATTAATTTCTATTATTATTAAATGGTTGAGTAATAAATTACAAGTTACCATAAAATTTTTATTTTAATTAACTATGAACATGTTACACCTGTTGTACTTCCCTTTAAAGTTATTTTCATGCAAAGTGATATTAGCCGTTATTCAAACATGTTTACTTTTTATTGGTCTCATTATGTTGAAAGCCACGAAAATTTAGTTAGTATCTGCTCTCTGTCTCTTATACTTTTATAATTATATTTTATATGTTTATTTATTTATTTTTAAAATTTTAAAAACCAACTTCAGTTAATTATTTAATAAAAGAACTACTATTTAAAAACATTTAACATGTTGAATATAGCAATATTATTAAAATATTAATATCCGAAATTATAAGCTTAAAGAAACATATATATACCTCATATTGTTTATCTAATGTGGACCTTGAGTTCCATATTGATATGTATCAGTAATTTAATTTTAGCGTTACAATAAAATTGAGATATTGAAAATTTAAGTAATTATTATAAGAAGAAATAAAATCACGTCGGTGTAATATCAATATTATTATACCAACTTACACATTTTTACTATACATGAAATAATTACAATTATTTTCAACTATTAAAATAGTGAACATAAACAGAATGTATCTTTAGTATATTTACGATCGTACACGGATTTCATCTTGTACATTAGTTTTATTTTTTATTTTTTTAACATAAGATAAAATAAGCAAAAGATAAATAATTAAACAAAATCGATACTTCTTTAATTTATTTAAGCGATATAACATTCACAGTCACAAGTTCAATGGTATATAAACTTTTACATAATTGACCACCTACTTTTAAATAACAATTCAGTTAACACGGGAAGTTTTAAAGTTAATATCTGTAAAAAAAAAAGTTTTTTTTTATTAGATTCTTTGGCCAAGTTTCTTCATTCACTTCTAGTATACTTGTTTAATATTAATATGTTTAAGAATAAATATTTACGGGTGGTTATTTACACTAAATTATTTAATAAAGTCAGTGTATCGTTAGTGACGTCTTATATATAATTTATATTAACGTTACATTGATCCTAATTCAATAATTATAATTATTCAGTTCCAAGGAATTCTTCGTAAATTCCATGATCTGACACTGATCTCTCCACGATCCACGATCATTAGATCGTTTTGAATATTATGACATTGTTATTACAAATCAATGGTGATCCTTTAATCGATTTTTTAAGATATGAAATATTGTAACGTATTCTAGTGACCACTATACGATAAAAAAAATCTCAATACGAAAATGTCACACTGCCTGATTTCATAATCGTAGCGGTGGAGCCCCTTTTTCACCAGATAACCCTTATGCCCTTTTTGCACTTCCTTAGGAACAAAAAAATACTTTCTTTATTTTACAAGCATTTTGCCATTTAATATATATATATTTTTACAATATGTCAGAAATATTTGTATTTCTCTGTACTAGACATTATATTACTCTAGACATATATAATAGAATAGTAAATTTGCCATGACGGATAACGCAATAGATAGCATGATCCATTTGTGTTTTATAAAATTGAAAAAATATATAATTTTGAATTTGTTTAAAGAATAAATTAATTGTTTTGTCAATCAACTTGATGTATGAACTGTATGAACGAATGAAATTGTATGAACTAAATTAACGAATATAATAATCACTTTACGCCGTGATAGATGTAGTTAAAGGCTTTATTGTTTGCTTCTTTTAAATTAATTATTGTAAATAAACATATAAAGGGTAAAATAAATCTAAAGAAGAAAATAGAACTACAATGTGAAAAAACATTGTCATTTGTAATAAACATTTTGATTTAATTGTAGTTAATTTTATGTAAATTAGGTTATCAATATAATTCATTTTATATACATTACATAAGATCCAGCTTATATAATATACTTTGCCCCTAGAATTATGCAAAGATGCGCAGTCTCACTTAATTAATATTTACTTCGATATTTTTCAGTATGGCCATTAATATCCGCTCACAGAGACGTTCTTAGCCGCTAGCAACGTTCAAGTCATATTTTCTTAAAGTAAAGCTGAATTATATCAGCTTTAGAAGATTGAGTAATTAAAGTGTATCCGAAATATATTTTGGTGGTATAACTACACCACAAAATTGAAGTAGATTTAAACGCGCTCTATTGATCTTTATTATTGTCTACAGCAAAAGAAACAACACTATGATAATTCAATTACAAATTTACGGCATTGAGTTTTACTGCAAAATGCACTTGGATCGTTTTCTTTGAAACACATTTTTCAAATGCTGGAAGTCAAATTATGGAAATGGCCTTTAAAAACGCTCCATAAATTATTTACTAGATCTTTTGAACAAAAAGTAAGTGAGTTGTCGCAAATCATTAAATTAAAATTTAAACAATAATATGTTATTAACAACACTACGAAGGTCTTATAGTTTTTAATTTTATTATAAATAAAAAAATTTATGTATATGATTTACGAGTGCCATGATCATGATCATCATCATGATATCAGGTGTCGTTATATATAAGTTAAAAAGTATTTGTTTTTTATTTTGGTTCATATTGTTAGGGTGAGTGAGTTTTTTAAAAATAAAAATGTCTTATAACATTTTTATTTTTAAAAAATTAATAAAATTTATTGCTTTGGACCGTTTAATGCATTTTATTGCATCTTTCACAAAAGTGTTTGTATGGTGTAAATTCAATATTGCTCTGGAAACAATTTTATTTTCTTCCTTTTTGCTTCATGTTCTATTATTCTGATATTCGCATGAGTATGGAGTATTTCGATTTAGATCCAAAATTTTAACACGTTTCAATTAATATACTACATTACTATGTAGGATACGTATCCTACATAGTAATGTAGTTATTAAATGATATGGAGGTTATTTAACAGTTATTTTTAAAAAGGTAAAAAGTTACTGAGTATATTTTAATTAAATCCTCAACATTTTAAAACGTTTTATAACGACATCACGTCAAAAAATTTGTATTTCTTTATTTTTTAACGTAATAATTTGTCTGCATAACTACTTACTACGAATACTTTCAGCATTGTAATTAAGAAAAAAATAGGGAATCCAATGAATTATTTAAATGCTAAAAGGATTTTCAAAAAGTGACATTGCGATGATATTGCGATTCCTCAATGATTTATTCAACGGCTTACTTTCGTAAATGTGTCTTAGAAGCTTACCATCATGACAATCACATTGACATTCTCTTCAAAAATAACATTACCAATCTGTAAGGTAGGGTAAATTTTGGATTACATCATCGAAAAATGGTTGCAGATCCATCTTAAAAGTAAGAAACCTATCTATCTGTCTGAATTCTGTCTCACATTTATTGTCTAAATTGATTTCGTAACAAAGTTCAACAGTCTGGTAAGAGCATTTTGAAACTTACCTGACTACAGAGTTGGTATTTTAACTGTGTTAACTGTTACCGGTATAGTGTTATATGAATTATTTGTAAGAAGATTAACTTCAAAAGCTCAATCAATTTATTTAGATTATCAGTTTAAGCTATGCGTGATATACATTAATTTTCTAAGGTTTTTGAATGGAATTTTGAATAAACAACACAATAAAATATATTAGTGTTGGTACAAAATGACTCTGGTATGGTGTGTTCACTTATGCCTAGTCAAAATCAGTGAAATTTTCGAACTTTTATTTAACGTTTTGTGAAGTTAAGTAAAATATTTAACTGTAAAATGTTATTGTGTCTTTTATTGCATCTAGAAATGTTTTAACTTCTTTCAGTAATTAAATCATTTAGTTAAAAGCTACTCATTTCTGTTCTGTATTGCTACTGCCGTTTGCTGCTTGCTTGAAATATTTGCTTGCTTGAGACTACTAACTACATATATTTTATTCCTAAGTGAGATCAAAAGGTATGCTCGGTATGTTATTGTAATAAATAATGATATAGCTATAAAACTAGTAAAATCATAAATTTTGTTGAGAGAGAGGGAGAGTAGTTATTAATGAATTATAGAATATTATTTACTGCGAAAATTATTCAAATTTTAATGACCAGACATAAAACTGATCTAGCCTTTAAAACAATACAAAAAACTTACTAGACCGATTTTGATAAATATTATATAATTATAAATGGCTTGACGGAGACGAAAACTTATGAATTCGCTGGCAATAGCTAGTTAATAAAACTAAGTAACTGTACTGACCCTCAAAATAGTATCAAAATAAACTAGTGATAGTATCAAAATAAGTAACAGATTTTAACCGTTTCATTTTTCACCTCATAACATACCACCAAATCTCTTATCTTATTGTAGATCCCTTAAGGATTTTCGTTGAAACCCAATAATTAGAATATACACAAAATTATTACTTTTCTTGAGGTTGCCAAACTCATTCGAAATATGAACTAAACGAAATAAGTTTACAAAGAATTTCAAAAGATTCTTATTTAAATACCAGCGAATCTTATATAATACTTTTAAAATTATTAATTACATCATTCAATTTTATTATTAAAATAATAATAATTAAATTAAAAAAATAAAGTGCTATAGTCAAATAAGTATAAATTAATTATATATCTTTTAAAATATATAAAGCTGTAAAGGAATAAGAACTAACTTCAGAAACTAGAGAATAATTATAGCATGAGAAATATAACAAATAATATTAGAAAGTTATTTTAAATCGGTACGTCATGAAAGTGTAAAGGCACGATCTTCATGTAATTTGATGTCATCTGTTTCTGTCAGTTGGGATATTTAGTGTTTAGTAGACGTGAATATCAAGAAAGATGATTTGATCTACTCTACGAATTGATAGCTATAGTTCTCCGTCCACTTTGTAAGGGCATAGAATGCAACCTGTGATATTATATCTATATATCTGGCTCATGATATAATTTATAGTATACAATAAAAGTACTTTTCAATAGAAACTGATTTATTACAGATTTATTATGAATTGTAAGATTTAAGTGGCACTTAAATGAGCGGCTGGAATTGAACATAATATATTGTACGACAGTTTTACAGAAAAATCACGGTCATTTTCACTTCTTTCATATTTAAAATTAATACCTCAATAATTCACATCCGTGGCGCAAAAAAAGTATAACCCCCTTCTATTGATTTTATTTTCAATAAGCAATTTGTATTACAATCAGTCGCGTGTCAAATTGAAAAAAGCAGTTAATTATAAAAAAAAAAATTAAGGAAAAAATATTATATGGCTTACAGTAACAAACAGTTTTAAAAAAACAGTAGCCTTCATTGACAGAGGACATCAATAGAATAAGATAACTTGTGAATACGTTCGGATGAAAATTACAAAGGCATAAACGAGAGTAGGTAACACATTGGGAATGACAGAAAATGAATTTGAATATTACTAAATAAAGTACACCGTTTGAGTATTAAAGAAGTTTAAGAGGAACCTACTAACCCCATAAACAAACTGTAAGAGCAAGTTTTCATTCAATTAAATCGATTAAAAGAAATTAAATAATATCCTGCCATATTAAAAGATTTTTATTTAATATATATATTATTTAAACCATACTTAGTTACAGGAAAATTTTTGGGATGTCAAAGATTGTTCGTAGCGTTTGTTGATGTTGTATATTTTTATATTAATCTTGAAAGGTTTGCAAAACAAAAGATTTTAGTAAAATTGTATTAAGTAATTATTACAATGACATTTACTAATATATTATTATATACCGTTAATATTACATTATCAATATTTAGTATCTAAATAAGTTATCGAGATATCCTTAACTTTTCACCGAAACAAAATTTATAACTTATACAATTATGTTTTTAATATTTGTGTATTAAAGAACAGCATAAAAGTATAAGCATTTTATTATATTTTCAAAAAAAAAAAATAACTATTCATATTTTTGAGATAATTGATATTTCGTCAGGGTTATAATCTAATTTGACAAAATACAATATACAATAATGTGGAAATTTAAACTAAATCGGATTAAATGTAAGATACAAGCCAGAATTAAGTGTATGTAAAAGAGTTTAAGAACAAGACTAGTCTAAATTGTATTCTGTATGTATTAAATCGTTTATGTCAGTGATTTAAGCGGCATTTATTAAAATATTTTCGAAATCATAATCTTTTACCCAAAATATTCTGACTGCCGAAGCGGAAGAGTTTTTATTATATATACAAGTATATATAACAAAATGGATATTAATTTATAACATAATATATATATATATATATATATATATATATATATATATATTTATATTTTATGTTATAAATTGATATCCATAGATATTTGTCCATGCCTTTCATTGTAATTTGTCCATGCCTTTCATTGTAATGTTTTTTTATTAGATCTTTAATAGTAATAATACATATCAACTTCATGAAAATATTTTTGAATTCTACCTTAGTAACAAGTAATTTTTTCTTATCTATCAATCTTTTGTATTAAAGTGATATTACACTTCCTTGTGGTACATCCAAAGAGGTTACTAGGAAAAGAAGTCATAAGAACATAACGATCGATCATACAAATAATTATTAAGGACTCAATAATAATGTCAGAAACATTCATAAACCCAACAACTGCCAGTAGTAATTCAAAATCTTTTAAAAAAAACTTTTACAAGAACTGTAACGGTACTGTGTGGAAAACTGGACTAAAAAAATAATATAAAATTTTTGCTACCACAGTTTAATACTTGATTGTTGTCAACACTAAGCATTACACAACTTTTTTATACAGGCGTAATGTGTAGTATTTACATAAAATGATTTTTTTTTCCATTTTACGGAATTTAAAACTATTAATTTGTTTGTCAATACGTATTGTTAATTTTTATAGGTTTAAAGTATATGTGAATATTTATTTATTCATGTAAATCGATTGTAATTAATCTTGTCATTTAGATAAAATTCAAAATCATTTCTTATAAGATCAGTCAGTATGGCAAAATGCAATGAAAATAATTAAACTAAACAAGTCAAGCCGTATTAACATCCGTTAATTGTCTAACTTTTCTTATTTCTAAGTTTGCTTGCAAGTGCTGAGAAATGGCTTTTCCACTAGAGCTTATTATCTAAAGATATGCCTAAGAAATTTGTTGAGTCAGTAAATTTAAATACTTTATTGATAAGGAGGAAGCTACAATTTTGGCATTTTAAATTTGGAAATGTAAACTCCGTGCTACTTTTACTCAGTTACTTTTCTTAATATTTAAGACTAAGTTATTAATTTGGAACCAATGAAGATCACTTGAGAGAGTACTGTTGATTTCATCATAATTTAATATTGCTCTCAACTTTAAAAATAAGCAAGGTGTCATCAGCAAAAAGTACAATGTCTAAGGACCTTTTATGACCTTTTTTTAAGTCAAACATATGAAGTAAAAATAAAACGGGGCCAAGAGTAGATTACTGTGGAATACCAATCTTTTGGTGAGAACCAGCTAATTAAGAATTATTAATATAAACCATCGTGACTCTTTAATTTATTTAAGATAAAGGATAGTGCTACGAACACCATATTGACTAAGCTTTCATAGCAACGTTTGATGGTCTATGCAATCAAAGGCTTTTAACAAATCGCACAAATCCCAGAGTACATTCTGCGACTTCTTGCATGCGTCGTAATATGCTTTAGAAGTGCACCAACATCAGTTGTCGATTTACCCTGGGCAAAATCATATTATACACTATGCATGATTTTATTGCTATATATAATAAACTTTGCTATTTGATTTAGAATTTATTTTAAGGTCGGTAAAACAGAGATATACCTATTACTTCTGGGCTCAAGTCTATCGTCACTTTTAAATAAAGGTCACTTTACAGTTATTTATCATATCTTATAATATACCCGTTACAAGACATTTGTTGAAAATGAAAGATAATTGGGGGGCAAAATCATTTATCAATAGTACTAAGTAAGTTAACTGATATATCCCAAAGCTCACTTACATTTTTTTTTCAGATTAAAGGTTCAAAATTTTTTTAAGAAAGAATTTAAATTACGCGTAGTAACGCCCAATTTTAATACAATTAAACAGTAGTTCAATAACAATTAATTTCAGTAAAAAAATCTTAGAAATAGTCGTGATATTTGTACCTGTATTTATTTCAATAATATCAATTTTTAACTTTATAACCCTAGTTTACCATGTACCACTATATAAAACAATAAATGCCTTTATTTTATCCTCTGAATTTAAGATTTTATTTCTAATGTAAATCGACTTTGCTTGTACGCAAACGGTCTTAAATGTTTTAGAAGAATTCTTTACTTTATTCAAGAACACCGGATTATGATTCTATCGCCTCTCATCATATAAATAGTATATTTTTTCTTTACTTCCATATATTCCTACATTTACCCAATAACTAAATTTAAATTTTAAGTATTTTATTATCATTTTTGTCTGAAAAATATTATTAAATTCATGTAACTAAAAATTAAAAACTTTATTATATAAATTATTTGGATTATTATCAGTTACATCTTTTTTAAGTACTAATTACACAACATTAGTTTCAAAATTAAGGATTCTAGTGTAATTACTAAAATTTATAATGTGTTAAATTAAACAGACATTTGAATTTTAAGTTGACGAGGACAAAGTACTAGAAATAAGTATGAAAGAAAAATAAAACAGACAATAACCACTACCTTTCTAGTTTGTATAATCTTAATTATACAAAATAGAAAGGTAGTATTAGTAAATAAAAATTTTAAGTAATTAAATATGTTTTATTTAAAAAATATACATTTTTAACAAAAATCTCGGTTTTTAAAACTCTTCAGGGTTAGAAGTGGACGCAGCGCTTCCATGAATAAAAAAAATCTCCTTTCTATCTTCAGCGATTTTATTTGAAGTAAGCTCTTGAAAACTGACGATAGATGCAAAGTTAAATAAGATTCTGAAGAAAAGGTATAAAACCAGACATCCCGTTTAGAATAATTCATTAAAAACTTTAGAATTGTTTTAAAATTAAATGTATTCAGCTATTCTTTTTATAACATAGTAATCCAATTATATGAATAATATTTAAATTCCATGTCAATATGCAACAATTAATTAGAAGTGAATAAAAAAACATGCAAAAATTACAACAGAAAAAAGTCTTATATAACTATAAGCAAGAAGAGATACTATTTTTTACGAATAATTTTTAAAACAAAAACATCTCGAAATATCAAACACCAACTCCGTCTCAACTGGTTGCTCCATCCGTCCATCCAATCATCCATCAAAAAGAGTGATGCGGAACTGCTCTTGTTTAATTTAGTCGTTTCTTTTGATTATGTAAATTAATAACGAAGCCTCACATTCTACAATCAGATCATGAACATGGACTCATTAAAAAGTCTCGCTCGAGCTTTTGTGACTAATTGTACGGGCCTTTAATTTATACAATATAACAATAAGACTTCACGACTCAGTCGTTCGATTTAACAATTATTTTGTTTATTTTCTATTTGTATTACAATTTAAATGAAGAACAACACTAAGAACAAAATGACAAATTTAAATACATAGG
This sequence comes from Melinaea marsaeus rileyi, assembly GCA_918358865.1. Lineage (NCBI taxonomy): Eukaryota > Metazoa > Arthropoda > Insecta > Lepidoptera > Nymphalidae > Melinaea > Melinaea marsaeus. The sequence goes on along the minus strand of OU911095.1, from coordinate 7,449,192 downwards.
ACATTTTTAAAATAATTGACTAAATCTTTGACTCAAGTTACATAAATATATAAAAAAAAACTGTATAATATAATAATGGATAGTATCATTATATTATACGCGGAATATATTTTTTAAATAATAAAAACTTGAGTGACTCCTTATCCACCCGTGAAAATCCTTTTATAATCGGTCTAGCTATTTCAGAGATTAGCCGGACCGAACAAAAAATAAACAGAAAAAAAAAATGTTTTTGTAATGTACGATATACATATATTCATATCGATTTACTGAAAAGCTGTTAATTTGGAATTAAAAGTATGTACGTATGGCACAAGTATTTAAGTACTTTAACTCATGATCTGGGAATATTGATTGAGGTTTCGAAGTTAAACTCCGTACAAAATGATCAAACATTATATTACGTCTTAATCTTCAGTATTACTTCCCTTGAGCTAAATTGAAATTTATCATAGATATTTTACCTCCGCTTCGGATACAAATTTCTTATTACAACAATTTTTTTAAATTATTTAATTTGTACTACTATCGTGAATTTTTAACATCTTCAAAATCAACCGATTAGCTGGAAGAGGAGGGGGGAATCTTACAAACAAATTCACCTTAAAGCATACCTTTGCAAACGAATTTATAATCTAAACATGTTTTTTGTAAATTATTCTTTTTTTATATTAACAATTCTCACTCTCTTACACAACACTCACAACACATGAAAAAAATATACAAGTAGAATAACTGCCTCAAAAAAAAATCTGAACTGTTTTCTACCACTTTGTCTGTTCATGGAGAATTACAGCATTTTAGTACTAAGAGTCTCTAAATTAGACAGAGGACAGATGGACATACGTGACAATACTATTATGGTTCCTAGTGGACTACAGAATTCTAACACGCATTTACCATGTACACGTAAAAAAATATTTTATTACAATTTTATATTATCATTATATCACAAAAATATTTATAATTATAATTTTGCAATGGTAATAATAAATTAGTGTTTGGGAATGTATTTAACAATTTATGTAACTAATGTTTATATAAGCTCCTCACTCCGAATAAAATAATGAAATTCAAAGCTCCTGAAGATAATATTATTATGAATATTATGTTAAGTATCACTTATTATTAAAGTATTCACTTCTGAACTGCACTGCACTGCAGGTAATAGTTAATTTTTGTAGCTGTTGCTAAGCTTGTAAAATTACTGCATTTGACAGCCTACTTGGCAAGAAAAAGGGGAGATACGAGTAAATTCATAAAAGTGTAATGAAAAAAACTTAATAAAATAAAACAAAAAATAAGTATGTATTGCTATTTTAAAACAACAAGACAAAACAATTTTGTATGCATTTTTAAGATATTTTTCTCAAACTAAAAACGACGAAAGTGCTATTCTATATATCTATAAATAACATATAAATTAATTGTTTAATTAAATATATTCATTCGAGATACTGCTAACATCTAATAGTTTGGATAAAAGTGGTCATATTATTATATGTCGTAAATCGCTAAAGGCAAACGAACAGATTGTTTGTAACAGATTATTGATTAAAATTGTATCTGACATTCAGAGTCCTCATTCCAGAATGTTTTGAGCTCAACTATTAATTAAATGTTTTAGTACTATTATTGTATTCTTTTTAAAAAGTAACGTTCTAATCTATACTAATTGTCATGCAACAGCTAATATGTACTTGCTGCCACAGTTGTCGTGTAATTTTGATTGATTGTAATGTTAATTAAACCAAGTGACTTGTGTTTCTTAAGAAAGAGAATAATAAATTGACTTTTCTTTATTATATATAACTAAATTTGGCTGCTATTGAACCAATTTATATATACGTAATTGCGTCATTTCAAAGACGGAATTAATGGTAATTGCCATTCGCTGGCCAAGTGATACATTTTAATCAGTCCCGATTACTAGCAAATAAATTAAAATGTTCTATCAGGCTTACTTTAAAAAAATCTGTTCTTACATAATCATAATTAAATACAGAATATAATTTTTGATATCATACAACAGATAAATTCTACATACGAAGCTGGGACGGGTCAGCGACCCGTGACTGATATTCACAGTAATTGTAAAAAGCGTTGGTATAATTTAATTTTTTATTTTTTTCTAAGCTACAAACATAATATATTCTACGAGGGTCAAACTGAAAGTTCTTAGGAAATCAAAAACTAAGCATTCTAGCAAGTTATTAGTTTTATTGTAACTTTTCAAAATAGCGTCCATTTACATCAATACATCGCTGCATTCGATGGAACCATTGAGAAAAGCACCTTGCCCACTCGGCCTTAGGGGTCTCTTCGACGGCGTTTTGAAACGCAGCCACTGCTTCTTCGGCTTTTATAAAACGTTTTCCTCGAAGTTTTTCTTTTATTTTCGGAAATAAATAAAAATCGCAGGGTGCGAGGTCGGGGCTATACTGCGGGTGACCCAGTAATTCCACGTCTGAGGTCACCAAATAGTCGATCGTTTGCCTGGCGGTGTGCGACGAGGCATTGTCGTGATGAAGGAGGATCCTGCTGCGAGGTCGTTTCTCTCGAACTTTTTCCAAGACAAGTGGCAAACAATTGTTAATATACCACTCTGCATTAACCGTTTTCTGATCCTCTAAGACTACTGTCGCGTAATGACCTGTCTTTCCGAAGAACGAGGCCACCATCTTTTTTCCAACACTTCGACCTCTCTTCACTTTAGTTGGCAACTCTTCGGAAGGAAACACCCACTGAGCAGACTGTCTTTTGGTTTCCGGATCATAACAGTAAATCCAGCTTTCGTCACCCGTTAGTATGTCGAACACAGCATTTGAGTCACCTCCGTTAAATTTTTGGATCATTTCTCGGCACCAACCAACACGGCGGAGTTTTTGAGCCTCGGTCAAATTATGCGGTATCCAGCGGGCACAAAGCTTCCTGACCGCTAAATGTTCATGGAGGATTTTGTGCACTTGACTCATACCTATGCCTAGACTTGTCCGAATCTGCTGATAGGTCACTCTTTTGTCAGTCTCTATCATACGCCGCACAACACTGATGTTATCTTCAGTCGTCGCTGTAGAAGGCCGTCCCTCACGCAAATCATCGGTGAGATTAGTTCGACCAGGTTTGAATTCATTAAACCAGTTGTTAACTGTGGCACGAGATGGGGCTTCATCGTGAAAAGCCAATCGAAGTCTATCATAACTTTCTTGTTGACTTAAATGACATCGAAAATCATAAAAAATCATTGCACGAAAATTTTCTCGGCTTAAATTCATTCTGACGTGCACAGACAATTTTCAATTTGCCGCCAAATCGTAAAACAAATGACAAATGAATGAAATGTACACTCAATAATATTGGTAAAAGGTTCTATTTTCAAAATTTTAAGTATTTTTTTTAATATAATGCTTTTAAGTGGCCAGTTCTAAAAACTTTCAGTTTGGCCCTCGTATAATATAAGGCTTGATGAGAATTACAGTTGAGTTTATTACAAAATCTAACACCTGTTAAATTAGGAAGGATATAATCAATAAGTTTTCTATTCCGTCGAGAATAAGTCCTGCACTATTTTGCTGTAATGAGCAGTTCTTGTGCCCACGGACAGGATGTCGCAAATCATGAGTCACAAGAATTACAAAATAACTGCAGTATTTTTTCATTAGAAGCAAAAATTACTTCATGAGTTTTAGATATATAATATTAATTTTATGTATATTAACAAACACTATACTTACTTCTAATAAATCGTTAAAAAATCTTTATATTTTCTGTGATTTTTTTTAAGAAGTCTTTATTCATGAATAACATTGCAAAAGCATTATTTAGTCTGTATATAGGCAAAGCCTTATCAATTTTTTACAGTTGGATGCAGGAAAATTACAATACGAAAAGCATTTATAGCAATTTGCGACTGATAATTTTAGATATTAACAAACGTATCTGATTAAATTATAAATCAATTGCAATAAATGATAGCCCATCGTAAGTTTCATAGAAAGTTGTTAGTTTAAAGAACAGTAATTACATTTATATCTAATGGTCGTGAACTTTAAAAGGATACAATATGTCGGCAGCTGCAGCTCTTCGATAGATCTTTGATAGTTTAACAGAAGCTAATCAAAGGCTATTGTTATTTTGGACTATATATGAAGTAAGTGGATTTCATAAAAAACAAATGATCACCCAATATACGTAATACATATTGACCTACTCGTAGTGTTATGACTATTTAAACCATTAATCATATAATAGAAATTAATCGATCTTGTTTAATATTGTTGTTGTATACATTTTTCAAACTATATTACTAGTTTTTGAACTAATAAGTTAATATTATGTACAAAATGCCATGCAAAGATCGAGTTATAGATAATTAATCACTGTAACTAGAACTTTTAGCATATCTCTGACTGACTACTGAAAGTATAATCAAAGATACGGGCTAATGTGATCTCAATTCTCAAGGGTGTGATGTCCTATTTTATTCAACGCATAGGAAAATTTTACGAATAATCAGCATGTTGAATACAGTTTTAATGTAATCCTCAATAAGAAAATAATTCAATAACATATGAAAAATTTTTTAAAAACTTCTGAAGTAAAATATAATGTACTATAGTTTCTGACACTCAGAGTTTCTTTAAATGAGTATCGTTAGTTTGTTATCGACCTAATATTTTGGTTTTATGTTTAGGTTTTTTATTTGTAGATTTACCTATTTATCCTCATTTCTATTTATGGGTTTATGATTTTCTTTTTCACCTAGCTAAAATACCAATTAGAAGTGTAGCTATTTCAAATATGTTCAAACACATTTTTTGAGGTGTTACCTGGATATTTTTTAAAGACAAGAGCGAATAAATGAAGTCGGCCGACGGTCAGTCAAGTAACCACTTTTCCTAGCTCTATATGAAATGTGTTTGAATATGATCAGGTTTCTAGGTTTGTATGTTTAATTACTATTTAAACTTATTTGTTGCAAATGTACATAATTGATCTTTACAAAATAAAATAGTAACAAAACTTTAAACTTATCAATCTCAATAATAATTCCAATCTACTCGTCTTCTTTAAATATTTTTTTGTAATTTAGCATTATATATGTTTAGCATTATTATATTTATCGGGAACCAAACGCAACATCTATTACAATTCTTTCGAAAATTCTAAGTAATATTTTTCCTTACTTGTATTTGTTGAATTCTTGTTTTTGTATTTATAGTAATTCCTTACAATACACTTACGTCACATTTAGAAAATAACGTGTACGATTTATTTCATTTTAATAAGAAATCTTAAAATGATAGTTGGAGTAATGTAAGCGTAATAAACATGTATAGATGTATGTATGTGACATATATATTTTCAAAAATAAATTGTATATTTTAACAACGTATACGGCTAATTGTTTCAAAAAGACGGTCCGACAAAATATGTTAGAGTTCGATTACGATTAAAATTACGGGATACGAAACTACGTAAAAATTAGAAAGAGTTTTACTATACAGGCTTAGAAGATACCGTAATTCAATTAAAATGAGTATTTTGTAGAAGTTTTAATTGTTGTTATGTTATGTTTTATTAGTATTATATTCATAGACATTAAAATCTAATTGGAGAAGGCAACAATTGTGAGAAATATAAAATATCTATTTGCATATTTCGGAGTTATTTTGATAATACTTAATGTAACCCTCCACAAGGCAGTAGCTTAATGGATTTAAATTTTCTAGTGTATGTTTAATTGTAAAAATATATTATCTGTAAATGTAGATATAATGAAACAGTTTCATAAATTAGGCGATACAAAATTACAACAACTTTTAATGACTTTTATTATTTTTACTTAAATGGTACATCTCAAAAAGATATATTCTTATCATGGCTGTTTTCAAAGTAACTGCGTAAGTTGGCTAAGGGCCAGGGATAGTTTTGTTTCTATCATGAAGGAAACGTATTGTTGACCGCGTTATGTTCAATTATAAATCGGTATTTTTTCGTTTATCTTATTATATTCGTTATTTTAGTTTTATTCTCACATTCTTATATATGGCTTGGTTATAATACTCTTCTAGTTTAATATTTCTTTACAGATATCAGCATGTATATTAAATAACAAATTATTATAATTTCAGTTGGAATATAAAGCCAATTGGACTCGGGTTGTGATCGAGATAAGGTCCAATGAATTGTGATAAACGGTCGGGTCGTGTATATTGTAATGTCTTTCTGGTATTGGGCCATTTTTCTTGAACCTAATTGCTATTCTCAGCTGGTAGTAATAATTTTTTATTTTAAAATTAAATAAAAAAAATTTAAGTATCTTTTTTTTTTGTTTTGGTATCAAATGAGACAATATGTGGCAATCAACGTGGCAAATGTGTTGAGCAGTTTAATATATTTAGCTATTAAATTTTATAATGCTTACATTATTATTACAAACACATAATGAAGAGCTTGAAAAGGTATCCTATTTACTTCAATATAGTTTTAGTAGGTATATATATATATATATATATATATATATATATATATATATATATATATATATATATATATATATATATATATATTATTTTAAACTTGCTCGCCATAATGTTTGCTATTCATTAATTTTGTCTTCACATCTAATTTCATACATACATAATTTCATACATACAATAGGTCCAACCATTGATACAATGAGTGATGGACAATAGAGATTCATTTATATTAAGTTCAATTTTAAATATCATAAATTGCTAGAAAAATTAGGAATTATTCAACTAAAATGAATAAGATATATTTTTCACATTTATTATATTTTAGTTTCACCCTGTTATAATAAGTATTACTTAATGATTTTTTGTAATTGGTGCTATTAATATACAGCGGCAGTCCGAAGTCGTATATAAGCTTAGGTAAAAAGATCACATAAAATATTTTTATTTATTTCAAAAACATACATCTTATATCATATAACAATAAATATAATTGTATACCTCTAAAGTTTGATTTGGTTTATAACAATGGTTAGCTTTAATTGGTATCTTTATTTATTAGAATTGTTACATTGGAATAAGTTTTACCTCTTCTCACTTCAATTATTCCGATCTTCTTAAATTTTTACTAAAGTTGTCGAAAATATTGAAATTATGTTTTTTAAATATTCTTCATTTAATATCATGTTTAATATTTTCATTTTAAAATCAGAACTTACTATTTAACAGTCCGAGCAAATTCCCTACTCACTCATAATATAATTATTTACAGTTCTAGTTTTGAAGCTAGAAAAAAAGTTAAAATTTTTAAATGCGACGACATAGTTAGCTAAAAATTTTCTTATGTATGTTTGAGTCAAACGCGGATGTCATATCGAAACCGGATTAAAAAATGTTTAGCCATTCCAAAGTTATCAAGAAAAGAAAAAAAGAGAGGGGCTCAGCTCAACACCCGCCGCGCACGGTTGGCGGATCCTAGTTACCTAATAATAAGAAGACGAAATTTCTCAGATTCTTAATTCCAGGTGTAGAATAGGTGTTGAGTTTAGTATTGTTTCTACTGCCTAATCACACTGATATTCATTGGTAATTTTGTAAACACGACTTTTTCACAAATACTCGTACTACAAGTTTTTTATACATATGTTAGAATGCAATACAATTTTAACGATGTAAGTATCGATATTAAATATTGTTTATTTTATTTTGGTAGTATCAAAAGCAAAATTGAAATTAATAACAAAAGGATTAATCGAAAAGTTTTTTTTTTACAAAAGACACGTATTGGTAACGACTTTTAAGAAAAGGACAATGTAAATGGTTTATCAATAATGAAACCTTCCTCGTTCTTGTAATCCCTTCAAGAGCAATAGTAACGAGTATTGCTTTCATTTGTATTGAATTTATTTAGATTGTAATATTAAATAAAATAAGTATGTTTATAAACGATTGTATTTGCGTTGATATCATATTAATTTAGTGCGTTTATTTTCTTTAATGTAACAAAATAACCATACTAAAATTAAGTAATTTATCGCGATCGAGATCTAGGCTTAGTGTCTTACGGAGTGATAAATTTCATCCAAATATTTGTTTATATTCTATTTTAATTATAATGCTTTAAATATTTTTCTTAATATTGTTATTAATATGTTATCAGTTAATGCTAATTAATGAAGCAATGTATAAATATTTTTTTGATCTAAGATTTGGGATGCCCTAATTGGTAGATTTATATTTTTGGAAATAGTTTTCCGAACTTTGTAAACCAAAAATATTACCAAAATTACCGCAACCGCATATTACTGACCACTTTAACCTGGTCTGGTTAAAAATAAACTTATAATGTTCTTTAGTTAAAAAGATTGTTTTACAAATGATTAAACCTAGTCAAAAAGCAATTGCAATTATAATTTAATTATTTAACCAAGTTAATATTTATATATTTTAGATACACATAAAGGATATCGCCTACTGTTTAAGAACTGATTGTAATCCGTACTGTAACCGTTGTAACTGCTTATCAAGAAGTTTTTGGTCAATGACTAAAAGTAATAAAAGAGCCGAGGAAGGTTGATTATGTACAGCCTCATAAATATTAATCTTACTCCTGTATAATTATAAATTTATTAATATTACCATTTTGTTCCGTGTGAAATGAATAATGGACAAGAAAATAACTCATATTAAATATCGAGGTAAATTTTCAAACAATATATAAATAGATGCAAAATTGTATAAACAACTACCAAAAGATTTATGTCAATGCGGAAAAATACTTCCTTGAAGCGATATTTTCCTCACTTAGTAAATTCTAGTAAACACGTAATTTTCTAGAACCCTTTTAAGGAAAACAAGGCGAGTGCATTTAGCAATTAATGAGAGAAGTGAGATACTTAAAACCGTCCGTACGTACGTGACTTGTTACACAGAAAGCAAGGTTTGACTTTTACGACTTATAGATAGTAACCGTTAACTTAAAAAACAAAGTATTAAAAATTCATAATTTTATACGAAGAATGAACTAAAGTAAAGTAATAAAGTGTTTTAATACCAAACATACTAATAAACTTTTCTTAGAAAAAATGTAACGAAGTAACTAAGTACTACTGTTTAAGAGTATTTTATTATGATTAGTTATTTAAACGAAATGTAATATAAAGTTGCAACAATATCAGTTTATTTTTCAGTTTATTTCTCGATAAAATCATACTTGTTTTAAGGAATCCATAGTTACAAAAATGTTATCATAATTTTAACGTAAAATACGAAGCCTTACAGTAAAATGAAAACAAACTATAGCCTGTGCTACGAAGATTACTAAACTGTAGAGCAAAAGTGTACAAATTTGTTACAACCTAATCAATAACACGGCCGAAAATACAAAATATGTGTTTAGGTTCAACTTGGCCATAATATATTTGGGGTTATTTACATAATGAAAAAAAAAACAGGTTATGTTAACCAAGGTGTAAAACGGTCTCAAAGAACCTCCTCCTTCGCGAGTGCTGCTTAAATGGCTAAGACGAAATGATGTACTAATTAATTATAGGACTAAAAAAGGTCTACAAAGAAGTTTACGTTGAGTATCTTTCTGTAACAGCTAAGCTATAAAAAGCAGTTTTTATATTCTAAAAATCATTAAATAACCACTGCATATTTTAGAAGCATTTTTCAGGACATCCCATGAAAGATGCGTAGTGTTGAAATATCCATTTACGAGTATCAAGAAAATTGGTAAATTATTACATGAGAAATATGGATTTTTCATTTTGTTAAAATGAATCATATGGATTCTTAGGAATCATATTAATTTTTAGGGAAACTAATGGATTCTTAGGAAATTAAAGTATGTATGAGATAATCTCAAGTAAATATTTTTTTATTTGTCCTTACTTTATCAAAATTGGTCAATTTGAATTTACCATGAGTATAAAAATGTACGAGCCGTATCCGCTAATCACGCCCTCTTCTCTATCGACATCCTAATGAAATTTTTGAATGTAAAAAAGTCATTAACCTTAATTTCAACTAAATTTCTTACTGTATACTTAATTTTATTTTGATATAGTAAGTATGCCCAAAAGAGTAAAATTTAAGTTTTCACAAGACTTAGTGTGCAAATAGAATATGACCTAGAATAACTCGACACAAGGAAAAACCTAATAAGTAAATATTTGGTACATAAATGGCGACATCCATTGTCTGTTAGTTTTTACCGAAAGTTTACGGGGGAAAATTCGCATGGGTCAGCTAGTATTATTATTAAAATAAAATAAAACATATCTCATTTTCATACTCTTTTATTTGTTGTTTTTATCTACAATACAAACACAACATATATTATAATTGGTAAGATTAATGAAAACATAATTGAGGTCATTATTAAATCTAGAACATATTAAACAACTGGGCATTGTGTCAGTCGTCTTTAGCTAGTACTTTATATAATTACCAAGTCTCTATTTTGTCGTGAAAGGTCTTGCATTGTTCTGCTGTAATGAGCAGTTCTAGTGTCTAAGGACAGTGTGTCACAAACCGTCAATTACTTTTATCAGAGAAAAAAATATTTTGTAAGAAAATATTATTTTTAAATACCATTTTATGTTGTAAGATTTTATTATAATAAAAGAATTTTTATTATTACGTAAATATAACTAAGAAATTTAATTTAATATTTTTATATTGCATGTTATTTTTTTTTTGTTCTTATTTATGCTTTGGACTTGTATAATATAAATTTAGACATTTCCCTAATAATTCAGAAGCTCCTGTATTTGATGGACATAACTCTAGCACCTATTGAACACATCATTACTTGTAATAGAGTCTAGAGAAAAAAAAAGAGTCTCTCTCTTTTTTTTTTATAAAAATACTAACAATGTAATTATAAATATGCCCTTCGCTAACTTTCTTATGTAAATAAATCATTAATTTTCCTACTCATTAGTTTTCATAGTTCCAATAATCGCCAATAATGCCAAAAATGATAGAGTTACTCGTAACAGTAGGACCATCCAAAAGGGACCTACATTATCGCTTTTAGTGCATATGTATGGCTGACATTCTTTAAATCCTTCTCAAAATTATAAGTAAACTGCGCTTATTACTCATAAGACGCACTGTATAAAATAAAGCTTGTTTTTTATTATTATTATTTTTATTTAGTCTCTATGCAATGATAAAGAATCCCAGTCCCAAAGATGGCTCGACAACTTAATGCTGGGTCAATCAATATCAGAATATTGGGTCTCGACCCATTATTCTGATATTTGGCAAGGCATTAAGAGGAGTGCTCTCGAAGAGCGGTGAAATGAAACATGGGATTTTCTTAGTGGTAAACGTGCAAACTTGTGTCTTTAGGTTGCACAAGCTCCACAAAAATCCTCATGCATAAAAACTCAGGAAGCCCATAGGAAGGAAGACTGAATGAATGTCCAGACTAACTGCCAAACCCTCTGCTTTGCTTACAGTAACCCAACGGTGCATAAGGTATAAAAGAAAATCACCAGCCGATCGATCATGGCGAAAACCATATTGCCGGACATTGATGAACTGGCGATAATCGAGGTACGCTAGGAGCTGTCCGTTAATATTGTTCTTCATTATTTTGGAGAGAAGAGAGGCAATGACGATAGGTCTGTAATTAGTTAGATCCGAGCTACCACGTCCTTTAGCGATTGGATGGATAAGGGAACATTTCTATGAGTTCGAGACTTGTTGAGTGCACCTTTATTGCGGCTTGAAATACACATTAATATTGTGTCGGTTAAAAAAGTTATATATTTGTACAGGACACGAAAATTAGAGATACATATACAGTCACACGTCAATTTTCAACGAATTTTTGAGGAGAACGCTGGGAAAGCGACGAGAAGCACTCACTTCCGGTATCGTATGGGTTGTACAGCCCAGGCAAAGGGCTTAATGCTATTAAGCCTGTCATGTTGTATCACTTAAAATTGATTTTTATTTTTATGTGAATTTATTCTTGTATTAGGCTATATATATTTATAACTATGTACGCAAATAAATTACCAAACATTTTATAAAACGCTACAGCATTAATATGTACTAGGCTAAAAAATATTGAACGTCTATACAACACTTCATCTCCTGAATGATGAACCAATCTACTTATGTATAATATAGGTTGAGGTTCAATATTATGAATATTGAAGTAAATATTTAATTTTTTTAGCAATTTGTTTTATGGATAACTTTCATTGAACGTTCATTGCAATTATTCTGTTGATTTGAGACATACCTTTTGATATCTGTAGACTAAAAAAATTAATCAGTGAGTTAAATGAGTGTTTCATTAATAAAATAAATAAAATAAATTACTATGTTACTGTTTTATAAGATATTTATAGCACTATCCGGACTTTTGCGTCTGTGCTCTCGACTCAAAATGTAGGTAATAGTGTGTTTAACTTATAATTACATGCCATTTTAATTTATTTTATTTTATTTTAAGGTTCAAATTGGGTAAATTATAAGGTTGATTGTAGATTACTGCCATTTTAATGTCATTGTACAATCTCCTTTTTATATTCGAAAGTAAAGATATTAAATATCTAATATGTAATACAAATTGTCTTTCAACAATTGATACCCGTGACTGATTGGCGCTCGTCCCATAGCATGTTTTACATATCGCACTCGTTTTACATATGAATTAAACCAAACACGCTAATTATTCTTATCTACTTTTTTTTTATTTTATTCGAATTTAATCTATTTATCTGCATATCACTTTTGTCTTAAGTTATTTTATTTTTTTATATGCATATATTTCTTACTATATTACAAATATTACTCAATTGGTTAAACATAACCTTATTCTGTCAAAGTAAGAACTCAAGAACTTCGCACAAGTAAGATTACTTGTAAATCTTGTTAGCTGCTAAGGAACAAGAAAAGATAAACTGACAATATCTGTTCTAGTTCTGAGTTAGGTTATGAAAGTAATTAATGTTGATAACACATAAACTGAACTGTAAACTGGTAATTCTTTCTTTTACATATAATTTTATTTTATTTACACAGCTTTTATTAATATATAGCTATAAACATTTAATATATTTTATTTAATCTATACACACATTGTCGATCTTACAAGTATTTATATTTAATAAATAATGATTTAATTGAATGAAATAGTTATTTATTCACTGATTTAGATCAACTGTTGATAGGTTTTTGATTCAAAAGATTTAAATTGTTTTTGGTGACTTGTCTTTTTTGTGATTACCATCTTACTTTAATTCTTCCTTGTAGATTCTGAGGTATTCAAATATATAGCCGTAGTCACAATTTATCAATTAAAATCAATCATTAGAAAATTAAAGTAAATGAATTGACGGATTACTTAGTAAAGTGACTCTCATGAAATCCCTGACAACGGCTTATGCGAGCTTTAGATTTTAACCACGAAAAAACTTTTATAAGAAAAATCGAATTTTCATTTATTTACAAAAGAAGAACAACAAAGTTTAGAAAAAAATGCAGGTGATACGGATGGCATTGGAGGTGATGACATTTTGAACAATGTGAAAAGTCGACGGCAGGCATAATTTCGAATAGCTCTTCTGAACACTCCCCCTTTTAAATGCGGTAGAATAACCCGGTAGGATACGTAGGTCGCTGTGTCTCTAGTTTGAGATATCTACGTTTCCGTCAAAAACGACAAGGCCGACTGCACCGTTTCTAGGTAATTGATAGTGGACAGTGTTTAAATTACAGTTAAAACCCCGGATGTTGCAAAAGTCCACATTTAGAGTGGAGCGGGGTGCCGCTATTTGCCGCTGTTTACTATCAGAAAACACAAAACGTGATTCTCTCAATCATTTTATTTTCCCTCTGTTTAAAAAAAATGCAATATTTGCTACCTAGCGATTAATTGATAAAAATTGGCGACATAGAAAAAAAACATTATAAACATATCTTAAAATAATTGTAACATGTACTTAAATTATTATATCAAAGCTTCATTAATATACACTATATCATAATATCTACGTAGCTTTGTTTTGTAATCCGTCTAAATTGATTGCATTGTCGAAGTTAATCCCCGTACAAGATATATCTCCTCGCTGACACCGTCAAGTGATGGTCTGTACCTATACGAGTATGTTGATAGTTCACGCAACATGTTAATACGACGATGAATTTTTACAATATTTTTTATGGTTATAGGTCGGATAAACTCGGATAAACTTATAGCATATATTTTCTTCCGGAAAATTCTCTTATATTTACTTGAAAATGCAAAAAAATGTTTTGGATATATATAGATAGATAGATATATTTTGATCTGAAAGACAAGTTCTTTCATATGTATTATTTTTCTATCATGATACTATTACATTATAGTGTACTCAAGAGATTTATATATTGGACAGGCAAATTATATAAAATGCAATATGTATATTTAGTTCGCAATATACAGATTTAATTTTTAAACAAAAAAAAGGAGGTTAAACGTAAGGTATTTCTATTTACAAAATATTTTAGCTAACTTTACAGTAATGATTTCAGTCCCTCGTATAACTCCATATAACTCGGGGATTTCTCACGTTATATTTGTATACTACGAAATTTATAATAATTTTTTACAGTTCATGTATAGTTTCGCTTAACTTTGCACATTGTGTTGTTATAAAATTAAATAAAATTAAGTAAAAAATAAATTTATTTAAGTTCTGTCTTAATGTTCTATTTAAACCGCCTTTATCGAGAAAAGATAAACGTGAATTATTTCTATATAACGCGTTATACGGTCATGTGAGCGCGTTATACAAGACTATTTCTACAACGCCTTCTCCTATAACGCGGATAGAATCTACCGTTTATGGGGGGGATTATTGTATATTCTATTAACCAAGGCACCGCTTAAGCTAGGGAAAATTCTCTAATTCTCATCGCCCGGGACCACGTGACTTCGAGTTACAATTAACTTAAAGACTTGCAAAATTTACTCAACATATTTGCATCGTGATGGCGAATTCACGTTTAAAATTAAAGATTATAAGTCAGACAAGTGCATTTTTATTTCTAACCTTTAAAAAGATGATAACAATTTCTTTTTATTATTATTATTATCGTTTCTTTTTTAAACAATGGTAATTATAGAATAATTAATTCATCTGGCAGACGATTCCTCAAATTTATTATTTATTAACGTACAGACTATACACATACTCGGAACAATAATTAATCGATCTCACAAACAATTATTCCATGTTCGAATTGAACCCACTACCTCTGATTCAGTAGTCAACGTCAGTCAAACCAGTGAAATACCAACTTATATAAAATAAATAACATGTAGTCGTGTAGTAAATTTTTTTGTATATACAAAGTTAATGCTATTTAACTCATTTGAAGAGAACAAAGTTTTTACTAGAATAAGGTTCTTTATACCGAGATCACTACAATATCTACATACTTATTTTTACAAAATCTGTTTTTCTATTTTCTATGAAAAATAAAATCCAACAAAAAAAATTACTTTAACAAACATTCAACGTACATTCAATATATACACAAATATGTTAACCCATATTTCATCAAACAAGAGTTACAATATTGAACATAGAGGAATTTCATTTTGCATTACATAAAAGCATTTTCTAAATACAATATAATGCTATATTGATATTGCATTGGTATGCATAATAATGAATTTAGGAATATAATACGATTACTTAAAAAATCGATGTATTTTAAGGTATTATTTAATTTTAAATGTCCTTGGTATCATTGTCTTATGACATTACAATCCATAAACAATATTTGTATTTATTATGAAATTAAAATTAAAGTTCCTATGTCTTAGCAGTTATAATGAGAGCTTTTTATTAAAAACTATTTTAAGCCTCGTACAGACGGTTTTCACTATATGTTCAGTATAAATGGAATAGTTTTTAATCTTAAGAAATTAAATCCATTTCCTAAGATTTTAAGAGATTTATTTTAAATAACAACATTTATTTTAAATAGTAACAGTTCACTTTATGAGAATTTTTTAATTTATTTTCAATAGTCTTAATAACCATTTTTAGGTAGATTCCATAGATGAATCTACCTATTGCAATCGATGTGATGACGGGACCCAGACCCAAGAGTAGGGACGCTACGCCGTTTATGAACTGGAGATTAAGAATCCGTCGAAAAAATTTTTTTTATATATCCCTCTATATATATATGTATATATGATCCATCAGTCCAAATTCATCGTAGGCAAAATCTGACTTCACAGGTCGATAGGATAAATTAGTAGGACAAACGTAGCATCTCATTTTTTTGGAAAAAATTAAAGGGGGGGCTGGGAGAGGGGGTGAAAGTGCAAACCTTTGGGACACGCTACAGGTCACAAATATTGACGGAGGATTTTCAAACTTGGTATATACATTTTTAAGGACAAAATGAAGGTTAAGTTCTTGAACGGGGGAAATCGGTCGGGGGGTTGGAAGGCTGGGGGGGTTGAAAGTTAAAAACCGAAAAAAGTCACAGAAGAAGGCAAAATTTTGCTGTCGGAAAAATCTTAGAAAATTAACAAATTAAAACAGGAAACTTTTTTGTCCGCAAAGTTTTTTGATGCGACCCCCCGTTTAGGAAATAGGGGTGGGGGGTGGATTCTCCGCTCACCCAATATATGCAGAGTGACCCGTCGTAAGACTCGTAATGATCAGTAGAATACTGCTGGCTAGTTTTTCTTTGTCGATCCGACCGACGGGAATCTACCTAACACGATCGACCCTGTCGAACGAGGTATTTAAATACAAAATATAAAATGTTGTATGTTGTCACAATATAACGAGTAGTAAATTCTAACACAAATTACTTTACTAATTAATTAACTAAATATTATGTTTCGTATAGTTAAAGATATAAAGATAGAAATGCTCCTGGTTTATACTCAACTTCGCAATCATATTCTTGTAATTGAATGCACCAATGGGACATTCGGGGAATAAGATCTTTCTTTGTTAGAGTTGTACGTAACGCGTTACAATCCGTAGTTATCTTAAATTTTCATCCCTTTAAATATATTCTAAAACGGTTTAGAGATACAACGACTGCAAGAACCTCAAATTCGAATGAACGATACTTTTGTTTATCAGCCGTAGTAAACATCCGTACTCCTTTGCATCAGTGTTCCTGCAATACCAGTTTCGGATGCATCCGTGAGCAATTCTGTATCTAATTTGGAGTCGTCTAAAGGGACGTTCAATTAATCTTTGTTTTAATTTAAAAGCGTTTTCTTCCTCTTTAGTTTATTTCCACTCAAACTTTCGTGCGCAATAGGTCTGCTAAAGGTCGAGCTTTTTAGGCGAAACCTATTACAAACCCACGGAAAAAACCGGTTAAACCGACAAATCGTCTCACATCATGTACGTTTTATTGTGGCGGAAAATCTCGTATCGCTGTCGTTAGACGTGAGTTTGACCTCTTCCAAACGCGTCAATCGACTGATTTTGCTGGAATTAGTACGTTCATATAAATTATAGTATAATTTACCATATCCAATACTTTATTCATTGCTCTCTGAAAAACAGAGTGCGTTTGCAAGTACAAAGGGTAAATTGATAGCAGTTAGGTGTAACAAACGCGGTCTTATATTGTGAAGTAACCTTAACTGGTATTTGATAAGACCCAGAAACTAAGGCGAGACTCATGAATACCGCATTGGCCGTTAATCTATCAAGCTGATCATCAATTATAGATAACGTTTAATGATCTTTCTTTGTCTTTTTGTGCAAGGCTCTATAATTGATGCATACTCTCTCTCTCTCATACTTATATTCTTAGCCAACTTTTTCTTAATCAATATTATAGCAATTGCATATGACGAACTTGACTCATGTACTATATCTGACTTAATGATCTCATTAACCATGGCTTGATCCTGCACTTTTTTCTGGAAATGAAATTCTATACGGCCGCCAATACACTACAGACTGAGTATCGTTCAACTCTATTTGCATTTGGACCACGGTAATTAACCCTACTTCTTAAAAAATATCGGAAAAATAATGTCCATAATTCTTAAGTAACCCCTTTAATCTTTTAACATCATGTCAGTAAGTTGTTGTACATATTTTTAAAACAAAACCATTTCAGTACTATCAAAATCTAATGCATTAATATTAAGGGAATTTTTGATGGTAATAGCGCGCAATAAGTGAATTTCGTCTCAATAATATTGATTTATTACCGAAATTTTGTATCAACAAGACACCTTTGCTTTTTTCTAATTCAATTTATCCAGCTATAAATAAAAGTTCTGAAAAAAGCCTAAAAGAATCGTTTGACTGCACCTGAGCACCCGTTACCCATTATGATCGGCAATGGAAACTATTCCTTTGAAATTACATTCAAGTCATCATAAATTCTTAATTGTGTATTAGTAGAATTTTCACGAAAAAAGACTAAGGAATCTGTAGTTTTCATTATAAATATTACTGGTTTTTCAGTAAAACTATGATCAATCAATATTGACTATTTAATAACGTTATCATCGAAATCATATTCTTGAACTTTTTCTTCAATCTCCGGTGTTTCAATGTTGACCCGAGTAACTCCTATTGGTATGATTAAATTATTTCCAATGCCCCTCATGAAAGGCAGATTACTATCAGTCCTACTAATACCTCTTTTTATTGCTTCACTGCTCTATGTAAGAGTACACCGACTACCTAAGTCACCAAACCTTTGAATAGTTTCAGCATTGAGTTTTATATTCAATAAATCAATGTAAAAACGGGGAGTGTTATATGTTTATCCTTGGTACATGTGTATTTATTTTCCTGTCTGTGGAGACACAGCTCCCAAACGGATGAACAGATTTTATTGCGATTTTTTTTATTGAAAGCTTTGGTAAAAATAAAAGAGTCGTTTCCAAAATGTTAAGCCCTTATTATAACTAGGGACAGGATACAGGGCAATATAGTCTGTAGTTATTTATACAAAATCCCTTAAATATATACTCTAACTGTAGTGAAGTTATATGTTAATGAAATATATTGTAAAATCAACATTGTTCAATCATATCAATGGCCTGTTATCTCATCAGCGCCTTACCAATTCTTATTATTGTTAATGAAAGACAAATAAATATACACTTACTGAAACGTATTTTAATGAATTTCATAAGTAATGTTTAATTAATATAAAGTTGTTAATTTTTATGCATATAAGTATAATTGAAACCAAGTATCCTATTATTATAATACATTGTATATGGGTGATATTGAAGGACAGTCAATTTGGCTCTAATGTGCCCGTGATTTTATGTAGCTCTAGTTATCGGATATTGTTATCGCGTACTTTGTATATATATATCAACTAATTTAATTTCTTTGTACATTTATTATGTTAAGTCGAAGTTCTTGCTCGAAGTTCAGAGAGATTTTAAAACTTTGTATGTCTTTAATGTAAAGTTACACTAAGTATTGTTGTAATTTATTTTCTTTGTATAAATAATTCTAAATAAAAAGCAGTTTAATAACTTTTTCTCCGCTATTTCTCGAAGGAGTGTGTTTGTTTGTTTTTTTTTAATACTTTGCTCTTTATCGAGAAACTTAAACTATTAATAGAAAAACAATGTAACGTGTTTATTATTTACAGCTTATATTCATATATCTATCTATGTCTACCATAAATGTTTAAATAGTAATTGGACTTAAAAACTGACTAAAAAATTAAATAAACGTTATAAATTATCTTGAGAAAACCAAATATTTACGCTATAATAGAGGATACATAGAAGAAGGGCTAACGTGTATGTCTGTGTCACAGAATAATTGAATTGAAAAATAACCAATTCTGGGTAATTAAACCCAAGAAAAAGCTTGTTAACGGGTAAAAATTTTATAAATTTTTAAAACATTACGACTTAAGGATTATTTAAGATATACTTGATAAAACATAAGTGTGTAACCTACGGCTTTAATGATTGTGTAGTGCTTTAAGAAAGTTAAGTTAAAGTTAAAGTTTTTTGTATGAATAGGCGTTTAACATAAATAAGGAAACGTTAAATACAATAAATAGGTATTTTAAAATTAGCTCTTTTGTGTTAAATTCATTTTTATGAGTTAATTCTATACATAAGCCACATTTACCAAAAACTTAAATATTCTTGTTAAATTATTATTATACACCACTAAGTTTTCTAATGAATATTTTTTCACAAGACTTTTTTTCACAAAATGAGTGCTACAATTCTTTTAATGCTTTTGAAGTGCCCCGTCGGCTAGTGGCCTCATTTCATTTTATCCATAATGTACGGCTTATTTTGAAACAGTAATATATTAATAGACTCAGAATTCTAGAAGATAAAAGTGGAAATTAAGCAGACTGTTTTGACGATTTAATATAATAGTCTCTGAAAAACTGTTAAGTTTCACATCATACCATCGAAAAAACCTTTAACTAAATTAACAAAACTCATATTGTCATGATTCATTTCAGTACATATGTCATGTATGATAACCAATTATCTATAACATTTTCTAACTTTTAGTGACTGAGAATCCTTAAATGTCTCAAATGAGTTACGAGTTACTTTTTTATTAAATATGTAATACTTATATATTTAATAAAAAAGAACTAGAAAACAATGAAACTTAAAATGAAAGTTGAAATGTTAAAAAAAAATAGTAACATTCGTCAAAAAACTTCTTACTACAGTTACTCAGGAAAATCTATGATAATATTATACTTTTATATTATTACTATCTATACATCATGTAAATTAATTATTTGAATAAATAAATCGAATGCATATTCTATAGAACTATAGTATAGTTTTCTGGAAACGGTATAAAAACTTTAAAATGATTTACATTAAAAATCTATTAGACGTGCTGTTATGACTCAAAAAACATACATATGATTAAATTAGATGGTAGTCAAAATTACAAATTAAAACCATTTTAGATTAATATTTCTTTATATTTTTAAAACGTAGTAGAAAACTGTTGCATATATACATTCTTCGCACGTTTCTTGAATATTAAACTGTCAAAAGTTCATAGTGTCTTGGAAGTAACGGCACCGTCCACCTCTCTCCGGAACGTTAAAGTCCCACACGTAATACGCTCAGATTTTGCCAATATTCCACAGTGACAGTAATACGAGTCATTTTAGTATTATCTGAGTTATATAATATACATTTTTTTTAGGAATTTGTGCAACCGCATATTTACAGAAAGATCATCAACATATTTATAGAAAGATTAGTTTCAAATAAACAAACAAATCACGTGATGCTAACTGTATATATGTATGGCATTAAAGAAGCTTAGAAAGGAAGGAACGGGTGGCAATACCCCTGCCGAGCCAGACGATACGAGCTGATAAAATATTTTTAGTGGCGAGACCAAAATTACAAAAATATATTTGGAAGACCGAAATTGAAAAAGTAAAATTATCCTATTACATCCAAGAATTATACTAATGTACAGCTAGCCTCAAAGTATTTAACTATAGTAGATAAACATTGGCCAAAGACTACTATACATCTAAGAATAAAAAAACGGTTAATAGTCTGGTAAAGAATTGGATGAACAAATATAAATGCCACCTAATCCCGAACACGAGTTGGATCTCAACATATCATAACATACACCAATATGGTTGTAATTAGGAGTTAGATCTAGTCAATAACTATGAAGGTGATTAAACATACTAGTAGTTTAATATTAAATAACATTAATAATTATGTACTTTTGTGATATAATTTCATCAACTGTTAATGTTAACTAAAGGTTGGTTTTCTGGTGACCAATATACATTTTTACAATTATAAGAAAAATCTTATTGTTCTATTGTTATTCTGCAATCAAACTATGTATGTTAAACCTGTTTTTTTTAACCTTAACACTGTTTATTATTTATTATTTAGCAACGAAAATAAACTTATATTTCTAGGATGAGAAAGTATATATGTTTGTGTGTAAATTAAACGCTTTTATTTAAAATAAATTCTATGATAAAAACTTTTTACTACATATTTCATGTAACATCTTTGCTTGAGAATTACCTTTTAGCTGAAATAAATAATTACTAAAATCTTGAATTACATCCAGGATTGACATACTACACTTCATACTAACCTTGACACTTTTAATATTTCACTACTTCTTTGTTTACATAAAAACACAAAACACATTTATATAACCTCACCTCGAGTAAAAGTTTAATAGTAGCTTTTCAGTAGTATACAATAATGCGTTCCATAAAATACAATAAACTCTAGATATGTTGTTATTTTTGTTTTGAAAATATTTATATGCTTATCTTTCAAGCCTATTAGTAATTGTCCATTTTATGATGTAGAAAAATTTTTAAAATTTGTATTGGAATTAAACATTATTCAAAGAAAATTTAATGTTGAAATACTCAAGAATTTCAATGTAGTAAAGATTTTACGTTTAATAAACATTATTTTAAGTCAGTCCTATAGCTTAAACGATTACATATTTATCTTAAAATATATTTCACTCACATTGAAATTACTTTGTTTGTTATAAAACATATTTTATTTTTGGTTTCCAAATAGAATTAAATTAAAATTAGACCAGCACAAACAGTATTTTATTCAAGTCACGTTCACTTTTGTGCCACCACATTTCATCTCGACAAAACATAGAGTTCATGTTAGGAGATAAGTGAAATAAATTCTCTGTTTTTTAATAACTTTGTTTTATTTATAGATATACAAATTAATAAAAATAACTTTACAGTCCGGAAAATTTTTCTTACGTTAATACAAACATACTTTCTAATGCTAATAATATATTAGTAGTTACCATAAATAATAATAATCGTGAAAACCTAATAAATATATTATATATTTAAATATATTTAATGAACACATTGTACAATAAGCATTCACTTTATAAAATATCTCAGGCCCACTGAACCTGTAGCCGCTATGTAGTATATGTATGTAGTATAATGAAAAAATAACTACCACAAAATATACCACTAGAAAATAAAACAAATCTTATTTGAGGTATACATTTTTGTGAATCTATTGACGTTGATTATATCTATATTATAAATGTAATTTACAATTGTTAAAAATTAATGTACTCTAAAATAAAATGTATCATAATTATAAAGCAATAACTGCATGCAATTTTTATTACATTATAAAGTAGTGGGACTTCATAAACATTACAATTGCATAACGCCGGTACCTCTATAATAGAGTGACGTTTTTATCAATAGTAAATGGTTATTGCAATAGACTAGTGCACATATTGGGATTTGTCGTTATTGGATTTTGTATACGTACAATACTGAATTTATTGATTCATTCATAATAAATTTAATAGTCTTAAGCAGATAATGAATGATATGGCGTAATTTACTATGGGTCTATTTACTTAGACCCAGGAAAAAGGGAAACAATTAAAAAGTTTGTAAAGCCTCGCATACCCCGAAGGACCCTAGTAAAATCTTGTGAGCTATCATATTAGGAAAAGACTATTTTATTGCAAAATATAAATAGAAAGTATTGTTTACCTCCAATTAACGAATTTGGTTAAATTATAACAACAATAATTAACGACAGGATCTGAATTACTGAATTAATCGATATAACTAATATTTTCTAATTCCCTTAAGAATAATTATAGCAAGGTTGCACTCTTATATTTATAATTTTTTAAATGAAATAGGTTTTCAAATAATTTTTTAGCTATGAATATTACTTAAGTTGGAATATGATGTAATATGCATTTGATAAATTGACCACCTACTAAATTAAATAAATTCAATAAAGATACCGAGGCCTAAATTTGCCTTAAGCAGTTTCGGGAAGAGGTACGGTCTTATTCACCTTTGTTCTGAATATCTTATTTTCTTATTACAACAATTCAAGAATTTTATAGAGTCTCACTAAGTATCTTTTAAAATGAATTCTACTTAATCTACACATTAGCTTATCAATTTACCGTAAACTTGTTAAAACATTTCTTATTTCTTCCTATTTATTATACTCATATCTAATTTATAAAAATAATGCTTATATATAGCTTTTGTCTTTTTACCCATCTTTTGCTTCTCAAACAAAGAAGAAAATAAATCTTTTATGGCACAATTGTGCATATTTCATATTTTTTAAATTGTTACATTCAAAAAAAAATTGGAAAAATTAATAATTAAATGAAATGCTCAATAGAGCATTTCATTTAATTATTAATTTTTCCCATGACCACTTATTTACATGCACTCATATTTCAGATGCAATTGTTAACAGGAGTATTGTATTAAATAAAATATTATATAGCATTATTTTTAAAGAATTGATGTATAATTAAAAAATAATTACACAACGAATTTTCATTGTATAAAGAGAATTGTTTAATTGTCGATACATTTTAGTTTAATTTAAAATAAAACTATTGTACAAAAATATAGGATAAATAAATAATGCCTGAAAATAGTCACTGTCACCCCTCCTGTGCTTAGGAACGAAACAGATTGGCTATAAAATAGATAACAAAACAAATCTCACAAATGAAGAAGACAACTCCCTGGGATTCTGCAAGATTTGAGAAAAAAAAAAGTTTTTTTATCATGTTTTACTTATTATTATCTTTTTTGTAATATTTATGATATTATTATAGCGATAATACAGTCTTGATTAATAGTGTCTTAAGTCATTTACCTATACTTATAAAATAATTTATCATTACTGACTAGCAACGCTCAAAACGGTTTATTTTATAAATATACGAAAAGAGCCATGCCTTTAAAAATTCTGAGTGGATTCAAGACATAGAAATTATCATAGTTCCACTATGTTATTTTTTTAAGATATATTCATGATTAAAAATAGTATTTAAGCCTTATAGATACACTGCAAAGTATGGATCTAACAGTGTATTCTACAGTCGATGAAACAGTGCGTCAGTAACACATACAAATCGATCATATTTATCTTGTTCATATTTATTTAATAAGTACCGTTTGAAACTTATGTATACAAAGTGGTTTATTACATAAATGTTTTTATCAGTTTAGGCTTTGTTCTAGGTCTTTAGTCAATCCTACATTACTATCCCGGTCGGCCATACACACTTCTCGGCCGGAGCTATCGGCAAAGAATTCAATGTGTTTTATACAAATAATGGCTCGCAAGTCTTTATTTACTGAGTAATTTAGGTGTGTAAAATCTCTAACCTCAAATAAGTTGCAAATCGGAAATGAATGTTTAAAAGAAAGTATCACGTCAAGGCTTTGAAAATGTTTCAACTTCACAGACTGAAATTGTGTTAAAATTCTCAATTTGATTTCAAGCTAAATAGTTTTTCTTAATCAAATGGAAAAAAAAATATTCAGTTTTATAAACCAATAAATATATATTTAGATTCTTACTATTTCACTTTATTTGAATATAAAACTGACTATTTGAAATATATAAATATTATTTCTTTATCAATTTTCCTTTAATAGACCAAATATATAAATAAATATTGTTTTCATGTTTTTTACAGATCTTATATTGAGTTTTAGTAATTTCATGTAGTATGAAAGAGGATGACTGTATCGAAAAATTGAATATTTGTACTTGAAGATATTACTTTATTAACTTACTTTATAAATGTGTAAAATAATTGAAATCAATAAAAATACAATTCCTTTTTCTTAAATAAAAATTTAACGAATTATGGAACTATATGAAAACTTTATAAAACCAAAAACAAGATGATCATATTATGCATGTCATCTAATAAGTTAATAATAAACTATCAAGGTAAAAGTAATAGTAATCATATCATATTATATTAATACTTTTACTAAAATTAAAATGTGTTACTCCAATAATATACTTCACTAAATATAGTTATTATTTCCCAATTGCTAACATATTCTTTTTTATTTACGGATCACAGATAAAGATTTAATGACGTTTGTATATTACCAACATTAATAATTTAAAAAAAAATTGATTAAAAATAACTTTAGCCAATAAAACAGCTAAGCAACGTTTTTTAATTACCAGGCTTACAATAAGAAGAAAATCGTACCTTAAAGTGTATAATAAATTTAGTGATCCGTGTTCTAAAGGTTCGTAACTTGAATGACATTAGCATTAAAAATATAAATCGTATTTATATTAAAAGTAGAATAAATTAGTTAAACACAAACCAATCAATAGTTTAGTTTATTTGAACCGTTGCATTTTCAATAATGCACAACATTTAATGATCGTACAAATGGCGAGCTCTATGGATGCGGAATTATTTAATCGAAAATATCAAACACTATTTATATATGAAAGTAAAATAAACATATTTTAATAAAAGACGTGCTCTAAAACGAGTTAGCATCGAAAGAACTAGCCAATAAAATTACTTTAGAAATTTCGTCTGCCTGAACAATAGAAACCGTTAAATGATTAAAACATCAGTTATTCTGAACTAAAATGTTGATTTTATTTATTCTGAACTAAAATGTTGATTTTATTTGGATAATAAACAACATTATCTGATATTAAACAGCAATATCTTTTCCCGGCTGAACTACACATTTTTACTGTTTAATCTCGAACTTATCTGCAATTTTTAATCATGTTATTGTTAGAATTTTTAGGCTATACATAAACATGGTTAAAAAATTTGAATATTTTTTTAATCCGGATATTTTATTTATTTTATTTTAAGATCTCGTGAATACAAGTCCAAATTAAGAACCAACAAATCAAATCAATCACTTACCATTTCAATGTAATATGTTTGTAATAAGAATTGTTCTTTGTAACTCTAAATTCTTAAATCAAATTAATACACTTTGACAAACCTATATTCGACGGAATTAAGTATTTAAGTAAATAATGACAAATACTGTTATAATAATTACAAATCTGCACAAAATCTTCGAAGACGATACTTACAGACTTACACAACAACCAGAACTTTCCGTTAACATATTGTATTATAAATTATTTCATTAACATCATATTTTCCTATACTATCTCCGTTGTATTATCATATTGAATTCTTCAAATATACATGCCATGCCAATTAACAACAAATTCACTTTACGGGTTAACCAGTTTTCTGTTTTATCTCAAATGGATATCCTGAAATCATCTAAATGGTAAAATTATTTATTTGAGAATTATGTATATTCAATTTTCATCTAAATGCATATTATTTTCAGTGTTTTCTTTATATTGAATACTCAAATAAAAATTGCTCTTCACTGGTCGCATAGAAAGCTTGATATTGAGAGCTCGCAGTGTTTTGAATGGATGGTTTCATCTCTAAAGTATGTGCTCTGCACGTTCATGACAGCTATTCATTACTGCGATTCGAACACAGACACAGTGAATGATAATGTGATAGTTTCATCTTTTAATATATTATTTATTTAAAACGTTATAATGTAAAGGAACATGGTACAGACCTTACAATAATATTTTTATATAATATTTTCTTTGTTTAGTAAAATCTGCTAAAATATAACATGTTTTTAATAACATTAAAATAATTGTTTATAATATTTTTATGGTCTTTTAATAAAATTAACGTTATTTTTTTACATTACACTGATTGGGTAATATATGAATAAGACAATAGGGCAATATTTATCCTAATTAGTCCAAGACTGATTAGGTCGATACAATATACCCTATTGACGTCTGATATACTCGAACGTTGTAAGAGGTTTACGTGTTGAAGAGATGACAGTAATTCTTTTACTATTTATTAGTGTTACCATATATTTAAAAAATAGATTAAAAATTTTGAAGTTATCCTACAAGCCGTTGATAGCCAGTTAGTTCAGCTTGAAAATTTAAAATTCTATTTTTCTATAATTTATTATAATATTCTACTACACCTTAATGATAAATATCTATGTGGATTAAACTTCAATGAAAACTATACCAATTAAATTACTCTTCGCAATTTAAATTTATTATAAATCAATATTGTATTATCCTTTCCTTATCAAATATATTCACTCCGTAGCAATAGATTGATCAGCGTACATTGAATAGAGGTCCACTTACGTGATTGATCAGGAAAACTGATATATATAACATGATGCCATATTACTTTCCACTTTATATCTAGGAATTTTTCATTTAAATACCCGGTTCCCAGCATAAAAATACCTCCTGACATGAGGTAAATAACAAACAATTATATACTGTAACTACACAGCTTGTCTGAGTCCTTTCACTTTCTTTGTTGTACTAATAATTTAGAAAGAAACAACTACGTTGCGTCCAAAATCCATTTACTAACAAATATACCTGGAAATAAGGAAACATTTTGTGGAATTAAACGCAACGTATGATTAGTTTAATATTAATGCTGAAATGGAATACAAGTTTATAAATATAAGGATTTATAAACTTTAGGAGTAATGGAATTATTTTATTCAAAAACTTACATTAACCGCCCCTAGTAGTGAATTACGAGACTATTAAAAGTAAGAAAAATAATCAATTTACTGACAATGTTGCTCATGTTGCTTCATTGTATCCTTTGTAATAATGAGTTGATCATTTTGGTTATATATAAATGTAGTATCATTTTTGATTTAAATTTATATTCCGTATCAATTATAACTGTAACCCAATATCTAAAAAAAACAAATGAAAATTAATTAAAGCATAAATTTGTATTCATGGAGTTTTCCTACTGTTCTTTTGCATGGATCTTTGGAACCTAAATGCTTAAAATGAAAGTAAATGTTAAGCCTATTACATTTTTAACTAAATATAGAAAACAATTTTCGATATGGGCAGTATTCCAACATGCGGAAACCGTCCCGTCGCTCCACAAACTAAGCAACCGTATCACTACCCATCGCGTTGCTATATAAAACAACATGGAAAAGATGCCACAAACGAATTTAATATTTAAAAATGTATGCCTTGTTAAGCTAATTGTGTTTTTAAATATATATAGAGTGAAATGTTCACAGATTAAAATCCTGCCAGTATCAAAAAATTATTCCTTTTATATTTATTTATAAATTATTAACGTGAGATCTGAGAGTATCTGATGTTATCTGATGTCATAACCGACTTTTTGTGGTTTTAATGACGCAAACTAGAAGCTACTTTGTTTTAATTACTACAGTTTACTTAACTTCATTTACGTTACATAGAAATATACATTATTTTGCATAAAATGTTCCATTGACACATAAATTATAATTATATACAGAGATCTATGAAGAGTAAACTAAAATAAAGTATAATTCTCTTATTTAAACTTTGATGTTTTAACTCATTTTATTCAGTGTTCTGTTTCAAAATAATTACAATGATAAATAAAATATCGACATGATAAAAATATTAAAAATAAAAATATAAAAAAATCAAAATAGTAAAACTTTTACTATGACGCTAAAGAAATTATTATTCTCTGCCTTAAAATTGTACAAGTCTTCTTTTATTTGTACAAGTTTATGTACAAATAAAACATACGAGAGAAATAAACAACAGGAAAAAATACAATGCCTCTTACAAACCCTACTGTGCTCGTTAATAAGAGCGAAACAATTTCGCATGAAATAAAACTGTACTCGTAACTAAAGGCGAACAATTCCAACAAAGCGATCGAGTCAGACGAATAGCGGGTGTACGTCTGCCAGACACCACAATACACATGACCACACATGACCCGCCAGTTTGTCACAATTCATTGGACTTATCTTGATCACTGACTGATATGTACAAAATAACTTTATTTATTCGACTGCAAATGTGGTGCTAGAATTCCATTACTGCTTTAGTTGGCAAAGCTTTTAAACTTATTATAGAAAAAAAGCATTGTAAATAAAGTTATAATATATTACAACTAGCCAAATATAAGGAAAATTATATAAGAAATATCCATGAACAATAGAAAAAACGATTTTGAACTATACCAACATGTTGGAGCATTCATATTGTAATAAAAACAAATTATGTAGACATATTTTCGGTATCATAAATTTTGCCTTGTCGTTTTATGATAAGATGGTAATAATATAATATATATAAAATAAAAGTTTCTTCGACTGGTGAAACAATTAATCAACACAGAAAATTTAATAACGGTAATTTATTGAACTCTGAAAATGCCAAGCTACAATACTTTTGGTAAATGCAGTTACAAAATTATTTTATAATATTTCTTCTAAGAAGCGTAGTCACAGAATATCGGTATTAACTACGTATTATATCTCAATATGGGATAGCAAAACTTCAATAGAGAAGATATTGGAATGTATCTAACACCTGGGCCCTCCTTTTATGAAAAATATAAAATATCACGTCAGTGAATACAATGAATGACCCAAATATACTGTTAGTACGTTTTGTGTGCATCGTGAAGTCTAGGCCCGAAAAATAAGAAAACGTAGGAGGTAGATGACAAACTACATCTCGCCTTTAAAATTTTAAAGGTCGGGTTGTAACAAATATACAAGAATGAAGTCCGTAAAATACTATATTTTAATTTCTTATGAATTTTATAAAATTAAACTAACTTGAAAAAAAGCTGTTTTCAGTTTTGAGACATTCTCGGAAGATTATAAAATAAGGATACTTTAATTTGAAAGATAAAACAAAATCTTTGAATGAAAACTGTTTAGTAAAATCTCTTGGTAACAAAATTTCCTAACTTCAAACTTTCTAACGCTTCATCGTCAGATGGCTTCTAAGTGGTCTTAGTATAAGTTTAAGAAAAGAATGCTGTGTACAGTATAATAATAAATATATTGTATAATATGGCAAAATATAAAATATATTCTGAAATAATACTATGCACATATGTTAACATACGTACATAATTTCTACTTTAGTTTATCCAAGAGACTATACTAACTGTTCACAAAATTAATTTTTTTAACAAATGTTTTTTTGGTTTTGATAAAGTTTATTTAATAATAATTATTATTATATCAAATGTAATTTAGTATTAATAACAAACTAAATAAAAATAATAATTATACTGCAAATATATTTATTATAATTTTCTTAAATCAGTCCAAGTCACGATACGTACTGACGTTTATACTTCTAAAATAAATTTAAAATTTAAAAAAGTTAAGAGAATAAAAACAATAGTAATTTAGTTAAAATATCAGTGAAATCATAATGTAATATTTAATTTATTGCAAGTTACGCAAAATTAAATAAAATGTCTTATTAAAATCCGTTATAGTTCAAGAGTTTTTGTCTATAAATTTTTTTATCGTCGTTCTTATGCAGTCCCTAAACTAAGTAAATCTACCATATGGAAATGTTTATTAATTCAATATATGGAAAAGCTGTATCTTCGTAGTTAGTTGAGTTATTAATGAAATTATTAGCGAATTATAGCATATCCCTTTTATTAATGATATGTTCTTTGAAAAGAGCTCTATTATATAACTGTGTTGCAAAATTAGCCATCAAGTGCAACAAAATAAAAGAGAATTTTTTTTCAATGAATGATTTCTATATTTATAGAGACGGTTTCTCCATAAAGCTCATTGGTGTTATTTTCTTGACGTGAAAACATAAGTAATCATTTTAAAATACTTATTTGTGTGTCACTCATGCTTAGCAATAAGCCAGAAAAACTTAGGAACCATTTACAAACATAACTAATTTATTAAGTAAAAAAATCTTAGGATCGTTTAATGGTTTAAGGATGGTTTTGTGGTCTTACACTTAGAAAAA
This sequence comes from Melinaea marsaeus rileyi, assembly GCA_918358865.1. NCBI lineage: Eukaryota > Metazoa > Arthropoda > Insecta > Lepidoptera > Nymphalidae > Melinaea > Melinaea marsaeus. Next base: position 7,417,518 of record OU911095.1, on the reverse strand, counting down.
ATAAGTAATAGTTGATACTAAAAGTCGACATTTGCGGCTAACTAAATTTGGAAGGTTTTGAAAGTAAAACAATTTTAATTAATCGTTTGAAAAAAATATATATTTGTACGTATTTATAACATTATCGTTTACTGAATAATTACTATATATTTAGCAAAATGCATAACTTATCCATAACTAAAATCAGAATTTTCATGTAGTCATATTTATTTCTTAAACAGATTGATTTGAATCGTACTAACGTACGTACATGTTTCAGTAGTCATTATAAAAAAGTAAACAATTACAAAAGAAGGAACAAACATTTTCACAAATTATCTCAAATTAACCAGAATGGCTGGTAGAAAGCCTTTTCTTGTTTTAGATATTAGCAACATCATTATATATTTTATAAAGTTGAAGGAATTTATGAGCTATTTTTAAATTCGTTTAATTAAATGGAAGTACATATAAAACTCAAATATGACCAGTATTTTTTTGTTAAATGAAAATTATCTTAATTCAGCTAATTTATATTAAAGGTATTATTGTAACAAAACTTCTTAGACTGGTATTTTATCGTTATAAATATTTGCATCTGAATACAAGTAATTGATACTATTGCTTTTATTTTATACTTTACCCAATTATTTAATCATCGAATCACTATTTAAATATCATTATAATATATTAATTTTTATGTTTAAATAGTTAAATAATAAAAAAATATTAGTTTAATAATATTACCTTGTATGGAAAAAACACTAAATTCAACGTGTTTTCTAAACATTAGGCAAATTAGATTTTTTTTTTCATATTTCATAGCGTTACATAACACATTTTTGTAATTGTTGTCAAAAAAAATATATAAGATATTCACTTTTGTTATAAAGAACTCACTCTTAAGTAAAACGATCCGTTACACCATTAAAAGGGCGAAGTTCATTCGAATTTTTAATTATGAAGTTAAATGACTTGGCAGATTAGAAATGTTTATTTACATATAAACATGGCTATAACAAACCTGTATAGTATTCGTTTACAAAAACATATTAGGTAATGTCTACTTACCTTATTAGATTATATCTTATATAAAGTATAATTAAAATACAATGGCATATATATTTTAAATAAAAGTTCTTTTAAATATTTTATCAATTAATAATATACGAAAAAATATAACACATATGAAATTCATAAAGCTCTATGAAATGAAATATGAAATGTTGACCAATATTTGATTTTGACTGCGAAAAATATTAAAAACATTTTCAAGTAATACATATATTATATGACTTCAATCAACCTGCAATATTTTTATGGTAGCTACAAATACTAAATAATAATTATTATTATTATTAAAAAATAGCAATCTACCAGATTTTCCATTATATAACTAAACTTTTAAACTTTTCAACTAGAAAAACAATGAAATATGAATGACATCTCCTAATTACGAGTGTAATCAATGACTTGATGTAATGAATTATGAAAATATACGTTTTCATTGATAATGTTGTATAGTTTAAAAAACTTTTTTATTCATGTTTTGTTTGAAAGATTGTTATTGTAAAACTATGAACCGTCGGTAAGCCTGTTACCGACAGTCAGACGGGGAGTAATTGGAAACACCGATATTCAATCTGGACATGGCATACTGCGTGTGTGCGGCGATCAGTTTTAATTGACGCTGACCTGGTTTACGTGTGATGAACTAGGTTTCCATTGCTCCTATTCCTGTCATTTAAGTATATAAAGTGGAATTAATAGTGTTGTATTATTATTGAATATTGTTTATATAATTGTACTTAACAATTTTGTGAATACATTAATCATACATTTTATTGCCTAGTAAACATTAACAATAAATCTAGTACATTACAAGTAAGTAATAGTTGTTTTATAAACTTAGGAAGAAAACGTTATGGGTTAGTTTTAATTCACTAATGAACAACAAAAGTCCTGTTATCTTTATATCTGTCATATCGCTAATTAGATGTTCTCTAAGTAATACATTTAAAAGATAGATTAGTTAAAAAAAGATAAAATATAGTATAGGTTTAACAGTTTATTAAATTTTGATTGTCAATATGTTTATGAAAAAAATAAGATGATATACTTTACGATTACCAAAATAACAAAAATATAGACTTGTAAATTTCTTTAAAGATTTTGTTGTCCCTGTTTTTTTTTAAGTACTGATTCAAACTACATATTCATGTTGTCATAAAACACTCTTTCATATTCAAATATTTATTATCCTATTAGAAATCCTTATGAAAATAAACATGGCTTAAATATGTTGGTTTTCTTAGGATTATATGATTATTTAAGAACTCTTGATCCATTTTTAAAATTCTTTAACGTCTGATAAAAAGAAAATATATCAAATATATGATGATAATAAAGATGATAATTCTACATTAAACCAGGGATAAAAAGGCAGAAATTCAATGCCTATATACAATGTGTTTCTATATTAATAATGGGTTTCTGAACTAGTAGAGCTCAAGCTTAATGATAAAATTGTTCATAGCGTGCTTTACAAACGCTTTCAAAAGTAGGGAGCCTGACTCTATAGTCGGGCTCCCAACTTTTGAAAGCTTTACAACCTATGTTGTAAATTACATAAACAAATTGAAAGAAATATAACCAAAATAGAAAACAATATAGTTGAAAATAAAATGATAAAATTTTTTAAAAAGTAAATATGATAATGAATATGTGAATATGATAGTGAATGATATGAAAAGATAAATGTTAATATTAGAAAAGAAATGAAAGAAATGATTTTAAAAATGAGAAGACCATGAGTTGAGCATGAGCGTGAAGAAAGCTAAATTAAAGGAGTACGTATATAAAATCTAATAAAGTTTGTTAAATAAGTTTATAAAGTTGTTATAATGTTTACAAATGTTTCAGTTGCCGCTCCAGAAGTAAATTATTGTTATTCTATTTTTTTTAGAAAATTTATTGTATCTCATTTTAAGAAAACTTAATGTTTTTATTAAGTTCTTTAAACCTTATATAAAGACTAATATATAAATTCATAATGAAATACACAATTAATTTGTACTATCATTTTCAAGATAGAATTTATTAGAAATTATGTTAGGTCTGAACATAATATAACATAGTTTAACAAAATATAACATAATATAATATAACATAATATAATAGTCATGGTTGATAGAGAATCAGGAAAAAAAATATTATCTTGTATTATTTGTAAAGCTTATAAGAAAGCGATTACATGTCACCATTGAAACTTAATTTGACCAAAGATATATATTTTTTATTAAAATCTTTGTGTAAAATTAAAACAAGGCATAATAAATAGAATATGCATATTTACTATTAGGTGACATTCCCTGCTATTTGACCCTTAAGTCAGATGTTGTAAGAGTTAGAAGAAAATCGTTGCACTTTGTTCAGATTGGAGCAGAAAAACGGAAAATTTTAAATAAAATAGAAAAAAATACAGTACAGAAACATACATAAAACTACGGTAATATCAAATAAAGAAATTCATATAACTTCTAAATATAGATATAACTACCTGCAATTTATAAAAAACTAAATTGCATAGTGAAAGGCCAATTGGAATTATAATTCAAAAATATTTATAAGAATAGATCAGAAAAGTATTTATAAGTATAAACAACAATAATTGTAAGCATTCAATATAACTTCATATTATATTAAAATAAAATCGATATATGCAACATACTCGAACTTCAAGCACACATACGGTGCTTGGTACAGGTACGCATGCTTCTTAAATATATTCGGTAAGTCCTGTTTTCTTTATATCTGTCATATCGCTAATTAAATGTTCTCCAAGTAATACATTTAAAAGATAGATTAGTTAAAAAAAAGATAAAATATAGTATAGGTTTAACAGTTTATTAAATTTTGATTGTCAATATGTTTATGAAAAAAATAAGATGAGATACTTTAGGATTACCAAAATAACAAAAATATAGACTTGTAAATTTCTTTAAAGATTGCTTGGTACAGGTACGCTTGCTTCTTAAATATATTCGGTGTCTGTTTTATTGTGCACTAGCTGTGCCCATGACTCCAGAATGTTTATTTTTTAATAAAATTAGCCTAAGTTAATTAAAACCCTGTTGAAATCGGTCCAGACGTTTCAGATATTAGGGGGTATTAACAAACAGACAGAGATTTTTTTATGTATTTATCGTATATACATATATATAATAGCTTTTAATATAATAGCTTTTTTATACATATATATATAATAGGTAAAATAATAGCTTTTCACTAAATGCTTATGTATGCATTTAGTGAAATACTCTTAATTTGGAATTACAAACAGACTTAAATTTTATTTATATGTATAGATGGTAGAACTATTGAATTAATTGTTTACTCTACTCTTTAGAAAAGCTTGAAATGTAGCGGCGAAAATGATATACCTTAAATATTTTTTCGTATCACACTTTTTCGTAACTATAGCCTTGTTACTGAAATATTTAATAATTTGTAACTTTAATAAATATAGTTGTCTTTGAGCCAGTTAAGTGCATTGCTTCTTAGATCATTCGATGACCATAGACTAAGTTGAGTGCTCATCGTTCAAATAAATAAAGTAAGTCAGATCATGTTAGAAGCGCTGTTTGCGCGCTGAACGCTGATAGCGCATCTATTGATGACGAAAAGAGTAGCAGCTCTTGATTAACCTATATTGATCTAGATTAATAATTACTATTATTGCAGTTAAAAGAAGTTGAATAATCTTAGCTTCATTTACCTTAATAATACACAGAACTTAAAAAGAATAAGTTAACAGAAGTAATTTACAGCAATTAATCGTATAAAAACGCTTTGTAATTTTTCGCAAATTTCGAATATATAGCGATAGTATTTGCGGAGGAGTAGTACATTTCCAGTTGTGAACAAATTGATATTTCTATATATAAATAATAAATAATTTTACATCTAACTCTACCTCATTCTAACCAAAATTGAAATATTCGTTATTTTTAGATGCATTTTAAAATGTAAAAAAATAAAAAAATCAATCGTGATATTTGGACACCACTATATCTGATTTAAATAATAATTTCTTCTATAACAGTTTAAAAATGAACCGAAGGAGTATCATGCAGAAACTGATAGAGACACAAGATAATTTTAACATAAAAATACGTCGTTTTCAAAGCGGACCGGAATTACATTTTCTAATGGCAACCGCAGTTGCACAAGATACCGGGCACCCATCAGTCAGGTGATAATAATATCAGAAGTTTTGATTATTTACGATAACCCATTTTTACAATACAAAGTATATTTCCTTGTCTAAATATTGATGAATAAATTTGATATAATTTTTATATTTAAATGATTTTATATTAAAAAGAGTTAATTAACCTTATCATTGAATAGAATTGCTGAGAAAATTAAAGACTTTTGGAATGGATGTGACGCCTTTAAACTTAAAAAAATATATAGTAAAATACAAATGTTGTCCTATTTTAATTAGATGAGATTTAGGAAGTAATCTTCTCAACTACTTATATTATTTTAAAATATTTTCACCCATATTTAGATAATTTACATAGAAAATATTTGTAAACACACTAGTTTTGCAAAGTAGAAACTACTCGGTATCTTTTTATTACGTTTTTCATTAAGAATAAAAATATAACATTTCAATGTCTGTTATGGGAAATTGCCTCAATTTCCTTGGACACCTAACATACGAGTATTATCAATCACTAAATCAGTATTATTTTTTAATTCAATGATAATTCAATGTTTATCTATACTCAGTAATTTAGAAAACAATTTAACAACAACAACAACAACAATAAAAAAAGTTGATGTTAATGTTGAGGAGTTACTCCAATCATGGCTTTCTTGGAAAAAGTACATTTACGAATACACAAATACAATAGTAACTAAGAAACTAGAAACTCTGTACAGCTTTGAAGTATTACATCAATTATTTTAACTCTTTGTTTTAATTAAGTTACTCTTTTAATTGTATATAATATTATATATTGAGCACAACTGCCAAGTAAAATAAGGTATTTTTACTCGTAAAGCGAACACATTCAAATCTTCAAAGTGGATTTCAATGTGTTGGCATTTCAGAAGTATATCAAGACCATTAAAGGGTAGGAAATGGGTTGCGGAGATTTGTGAATAGAAGTAATGATGTCTTAAACAAAATAAATTGTCGGCAATGCGGCTATAGGCGGTAATATTCAGTTTCTATACCAAATAAACATCAATAAAACCTATAAGATAGAAATTTAAAAGAATATCTTTATTATATCTTTTTATATTAAAAAAATTCAAAATCGATGACATCCCTTTTGATTTTTGTGGTTTTAATATATATATTTTTTATTTTATAGACAATTTTTATGAAAATCCGTGCTGTAGTAATCATATACCTACACGATTATACAGATTAACAAATAAATACCATAATATTTGTTTTGATTATATCTAGAACCTCAAAATAATCGAATCTTTAAAATACATCATAAAATTTTCATTACAGTATAGGTATAGATTACAGTTTTATGACATTGTCGATTAGATAGTGTTTGTGTTAACAACTTTTATATCCCGTCTAAAATGTTGTTAAGGAAATTGACCGCGTTTTTATTTTACAGTGCAACCTTTAATAGTACTATCAAACTTATTGGTTTTATTATTTTTATAAAATGTGCTACTATTTATGTAATTTTTAGATTCTGAACATCAGCGTGTAAATTAAAAAAAAAATTAATCAGATGTTTTTTTTTTCATTTCAAGATAAAGTGATTTCATGAAGTATTTAGGCAAAGGAGGTGTACATATACATATTGTATATATATAATATGTATATATTGTGAGTATTAGTCAATAATTTTTATTTTATTATACCATAATAAGCGAACCTCATTGTTCTAACGGAAATTAAATTTACAAAATAGATTTGAATCACTACATTTAATATGCGTCCCTAACAATATGTAGCCAACAACTACTCAATTTGAAACAACAATATTTTACAGAACGTTAATTCCTACATGTTTATTAGTTTTGCATAAATTAAAACTGAACAACTACCTTCAAAACTATATAATATAATATAAAATATATAATATATAATATTAAATACAGTAAGAAGCTAAGTGATACTTGTATGCCTAAAGAATATACTGATCTATTTAAGAACTAGAAGATAATTATACCATTATCGGGAAAACCATTGATAATTATTTATATTCCTTTTGTGCCATGATAACGTTTGGCACTGGTGATAAGGAACGATATATCGACTTGCGGAATAGTAGCACAGTAATCAGTTTTATGATGAGGCTACTTAGTTACTCTAATGCATCTTGTATATTTATGTTTCATATTTAATAAAAAAGGTTAACTTCTTCAGTTAATATTAATTAAACAGTAAGAATAGTATGCTAAGAACAATATCAAACAACATTAATTTTCATATATAATAGTACTGGAAAAGAGTAGTTGTAGACTTAAGCAATGATACAAAGTTAATTTATTATTATTTAATATAAACATTTTAAATTATTTATATCAAATAATACATTAATATTTGTAATACAACAGACGCTATAGCTGTTTTACAAGTATAACTTATAAAGTCAATTTCTAATAAAATATATATATTAAGTATTAATGAGCGCGCTTTGGTAAGGAGTCAGTTTATTTCTACGTTAAGTCTTACGTTCTTTGATTTCTAGATTGACAAATGATATTCCGAGTGTATAAGTTAAAAGTTAAAAGTATTATTTAAATTTATTACATATGAATTTCAAATGCAATATAATATCGTGCGTGACTATATTACACAGTTGAGATTTCAAATAACAATCAACCAGCAGCACTCCCCTGAGGTTGCTAAGTATAAATTGTTGATGCGAAAATTTGCAGTTGGTAACTTTGTCTCTAGAGATATAAATAAAACATCACTATCATATAAATATTATGTTTCAATGAATTTAGATCTTGACGTGTCACTTCAGCAATTAAAGGTTTATGGTTTGTTATTATTATCTTAATAAAAGTCAATATCATTAACAACAATTTAAGTACTCCAAGTATAACGGCAGTATAAAATGAAATGGTTATAAATAATTACTATTCTATAAATTTCGAACTGTTAATTATATTACTTTATTTTATGCAGATGAAGAAGTAACAAGACGAAAATCCTTTTATTATATATGTTTCATATAGACAGAGTTAATATACTTATATTTAGGTCTTAATGATACCAATATTTTCCAAATTTTAAAAGATACTATGGTACTAATGTCGGTCTAACAAATTTATATAAGAACGTGTTCACAACGTTTTATTATTGTATTAGCAGACAGAATATCTTTTTGGTCATTAAATTGAATCCTGCTGTATGTGGTTCCTAATCTCTAAAATGATATGATGATGATGATAATGAAATGTGGCACAAAAAAAAAAGCAAGCTACAAAGCTCCCAAAACTTAAAGGTAAAACGTAAGAATTATTTTTTCACACGTAAATCTTATCAAACAGTCATATCAGGAAATCATAAAACTAACTGGATTTATTATTTGAACTGAATAAATATTTAGAAATGTATATATTTTCCCCTCAGATGATATTTCTGAGTGTACGATTCTTATTCATATTCTATTCTTGATATTCACTCTTTATTAAAACACGATTCCCCACTTTCGTTTATAATTTACCTTTCCTATTTAAATAAAATGTTAATATTTTGAATATTTGAAAAGAAATGGACAAAACTTTTCAATTCAATATAATTATCAATATCACTGTGATGGGTGTTGTCACATTCATCAAGGACAACAAGATAAAATAATTAGTATTGTTTTACTTCTTCGCATTTAAGTTTAACTATATATCCAATACTTCCCCGTGGAGGTTCGTACTTGAACCATATGGATAATAATAGAGGGAACACCGGAACATGCGATATTACATCAATTATGAAATTATTAGAACCTATACTTTTCACTTTTGATTTCATAACAGCATAGCCCTAATACAGTTTAAAAATTATATTTTTTTATACATTAATGTTTAATGTTAAAAAAATAATATTTTTACCGTTTTCCCCATTCTACCCTTCATGTATTTGATTTATAAGGTCGTAACGTGATAACGTATTGAGCATAAATATACTTTTTTCATTTAGCGTTATAAATGAACAATAAAAGAACGTGTTATATTAAACTTAGAAAATATTGTAAGTGTATCTCACTAGAAGCACGGGATAACATAACAATTATGTTTAAATCAATAGTATCATTAGAATAGAATTATTTTTTATTTTAAGTCGAGACCCGCAGCAATTGTCTGTTTAGTTTATTGATTTATTTATAATTAAAGCATTTTTATAAAGTGTATTTTTATTCGGTTTGGGTTTACATTCATCATTGTTCTTTGGGTTATTTATAAATACTAATAGTATTTATCTGAACAAAAATTAGTCCACATATATCTTATTGAAATAAGCAATCTTATTCTAATGCTACGCGAGAACTCCGAGGGAGAAAAGAGCGCTTTCAATATTATGATTAGTTATGAAATATATGACATTGAATATTTCCTATACGTTAATAATAACGGCATTATCCGTCACCGACAAGCACCGAATACCCAAGAACATTTTGTTTTTTTTTCTATTAAAAAAAAGTAATTATTAAAATTGTACATACAACTAAATGTCCTATTATCTTTACAGGAATAAGTGGATACATAAAAATATTTTCTTAATACATAATATTACAGTGGCGCCGTTTCTATTACTTTGTTACAAATTTAGAAAGACTTAATTATTCCTTTCCTAAAAGTAACATAAAATAATATATTTCAGGAAAATATAAAGCCTAAAAAGGTTTCCTTTAAACGAGAGAAGGATTTTCGCCTGCAATTTCGGTTAATTTAAGATATTTCGAATAACACTTCTGTTACTTTAGTTGTTCATTGTATTTTTTTAAATAGTAATATAAGTCTTATGTTTATGTTTCAACTACCAAAATAGATAAAGAGTTATTTAATTAAATATTAAAGGCGAGTTTAGTCTTTAGAGGTTAAGGCCAGTTACTGTTTACCCTTTTTTATAAAAAAGAAAGTTGATTACCTAATGTTGAATTGTAATACAATAGAGACAAATTAATAAGTTAGGAAAAATTATTCCTTCTTTGGATTTTTTTTTGCAATTAGTTTTATGTGATATCATGAATTTTTAATATTACTAGTTCGCTCACGATACGTTTTTTTTAAATAAACTAATACTAAAGGATGAACGTCAAAAAAACTCCTCAAAATCAATTCCGTAGCTTTAAACAATTTCTTTTAAGTGGAAAACTCATATATCGGTAAATTACATATGTACAGATATATTCTAGAAAAGTAGTAGAAAAAAAGTAAATTAACAATGTTATTTACTTAACACAAATGAGTGACGAAAGAATGGTAAAAGACATTTATAAAGGAAAAATGAGCGGGAAGAGAGATAGGGGGAGGCCTCGAGTGACCTTCGAAAACACAGTATCTAAGATACTGAAGGAAGGTCACGTAAAAAGCATGAGGACCCCCAGGAGTGCATGTATGAAGAGGTTAATGTCTGTGGCATAGGCGAAAGAGGTATGCAGGGACAGTAGCGTTTGGCGCTCGACGTCTCTGGCTACCCCGCAAGGGATATGGCGTGAAGCTAAGTAAGTAAATGCTTACCTGCCAATTAAATTGGTACAAATATGCTTGACGATATTATTTATTATCTTCTCTGATTATATTTTATTTCGTTTTAAAAAAACTACTTTGTACGTATAAACTAATATAGTAGATTAATCTTTTAAATATGCTTCATAATAGTATTCATTAACATTATTACTAGGCCAAAATTACATTCAGTATGCAAAGCGCTGGAATACTCATACCAAGTTTAATTTACTTGTTGCTTTAGTTAGTGAGAGGATTCGTTTTCAATTTGAACATAGTCTGGTATAGTCTGTGCTGCTTTTATTAAAATCGACTTGATACGACGATATATAAGTACGATGTATGTCTTTAAAATTTATAAAACAAAAAATGTATCAAATATGACGCATAAATATAAGTTGGCAAGAAGTAAACTTTTAACAGAACATTGTTATGACTAAAAGCGGGTTCTATAAATCGCATAGTTTTTTGGCACGACAAGCACATAAACTGCAGTCGGCGCGCGACGTGCCTGCGGCAGTGAACCCCCGAAGCAGATGAACCGTAGTATATTACTGGATGGCGTTATGTTTCAAATATTACAATATTAATAACTAATTCTTAAAAAGTTATCAATGAGAAAATATTTTTTAATAATTTAATGTAAACATTTAATATACATTTGGGGTAGAAATAGATATGCTAACATAATTATGATTTTGAATTAATTTACATTTTCACTGGCGCCAGGCACAAATAGAAAATATTTTAAGATTAGGAAATTCCTTACATTTTTCTAAAGATTTCATTTTGTTTTATTTTGGAAGGTCGAAAAAATATAAATTAAAATTTCTTCTGTTTCATATTCGTAACTCTCAATAATATGAACGTATAATCATACAAATACGTCCATGATAATGAAAAAAACGTGCAAAAGACTTTTCTTCAACATTAAAGTTTAGTTTAGTTCTATTGAACAGCAGCAACAATAATATGTATATGATAAGACAATAGGTTTATTGGCCTTTTTTCTATAATACATAACTCCCTTGCCATTCCATGGCAAGATCAAAGGGAAAGATAAAAAATGTATTTCACATAGGCATACTTTTGCACTTATCTTAAGTCAAACTACAATTGTGCGGTCCAAAAAGATAGCTTTATGACGAAGATCCTAAAAGATACTTTAGGAATAACTTTTAAATAAACATCTAATCAAATTAAAATTTAGCTTTACATAAGTAAACATTGTTTAAGACAATTGCAAATTATGGATATTCTCTTAACTCCTTTTATTATTAATTTTAATAAAACTATATTTTTTTATAGTGATAATAAGCCACCACGACAAGCTTTATAATAATTAAATAAGCTACTACTAATGTTACTTGGATATCATCTTGTTTATTGTTACACCGTTACATTTAACACCTTAAACATGTTTTTGGATCTGGCATGTCTCTTCTTTTTTATATTAGTGCCTACTATACATTTATAACACATGTAAAGTTAAAAGTCCATTAAGTTCCTATTATAAAATATAAAGATGGTTTTCATGTTCATCGATTTAAAAGAAAGCAAAGCAAATAAGGGGGACAATCGAACAAGCTTGCTGGCACAAGCTAGCTCCTAAAAAAAATTAACAAAAAATAATCTGGCATTTCAAGGCAAACCGCCATGCCTATTGTGTTCGGGATGGTAATTAAGATAATATCCATTGAATTGTGATAAATTTAGGTTAGTCATGTCTGTTGCGATATGTGGACTTTCGACATTATATTTTTAGAAACTACTAAAGTTAAAATGTGATATTTGTAAGAAATTTATAAATCATTTCTATTTCAATGAAATTAGGGATGAGTAAAAGTTTTATTTTTTTCAATGACTTAACCTCAGCCATAATATAACAATTATAAAGGAGTTTGTAAGTAGTGGCTGGTTTGTCTTGACTGCTTGAAAAAATGTCTGTTAGTTGAAACTGTTATAGAAAAAGAAACTGAGTTCATATACTTCTTCTTTTTATTCGCCTATAGAAGGTCACTGCAAGGCATATATAGAGAGATCGCCACATTGACCGGTCTCGTGCTGCCGGCATCCAGCAATTGTTCGCGATCTTAATTATGTCACCAGTCTTTCTAATAGGGGATATACCTACGCCGCGTCTACCATCCCGTGGTCGCCATTCAATAACCGTTCGGCTTTATCTGCCGTTAGTTGCACGAGCGATGTGGCTCGTCCACTGCCAATGCAGACGAACAACTTGGGGACATGGCTCAGAAGTGAAATGGGTCCGTAATTCTTCCTCAAGTTATTATCACCATTTTTGGAGTATAACCCCAGCACACTTCTGTTCCATGCCTGTAGAGTTTTCAGCTTCTGATGATGTTTCATAATACAATATAATATATATGTAGCATTTATAACAATGACACTTTTTGAGTAAAAAAATAATGAATATAAATACATATTTTTTTGAAAATATTGATTGAGTTATGATTTTCCGAATTAAATTTAATAATATTTAAAGTAATTGCAATTTTACTTTAAAGTAAGCATTTACAATGTCTTAAAGGTGTACGTACACTGAGATAAATTTGTGGATTAAAACTCAAGAGAACTGAGGTCATGGTTATGGGCCTCTGATCAATTAAGCCAATGAACGCCTGTCTGAGTATACCGAGTTTAATGGTGCAGTAGAACATATTTTATTTATTAAGCATATTTTATTTGTAAGTAAATAATCTCGCTTATCAAAAATCCTAATTTAATAAACCATTTGAATATTCTCTACGAAAATAGTTAATTAAATTTGAATGTGTAGAAATTGCGTAAGGAAATAGCAAATAAAACGGATTTTTTTTCTTTTCACCTGTATTTTTAAATGATGAATTACAAACATTTTCTTTAATTTCTATAATGTTGCTTAAAATATGAATCTCCTAAGGCGCGTTCTGCCTTAAAGGTACGTTATGAAAAGCTGTAATATTAAATTGTTTGATCATTCAGTACTACAATAAGACTTATGTATAAACCTACCTATAGGATTCAATCTACGCTAATTAAATTTCTGTCGTTCAAATCGCATATGTCTTGAAATGGCTGATTTCACTAGTATTCTATAGACCTAACCGAATTCGTGATGATAGGACGAAAAAATTGCAGTTTATTATTTGACAGTACAGATTTTATTTACATCCAAAAGAAATTCATAAAACTAGATTTGTTTATTTAATACCCTTCCTTAACAAGATACAGTTTCTACCATCATTGAACGTTGTATTGAGGAAAAAATGTGTAAAAGTAAGTGTTAAGTTAAAGAACAAAGAAGTGGTTTTTTCCTATATTTCATAAAATATACTCATCCATATATTTAAATTTATAAAAATAATGATTTTACGTGTTTTGTGTTTACATATTATTTCTTTGACTATTAATTTAAACTATACAAAACAATAAATAGACTCTAGTACTTTTTACTATGACAAAATATTCATTCTTGCAATATATAGATATAAAAAATATTTAACTGCAATTTTATGGATTTTGAAAAAATGTTATACAATAAAAAATAGTAAACGATAAAAGAATACAAACAGCGAATGAAAATAAACTGTAAAAAATGAAGAAAATTATATCAGAGAAAGACGATGCTTAAACGTCTTGATAAAATAGGTTAAGATAGCTGACCTCTCCCAAGACCGACAGTTCAGAATTTAGTTGGATATCTTCCCACTAGAATAAGACGTGATATAAAGATAAAAAGCATATAGGTTTAATAAATATTTTTTAAAGAGCTGTGTTTAATCCAAAAGGTTATCTTTTAAATATAAGTTTAGCTTGCGATTTTGCTTGAGTAAAAACAGATTAGGAAGCAGAGAGTTACTTAAAAATGATGTAGCTAATTCATAAATTACATAGACTATTTGTATACAAAATACCATAATAATATATTCTGTACCTATACGTTAGATGGACAAACATTCAAAAATACAAATTTTCACATTTGTAATAATAGTTCAATATTATAAAATACTATATGGAATAATTGTCTTAAATGTTAATGAAATACAGTGATCTTACTTTCTATTTGGGTTAGTGTTATTATAAATTAGAACAAAACCAAATTTAATAAAACTAAATGTAAAATTTAATGTTACTAAAAAATATTCAATTAATTTATAAATTTACAAAATTCTTACTGTATTATTTAAAATGTATATATTTAATACATTGTATGATTAATTGCCAACTAATATAATTCCTCAAAATGAATAACGGCGTTAACCACAGAGAAGCTATTGAGGCATTTACGAGAGACACGAGACGCATAACATATAGGTTTGGTCATGCAAGGCCTTGTCACGTACGTATAAAGTCTGAAGAAACCACGTTTCAATAAGGGCTTAGTGATTGATATGTTTGTTTTCATTTATTTCATGATGAATTTTTGAACATGGTATTTTATTTATTTTCCTTTTTGTCTTCTAGATATGCTTCAATAAAATGTTTATTTCATCCTTTTACTTCATAAAACCTTTATCCTTTTGAAATCCAAAAATAATAATGTTTTGAGCTCATATAATTACTAATATATTTACATGTATGCGGTATGTCTATAAATTCCAAACTGATACAAAACAAAAAAATGCTTCTGCTGTCCCAGCATCCACTAAACAACAATTGAAAAATTTTAATTAACCTATTAAGCTTAACCCTATCACAGATGTACTTTAAATATACCTAAATCAGGTTAAACTTTATCTAAAACTAGTCGTTCTGTGAACAGTAGACCTCAGTACGTTAGGGGATGAGACAATGTTGGGAAATTATTTATAGTGGATTTCACGAGGTGCAGTGGTTACGATATTTCACCCGTGAACCAAGTATGAGCGCCACATCAGTAACCTCCGTACACTGGACCTAAAACAAAACAAAAAAAGAATGCTTAGACGAAATTTGGCCGCCATTTAGGATCTTAAAAATAATAAAAAAACACCTTAGAGTTCGGCAAAGAATATTTAAACGAAATTTCAGCCTGCTAGCTTGCCGCAAAGTCCCTTTTTGTGGTACGGATCAGAAATCCGCCATTTTAAAATTTTTCGCCCAAGCAAAAAAACGGCTGGACATAAAAATTTTAATAATTCAAAGAACACACCTACCAATTTTCGTGACGATTGCATGAAAAATAACAATGCACTTATTGACACAATCACACAATCACAAATTAATATCGTAAACAGAAGAAATCGTGAATAATCAAGTCTCCTAATTTGGAATAAACTTTATTTGAAAATTTCTTAAATTTTAATTAGATATAGAAACAAAAAATTAAGGAGTCCTACCTACTGCCAGAGATAACAGGTTTGAGTTCAGAGTGATACACATTACATTTTATATATATTTAGAAGATGCCAAGCTCCACTAATTAACATTAGCTCCAATCTGCGTTGTTAAAAACTTTTGTATTTTTACCGTTCAAAGTATTACTTTACACGTTAAATAATATCTTCTTTTATAAAATATATCTGTTTATTTAATGATCATTAATGAAGTCTTGAATCCTCATTTCACTTCGTGCGTGACTGATTTACATTATCTGAGTAACGCGGTGTGAGAATTACAACCATGTAATTACAAATTCCATGAACTCGTGAAATATTTATCATTCATCGTTCGATTGGAATGTGGTTTTTCATTAAATCATTTCGAAAATTCACAGTAGATTTAAAGTACAGCAATTTACATAATTTTGGTAATACTTATATTAAATGTTACTTGTTTCTGTTTATTTTACGGCATATTATAAAAAGCGATTTTATATAAAATTCTATATACGTAAAATATTAAATTTACTAGTTTTTTTGTTGTTTTATATAATTGTAAGATTGTTAGGCTATTATTACAACATTTGTTACTGCTTAATGTTTGGCTTTATTATTACAAAATGATGTTAATATGATAAATTTTAAGCTCTTAAAGTCTTTTGTACTTTATTTAATTTTGTTTTTAATCAGAGAAAAAAAATGTAGTTTAATTATTATTGATTTACAGTATTGGCAGCTATTACAACTATACTTATTCTAATACTTTTTTAAAGCTGTATAAAATAGTAAGAAAGATTAAATTAAGGACAACAATATTAACATCCAAAATATTCATGAGTGTCAAAATTTTCATTAAATTAATGTTAATAAATAATTTTGTCATAGTTTGAAATCACATAGGTTATTGCATTATAATTTCCATATACAAACTTTAAAACCCGTAAAATCTCATTAAATTCACAATATCGTAACAATTCAGATCTTAAAGCCAGAATTACTGCCATTAAACTTTGTTGCATAATAATTTAAACACTCGATAAATCAAAAAGTTACCAGCATCAAAAACATTTAAAACAGTTTTTATTGGGATCGCCTTATTGTGACAAAACTATTTTAATTAAAATTTTATTAAAATATAATATTAGTAGTAACTCGAATATTTTCTTTGTTGATTTTCTATATAATATTCTCCATTTTTTGTTGACATTTCATTACTCTGCTGAATTTCAGGCTAGCTCACCGACTAGAAAAATTTCATCCTAGAAGAAATACCTACTAAAGTAGATCCATGATGTGGTTCATACATCTAATCTAATAAGTAAAATAAATAATACTGAAAGAAAAAAAATCACACCCACAGTTTTACTGAAATCTAAATTATAATAATACATACGATTTATCAATGTCATGCATAAATTATATGTATTGATATAAAATTTTCATTATATAATATTTTGTAATGTGGGTAATGTAAAGTATCATTGTTTATATAACTATTTAATTCTATTACGTAAGTTATTGTATCAATTATATTTAAGAATTTATAATTACTTAAAACAATTGCTAATATTAAAATGATAAAAGTTAGTGATTTTATATATTGACAGAAACCATCTTTTTGATAAAGTATTATGTTTGTAAAATTAAATATGTTAAACACAAATGTGTGGGTTATGGTTCCTACAAATACATTTAGGAATTTAGTAACATTCAGAATAACTATTTTCTTAGTATTAAACTTTTTGGAATGTTTAAAACAATGACGAAATGTTATGAACGGCCGCTGGCGCCTCTGTTTCTCTTACATGAGTATAAATACGGCCACGAGCCCAAACTGAATTGGTAAGAACATCCCCACTGGAGTATTTTGATTATATTATTAATATTTTAAATTTGGTGTTGTTACTTTGTATGTATATAAATCTATAGTGTAATTAGTAATTGAGTAAAGAATTGTGAACTATTATATTTTTTTACTATGAGTATATTTTAAACTTGTTAAATAAGTTATTTGGTATATAATATTATCGTGACGACCATTATTCCCGCTGTTTATTTGTCTACTACAAAATTTTAAATTTAGTTATGACCTAATTTCTTTTCTTATGAGGTAAAGTTATAATAGATGACTCTTTATTAAAATTGGATAAGTCAGGTAGTTTAATATCCAACCAGTGGCGTGCCCGCTGAGCCGGAATTAACTAGATTTACAGATTATAATGTCTACCACACTTTATTACCAATATACCTATAATATAATATTTGTTTTATGTAACTTTAGTTGACTCGTCTTTATTTTATAACAAAATTTGTACTCGTTTATATCCATGATCTCATGCAAACTAATATATAATTGCAAGCTCGGCAAGCAATTAATTTAAATACCGCGTTTCAAAGACAGATCTCCTTGTAATTAGTAATCTCATCACCTCTTAATTTAAAGTCAGCGCTGATTCATGGCACCGATTATACAAAAAGTGAGGCTTATATTTAGTTGAGCTGTTCCTCATAACCCTCGTTCGTTATATCCTCTTATTCAGCGACGCTTTATTTAGAGAATAATACATTTTGTTCACGATTTTTGGGACAAATATTATTAAATGAAAGGCTTCACATTATTTACGGTCCAGTTTATATTATTAAATGATACAATTAATACAATTTCAATAACTATAATCTTTTATTAAATTGTGAGTAGGTATTTTAACTATGAGATGGACTTATACTTACGAATTATCGCATAAGAAGCTGGAAGCTTCAAGATCCACCGATCAGAGAGGAATATCAAGAAAGGGTTTCCAAGAAGCTTGAAAGCTGTGATTCTGGAAATGAAAGTGTTGAAGTATGCTGGCAGAACCTTAGGAATGGTATGGTGAAAGTAGCGACAGAGGTATGTGGTAAAAGGAAAAGAGGTTTTAGTAAAAAGCGCGATGAATGGTGGGATGATGAAGTGAAAGACGCTGTGGAGTTAAAGAAGAAAGCATGGCTGGATTATAAAGCCTCGGGTAATGATAAAAGTATGAGAGAGATAAGAAAAAGAGAGTACAAGCTGCAAAAGCACAAAACGAAAGCACTTATAAAGATGAAGCGTGAAAATTCTGAGAGAGAAAGGGATGAAAGGTTGACGAACAACTTCCGGGAAAACACAAAGCTTTTCTGGCGAGAAGTTAGTGGTTCCCGGGGTTGTTCGGTAACCTGTAGAATGAAAGGGGTGCTTTCGAAGAACGGTGAAATTTTAACTGAACAAACACACGTTTTGCAGCGGTGGGCGGAATTCTATAAGGAGATGTATGAACGTGAGGACGCCTCGGTCTTGACTACCAGCGTAATGCTGAGTCAAGACGTAGCCGATGGTGAAATCAGTTTGGAAGAAGTAGAGAGCGTGATTCGAAGTCTGAAATGTGGTAAGGCTGCGGGAGCAGATGAAGTTACTGCCGAGATGATCAAATATGGTGGGCCACGCGTCTGGGACCTTTTCTGGTTTTTGTGCAATTTATGCTGGAAATCCGGGGAGGTCCCAGACGATTGGCGAAGTGCAGTCATCGTACCTTTGTATAAAGGCAAAGGCTCACAGATAGACTGTGCAAGCTATAGGGCCATCAGTTTGATTAGCTTGGGCGGTAAAGTTTATGCTAAAATTTTAGCGAGAAGAATGCAAGAGAGATCTGAAAGGCTGTTGTGGGAGGCCCAAGGAGGTTTTAGACCTGGAAGAGGGTGTATAGATCAGATCTTTTCCCTCCGCATGATCACGGAAAAGTTTTTGGCCCTAAACCAAAAGGTTTTCTGTGCTTTTGTGGATTTGGAAAAGGCGTTTGACAGGGTTGTGAGAAAGAAGTTATGGGAGATACTGCCCCGATACAATGTGAACGGACCCTTGCTACAGGCTGTAAGGTCTCTTTACCGAGATCACTCAGCCTGTGTGCGAGTAGGAGCTGGCATGTCGCCCTGGTTTGACATCCAATCGGGTGTTAAGCAAGGTTGCGCTATGTCAGCTTGGTTGTTCAATTTGTATTTGGATAGTTGTCTCCAAGGAGTGAAAGATAGTGACATGGGAGTGAAAGTAGGTGGCCTTAAGGTCAATTGCTTGCTATATGCAGATGATGCGGTGCTCATTGCATCATCAGAATGCAATTTGCAGGCATTGGTCACCACTTTGAAAGATGGGTGTGAAATTAATGGTCTTAACCTGAATGTAGATAAGACGAAGGTTCTGATATTTGAAAGAAATGAAGAAAGAACAGAATGTAAGATCAACGTGAATAATAAGATAATAGAACAAGTGAATGAAGTGGTATATTTGGGAAGTATGTTTAGCAGAGACGGAAGATACGAAATGGATGTGGAAAGACGTATTGCTGTCGGTAACAGAGTCAATGGTGCTTTGACTGCATTGTTGAGACGGCAAAACGTCAGTATAGCTGCACGTTTGGCTGTACACAATGCAGTTTTGCTACCGACGCTGTTATACGGCAGCCAAACGTGGGTAACACAGAAGAAGAATGTAAGAAAGATGAATGCTGTGGAGATGCGATCTCTTCGCAGAATATGCGGAGTCAGTCTAGCTGATCGAATCCGCAATGAAGAGATCCACAGAATGGCAGGTACTAGCGAAGATGTCACGGTGAGAATGAAGAAGAACGTGCTCAGGTGGTTTGGGCACGTTGAACGAATGAGTGATGAAAGAATGGTAAAAAAGATTTATATGGGAAAAGTGAGCGGTAAGAGAGACAAGGGGAGGCCTCGAGTGACCTTCGAAAACACAGTAGCTACGATACTGGAGGAAGGTCACGTAAAAAGCATGAGGACCCCCCGGAGGGCATGTATGAAGAGGTTGATGTCTGTGGCCGAGGCGAAAGAGGTATGCAGAGACCGTAGCGTTTGGCGCTCCGTCGTCTCTGGCTACCCCGCAAGGGATATGGCGTGAAGGTAAATAAATAAATAAATAGATGGACTACCAAACTAAGGTTTGATGTATCTAACAAGTTTATAGTTTCAATTATAAATCTATTCAAATAATAAATAAATAACCTCAATGATTAAAATCATGAATAACGTATACAATCTTATAATATAATAAACAATTATATCAGTTACGTCTTCGTAACTTTGTTTTATAATCCGAGTAAATTGATTGCGATGTTCATGTTAATCCCCGTACCAAGATATATAGCCTCGCTCACATCGTCGCATTGTACACCATTTCTAGTTTCTAACGTTTCGGTTTCTGTTACTATTGAAATAACTTAATTTCATATCCTTTTTTTTAACTTCCTGTATACAAGTTTACATTAAAAGTTTATGCATATATTATGCGAACAGACTTTAATAACATATGATTCATTAACGATTGTTGTATGGTAATGAAATTTCCATGGTTTGTTTTTTTTCAGATATTAATACAACCCTAGCCTAGCATACAATTATTGTATTAATCGAATTATTGCTAATCGACTCAGTTCTTAGTACATTTCCTTTCATTGCAATTTACATTCAAAAATATAAAAAAAAAACTAAGACAAAAATTAAGTATGACAAAAAATGCACCGTACCCACAGAACCTTCTTAAAAGTTATAGGGAAAATTTTGATAACTCAATTATGAAAGCCTCTGACAGCATTTGAGATGCTTTTAGAATGTTTTTTTTATTGACATAACCAAATAGTAAATTAAAAGCATTTTGTAATTCAATATTCTATATAATCTATACTTAACGGAAAATTATGAAGGACACGATGTCTAAATGTAATAAAACTTCTAATAATTATCGTGATTTTATTTAAACGCAATAAAATACCCAGTATTTTTATTTCATGAATGTATGAATAACACGAACAATATAATTATACGATATCTGTTAAAATGTGTACGTCAAATGGGAGTGGCAGGAGGGACTTTGATACCATGCTTATCAAAATAAGCCCTTCTCTAAAGACACTCTCACTTAAAATAAGTAAAAATAAATTGCAATACAAATACAGAAAAGAGATTAATGGATATTCTGTCCGAATAAAACAAGTTGTATTCGATTGAGGTGTTTGTATGTGTAATACAATTAAAGTGGTTAACTTACTTTGTAACACTGAGTGCTTTTCAAAGAGTTAACATTTTGCTTCGTTACGAAAAATCCATGTGAAGAAAATAACGCTAATATATTATTATTCCTTTAACCTGGTTACAAAAATTGTAAAATACAAATATATTTATGAGAGATAAATTTTGTTTTTTCAAATCTTTGAAAATATTAGTATATTATAATTTTAAGTATTTCATAATGTTTTAGTATTTTTGAAAGGTCGACCCCTAAAAAATTAATTTTAAGCATGATTACTATTTTAAGTATAACGTGGGCACAGACGCAAGAAAGCATTATCTGGTAATAATATATGAAATTTTTATCTTAAAAGCAAATGAAATTATAGATCACACTCAAAATTTAATTCAAAATAGACATTTTATATCAAATATGCTGGAATCGAATATGCAATTAATAATCGCTTGGCACGGCTCAATGTCTCGTATTAATGAACATGTCACAGCATGAGCTGATTTAGTGGTATTAATATTAAATGTATGAGAAACATACAGAACACGATACTATTTACATTAGTAACAAAAGAATGTTCTAGTATTAATTATGACTTCTTAAAACTAGGGAAAAATTAATTACACCTCAAATACATTACATTCAAATTAGTAATGCTGTTTGTGTTCATATAAACTGCTTTTAGCAGCGTCTAAGCTCGTTTACTTTTTACATGAGCGCGCTCATTAACATGAAGCCACGTAAAAGCTATGTCTACTCTGAACCTCTCACATGTTGGATCATTATTGATTATAAATTTAATTGTATGTGTGAACCCTTTGGAGCCGTGCAATTAAAATGTAACATTTCGAAAGTATAATGTATGCCTTTAATAAACAAATCTTTGACTTTGAAAAATAATCGGAGTCTAGTATTACATTGATACTTCACAAAGAAAAAATATGTATTCAATTCTAAGCAATGACAATCAACATGATTATAACTTCATAATGTTACTACAATTTTCATTGCATTCATTATTATTGATAATGCGCTGTGAATCAGCTACGAGTATATATCCGTGATAGTTACTTTATTAGGAAATATAAGTAATATCCATGTATAATAATAACAAATTAGTAAATGGCCCAATTGTCATCAAATTATGCAAACATTTCTCAATAACAGCAAAATTTAAATGACATCGAATTAAACGATTATTTCTACAGAATTCAAATTTCTGTAAATCTTCATTCAAAGTCTGTCTTTTTCCTATCATTGAGTTAAATATTATAAGATGTCAAAAAAATCCGTGCCCGCAGGGGGACACGCATGGGTAGACCTCGTGTGTAACTCCTTTAAAATATAACTCACTACCTAAGAATAATACATGATGCCGTTGTTTACATCAAAAATTTTCAAGCAAAAAGCGGTTTTAATTTTTTTTCTCGGAAAAGGTATCTTTTTTGGAAATACTTTTGGTACTTAAATTTAGAGGAAAAAATAACCTTTCTGTTAAAAATATTTGCGAGGAGGGAATGTTTACCAGAAAAAAGTTGCCGTGGTTGTACCTTCCTAAAATTTACAAGCTAAAAGTGGTTTTAATTTTTTTTCTCGGAAACGGTAGCTTTTACGGAAAAACTTTTGGTACCTAAATTTAGAGTAAAAAATAACCTTTCTATTAAAAATACTTGTGATGCAAGAATGATTACCAGGAAAAAGTTATGATTTTTTTTCCAAAAATTTTCGGTTTTTTTACCCCCACCCCTAAGTTATTGAAGTTAGGTTTTCGGTTTATGTACATTAGTTATAGGTATTTATCAAAGACATCATATAATATGAACGCGATTTCCTTTATATAGGGACAAAGTTATGGTCGAAAAACTGAAATCAGAAAAAGTGAGGCCCTAGCGCCCCCTGTGACCGGATTTCTCTGGTTAACGAACTTGACCTTCATTTTTGGATGGTTGATTTTTGTGCAAAGTTTGAAAGCGATCTGAGCGAAACTGCGGCCGCTATCGTGCTGACAAAAGTCGAATCTGGACGCACGCACGCATATATATATATATATAAACTTTTTGACCAATGGTCATTTCGGAACCAGGCGGTCCTAAGAAGACCTCCTGTGAAGAAATTTTTCCAAAATTCGAAAGTAGGGGACAAATGAATGGGCAGACCGAATTCTTCGAGGTCTACCCAAAATTAAGATATAAGTTTTTTTTATTTTATGTTATCTTACTTACATTTGTTATTTGTTATGATAGATTGTAAGTTAATATTACATTAATAATTTTGTTTTTAACGTTATGTTAAAAAATGACATGTTTATTTGCCGTTAATGATTTAATTATTAATATGTAATACAAAGTGTTTGCATTAAATATTAGATCTCGTTAACAAGTTAAATATGGAAATTCAATCAGCGGTCTGATTGTAATGCAAACAATTATTTACATTGAACCTAATTTATTTTATAATATGTAATTAATATAATATTTTAGTGAATTTTTAAATGAATCTCTGTTTATTATTAAAATATTTAAAAGCTTTTTTCATATTATTTTTATTCTAAATGCTTTTGAACTCGGTAGTTATAATTTTTATAATGATGATACACATCTTTATTAGGACGAAGGTGACATCTATTACGCTTATTTTGTAGATCATAATGTTCCTACAGCAACGGGATTATTTCTCAAACCTGTCAAAAACAAACTCATTTTTCATTCTATGGTTAGTTTAAAAAAATATAAGCTTAGTATTTCTAAACATGTTATTGGTATTTGAAATGTTATCATGTTCAGTATGTTAAGTCATTGGATACATGCTCGTTTTAGTATTGATTTCAATTATACTTCTAAAAAATTATGTATATTTACATATTTTTTTAAATAAATAGGGAAAGGAAATCAATGCGAATAACAACACAATTACTACGTTGATAGAGCGATAAGTACTATCTGCAAAAGATAATCCATGTTCAAGTGGTATGAACGAAAATTATATCCATATAATTTATTATTTTGTTAACTAGTTATCTATTTTTTTCGTACATCGAACAAATATTTTATCATCTAATTATTGTATTTTCCCAATTTCAGCAAATAAGTTAAAAGTAATACGATTACGATTAACATCTACTTAAGTAGAAATGGTCCTTAATATATTTATTGTTACGAAGCGAAACACTTCTACACAACATAAAATAATACCCTTTCGTAATTCGAAAGCAATTCTGTCCCAACAAGGCGACCGATTCCAAGAGCCAATACGACCCAGACACCACAATAAACATGACCCGACACTTTGACACAATTCATTGAAAATTATCTTCGTTGCGATCCGCATATATACAACAGACGTTTTCTAACTTCTACAGCTATGGCTCCCTATTGACCAGTAAACATATCTTTTTTTGCATTACGATATAAAATACTAAGAAAAGTAGCAACTTATACCTGAATTGATTTATATATATATATATATATATATATATATATATATATATATATATATATATATATATATATATATATATATATATATATATATATATATATAGGTACATCGAAAAAACTGAAAAATGGTGGCTACCCCCTAAAATGAAAGTACTTTTAAAATAAAAATTTTCTATGGATATCAAAAAATTTTTAAAAAAATATCTAGAGGGCGCGCGGGTCACTCAAAAATGCCATTTTTTCGTGTTTTTTTAGATTTCACCCTGGTAAAACCTATTGAAATGTATCAAAAATTCCCATATTTGGATATGTTGTGCCCAGATAGACACTCTTTCGAAAACTATAATGGTTGACCATATTTTATTGGCCATTTTGTCGTCAACGATATATCAACGATATCAACAGTATAAACCATTTAGAAAAACACATTTTTTATCGTTTGCCTTTTATTCCTGACCAATTTTCCCACTATTTTCGTGTTCTACGCAAAATTTCCAATAGATTTCATGTGTCATACTTGTTTTTTTTTCTTAAATTTTATGATTAGCAATTAATAATCAAAAATAATATAATTATTTAATTTAAATAAACGACATTCGACGATTATTCTCGACAAAATGGCCAATAAAATATGGTCAACCATTATAGTTTTCGAAAGAGTGTCTATCTGGGCACAACATATCCAAATATGGGAATTTTTGATACATTTCAATAGGTTTTACCAGGGTGAAATCTAAAAAAACACGAAAAAATGGCATTTTTGAGTGACCCGCGCGCCCTCTAGATATTTTTTAAAAATTTTTTGATATCCATAGAAAATTTTTATTTCAAAAGTACTTTCATTTTAGGGGGTAGCCACCATTTTTCAGTTTTTTCGATGTACCCTAATATATATATATATATATATATATATATATATATATATATATATATATATATATATAATATTATCATTTAGTAAATTGTGGTATTTATGTATTTAATGGTCACAATATAATAATGAATTATTTATATACCGTATACCGTAATAAATACGGAATAGAAAGAAAATGGTAGTTAATGTTAAGTTGCGCTCTAGTAAATAATAATAGAAGTTAGCAGCTGCTGCGTGTTTTGTTTTACATAGAGCTTTTTACGAATTTAACGCTTAATTACATTTTAATCTAACTTCTCAATAGTGCTGCAGTCAAAATTTTTACGGGTAGTCGAGATGTAGGTAATTAGTCGGTTAATATGTCATCTTTCTCCAGCGGTTTCTTATTTACGATAGAGTTCAAAATGTACACAAAATACCCTAATATAATATAAGTTTGCTTACAGAGATGGAATTTTTTATTTAATATCCTTTTAACAATGTGGAAATTTTATATTTATGTATTGGAGATATTATTAGAGAATAGTTTTAAGTTATCATGAAACAGGAAATTCACGCTCCAATTTCTTCATAAATCATATTATTGTTTAGAAATATATAACATTTATTTATTGTTAAAGAGAAAATCATGAACAAATGTGAAATAGACAAATTCTTTTAAGCTTATTTTATACTATCTAAATATTTAATTCTGCGTATTGTAAACAATTGTATATCATAAGTTAAAATAGGTAGAACAAACGCGCCCAATCTCCGTACATTCTATATTACTTACGGACAAAAACTGATGTCAAAACATTGTATTAAATTTTATTACCAATTATTGTCCCATATTAATTTCGATACCAATGACCTAATTGTGTGAAGTTATATTACGCAAATCGTTTGCAATATTAGATCGATTTAATTAAAATAGTACCTCGAAATAATACTAAAAACTTTATTGATAAAACATACAAAAGTAATATGGAATGATAATATCTTCCTAAAATATAGCTTTATATAATATTTAGCAAACAGCACCTACATAACATAATTATATCTAATGTTATGTGACCCTCTGGCGCATGTAGCTAACAAAGTTTTAATACAACTTCATCCATTAAAATAAGAAATAGTGAGTTTAGGAATAGTCGTATATATTTCAGACACAAGCATTGTTCTAGAACAAGTCGTGTCTACAATTATAATATATGCATTTATTATTACAATTTTATTGGATCTTTGAAATTATAGTATATTTAGACTGGAACTGATACGGCTTGCTTTTAATGTGAAAACATTAATTGATTTTTTATATTATTTAATAGTAACGATCTGCCTCGCCTTTGTGTGAATGTCATTTACTAACAAGAAAATGAGAGATCTCTTTTCAAGTAATTATCTCTTATGATTGCATAAATGGATTTCTCTCACTATCCACATAATTTAATTAAATAAATCACTGTTTGAGTGATAAAAACTAAAATTTTGATATTGGTAAGAAATTAATATATATATGAGTGAATAAACAGTTAAGTGAGGTTTTATTTTCAAATAGAAATAAAAGCAATACCATCAGCGAATACATTTAATTTTATATGAGTATTTCGAGTTTGTTCCAGTAATGCGCTGTTGTAAAATTGAACGACTAAAATCTCATGGCGACGTTGTAACAGTTTTAATTAAACGCTTCATTGTTTTAAGTTCTGTGCTTTCTAATAAGATATCAAAACAACAAGAATGCTTTCACATAACAGAAACTATTAAATGATTCTGTTGTGTTAAAAGGACCTGGAATTACTCGATACTCGATACTTTATCCTGATTACTTATTTGAATTTGTAATAAATAAATCTATGATGTTAATTAACGTCCAAATTATTAGAAAAGAAACCTGTGAGTACTAGGATATGAATAGTCTGACACTATCATAACTTAAGTTACTCTAGCAAGATGACGTATTATATCAATTGTATACGATAATATAACTTCGAATTTGACATTTTTCACTGATATGAATATAAAAGTTAAGGTCAATTAGTAGAAATATGCACATTAACATACTTTTACTAAAAATATATTTTTCTCCATTGGATTGTTGATAACCGCCTATTTAAAGTATATTTCAAGGAACGAATTCTGTTTTAGTCCACGATTATCATCACTTTAATAGGTCAAGTGCAGGCAGAAGGTATTAAGTTTCCACTTTTTCTTTTACTGCATTGGGATGTTTATCATAAAACCTTTCTTATAAATCAAACCAATTTGATAATAAAAACATTTGCTACGTATTTTTATATATTATTTATATTTTATATAATTGCATTATTTTCCAATAATTGTATCTGAATACAACTGATTTAACCTTTTTAATACTTTAAAGAGAAGATGAGAAGTATATACTGTATTTCTAAAACAAAAATTTTGTCAAAAGTAATTATTACACATAATACTTTTTTAGCAAAACATTACTTACTTACTTACTTACTTACTTACTTACCTTCACGCCATGTCCCTTGCGGGGTAGCCAGAGACGACGGAGCGCCAAACGCTACGGTCCCTGCATACCTCTTTCGCCTCGACCACAGACATTAACCTCTTCATACATGCCCTCCGGGGGGTCCTCATACTTTTTACGTGACCTTCCTCCAGTATCATAGCTACTGTGTTTTCGAAGGTCACTCGAGGCCTCCCCCTGTCTCTCTTACCGCTCACTTATCCTTTATAAATCTTTTTTACCATTCTTTCATCACTCATCCGTTCGACGTGCCCAAACCACCTCAGCACGTTCTTCTTCATTCTCACTGCGACATTTTCGCAAGTACCTGCCATTCTGTGGATCTCTTCATAGCAGATTCGGTTAGCTAAACTGACTCCGCAAATTCGGCGAAGAGATCGCATCTCCACAGCATTCATCTTTCTTACATTCTTCTTCTGCGTTACCCACGTTTGGCTGCCGTATAACAGCGTCGGTAGCAAAACTGCATTGTGTACAGCCAAACGTGCAGCTATGCTGATGTTTTGCCGTCTTAATAATGCAGCCAAAGCACTGTTAACTCTGTTACCGGCAGCAATACGTCTTTCGACATCCATTTCGTATCTTCCGTCTCTGCTAAACATACTTCCCAAATAGACCACTTCATTCACTTGTTCTATTATCTTACCATTCACGTTGATTTTACATTCTGTTCTTTCTTCATTTCTTTCAAATATCAGAACCTTCGTCTTATCTGCATTCAAGTTTTGAACAATTATTTTCACACCCATCTTTCAGAGTGGTGACCAATGCCTGCAAATCGCATTCTGATGATGCAATGAGCACTGCATCATCTGCATATAGCAAGCAATTGACCTTAAGGTCACCTACTTTCACTCCCATGTCACTGTCTTTCACGCCTTGGAGACAACTATCCAAATACAAATTGAATAACCAAGCTGACATAGAACAACCTTGCTTAACACCCGATTGGATGTCAAACCAGGGCGACATGTCAGCTCCTACTCGCACACAGGCTGAGTGATCTCTGTAAAGAGACTTTACAGCCTGTAGCAAGGGTCCACTCACATTGTATCAGGGCAGTATCTCCCATAATTTCTTTCTCACAACCCAGTCAAACGCCTTTTCCAAATCCACAAAAGCACAGAAAACTTTTTGGTTTAGGGCCAAAAACTTTTCCGTGATCATGCGGAGGGAAAAGATCTGATCTATAGACCCTCTTTCAGGTCTAAAACCTCCTTGGGCCTCCCACAACAGCCTTTCAGATCTCTCTTGCATTCTTTTCGCTAATAGTTTAGCATAAACTTTACCGCCCAAGCTAATCAAACTAATAGCCCTATAGCTTGCGCAGTCTATCTGTGAACCTTTGCCTTTATACAAAGGTACGATGACTGCACCTCGCCAATCGCCTGGGACCTCCCTTGATTTCCAGCATAAATTGCACAAAAACCAGAACAAGTCCCAGACGCGTGGCCCACCATATTTGATCATCTCGGCAGTAACTTCATCTGCTCCCGCAGACTTAGCACATTTCAGACTTCGAATCACGCTCTCCACTTCTTCCAAACTGATTTCACCATCGGCTACATCCGGACTCAGCATTTCGCTGGTACTCAAGGCCGAGGCGTCCTCACATTCATACGTCTCCTTGTAGAATTCCGCCCACCGCTGCAAAACGGATTCTTGTTCTGTTAAGATTTCACTGCTCTTCGAAAGCACCCCTTTCATTCTACAGGTTACCGAACCACCCCGGGAATCACTAACTTCTCGCCAGAAAAGTTTCGTGTTTTCCCGGAAGTTGTTCGTCAACCTGTCATCCCTTTCTCTCTAAGAATTTTCACGCTTCATCTTTATAAGTGCTTTCGTTTTGTGCTTTTGCAGCTTGTACTCTCTTTTTCTTATCTCTCTCATACTTTTATCCTTACCCGAGGCTATATAATCCAGCCATGCTTTCTTCTTTAACTCCATAGCGTCTTTCACTTCATCATCCCACCATGCATCGCGCTTTTTACTAAAACCTCTTTTCCTTTTACCACATTATCAATAAACAGCTCCTAACATACCTCGAGGATCACCAGTTGGTCAATGACCGGCAATATGGCTTTCGCCATGGTCGATCGGCTGGTGATCTTCTGTTATATCTTACGCACCGTTGGGCAGCTGTTATTGAAAGTAAGGGAGAGGGTCTGGCAGTTAGTCTGGATATGGCGAAAGCCTTCGATCGTGTATGGCACAAGGGGCTTCTTTCGAAGCTACCTTCCTATGGGCTTCCCGAGAGTTTATGCAAGTGGATCACCAGCTTCCTCACTGGGCGGAGCATACAGGTCGTTCTCGACGGTTTTTGCTCGGACCCCAAGCCCGTGAACGCTGGTGTACCCCAAGGCTGCGTGCTATCCCCAACCCTGTTCCTCCTGCACATCAATGATATGTTGGATATCTCCAACATACATTGTTATGCGGATGACAGCACTGGGGATGCGGTATATTCCGGCCGTGCAGGTCTCTCTCGGGAAAACGTCGACGAGTGCCGAAAGAAACTTGTGTCTTCTATAGAGACTTCCTTGGGGATGGTCTCTGAGTGGGGTGAACTGAACCACGTTCAGTTCAATCCCCTAAAGACACAAGTTTGCGCGTTTACCACTAAGAAAACCCCATTTGTCGTATCACCGCTCTTCGAGAGCACTCCTCTTAATGCCTCGCCAAGTATCAGAATACTGGGTCTCGACATTTCGAGCGACTGTCAGTTTCGTGGTCATCTGGAGAGCAAGGCCAAGTTGGCCTCGAAGAAATTGGGAGTGATCAATAGAGCGAGGCAGTACTTCAAACCTGGCCAAAGACTTGGGCTCTATAAGGCGCAGGTCCGGCCTCACATGGAGTACTGTTCTCATCTCTGGTCCGGATCACCCCAATATCAGCTTCTACCATTTGACCGCGT
Source organism: Melinaea marsaeus rileyi (assembly GCA_918358865.1). Lineage (NCBI taxonomy): Eukaryota > Metazoa > Arthropoda > Insecta > Lepidoptera > Nymphalidae > Melinaea > Melinaea marsaeus. The sequence goes on along the minus strand of OU911095.1, from coordinate 7,385,743 downwards.
ACAGCGGAGAGCCGTTCGAATTGTTGGGAACCCGGTGCTCTGCGAACGGCTGGACTCTCTGGCATTGCGTAGAGACGTGGCTTCTTTGTGCGTCTTCTACCGCATTTACAACGGGGAGTGTTCCGAAGAACTATTCGATCTGATGCCTGCCGCCGAATTTCATCACCGCACAGCGCGCCATCGTCTCCAATACCATCCTTACCACCTGGATGCGTGGCGATCCTCCACTGTGCGGTTCTCAAGGACATTTTTTCCACGTTCCACTCGCTTGTGGAACGAACTACCTTCGGCGGTATTTCCAGATCGGTACGACATGGGTACCTTCAAAAAAGGCGTTTATTCCCACCTACAAGGCCGGCAACACTCCTGTAAGTCCTCGGATGTTGCAAGAGTACATGGGCGGCGGTAATCACGTCCATCTGTGACCCGCCAGTTCATTTGCCCTCCTCTTACATAAAAAAAAAAAAAAAAAAAAAATACCTCTGTCGCTACTTTCACCATACCATTCCTAAGGTTCTGCCAGCATACTTCAACACTTTCATTTCCAGAATCACAGCTTTCAAGCTTCTTGGAAACCCTTTCTTGATATTCCTCTCTGTTCGGTGGATCTTGAAGGTTTCAGCTTCTTATGCAATAATTCGACTCCAAGCTAGGACACTTTGTGCGGCTGCGCCAACCTGCAAACAGACCTCTTATTCTAGCAACGACTAGATAATGGTCCGTTCCCAGATCAGCACCCCTAAACACTCGCGTGTCCATAACTTGGCTTCGAATTCGCTAATCCACTAGGAATAAATCAATTATACTTCTTTCGTCCGCTCGCTCCCATGTATACAAGTGAATTTGTTTATGATCAAACATCGTGTTTGCCACAAACAAATTTCTCTCCTTACAAAATTCCAAAATAAGCTTTCCAGCCTCATTTACTCTCTTATCACCGTACTTGCCTAACACGCTTTCGTAACCACTTCGCGCGGTTCCAACCCATCCATTAACATCCCCACATACTATCAACTTTTCATTACTTCTGACATTACTTAGAATATCCCTGACACCCTCCCAAAATTCCTCGAGTTCGCTCACTGGAGCTGAGGATACAGGCGCGTAAACGGCTAACAAGAATACTCTTGTTATCCCCAGCTTAAAGCGAACCCAAAGAAGTCTCGGGTTGATAGCCTTGTTTTCTACCATTGCATTAACCATTCTAGAGGACAACAACACGCCTACACCTTGGCAACCTCGCTCACCCTCTGGAACACCAGCCCAGAAAGCGACCCGGTTGCCAGGCAAATCGGTCGTATCATTGCCCTTTCGCTTGGTTTCAGACACACAAATAACATCCAGATCTTTGTCATCCATCACATCTAATAATTCATTCATCTTCTGTTCCAGTCCTCCTCTTACAATCCACGTAGCTATTTGTAGCTCCGTCCTCCACCTTCCGCCGTTTGGAACATGGCGTGTTGGTTGGCGGTACCCAACGCCGCCTAAAAATATATTTTTCTTCATTGGATTGTTGATAACCGCCTATTTAAAGAATATTTCAAGGAACGAATTCTGTTTTAGTCCACGATTATCATCACTTTAATAGGTCAAGTGCAGGCAGAAGGTATTAAGTTTCCACTTTTTCTTTTACTGCATTGGGATGTTTATCATAAAACCTTTCTTATAAATCAAACCAATTTGATAATAAAAACATTTGCTACGTATTTTTATATATTATTTATATTTTATATAATTGCATTTAATTATTTTCCAATAATTGTATCTGATTACAACTGATTTAACCTTTTGAAAGCTTTAAAGAGAAGATGAGAAGTATATACTGTATTTCTAAAACAAAAATTTTGTCAAAAGTAATTATTACACATAATACTTTTTTAGCAAAACCTACAAAAGTTTATAACGTCAATAAATAAACTTCTAAGAAACGATAGTTGATAGATAATCATTATATGATTGACAATAATTTAATATCCATTTAGAGTAGACATATGTGGTGATAATACCATTGACAGACCGCAATATCTTTTGTGATATGTTATGAATTTTGTTGCGCTGAAGTTTCATAAAACTCATACTCAAGCTTTTATACTATATTACTTTATTTATTGTTTAAATTTGAATGTGAAATTGTTTAGCGTCGTTTCGTACAGTAGTCTTGTAGTTTACGATTTTTCAATATTTTTAAACTATATATTTCGGATTATCGTTTTCAAAATATAGATAATTTAAACAACACAAAACTATTATGTTATTAAATCCGTATTTATTACTTGATCTTTTATATTATGTGGTACTAAATTTCGAAAACTATAAATTCTTAAAATACTCTTAATATTCATTCAACTTCAACTTCAACTATTTAATATGAAAACGATCAGTTTATAATTATAAATAAGAAATATATTTTATGTTACTTATAATTCACAATGTGCTTTGGTCTATTATTATCTACGATGAATTGAAATTAAGCTAAAACAATGAGTTACAAAATATGGAAAATAATTAGTTTAATATAAGAAATTGTTACTCACATAAACTGACATAAAAAAACACCGATTAATATTTATAGATATCTAGTAAAATATTTAAAGTATATAAATAATGTATATTTATTTTTAATAAAAAAAAATTTAAATTCTAAAAAATCAATTTCAGGTCATTGTTTGATTAAAATATTTGAGTCGTTTTATCATTACTTATATCAAAAACAAAACTCCTTTTCTAGGCATTCTATTGTTGGAAATAAAGTTTGCTTGCCTGAAGTCTGTCTTGTATTGGTTTTATTAACATTATAACATAACTCTAAAGATGTAACAAACTTAATAGCTAAGTAACTTAATAGCAACGGAAACTTATGCAGACTGCAGAGTCGACATTTCTGCTATGTTATAAATGTCACAAGTATATTATAATGTTGTGTAAATGCAGAATTCTAGAGGAATTAACTTCGAAACCACAACCAATGATTAGACATATGGAGGCGAAATTGTGTCGTGTCAAGTGTGTTTAATTTTTAATTATTTAAGTTTTACAAAACATCACTTTATATTTTAGAAAATGTTGTTTTAAAGCTCAGTGATTTCTTTTAAATCAAATTGTAATTACGAAAATGAAACGAAAAAAACAAACTTGAACATTTTTTAAAAGACTACAAAACTAACATTATTTATTAATATATAAGTATTTAGCGTACGACTGCCATGTATAATTACTTTTTTTTATCCGATAGTAAACGAGCGTGCGAGTTGTTGATAGTAAGTGTGCCTCGCTTTATTGTTAACTCCCAATTTCATCGGTTTTGTTTGTTTGTTTGTTTTGGCCTTGTCCTCCAGATTACCATGAAACCAACAGTCGCCAATATTCTGATATTCGGCGAAGCATTGAGACGAGTGTTTTCAAAGAGCGGAGACACGATAAATGATTTTTTTTAGCAGTAAACGAATAAATTTGGGTCTTTTGGGAATTAAACTAAACGACGTTTAGTTCACCCAATTCTAAGACTATCTGATACTGAGACTAGAAGACACTAGATTCTTTCGGTACTCGTCGACGTTTTCCCGAGACAGTCCTGCACGAACGAAATATACCGCATCCCCAGTGCTGTCATTCGCAAAATAACTTATACATCCACTACACCATACTAACTTAAAAATCCAACATACCATTGAGACGCAAAATTGGAGATAGCACACAGTCTTGAGGGACACCAGGATTTACGAGCTTGAGATCCAAGCAGACAGTCGAGAATGACATATGTGCTTCGCCTAGAAGGCTGGTGATCCACTTTCAAAAACTCTCGGGAAGTCCATAGGATAGTAACTTCGAAAGAAGGCCCTTGTGCCATACACAATCTAATGCTATATTCAGACTAACTGCCAGACCCTCTCCCTTCCTTTCAATAACAGCGGCAGAACGGTGCGTAAGATATAACAAAATATCACCAGCTGATCGATCATGACTATGAGCTATATTATCGGTCATTGATCAACTGGTCAAGACGGTATCTTCCCTTGGTCGTCCCAATTCGAATTTTAGGCAAAATGAGTGGCCAAAAGATCGTCTTTCCCTTTTGCCGTATGAGCCAGAAAGTCATTCCCTATTTACTACAATGGTTTAAAGACGGCTGGAAAAAATTCCCAGAGTGGCTTTGGAAGGTGCCCAGAGTTTGCGAGTGCTAGGCGGATACCTTGCTAACTGATTCCTAATTTTGACAACATGCTTGAACTTTGCTCTAGCAATTTTCCATTTGAAGAATCTGGGGGCACGGTTATATTTCTTCTTCAGAACTTTACACTTTTGGATTTTTTGTGACTAACGCATTAGTCCAAGATACCGCTGCAGCTCTTAGAAATGCAGAAAACTAAAGCCGTGATCTACCACCAAGTGGTACCACAGAATTTGGTACATATAATTCCATCCTCGGTATTACATCAGCTACAGTCGCAACGCAGTCTCAGGGATCATGGGAAGAGAAACAAGCTAGTAGTTCCCGTAACAAACGGACTTTGAATAGGTACTACACTCCGTACCAAGCAAGGATCAGAGGACACTAGGGGAGCCTCGATACTGCCTGGTCGTTTCCGGGATGTGTAGACAGCGAAAGATATAACAAAGAGGACATCGTATTTGGCTGGGTCGATCGTTAAATAACCTATATTTAGGTGTAGTAACCAAATTTATTTGGCTATGTTCCGTCGGTGAGTGGGAGAATCCGGGAGCCCAAGCCCCTCCCCCTCCTTGAATGCGATGCGATGACGGTTTGATGAAGCCCGATAACCTCACCCAGAGCAAAATCAGGGGGATTCTTGGATTTTTTTCTCCAAGCTCTTCAAACGGAAACTACATCTCGGCTTTACTACCATAAATACATAGTAGTAATTTATAAAAGAACATTCAATTTAAATTTAAAAAATTACCAAAAGCAACTATCTTGTATAGTTTCGACTTAAAGTTATTAATTCTGTTGTTCTAAATATATAGAAATAAAATAAAATATAACTTTTGTCATAATTACAAATTCATTTTCGTCTCCTCGTTAAGATTGCAGTTCATGTTATAGAAATCAAGAAAGAAAGAGGAGATCTACGTCTTATTTTGCGATGTTAACAATTCGAAATGTTAACAAATGCCTCTAGTAGCGCATACAAGCTTTTTCTTTTAACAAGAATGATATCATAACGATGAAAGAAACATCAGATTTAAGTTTTCTATTGCTCAATTATATACTTACTGTAAATTTAACACAGATTGTCTTATGAATTCATAGGTTTAATTTTTCATATATCTTTATAATCATAATAACAGTATATTATTTCTTGTTTTTTATAAAAATTAAAGCATTATTGGATATATATACATACAAGCGAAGTTGAAAAGGGTAAGCAATTTTTATAATAAAAAAAAATTATAAGTCAGAAAGGCAATAAGCGAAATTATGTTTATTCATTGAGAATCTGTAAAATATATATAAAATTTTATTCTATGATCGGGGAAATATTCTAAGAATATTTCATGAATTATGTATACGATAGAGGTAACTTCTATATGATAACGTAACAGATGAAATTTATTCCGGTACGTGAAGTCTTAGAAAATAAATTTGAGTTAGACATTGACCTGGGATTATAATGAACAATATTTAAATAAAATAAACTAACGATAATACGTTATAAGCTTATAACGTAAAATTTATTGTTTATAATTAGTTCAGATCGAGTGTTGCATTAATCTTATCCAAGTTATCATCATTTATCTTCCCCTATCCCAATTACTTGGGGTTTCTCCTTCTTCTTTCTCGCTCTTATATTATTTGTCATCTTTTATAATTGCATATCATATTTCGTTTGGCTGACTTCATTAAAATATTTATTACCTTAAAGTAATTAATATGCAAGCGGGTTTCTTTTATTAATGAGTATCACCCCTCTTGTCTTGCTCCTTTATCTGTAATAAAAATAATTAAGTTAATCGGCTTCGTCATTACACGTTTATTCGAGAGTGCTTACATAAAGTAGGGATAAAATAAGTTAATGATTTGTTTTACCTTTTACTACGAGTCGTTAACATTTAGGATTACTAAATCTTAAACGTTATGTATTGATATTAAAAACTATAAAATGATTGAAAAAAGTAATTCAATACATTTTTAATTATAATGTTTGACATGTCAAACATTTTAATAAATCTAAGAAACTTAAAGTCTATTTAAAACATCTTTGCGAGTAAGTTCCCGAGCAAAGCGTTTTAGTTTTAGAGTTAGCGTTTTTTGCTGTCACAATACACAGTCTTGTTAAAAAGAAGCTCTTTTGCTTTAAAGTTTAGACTTATCATAAAATATATTTATAAATGTTATATTACATATATTACATAATTGTGTAACTTTTTAACAGAAGTTGACTAAAGCTTGCTTTTTTGTAGTTTACATTTTGTATTTTGTCTATATTTTACCTTTTATGCCAGTAACAGTGCTAAATTAAGCCGCAAAAGGTAGGCAGCACATATTTAAATGTGCTCAAAAAATGCTCTTTTATCCCACAATAAGTAATCAAGCCGCCAAAGGCTTCGGCGGAAACTTCGTTCTGTTTTAGAGACGTCCGGCGATAAATATTCGTCAAAATAATCTATTATTCTTTATGTTCACTTGTGTATTTTTGTTATTTAAAGATACCAGGTTACTTACTATATTCGTCATTGGTTTTTACTAATCCTGTTACTTTTTTTTTGGAGATATTTAAACTTATAATTTGTAGATTAAAATGTAACTTACTTAATTAAATTAAATGTGTGATAAATTGTATCTTCTAAAGCATTATAAATAATACATAAAACAATAACAAAATTTCAGAGTTCTTGACATATCAATTTTTATATGTTTCAATAAAACTTTTAGTGAAACTTTTAACAAAGAAAGAAGAAGGAAAAGGATAATATATAAAAATAAATACGCTGATCTCTTTTATTTTTATCGCTGGCAGTTTATTTCTTATACCAGTTACTAAGCAGGTCTTATTAATATATAATTTAGTAGTTGATGTACAATACGAATCGTCGAATTAAATTAAAGTTATTTCATAATCTTAAAAAAATAACAAATACTTAAGTAATACTATAGAATTTATAAAATAAAATATAAACTTTTAATTAAGACATAACACTAATATGAAAAAGAATGTCGTATTGGGAATTATTACAGAATAAAATATTCGTCTTTTAAATAGAAGTGTATTACTTTAACTGGTGTTATTGGTTATAATCTTTACTAGATTGTTCGATTTATTTTTTACTCATGTCTTTAATTATTGAAAGAATCAAATCTACTATCCAACAAACGGAGCGCCGTAGAACTGCTACCTCTAATTTATATTACAAAGAAAGTATTTTCAACAATTTCAAATTAACAAGAAGATAAAACATCGTACGTCTGAGGTACAACTGCAAAATACCGCAACATTTATACATAGTGTATTTGAAAACATGTCTTACATAGTCTTGAACACTCAAATAGGATTTATTTATAACTAGAACAACTACTCAAACAATATGATGCTGTAGTTACAGAGTAGTAAATGTACATGATTTATGTATTATAAACGGTATTTAAAAGTATATATTAAAACAGTTCAAGGTAGACATTTAAAACAATTACAATTTTATATATGTTATATCAAATCTTGCACTAAGGATATATAATACATTTAAACCGAGTTCTCAATAAATATATTCAAAAAAACATCATAAGACAACATTTTACTTTTGTTTCCTTGTGTTTTTCCAAAAATTATTTGATAAGAAATTTGTTTTAAGTTATTACAATTTTTTTTTGAGAGTTTTATGCATATTTTAAACAATAAAAATATTATGTTTATTAATAAATTATTCTTCAGAACTTCTAACTTAATTTATTATTTCAATCTTAATGTTACATTCCACTTGTATAGTATTAAATGTCAAAAGAAAGTGTAATAAAACTGTAAACCACAAAGCTTTCAGTGTAACGAGTCACGTACAGAGCTGACGTATTGAGTTTCTCACTTCTCTCATTAATTGTTTTATGCATTAAATTCGTTTTCCTTAAGAGGAAATAGTGTATTTACTTGAATTTACTACGTCTGAAATATTAGACAGTCAAGTACTACTCAGACTCAGAAACACGTTTCAAATAATGGTTTGGCAGCATTAGATACAGGAACTTTAAATTTAAGTCCATTTAAAAAATTTAAGACATGACTATTCTGGCTATCCTTGTTAAATTACATTCATTTTACTCAAAACAAATTAATGAAAAAGGAAATGATCGAATATATAATACAATATGGCGTGAAGGTAAATAAATAAATAAATAAATAAAGTTAAAGTTACTTTTAAGATAATAATAATAACTTTTTTTTTAAATTTCAAATACTATCTGTAGGTGATTACAGATACTGACATTGGTTATTACAACCGAACAACGTAAAAGTTAGTTCTTGACGGAATTGAAATGTACTTAATAATAATATAAACAATTCGTCACGATTCGAAAGACCAGTGGCGTAGTAGGTTGGTCTGGTAGTTTATAATGTTTTATTAATATAGGATTATAGGAAATAATTACGTAGCCCAAATTAAAAAAAGATATGCCCCATGGCGCATTTACCTGTTTATCAGATTAAGCTGCTTAAATTTAAGACAAATAAATGCTTCTTTATTAAAAATGAACCGACGTGGTCCAATTTAGTACCCAGTCCGCGTCGGTCTCGCTGCGGTGAATCTGATTTTAACTGGATTAACCGATAATAATATCTGCTATATTGCAACTAAAATGAAAATAAATATCTTTACTTTTTATATTGTGAAGGTAATATCATAAAACTCTGAACAAATATAAATTTAGAAACATCTTTCTATAGTACTATTACTAATATATGTAATATTGAAAGAAAGATGTTAATTAAAACAAAATGTTTGTTTCTTTAGATATATATTACATATTCAAAAAAAAATTACTAACCAAAAAAATATGTATAAGTTAAAGGTCCGATATAAAAAGTTTAATTTTAATAACTACATCTGTTTTATTTACAAGAAGAAACCTGTTACCTGTAATAAGAGCCAGAAACATTGTCATGTATCAACAGGCGTACTTTTATCCTTAATATTTATCAACCTCTAGAATAAACCACTTTATTTAAGCGGAATAAAATACAACCTATGTCCACTGAGAAAATATAGAAAAATATTTTACGGACTGGCTGAGAATGTTACATCTTAAACTAGTTATTTATTAAGTGTTACATGCTTTTAAAAGCTTAATCTATGATAAAAAGGTAGATTAAAAATATAAATAATATTGCTACCGTTTAACTTAACACTTTAAGATACCGTGTTTGAATTAAATAAGTCTATTATTAAAGATCAATCAATTTATATTATCAACGTCAACTCGAGGTTTAAATAATAACATAACATTTATCTTTTGAAAACATTCACACAAACAGATTCGTACCGTCTTTTTTTTATTTTTTTGTAATTGCTTTAATAATAAAATACAATATTATAATTATTTATGGTATATATATGGTATTCTTATATGCATATTCATAAATACTCTTTACAAAGACTGCTAATGTAGAACCTAAAAAAATTACGTACATACACTATTTAGATTATTAAATTACTTAAGACTGCTTCTTTGTTCTCACGGATTACTAAAATGAGATAATTCAAAATAACCACGCTAAATATCAGTCCACAGATCTTCTCAGGTCGGTGGCAAAGAACTAAGGTTAACTTTGACATTACTACAAATATTTAAATCAATTTGATTTTAATTAAATATATTTTTTTAACAAAGTGTTCCAATATCATCTATCTCATAAATATTATGATATTATCTATATACATGTACACTTTCTTTTAGATAACAAATACTTTGTGTAAACAGTAACACTTATTTCATAGGTCATTATTCACCAAAAGCAAATATTGTTTTCCGTTTTTGTTCCTTATTTCAACATAGCTATTATAGGTTTTTCTGTTTTTCTTATTTTTATTTTATTTTTAAGATTTTTTAAATATATTTGTAATAATGTCCCTCCCTAGTAACTCAATAACAATAAATAATATATAACTATAACAATTATCTCAATCTAATACACAAGTACCAACACATGTTATAGTAAGCTAAGCAACAATGTAGCTACGTCAATATAATTACATAGCACATAATTAAATTAATATTTGTTGTGGCGGTGTTTTTCACTGTTGCTATTATAAATATATACATTTTGCCAAAGATTATCAAATATAAAAAATGAAGTCATTTAGTTATATTTTAAAATGGTTTTGGCAGGAGTTAACATTTTTTATATAGTTACATAAACATTTGCCGGAGTTATATATATTTTTTAGTAAATTGAATTATTAACTACATGATTTTTCGAATTAACACCAATAATGAAGTAAGCACACAAGTCAGAAACGATTATGTTAAAACCAAATATTCAACTCAACTCCAAAAAAACTGGCAAGAAACTTTATGGATACTCTTAATTTATAAATTATTTATATATTATTATGGTAATAACTAATGAATAAATTGAAATGTAAAAAAAATACCAAAAAAGTTTACAACTAACCACGACACTACTAATTCTATGATGGTCTAACATTTACAAGGCAATAAAGGATTCTAATTTTAAGCAAAAAAAGGGAAAACTATTTAAGGGAATATTATATTATGCATATATACTACAGAAATTGGCCCCATCTCTTTCAAACATTTAGAAAGAAATTATACAAATGGGGTTACTCTAAATAAAATATGTTTTTTGAAAGCATTCATGTATTTAAAACAAAAAGTATTTAAATTATTAATACAGTAGAATCTGAAATAGTAATTTGTATCAAATATACTAGGACTGTTGTAGAAAAATAATAACTAGTCAGTTCATTAATGTTTCATATTAATGGACTTGGTAACGGAAAGTGATTTATTGTTGTTATTATAAAATGTCATAGCTGTCGGACATTAATATATTTATATGAATAAAAGTATTAACAAATATGCTCCTCAGTTTTTATTAAAATTACTTCGGACCACTGAAGTTTTTGTTAATATCTATACTATTAAACAATAAGAGTATATATACTTAAAATGCTTTCAGCAGCGCTTCCGGCCTGATGTACTTTCTATATTATCTTAAGCGCCACGAAAATTTAATGTCAATATTCATTAACTTATCAGTTTCGATTCTTAATGAATTTGATATATATAATGTAGTTTTTAAATACCGCTAAGATTTAGGACATATCTTAACGTACATATCCAGATTGTAAGCTGTACTAAATCGCTTATCTCGTGTAACATCATACTAAACTACGTCCACTGAAATAGCGTTCCTGAATAACGACACTACATCTACATGCTAACGGCTTTATGATAATATTTTGTTATTTAATGTATTCTGAGTTATTATCAAATGTTAATAACAAAGCACTGTTCATTTGTATGAATTCAAAACAATATTCACTTATTATGTATCGTATAACAAATTATGGTTGATTAGGATAAGGTAATAAAAAAAAAGTGATACAAGTATTGCATTAAGTATAGACGTGATAAATGTGTCTTTTAACAAATGGAGCAACAAAAAGATGAAATCTACGCTCTGTTAATTGCAGATAAACGGCGTACAAAAACACATACAGAATGTGGAGGTACGAGTATGTGTGTGTATACAACACGTATAGCAAACAGATAACTTGTATAGGACGGCCAATAAGTAAGTAATAAAAACAGACTTCAACAACACCCTGAAATCTAGTACATACTTCTTCCATGAACATGTTATTAACGGATATACTGGTAACTTGTTTTTTTTACTAAATACGTAAAATATACGAACATACTTCATAATTGTTGTTACATTATAGTATTTATAATAAGCTATAATTCTTATGTGAATTTAATATAAGTAAGATATTTGTTTTTGAGTAACAACATGATTATAACTTGTACGTAAAATAATATTCAAGATATTGAAATTTTAAAATTCAGTCTATTTAATTTATTGAGTAAGAAATAAGTGTTTAATTGACGCTCCATCATTAACAGGCTGTGAGCTGAGTTCACGTTATCTTTTTAACGTTTTCTTTGAGTAAAACAATTTAAATAATAAAAATTACATTAATTATATCTTTTAATAAAAGCATTATTAGGTTACCAAATTAATATGTAAGCGTTTCAAATATAAATAGGATTTTTAAAATAGGTATTATTTTAAAAATAATGTTAACCCCTTGATTAAATTGGCATAATATTATTGTTTTAAAATATATTTAATATTTTTTTACAATATTGTGGTGTAATTATGACATTTACAATGAAGTATAATAAATTCCTTCTCTTCTCTTTATGAGAAATTACATGCTCATTGACATGAACATAGGGGCTTAATTGTTTGTATTTAATATGTATCTAATAAATAAATTAGTTAAATAAACTATTAATGTTTTTTATATTCTGAGAAAATTGGAGGAACTATTCCTACCATCAGTAAAACATAGAAGTCTCACACATTATAAACAAATTATATGTATTTTGTGAAAAACATGATTTTTACTCTTTGTTATGCCTTTTTTCACATACAGGTAAAAATGCTCGACAGTATCAGAACGACTGACGGCCTTACTTCACCGAGATACTGTCGACGTTTTGGTGTATCAATTGGGGTGTATATATCTTTAGCTCTGTTACTGCTAGAAAATGGGCATTATCCTTTTTATAATAAATTGATAACGTATATTTTATGTATGTATACATTAAAGTAAAGTAAACAGATCCAAAAATTTTATTTTTATTTTCAGGCTCTACAGTTTTCCTGCATTCCCTGTACCAAACAACTGTAAATGATAAATCAATAGGGTGTAATTCGCTGGACAACAAGCTCATCATCATGATCATATCACCAGCCTCCAGCTCGGGGCGAGGATTTATTTTGTCTTTTTTCCTTATCTCAATCGCCAATAAAAGCTAAACTAGTGACTGATATTTTTAGTTTTAGCCATTCACAATTTTTTTTACATAAAAAATCAGCCTCAACTATTTTTATGATTGTCATCATAAAAATAATTTGGTTTAGATTGGTTAAGTAATGTTTGTCTTTCCGATCCGAAATCTGCGTTGTGATATGTGTAATGATGTGCAATTACTTATATATTTTTAGCTAATCCAATATCAGTAGCCAACTTGGCACAACATCATCGTGATTAATCATTTTTGGTAATTAATAGCATCATTATTGCGACCTGGCTGGCAATTCACCCTTTGGGTGGGTATGGGCGTTACAGCAATTAATAACTAAAAGAGAAAGACTACCTATATTGTTACTCGTATTTTCTTAAGGCTTTTCTTAAACTGTTTTTTATAATATAATCTCCTCATAAAACAACAACAAGATAAAAGGAATGTATCATAATTAACTATATTAAAACTCTTTAATTTATTATTACTTTTCATTCTAGCATAGTAATATAATTAATTTCACAAAAATTATGTAGCGTACAACTTCATCTAAAAGAGGTGGTACATTTATGTTAACATAGTTTTATAGGTATTAGGTCTACAACTTTGCTCCCGCTGTTTTCCAAAAGATGGCGCTAGTAGCGAGTAATAGTTCAAATAAATAAATCACAGTTGTGTTCCATCAGTTTTGACATTTATAAATATAACCTTACATCGATATTAGTTAATTTTTGTTTGCGTCATATAGTTACACTTAATTAAATATTCCAACTTATAAACCGAATTCACGTCATTTGCGGGAGATTTTACTTTTTCATTTCAACATGAAAAAATCGGCGGCTGAGGCTCATCGGGTTATTTCAAGTCTTATGGTGATGATACTATTAGTGAAAGAACGTGTCGCGAGTGGTTCCAGCGCTTTAAAAGCGGTGATTTTGTTGTTGAAGATCGGCATAGCGTTGGCAGAGAAAAAACTTTTGAAGATGATGAACTGGAGGCTTTACTTAATGAAGACTCTTGCCAAACTCAAGAACAGCTAGTAAAATCATTGGGAGTAACTCAGCAAGCAGTTTCAAAACGCCTGGAACAGCTGAGGATGATCCAAAAACAAGGATACTGGTTACCGCATCAGTTGAAACCAAGAGATGTTGAGCGACGTTTATTTGCTTGTGAACAGCTGCTTGAAAGACAAAAACGAAAAGGATTTCTTCATCGTATTGTTACTGGGGACGAAAAATGGGTGCACTACGATAACCCTAAGCGACGCACATCATGGGGATTGCCCGGCCACACTCCTACGGCGACACCTCGACAGAATATTCACGGATCCAAGGTCATGTTGTGTATTTGGTGGGATCAGCTTGGCGTAATTTATTATGAGCTGCTAAAACCTTCTGAAAAAATTACTGGTGCACTTTATCGAACGCAATTAATGCGTTTGAGTCGGGCATTAAAAGCAAAACGGCCGCAATACGCTGATAGACACGAAAAAGTAATTTTGCAACACGACAATGCTCGACCTCACGTAGCGAAACTAGTCAAGACGTACCTCGAAACACTGAAATGGGAAATTCTACCTCACCCGCCATACTCTCCAGATGTTGCTCCATCTGATTACCATTTATTTAGGTCGATGGCACACGGCCTGGCGGCCCAGTGCTTCGATTCTTTTGAAAAAGTGAAAGAATGGATCGATTCTTGGATCTTATCAAAGGATGAAGAATTTTCCCGACGTGGGATTCGTTTGTTGCCTGAAAGATGGGCCAAAGTAGTGGAAAGTGACGGACAATACTTTGAAACATAAATAAGATAACATTTTTTTTATATAAAATTTAAAATTAAAAAAAAACGGCGGGAGCAAAGTTGTAGACCTAATAATAATCCTGTTATATTATACTATATATTATACTAGGATCCGCCAAACGTGCTCGGCGGGTGTTGAGCTGAGCTCTTCTCCTTTCTGCTTTTCTTGATAACTTTTGAATGGCTAAACATTTTTTCAATCTGTTTTCGCTATAACGTCCGCGTTCGGCTCAAACATTCATGAGAAAATTTTTAGCTAATTATCTCTTCGCATTCTGGAGACATCTAAACACAAAAATCTTCTCCCAAACGGTTAAGAGCTTCGCTTACGCTCAGCTTAATTTGATAATTTGATAACTTACTTAATATTTGTCTTTGATTCTTCTTTGTTTTTTGTATTAATCTAATTCAATAGTATGAATTGCCAAATTTCAAATATTCTTGGCTTAAAATAAGAGTTGTTTTTCAATCAATAAAATATATATACAAAAACCTTGAAACTGTTACAAAAAAAACGTCTTTGAAGAAAACTAGGAATTAGTTTACTTATAAGAAAGTAAAACTTCACAGTCCCCTTAAATGTGTAGCGTTCATTTGTATGCCTGTGTGTATGTGTTTGTGTGTGATGTCGGCATGTGTTGCATTAATTTTTGTAACAATCGTTAGAACACAAGAAAGTGGAGATTATTTCAGCTGTACATAACAATTTATGAAAAAAACAGATAAAGAATAAAAAAAAGTACAGTAATTTTAAAATTATTACAAAAAAATAATAAAAATTAACAATTTATAGTCGTAGATAAAAAACAATATTCAGATTCAGATAAAAACAAATTGATTTACGAAAAAACCTCTCAGTGTCTCCGGCTGATTTGTTACTATTCTGAGTCTAATTTTCAGAGAACTTTTCTAAATACAAAATTAACGAAAAAAACAATTATCCATAAAAAATATCCTATATAAATATCTAATTACTTAATATGGTTTATAATTAAAAAAAAAATGTAAAACTATGAAAACTTACTTAGTAAAGTAAATTTAACGAGGTGTAATATCAATTACAAATTTGTAATAAAGGCATCGTAATGAGAGAAGGAAGATCTGCTCAAATGCCGTAACGAATGTTAATGTGTGTAAATATAAACTCATAGATTCATGACCAAGATGATTTAAATTTTTCTCAATCCGCCCCCAGTCGAAGTTACGAATTATTGTGCTATCTTTTTATCATGCAATTCAATTATGCTAAGTATTTAATGTTGACTCAAGCATCTCTTCATAAAAAATTTAGTTTTAATCATATTGAACTTTCGCTGTCTTAGAGTATGATTTATTAAAAAATAAGACTTATATAATATTTTTAAATGTGTACTATTCGACATTTGTTTAATTTATATAATAAGGAGTTGCAAGAAGTTTTCTGTTACGATATATTTTAATAAATAAACTTTCTTAAGAGGGAGTCTTCTTTGTACAAATTTTAGAATGTTCCTTTTTATTACTAAAGAAAGATATATCTTTCGTATGATAAAATTAATAATCAAATAAGAATAACAACAACTTTTTTTTTCATATGAACCACGTTGCAAAAATTTCCAAGCTCAATTTCAAAACTACTTTAATAAAAAATAATAAAATGTTAAAAATAATTTTATGGCAAATTTACTGACGTAGTGATAGATAAACATCTCGTATTCTCGTGAAAACATATGTTGCAAAGCATTTGAAAAGTCCAATTAAAATTTTAATTAAATTGTTGTAAATATGCGCTAGTTAAATCCATATAATAAATATTTAAATTTGTATTATTCGTGGTATTTAAAAATAAATTATATTCAAATATATTTTTTGAAAGTTAATAACAGAGTACTTAAAGATTCCTTATATAAACACAAATGTTAGAAACTCTATATTTCTCTTTGCTAGTTAGTGTTATTGGTTAACATTCTCTCTTTATAGTGCTTTGTAAATGAGACATCATTACAAATTCTAGAACTCTTTATATTATAATATATATAATATATATATATACACGTAATATAAACTGCAGATCAGATACAGGATTTCTATTATTTCAATATGAAATAAATTTAAAACTGGAGCATTTTAAACGACTTCTAAAATAATAAACTTTGTATATGCAATTCCCATATACATATACAGTTTAAAATTTGATACATTTATTCATGAAATGTTTATATTTCATACATAGATATACTACAGTCTTTAAGTACCTGATATAATTTGATTAAATTATTGTAATATTGAGAAACTGGTATTAACAAAGGATACCAAAACATTTAAACTGTATTAAGCTAATTGATCAACGATGGAACTTGTGTATAATAAAATTATCTGTTACACAAAGTTGATCAGCTAGCTTAATCATCATGTTCGGGAGACTATATGGCTATTATACTCGTATATTAAGATCATATGCTACGTGCGATCAATGGGTCGTGGAATAAAATATTATCGGAGAGATATTTTCCACTCACTGAGATGATTCCAATCTAAGTATCAAATAAAACTGAGGGTTATGACATCTTACCTAACTTGTTATGAATTCTGGTGTAAATATATTTATTTTATTATACAAAAGAGCATTCTCACATCATACAACATGTATTAAGAAAACTATTTTAATCCGCCAAAACTTTATAAACCTAACCGTTACATAGATAATCGTCTTATAAGGAGTTGAGGGTTTGTGGTGGAACCATAAATTGTATTAGCGTAACCTGTCATAGAGATATCTGGAGATAGAAAGTTTTAGTGTCTATAATTTGTTTACATCGTGAAACTATCATCTACTGAAGTAATTTCAATTAATATGATATTAAATATTTATAAAAATGTTGTTAATTTCTTGGTCTTTAACGTTAATATTTTCACGAGAACAAAAGATTAAAAAAGAATTCCTTAATCGAAAAATGGTTTTCACACACCTACCATATTTTAAAAACCTATCAAAAAATGATGTAATACTTGAAACATAAAAAGTACAACCCCACTATATGTATAAAATATTTTCAAAATGTTATTCTACCACTTTGTGTGCGTGGCTAATATGTATGTTCATTACACCTTTTCTACTACTAAGAATCTCAGAGCTACACTGTGGACAGATAGACGAACGGACGTGACAAAACTATAGTGTTTCTAGGGTGTTCAAAAACCCTAAAAACGTACAATATATTATATATTACTTAATAAACATATAAATTTAAGTTACACCATTAAGTTACTACTCAAATAATACAATTTTATAATGTTGACAATATTACATCTTGTGAGATTTATTAAATAGTAGTATAAATAGAAAGTCAGTCAATATAAAATAATGTTGTTTCAAACATAATATACTGCTTGGGCTGTTATTTTGCAAACATCTTACTTTACATTATATCATATAATATTATATATTAAATTGAGACTAAATATAGATTATATTTAGGTCGAATGATTGAATGATTTTAATAGTTTAAATTTATGTCATGTTCAACATGTTGTATATTTAAAAAAAGTAATTATATTACATATCTTCAATATACTATTATATTATGCTCAGGTGAAATATTGACCTGATTTTTTTTTGTAACAGAATAAGTGCTTTAAATACATCTTAATTATTAAGCATCTTATTGGTATTTAAAAAAAAAACATTTTTATTGTTGTAAGTACAATAATTAGAAAATTTTTCAAGTCATATTTCTAAATCAGGCGTATTAGCTTTCTTATTATACATATTAATAAATTATTATTATTATTTTGCAAGAAAACAAAACCATC
The DNA here is from genome assembly GCA_918358865.1 of Melinaea marsaeus rileyi. NCBI lineage: Eukaryota > Metazoa > Arthropoda > Insecta > Lepidoptera > Nymphalidae > Melinaea > Melinaea marsaeus. The sequence continues at coordinate 7,367,139 of OU911095.1, read as the reverse complement.
AATTATCTTATATGTTTAAATCCAACTCACGATCCGACCTGATTATATTAGATTTACCTCACAATGATATTACTTACAAACTTCGGATATTAACTGATCTATGAGACAGGAATAAGTTAAAAGTTAGGATGTAGTATTACTGATTTTCCTCAGTACAGGTGGTTATTTAGGATTTTCCTTAATAAAAAAGCAAGCAATCAAGTTTTCTAAAAATGTAGTCCAATTATTTAAAACGTAGGATAATTAAATTCATATCCTTTGATAAAATACATCAATGCGAGGTTAAAGCAAAATAAAACTAATTCTACCTAATTCGAAAATTGATGATCAACTTCAATCGATAATAGTACCATAAGTCTCCTATGTCCCAGTTAAAATATATATTGGCATAGTTTGTAACTCACATTGCTATTGAGGATTTAATATCCGCACTGTCAATAATATAATGCAATATAGGCGATTCAGAGCACATTATAAAATGTATACAGTAATCTAAGCGGACTAGTTATTTAGTTTTTGTCATTGCCATGTTTCGTAAAAATATTATTTCCTTCGTGACGTAAATACTTATGGCCAAACATCCTAAGTTTAATTAAATTTGTCGGTCTTCTGATATGGAAATATTAGGTTGCTTAAATATCTATTGATAACGGTTAGTTGATTAGCTGATAAAAGAGCCTTATTTGATTTTGATTTGATTGATATTTCGTAGTCTTTTAGAAAAAAGACTACGAAACTTTTTTTTTTCTGCTGCACATCAACGATCTGCTAAAGCCCGGTATCTATGGGTATGCAGACGACAGCACAGTTGTAGAAAGATACCTGCCGAGTAGTCGGGCGAGTAGAGATCAAGTACAGTCAGAAAGAGAAGCCATGGTGCAACGTTTGAGTGACAAACTTCAGGCAGTCTCCACATGGGGCAATGCCAATCTTGTCAAATTCAACGGCACCAAAACGCAGACGTGTCTGTTCACCGCCAAAAGGAGCCCTTTCACCTTGGCTCCTACTTTCCAGAGTGTATCTTTGGAATACAGTGACCGGCTACAGTTGTTGGGCTTAGAGATTTCCTCGAACCTCAACTTTGGTCGGTGTATTGAGTCCAGAGCAAGAGCAGCTGGAAGCTTGCCGTTCTTGCGAAGGTCCGTCAGTACTTTACACCGGGACAGCTTCTTGTATTATACAAAGCACAGATCCGGTCGTGTGTAGAGTACTGTGGTCACATATTCGCTGGTGCCGCAAAGTCTCATCTTGCGGTTCTGGACTCAATTGAGAGGCGAGCAAAGAGGCTTATAGGCGATCCCGAATTGGTAGAAGCAAACCTCCACAGCCTTGAACACAGGCGTAGAATTGCTAGCCTCTCAGTATTCTATAGGATACATTTTGGTGAGTGTGCGCTGGAATTACACGACTTAATTCCTCCGTCCCCCTTCCATCACAGGACGTCCCGACGCACGGCAGTTATCCATCCTTACGTTGTGGACATTCCCCCTGTCCGAACGAAGCGCTTTGCTTCGTCTTTTTTAATTCGCACAGCGAAGGACTGGAACAGCTTGCCTGCGTCGGTTTTTCCGTCCGAATACAATGTGTCTTCAAGAGAAGAGTGAATAGGTTACTAAGTTAATGCGCTTTACCATCTAAGACTACATTTTCACTTTCCATCAGGTGGAATGTAGTCAAGCATTAACCTAGAAAGTATAAAAAAAAAAAAAAAAAAAATGTTGCTAGCGTGGGGTTACTGTAAGTTTCTCGATATATTAATAAAAGTATACTATTTTATTATTTGTATTTAGTGTTTTTCTTCAGTTATAAATTAAATAGATTTATAGTATGCTGCTAATCATTGTAAGTAGATTAAATATTAATCTGAAAGTTACAAAATATTATTATTTGTCCAGTTTTGACAATTGTACATAGTTCATTGCATTGCTTGTGAGATTTTTTCCTAAATGAGTAATTATAATCTTAATTTTTTTTAATAGATTATAGAGCAGTTAGTGTTATTCCGTAGATAAAGCAGTATATTATTTATTATTATATAACAGAGTTTTTTTTTATTTGGGGATATATTTTAATATTTCTATTACTTGCATCTTCATCAGAATCAGTTTTATTTAGAAACACTTCATTATAACCAGATGATTCTATGGATCTATAACTCAGATGATTTATTGATTATACTCATTATTATTTAAGTCATTTGGTGTGTATGTTTCTTGAAAGAAATACTCCATTAAACTTTCTGAATTACTCGTATATTCTTTATAAGATAATGCTTTATTTTTTCAAAAATATAAAACTTTTAAAATAATTAAAGGTGCTAAATGTTATTACCGACATAACAGATGTTACCGTACATACTAAATTCATGACCAGCTGTAAACTAACCTTACAAACTATAATAAATATAAAACTAACAAATTAATTAATAGTTACACACTTTTTGTTATATTCAAAGTAGTTCTTATGTGATATTATTAATCTCCGGATAAAGCACTTTATATAATAATTGAGTTTAACGAGTCAAGAATAACTTCTTTGAAATCATTCAGCACTGTTTTTATACCGAAATGATACAAAAGAAACCTTTATAGATTCGTCATAGTCCATCTAACCGTTCGTACGTCCTAACGTCTCTCTGTCTGTTCGTTTTAGTCTATCACATCGTCATCGTCATTGTACAATTTTTAACTGAAATACATGGAACTTTTCAAATATATACCTTGGATATCTATCTCAATTATTCAAGAATACAAGTTTTTTAAATCTACCTAAGGACCTCCCTTTGAGAGAACCGTCTTTAGAAAAGTGGGGGTGATTTTTTTTCACTGTACCTACCCACCCTTATGGAATGTAGTTGTCAAGAATTTTAGAAAATAAAGAGGAGTCTTTAAATTCTTGTGTGTAGCATGGTTAAAACCATTAGCTCAAAACAGAAAAAGGTCCCTTACAATAAGAATAACAGAACTTCTTGGTGCTGTGAATGCCGGAAGACAACCTTGTGATGGTTGTCTTGCTCCACCTAAGACGTGACATCGTGTAATGTCTGGCATTAAAAATATTATGTCATTAACTTTTAGTAGATAAAATAGCTCATTATGATCAGAGAAACTAGTTTTTTTTGCAATCTTAAACAGTTTTTTATTTTTAACTATAAATTTTGAAACGGAAGTGATTAAGTTTTTAATGACTGTGTTTAGGTAAAAAAACTGTACAAATTATATTTTCATCAGTACAATAGAAACATAATGTTTATTATATTTTATTTAAGTGTAAAAATGGACTACGTATGTAGTCCACACGACTACTGCTGTAAAATTTAGACTGACTAAAATTTTTCGTGACTCTTGCAAGATGCCGCCGCGCGCCGTCGAATATCTATGGAAAACTTTGCTTTATCATAAATATACCTTTTTTACGTTTCTTAAAAAAATATTTTCAATTAATTATCCTGGGTCTGTTTAATTAACTGTAGAAATTAATTTTATTATGTCTCATAATATATTTTTTTTGTTAAAAGCGTAAGAATAGGAATTATAATTACAGAGACTGAGATCTGACAACTATTTACTTTTCATTTAAGATGAATAATAAAAAAATATTCGGGCAATGTTAAATAAATTATAATATACATTAGGTAAAAAGTTTAAATCTAAGTGAAAGTCCCACTTAAGCTTAAACGTTTTACCTATACGATTTGCATATAGATAAAATTACAAAAGATGCTAATCGACAGCCCGGTTTTATTATTAGACAAGGAACCGATTTTAAAAACATTAAATCCTTCATAATTCTTTTTAATGCATTTCTGTGATTATTCTTAAAAAACTCTTCAATAATTTGGAATCATTATTGTACTAAATATAAAGGTACAATTGAGAATTCAGCATAAATTTTTGAAAATAATCCAATATAAATTTGTAATCTCCTCGGCATTTGTATAATTGGAAAAACGTAGAGAACAAAAATACCAAATTTTCTTTTTAAAATTTTAATCTTGCATCCCCCTACCCTCTAAGTAGAATCTCATTTGAGTACCCTCGCTTAGGTGCTCGCTCTCGGAAGTCCTTTCACATTCCCTTATATAGAACAAATTAATAAAACAATAATTAAATATTTTGATCTTGTCATAATTATAATAAAAAATATCACCTTATTGACTTGTATAATAATATTTTAAACAAAATTATATAACAAATTTGTATTTTTGCTTAAATGTCCTTAGGTTAATTTTAGATTAATTTTTTTAATTTGTTTTGTTAATATTTTTATATATTGATGTATATTGTTTAAAGTAGGGTTGTTTATATCTACCCGAAGACTGTAGTTAATGTGAGTTAACATATGAGAAGTGATGCCTTGCAAATTATTAACATCAGGTCAATAAAGTCAATTTACTAATTGATTGATAGGGTATTACTTCAACAGTAAGATAAAACAACTATAAAATAAATTATTTTTTATCTTTTTAATAATAATATTTATAACAACACCGTACTCGCCGTAGTAATAAAATAAATGGGACTTCTGTTATAATAAATTACAAGTAAATTGAAATTAATTTGTCTTTTCAATAACAAAGTCTATATCAATTGGCTTTAAATCTATGTACATACGATAATATGTATAATGTACATATGTATAATTGTGAAGTATATTTACAAACGTAATGAATATTTTTTGTACTTTAATTACTGTTTGCGCGAGTTTATTTGTCGCGAGTATATTTATTTATTGGTAATAATATTCGACATTCATTGAGCATTCGTTTTCGGTATTTTATTTGCAATCTGACGTTTGTGCTTTTTTTTCATACTCTTTTGGACTCTGAACGCTTGATTTCACTATTGTCTCAGTTTATTTCAAATAATTAAATAAATAATAAACATTCATAACACATACAATTTACGAATATAAACACTAAACAGTAAATTTATAATAAGTATTAATTTTATCAACCTACTTTTATAAATCTGCAGATGCTGCAGTTTCCTTATTCAAACTTAATTGCAATAATCAAACAATATGCATGTATGATTTGATACAAATAACAAAAGCGTCTTTCCACAAACTTATGTTGAGTTTATGCGATAAAAAATTACAGGGACACAGAAAGAGTTAGAGATACATACACGCACGCACATACACAGCATACAGTATTTTGTTATGTAACAATATCAACTAAATCGCACTACTCGTAAACCGCATAAGGCACTATTTTTTTTTCAAACAAGAATTAATTTGTATTTAACAAAAAAATTACCACACAGACTTAAAATGACAATGTAACTTATAAAATTTTAATCTCTTTATTTACCAAAAAATTTAGTTATTCAAGATGTTGCCTTAGATCGTATTCCTTATCATCGATTAAGGTACCATATGTTGTTCTTTATCTAGATTACAAATTCCATGTTCAAGATACATTTCAGTTTAAGTAACATAAGTGTTGTATGCATGTAGTTTGAAGAAAAAGGAATGTAACTTATTTTAAATGTAAATTTTTCTTATATTCACAATTTAATATTATAGGCGACAGTTAGGTTTTATGTATTGTAGAAGGTAATATAATATGTGTGTGAATGTAGAATCTATTTATTAATAGTAGTACTACAAGTACCTTTGCTATGATATGCTTTTAAACCCTAAATAGCCTTTTTAAATTAAATAGTTATAACACACAAAATGAAGATAAAAATGTTCAACATACCTAATGTATGTATATGTAGAATACGCCAACCGAGCGACGAACAGAAAAAGATAGCATCGTCGTTTGTGTAGCTTTTAACTTAATTATACGTCTGATCTAACAAGTAAACACGCTAATAGAAGCTAACTTAAAGGAGACTACTTACATTGGTAACTGTCAAAGCATAATGACTTATTCTTAACATATATAGAAACCTACTTTATATATTTATTTCAAACATTTAAAATATATATAAAAGTATTCAATATTCTTGTACCAAAACTGCAAAAGAAATTTATTGAATTGTAAGATAAATTATTGATCTATTGCAATTGAGTAAAATGATGATGTTATTTCTTGACTGATTGCTTTACCAAATTTTAAGGAGTCTAGATTAGCTGCTTGCAATTCATTTAACTACAAAATACGAGGGGAGGTTCAAAAGTTCGTGGAATGAAAGGGATCTGAACAAAACAAAGCAACAAAACTATTTTTCCTTTTCAATATAATCACCCTTAAGCTCAATACATTTATTAGACCTATAAATTATTTTTTCTAAACCACTATAAAAATATGTTTTATCTTTTCCGTCAAAATGAGCCGAAATTGCCTCCCTTACCTCATTGTCGTCGGAAAATTTCCTTCCCCTTAAGTGTTTTTTTTTAAATTGTGGAATAAAAAAAAGTCACTTGGGGCCAGGTCTGGAGTGTAGGGTGGGTGAACTAGGGATTCGAACCCATGCGTGTGCAGAGCAGCCATTCAAATTTATAGACAAGTAATAATTATAAATATAGACATACTAATTAATGCTCAATTACGTATAAACCAAGGAGGACCAATAATGACTTCAATAAAGATAAAAAAAACATTTTCTCTATTTATCATATTAGATAGATAACTATAATAATAAAAAAATACATATTTGACGAAAAAATAATAATGGACCGAGTAAATTAAAATAAGATTTTTAAATAAAACCAGGCAAATGCATTAACCAACAATTGAGAAAAGTGAGAAACTGAAGAGTTCATCTTTACGTGACTTGGGACAATGACGTCTGTCTGAACTCTAAATAGCTTGACTCTTAAAAGGAAATTGCTTTCGTAAAATGTACTCTTATGATGGAAAAAAATACACATAGTAAGACGCAATTTTTGGTATCAATTAAAGCCAGTAAATTGAATAACGAGAGGGCTAGAAAATTCATGGAAGACGTTTATTATAAAGTCATTTCACATAATACCGGTCATTGACCTAAACTTATATAACTGGCTAACTTATATAAATTTGAAAATTATTAGTGGTTCATATCAAACTATGTTAGTATGGTATGGTATTAGTTAGGTTAGGTATGTTATAACTTTCAAAGTAAATAAATTTGAACTAACATTTAAAGTTTGGAGATTTTGTAATTACTTGAGTATAATTTACAAACCATCTTGATAAAATAATGTGATTGCTATCAGAATATAAATGTGTAAGTATTTTTGACGATATATTTAATCTATGAGAGATTTTTTTTTCCATAAGTGTGTTTTTTAATTTTATTTTCATTTACAACTTTAAAATGTTTCGTCTTTTAAAAATTAGGTTTGAAATAATACTTAGCTCTGACGGATATGACCGTACTCTACTTTGACCTTTATAAAATTAACTTTACATAAAATTAAGTATGCTGTATGGCAAGAAATAAAAACTGTCTTACTTAGTTAACATTGTAAATATTCTAGTTGAACATTTAAATATATTAATAGTTATTCATTAATTTGAAAATATATACCTTACTTCTTACTTACACACTTGACAAGCCAAAAATTCGTAACAAATTTCATCAGCTTCTATCGCTAAATGACTATGGCTCGTTATCTTATCATTATCTATTAAAATTACAAATTTTTACAGTACAAAATATAAAAACGTCAGTTACTTTTAAAATTTGAATTAGTTTCTTAAAATTTTATTATTATGTACTTTTATATAGTATGTTAAAATAGTTATAATAGTTTTAAATAAATATAAATACATTACCATATTACAGATATCAAGTTTACGGTAGTGAATATAAAGAAGTAAAATAAACCTAAATCAAAATAGTTTTGCTGAAAACTTCAGTGCAAATGAACTGTTTAACAAACGAAAAACATTTTGTATTAAAAAAACTAAAAATAACCACTTGAACACGTTCATATGAAATGTCGCATATAAAAAGCATTTAAAGCTTTTGTATTAAAAATTTAAGTAAAGAAAACATTTTTAAAGGTGTTTTGTTAATTATATTTAAAATGTGACGAATATTTTTAGTAGAAATTTTTATCTTTTTTAATCAAGTCGGTACTGTTATCGTCGACTCTTAAAAACTTAGTTTTTAGAAATATCAGCATTGTTACACTATTTTAGTGAACGTCATTTCAGAACTAATTATTGATTATGTAGCTTTTTAGCAATAACAAAATTCCTGGGGAATTTACGAGTCTTTGGAGGAAATATGATAATAAAAAAAAACTTGTAATATGGAAGCTGTCGTAAGGTAAATTGTCTACTACATGGAAGATTTAGTCTTCCCATATCTTTGAAAACATTATTTATAATATGGAAATCAGAGATAAAATTAATAATTTATATCGAAAGGGTAATAAATAGTAAAACTATCTTATTGTAGTGGTCATATCAGAGAAGGTTGCGGTCATTTTTATATTGGCGTTGATAACTGAGAAAGCCAAAACTATGACATAATAGGCCATATTTACAAATATAACGTGAATTAAAGTGCGTTAGTAAAAGATTATACAACATTATATTATCTATTTGTGTGAACATAAAAGTTTGTATCGGTGGACTCCGTTAAAGAAATTTTTATATAATTTTTATAGCACATACGAAGTGCCAAAAAATCAAAGGCTGTATGGGGATCCCAACGAATGAAAACCTGAGAGTCCTTCCATATTTTCATGCCAACCCTCCAACTTTGGAGGAAATCAATAAAATAATTAAAAAGAAACCATCTAAGTCAGCACCAGGTCCGGATGGTATCAAGGGATATATAGTTATATAGTTTATATAGTTTATAAAAAATGTCCGTCGATTGATAAACATCTATTGAATATATTCGGTAAAATCTGGTCAAGAGGACAAACACCGGTAACATTCGGAAATGCTCTTTTTGTCCTCATTCCCAAACGTGACAATGTCTCGGATCCTAGGGACACTAGACCGATAGCTCTTACAAACACAATATCAAAAATATTTTTTTCCTTTTTACAAACGAAAATGACGCAATTCATGATAAATAACAAATATTTCGGGCCTATTCACCAGAAAGGGTTTTTGCCTGGCATTTCTGGATGCCTCGAACATAACACGTTATATTATTCAAAATTAAAATTTTCCATAATCACAAATGAAAATCATTCCAAACCCTTAAATTACAACATTGGTTTATTTCAAGGCTGTTGTATTTCTCCAATAATATTTAACATAGTAATCAATATTTTAATAGACAAATTAATTAAAAACGAAAAGAAATGGGGTTATCGGTTCAAGTTTAACAATAAATATACAGAATCCATACTAGCATTCGCAGACGATTTCGCGATACTGACACGTAATCCAAAACAATGTCAGCTACTTTTAAATGTTGTGGAGGATTTCTGTGTTTGGACGGACGGATTGAGGACAAAACCAAATAAATGCTACAGTATATGTCTGGGTAGGCGGAACACCAGATATACCTCTTACGATCCGGGTCTTATAATAGGCGGTAAGTGCGTTACTACCATTACCGACGCAGCTCCGTTCAAATTCTTAGGCAAAAAAATCGATTATCAAGGGCGCACTCCATCGTTAGATATAATAGTCGATAGCTTTTTGAATGATCTAAAAAAGGTAGACAATCAACCAATAAGTAACATCAAAAAGACTTGGATATACTCGTACGATAATTGCTTAACATCACGTCTAAATTGACCTTTCCTCGTTTACGATATCAATAAGACCCTTTAGAGTCACGACTTCAATTCTATAAACAATTTATGATAGGTGCTCAAACAAATAAAGCAGGGTTAGGATCAAGTAGGAAACAACAAGACTTAGAAATAACAAAATCCTTTATTCGGCAAGATGAAAACGATAATTACCGGTTGCACGCGACGAGCCTAGAATTGCAAAATGAATGGGTGACCATAGGAGATTTTTGTATTCCGCTACCTTTGAGATGGCGCACCCTGCTTCATGATTGGTCCCCAGCATTATTAAAATTTTATCTTAATGCATTCCAAATGACTCTCCCAGATCAAAGTAACTTAGTAAGATGGGGCAAAGCCACCGAAAAATCTTGCAACATCTGCGGGGAGGCAGTAGGAACCGCGAAACACTTGCTAGTAGGGTGTAGGGTGCTATTAAATAGAGGTAAATACTCGCGTCGCCACGATAAAGTATTAGAAATCATACGAGAAGCAGTTAGTCTTTCTGTAGCAAGAGCGCAGAGGGGTATAACAACCACCAAAAAATCACTAGAGTTCGTAAAGGCAGGTTCGTCCAAAAAAATCTAAATTAACACCTTATTCCATCTTGGACGCGTCTCCTGATTGCACTCTCATGATGGACACGTATGAAAGGCAATACAAAATCCCCGGGGATGTTTGTGTTTCGTCATCTAGGCTGGACTTATTCCTGTATTCAAAACAACTAAGGCGCGTTATACTTGTGGAGCTTACTGTACCCTGGGAAACAAACATACCCAAAGATCATACATTTAAGCTTAACAAGTATTACGAACTGTCTAACGAACTGATCAGGAATAAATTTATAGTTAATTTGTACGCTGTAGAAGTAGGAGCGAGAGATATAACAGCAAAATCTCTCTACAATTTATTTAAGGATCTCGGCCTTTCTAGAACGATCATCAGTTCATTTCTGGAACGTATTTCAAAGGCAGCTTTAGTAGGTTCTTACGATATTTGGTTAGGTAGGGAGAGGAGCGTGAACAGTGAAGGTGAGCGTGTATGCGCATACTAAAGGGGCCCCTTATACCTACACCTGGGTCGCAAGTCCCAGGCATTGTTTGCGCTCCTTTTCCTGCAACGCTATGGGCCCGGCACCCGCACGGTGAATCCATGGAATGCTAAGAAGCTTCGTCTCATATATGTTAAATAAATGCCTATATACTTTGTTTCCGCTTCGTTTCTTTTATTCAGCATGTATCATGTAAAGATCGATTTTCTTCTATAGCGTAATATTATATTATTTATGTGATATATTTATATATATTAGTATGTTTTATGTAATATAATTGCTTCAATTTATTAATTTGTTGTATTGTACATTTTTATTTTATATGTTACTTCAATTTTAGTTTTGAAAGCGTGTCATAGTTTCAAAGTTTTTGGTAGTATACGGCTCACAAATTTTTATCTGAACAGAAGTTAAAAACAATAATAATTAAAGTAAAACTAAACAGAAGTTTTATATTAATGGATTGTGTGTTTTAGCTTACTTAATACAAGTCGTATTCATTAACTCCATTATGTTAATTAAATAAAACCGTAAAAGAGTTATTTAATTAAATGCAACAACTCTGCAATTTAGATTAGATTTTGATGATGTTTTAAAGAGTTAAAATAGTACGGAGGTATATTATATATGTATATTAACTTATTCATTAAATATTTATTTTACCAAGAATTTATACAAATGGCGGACTTAATATTATATCATTCTCTACCAGTCAACCAATGAAATGAGTAGAGAAGCGCAAACATAGGGTAATAAATGTAAACGTATGCCCGAGACTTACAATAGAGTTTAATGTATTGTTATTGAATTTAAATATTTTGAATGATGAACTTCAGCAAAGCTGGTAAATAACTATAATAAAGTAATTAATAATTATAATTAGATTATTATTATATTATAGGTAGACAAAATTAATTACTACAATAATAAATTACGTATGTTCTTCTCAAATATTTTTTTTTTATAAAATTTTTACTAGGAACCAAAATTATGTATAGAAACTAAAATACGAGTATATCACCTAATAATATGAAAAATAGCCTTAGGTCTAGAAACTTATATACTCTACACAAAATATTAGAAAGTAAACAAAATATTTGTTCGTGTTTCTGATAGGGTATAAAAAATCTGTTTTGTAGTTAACAATAATAATATATATTTTTTTTTCTTTAAAATATTCTATGTACTTGAAAATGTCGTAAACAACGGCAAGACCGGAATAACTATTGGCACTCAATCAAATTGTAATGTGATGGATTATGATAAAGAATAGGCGATGTACAGGAAATTCAGCCTATTTAAATTTACAAAGAGGGCCCTTTAAAGAATGCAATGTTTAATTTTATCAAATATTATTATCTATGTAATTAATTAATTATTTGTACTAAATTAAAGAATTGAACAAAATATTACTAAAATAAAATAAAATATGAATTTGTTATGAAGTTGTCTATTAAGATGTTTTGGAATCTCAAATGCAGATTACAATAATATTTTCGTATCATTAGCTATATAAAAATATTATAACGATAACTAAGACATCGAATAAAAGTTTTAAGAAAACTTCCAAACCATTTATATGAACGAGACTAATAAATAAGAAGTAACTCCAAAATCCTTTTTAGTACATAGCACATTGAAGAGGTAGGTAAGTTTCATGCCTTCAAATAATTTAACACTCCTATTATTCCATAACAGTAGGGACTGGTATTTGAGACTATATACCAAGGCGTAAATTGTTTTATTATTTAAACTAATATCTCACCTTTATTATTACAGCTTTGTTTTTTGTTTCTTTGTTTAAAAAAAAAACATTTTATGTCATAACATAAAATACTTTTTTTTTATAATTGTTATAGTTAAATTAATTTATTATAAACAAATAGGTACTTCAAAATATTTATCAAATTACTTTTTACAATATGGACTTGAATAAAAAAAGTCCACAAAAATTAACTATAGCTGTCAAAATATTACAATACTCTTTACAATTTACGAGTATTTAAAGAAACATAACAAAGCATGTTTGAAACACATAGGTACTAATAAATATTATGTTACTTGACCAAATAAAATGTTGTATCTCTTCATATGATTATGAGTGATATAGCCTTTTTTTAAATAGCTTAAAATTATATCAAACAATGCTTTTTATCAAGCAAAGTTTTATCACTAAGAGCTATTAGCAGTGCCGACATGTTATCAAGAAGAGTACACTATTAATTACATTATATATTTTTATACAAAGTTTAAATTTAAAACATAACACAGAAAATTAACTTGCTTTTTAATAGTAAGCTAATATATTAATAATGGATGAGCTATCTTCTGGTATTCAAATTACTTACAGAAACATAACATACCTTTGAGTATAAATAATATTTTTGACGACTGATTTGGGACGCCCTAACCGGCAAATTTATATTTTTGGAAATAGTTTTAAGAACATTGTAAACCAAAAATATTATCAAATAAATATGAATACGAATATAACAGAAAAGCTGCAACATAATGTTTCATTTACGAATTTACGAATATTCAAATGCATCCGAAATCAATATTCTGTTAACTAAATACTAATTTTAACTTATCAGAAAATAATTAATAATATCCGTACAGCATTTATATCATTGGGCACAAAGGTATAAACTGCTAATTTTCACGTTAATAATTTATATTTAGGGGTGCTGTGTTATTATATTTTTTGATCCTTTAGGTGATGGGGGCACCATCAAAGAAAAAATATAAAAAGCTAAAATAGTATTTGTATCTTAATTAAAAGCACTAAGCATGTATTTTAAAATTCAAAATCTTGATATTTTAAAAAGATTACTGTAATAATAAGAACATATAAGAGCAATTGCATTTAAAATATGTAAAGTCGTGTGAGAAGTAGATGTATGATATGAAGATATGCCTGTCGTGTACCGAGTGTAACTAAATAGCTACGTCTGACTAGACACGCAAAGTGAACCTTTGACATCCTCAGTAGTGATACCGGATATTACATACATCGGGTTACGTAGCATTCGATCAAGATTCAATTGGATCTTAGAATTCGCAATCACAGGAGATTAATTAACTGACGAGGTTGTACCTCCATCACACGTTTAAGCAAGAATATAACCTAGATAATAATAACATAAAATACAATAAAATAACTGTTACAGCATCGCATTACACCACCAGTAATAAATAACACTAAAAAAATAACACTAAAAAATAGTTGATGTAATTTAAAATCTTTGTAAATAAGATCCAACCATCCGCACGTCCCGACAAACCGTTAAAACATTAATATAAGTCTGAAATCACCTTAACATACACGGTACAGTGAAGCGCTAAGCGAGATACATGCCTCTATGAATAATTGAACACTTTCTCTGCTCTATAACAGGACTCGTATCTGAGGCGACGCGCGTGAACTCAGTTTTATTATTTAAATGGGAAAGATAAATGTTTGAAAAAAAGTATTTCGTTCCTTTTAAGAAAATGTAGCTCTCTGATTCTGGGTTTGTATTTGTGTTATTAAAATATGAGTCGTATTAAAAGTTGTTATTTGTCAAAGAGTTATTTAATTTATATTTTAATTTGGGGTAATTATCTAAAGTAGATAAAATACTCTTCATATTTGTTGGTATAATATATATCTTGATAAATATAAATTTTATAATTTATAATGAGAAAACGGAGTTTTCCCGAACCTTAAGATTTATATTACAAATATTTTAATATTAAACATATATGAATAAAACATAATAATTTATATTTAGAAACAAAACTTGATTCCACAAAGACAATAACTGTGAACTGTTTCATACAGTTTGTTAAAAATATTGATATATTTTGTTACAAAGATGAAAGGAACATTTAACATCATTGACATTTGCAGCGTCCTCGCACACTGTTTAAAAATGGTGATTTTATATTTTTAAACAAGTCTTTTCCATGAAGTACTATCTGCAGCATAGCAATAATACGGTCAGTAGGATTGCTTAATTGATAACTCGTGTCATGTTATTTACAAAAATCATATTGTCATACTATTTCACAAACAGATAATAAATGTTGAGCTAGGATATTGTTTTCAAGTATATAATATATCAAGTATATAATTTGAACGGTTACTTTATCGATTTATTTATGAATGAATATTACATTCGAAAATAACGATACCCGACTTCCACGAGAAAAGTGATAAACAATTAATTAATTAATTGTATTTTAACAATCTTTGACTACTCTCCAATTAACGTTTAAAAAAGAAGGGCATTGCTTACTGTAAATATATTATATATTAAGGCATAGCGATTGGCATATCTTTTAAATCTGTTTCGAAATATAAAAGTTATTTATATTGCCGCGAAGCATAAGCGAAGTGGCAGAATTACAACTTTATTATTGGTAAATTATATCTACAGTCACTGGCATTTTACAAAACCTGTAAATAACACACGTGTTGTGCTCATAATTGGTTACATCACATCAAGTGTGGCTCCACTATCCACAATATTGAAGTAATAAATATTTTAATACTGCGTGTTCAGATTGACCACATTACATAGAAAAAGCGTTTAAATATAGTATATTTTCTAAATAAATATCAAATCTAAAAATATATATTTAAAAAAAATATAAATAAAAATTCAGTCAGAGTTAACATTTTTTACTTTAACTGTAAAATCATGCTGTATCAGTATAGATCCAAGGTGTTAGATAAATAGATGAGAATCAAGAATAAACTTTATCAAAACTTTATTTACCAATAATTAATTAAGTTAATAAAAAATAATAATGGTGATGACTTCATAGTAAGAAAAATAAGTAAAGCTAAAAATGTATGAATTAGTTTTGTTTTTATTTTGTAACGAAGCAATAAATAAATATACGCTAATAGAAGTAGTGTGAACTGCGGATGCAATACGGGGCGTCGTTAGAACACCTCATTCCATCTCTCGAGTGAGACCCAAAATAAATGAAATGGATTGAGTTACACCATTTCAATATTGTGAATATTAAAGTATACGTTTAGAATTTATGGCAACGTCGTCGTTGACATTTATTATTATTGAATACTGATCATACTAAAATATAAATTTTAGAGTGGCTGTAATGGAGTTATTTTTCATATGAAGAAAGAATGAGTGAGCCATAAAAGGCATTTCTAAGTTATTAAGTGTACAGATAACCATAGGAAAAGTCTTAATTTTTTCCCTTCTATCAAATAAAACATAAACATTACTTTTGTGACACTTTATAAAATTAATTAAAACTATCTTGTTTTATTAAGCAACCCTTTCAACAATAACAAGCAACACGTGACATGTAATCATAATTATCTAACCTCTCTAGAGTAGTATTAAAATAATTACACGAATTTACTTTGTTTTACTCACAATTTTATATTGTGAAATATAAACATGGATAACTTAATATCTTTAAAATATGATATTTAATTTTAATAATATTTAAGATAACTTTTTTCGTCATCGCATTCTCAAGTAAATATTTTTTTTATCTTGTCATCTGATACGTAAAAAAAAATATTCATTGAAAACCATTATAAGTGAGTGAGAGACGCATGTACCACGACTGTGATTTAAAAATGAGATCTTTTCCATGTAAGCAGATAATTTTGCAATAACAAGATAATTTTGCTGTAAAACTGTTTTACAACATCTTTAAATATTTTAATCCAAAATATCAAATTGACTTGATTTATTTGGGTGTATATAATTAACACCCATAAATTATTGAACACGTTACCAATAATGATCGCAATCTACTTATATACCGTAATTTATCTGACAGACGATATACTACGAGTACCATGTCGATACGACGCCACTACGATATCTATCTTCTTCAATCGCTGTGACTGTATTATCACCTGGTTATAAATTCAAGTAATCATATAAAACTTCGTTGTTGCGTATAAATTTTATTTAAAGTGTCCGTTCTCTTTTTCTCACTTCTGAGTATTTTAAATATTGATTCAAGGTAATTTCTAACGTTACATGAAGTTTATTTTTTTTAAGGAAGAGGAGGTACCATCCAGGTCGTATCGATTACGAAAAACCGCCGGGGGAACTTCTTTCTATAAACTCTAACAAATTAAAAGATAGTCACGCATCTAGGGGATTTGGATGTTATTGTAGACGATGACGTGGCATGCGTAAAAATTAGTTACTAATCTACTCTATTATTTTATGTCATTTCTATATTCAGTTCTTAATTTTTATTAGATATTAGTTGGACACTAAAAGATATAAATGGACAACATTATAAGGCCGTCCACAGATGTATTATGGAGGATAATTATAATCTCACTAACTGCTGCCATCAATCGTTGTAATCTGCAAGATAAGGTTGACTTGAGTTGTATTATATATTATTTACTATATCATTACTAACTTATGTTTAATCGCATTGAATAAAGGTGCCAGTGCATCATGTCTATAATACTGAATACTTGGATCTTAAAAATTTTTGGTTTACGGTTACTTATTTAAAAAATGGTTATAAAATGATTTTAATTATTTTTAACATTGTGTTGTCATAGTGGAATTACAAAAATTGTAGTTTAACATATTCTTAATATATTTTATGTATGCACTCGAAACTTTTTTCGGTAACTGAAGGAAAACTTATATTATATGAGTTAACTATTTTTCCTAACGATTCCTATACTGGTTCCCGATTATATTCTTATAACAACTACATCTTCGGACAAGTAATTCATTCTTACTTAGATAAGAATAACAAGATAACCTATACGTATATGTAATATAAAAAAATATACAAAAAGTTCCATTATATGAATGCTAAATGAACTCACTGAAAGAAACGTAATTGTGGCCCGAAATCAGACTCTTTTAAGCAGAACGCAAAGAATAATAGTTATCACATTAGTAAGAAGGTATCCTACCATTTTCTGTGAAGTAGCATGTGTGTTGGCCGGGACTTTACTGGTCTTGCCACGGTGATGCTGATAGTTGCGTACAATGGAGAAGAGATGATATTCAAGGAGAACATCCTCTATCAGGGGAGAGTAGGCAGTTGAGTTGGCAGAGCGCAGAACGAGTTCCTTGCAAGGTGGTAAGAAAGGTTCAGGGCGCCCACCACACATTGCATTTATTGCCCACATTTGCAAGATAATTGGCCCTATTGGATATTAGAGACTTTGTGTAGTCGCAAGTACAAGGTTCGGACCTCTTATCTGATTTAAATCCTCTCGGGGCACAGTTGATTCGGGAATTATCGGTGTAAGGTGAAAAGTTTCGAAGAACTGAAACCAGGGTGGTTTCAAAAACTCGCAAACCAGTATTGGTGATATCACTTTCCTTAACATTATCCAATGTCTATGACTAGAAAACTGGGAGGTATCTCAGCAATGTTAAGTAGCGAAACGTGCAATATGCATGGCTAGTTAATTAGTATTGCACCTGTTATCACTTTGGACTAATCGATCGTGTCCGCTTGATTGGAAACTACAATTTTAAGGAAACAGTACCGACAACTACAGCGCTCCGATATCTCTTTCATAATGTGATAACCATTTGTATTAGTATCTTGTACTATATGGAGTAATAGAATTTCATATAGGCCAATGAATACAAATTAAGTTACTCATAATTGTAGAACCATTGGAGGGGTCAATTATTATACTAAAAGTTCTATTTAATATAAAATCTTAATGTAAAATATAACTCTACAAATATATTTTGAATATTCTGGTACAAATTTTGTATACAACTGTACTGAGACAGTTATTTAAATTCATAGCTGTATGTCGCACTTTTAGTATATGCATGGCTGGCATTCACTCAGATTTATACCACTTTTGCGCTCATATATTATAAGAACGTATTAATTAAAATATTTCATTGCCTATTTAACTCTAATCATGTTATTAAATAAGGTTGCTGACATTTGTTATTTATATCACTTTCAGTAATTATGGTATACCTGAGAGATACATACCCGGTGTATGGATAGATTTTTCAATTTAAGGATTTGTTTGTAAAATATTAAGCTTTAAAGTACAAATTCTTATTAGATTCAAGTGCCAGCTAAATGAATGAATTTAGAGAGGTATGATAAAAAATAGAATAATAGTGAATATAACGAATTTAAAAGAAAAAAAATATCAGAACTAAGTAGGATTTACAATTTAGGAGTAATAGTCGGTTAATTTATAATATTTATATTTTTGTGCGCTTATATTGTAAATATTGGTTAAATCTTAGAAGATAGATCAAAATAATATACTATAAAATTGTATTTCTCAAAAGATCTACAAAAAGTTGGAAAGTATATATCTCTTTCTATCCATCTATCCAGGGCAACTGTGAAACCTTACATTGCGCAATGCCTGATACTCATTTGGTCGTTTTTTTATTTTTTCTTAAAAATTATATACTATACACAATAAACCGTAAATAAAATTGATAATATATTGATTTTTTAATCATTATAATCTAATAATTCATTGATCTAATAAGTCTTTACTAAACAGTGTTTGAATTATATATTCATTTTATATTAATCAACTGTTTTCTCTAGAGATGTAGGAGATTTCAACATTACTTAAAAAACATAGCGATGACAAAGTGGCTAAGTAGCAAGAGAACATGCATACCCTTATATCAGACGGAAATAAGATTTTGTTAAAAGTTCAAAATATTCAAACTTACCAAATCCACTCGAGTTTGGCGAGTTTGAGTATTAAGTGAGGTATATTCGAATAATCTTCACGGTTCCGTTGAATATATTTTGAACTTAGCCATATTTAAAAATATACTTCACGGTAGTTTCTCATCTTCGAGATTTCAGCAAATCTACAAAAATATAAGGAAGCCTATTTTCAAAGGACCTTTATTTTAAACCAACTATTCGCCAGTCGAATTATCATGGCACTAATAAAGCAGCAGAATAAAAAATAAAAATAAATTCCATGCTTTCAGGAAGAAGTTATTGGAAATGCTTCGATATTGTTTCTGAAATCGGTGATCTATTTAAAGATTAATATACAACATATACTTGTTATATATTTTAAAAAGATATCAAGTAAAGTAACTACTTTATTATAATAATTCTATGACTTATATTATAATATTTCTTTCATTTTCTTTGTATCTAACAAATAAACATTAGAATTAAATTATATACCCGTATTATTTGACTTTTCAAGCATGCTTATTAATCTACAGCGTAGTTTCATGATGAGATCAAGATCTTTATGAACTTTTATATATGTAGTTAACTTGGCAAATGTGTCTAGACAGATTTGATAAGAAAACTTATCTTCTCAATAGTGACACTAATAATTAAATTAATTGCTTATATTATAAGAGATGGTTATTTCCATGAATTCTTCTTAAGTTTAAAAATTATTGAAGGAATATTTTAAACCAGATACATAGTTTAAAATTTTCAGTATTTAAGACAAATTAGCATTTTTCCCTTTAATTTTAGTATAAATAAGTTTAATATAATTAGCATCTTCACATATTTCTCAAAGTATTAAAAAAAGGTTTTTAAGACACAATCTGAAATTTTTGAAAACGGAAGTAGCACACTTAAATGAATTCAACGGACATCAATTGACCACTCTAGTAACTCGTCTATAAATTTGTTCAGGTTTATAGGACAGTCTATTTTAACATTATATCATTATATTCGCTGTAATAGGTACTTCATAATTAACCATTCCGTCATCATCATCATTCAGATTAATATCTATTAATCTGATGAATGAAGAAAAATATTCTAAGAAACTGATGATATTGAACTTACCACCGGGCAGGCGCACGTAACGTTGCATGGTTGGTTAATGTTATAGGGCTTTGAAATGGGTTATTTACCAATATTGGAACATTAATATACGTGTAATATACTTTTATGGTTAAATGATAATATTGAATCTGGTCTAAAATGTAGTAGTATTAATATCATAATGTTATCTCGATTTACTTTTGATGGAATTTACATGTTATATTGGATAGTTTACGCTGAACCCAAAAACGGAAACGAAATTTACTTAAATTTTAACAGACATTTTTAATACGTGTGAGCATTTTTTTCACGGGAATAAAATATCTTAACAGCGAGCCTAATTTATAATTAAATCGACGATATCCTTTTTTTTTAGTCCAATCATACTATACTACTATAATCATACTATCATACTTGATGTTCGATAGATGTTATCATTATTCTCAATCTACAAAATACCTACTATAATTACTTATCTCACTCCCAGCCTCCTTATAATAAGATGAGTTATATTTCAACAGAGTTAATAGTTTTAAATTACTCTTAAGTACCAAGCAATCTCTTGAGTATTTGAAAGATTATATCTTCGTTATTTTGTAGTTGTTAAGACATTGAAATCTCAAAGGTTCCATTATTCAATGTAGTTAGAAAATATTCTCTAATAAGAGAGCTAGTAATGATCATGTTTGTATTATTATTCTTATTTCTCTACATTTTATATTTCATATAATAAAGTATAACAGCTGATATATGATTTCCATTCAACTTTACGATTATTATTAATACTCAAAGTAAAAATAATTAAAGCTGATTAAGAGATTATTAGAATAAAAGAATTTAATTAATTTAGAAAGAAAAAATTTAAAAATATATTTAATATGGGTCTGTAAATAAAACACTTATATCTTCACCTAAAATAACCATTTAAAACTAAAATTTAAACCCATATATTGGGATTCGGTGACAGCTTATATAACATTCGGATTGAAATTGAATTCAAAATTTAAATATGTAGTAAAACTTATAGTCCTTTTGCGGACATTGATATGACAACTGTATATAATTTATAATTGTGCATCTTTTAGTGTTTAAATCTCTAACACACAAGTAATACTTAAAATTATAGAATAATTATTTCGTTAGAAATTCATAGACTTTTTTTTTATTAGTAAAATTGTAAAACAAGACAAGAAAAAATGATTATATTGCCAAACAACTCCTGTATAGTATCCGATGAAAAAAACTTCAAGACTATTCTTTTCTCATGTCTTGGATTACGTATAATTTTTTTTTTTTTTAGTTTATTACTATAAAATTATTAAGTTGAACCTATTATTACATTGTTAAGTTGAATTTATTATTACTTTGTTATTTTTATTGCAAACCAAATTAAAAATAAAATGTTTATAATGTTTTGTGTAGGCAAGCGAATGTAAGTCAAACATCGCCTATATAGATTGCAGTGTTTATTTTTTTTCGTAATTCGTAACTTTTGTTGAAAATTAATGAAACATATTAAGAAGAAATATTATTAAATATTTAAATAAGGCTTATTGTAATGTAAATGTAATGTATCATTTCAACAATAATGAACTATTTGTAATATAATATAATGATATATTTGTAATTTATTTTAAATGAACACATTTTTCTCCTCTGTTTAGCACATTTAGTTAAATAAAAAGATCATCGAAGGAAACTAGCCTGAACCTCATTTATTATATTTAAATGAAATACATAATACTTAAGCAAAATTAAAGATGAAGTTTTGCTTATGTATTGCTCATGCGATAATATGAAAGGATGAAAAAAGGGGAAGCCAGGATATGTAAAGATTAGTTTCAAACAGGAAAGCAAAGATAGATGTAACAGCTATTTTAAGTCATCCTCCTGTTAGAGAATGATTCTATCCTGGTCTAACTGACCCTATACAGTCAGCTGAATACAATGAGGCTCTACAATGAGTAAGAGTGTCTTATAACTAGATTATTGCCTACCCTATATTTATAATATTTTTCTGCAACCCTTTAAAATTTAGCTATCAATTGTGTTTGTATTACAACGACACAATACAATAGTGATACTAACAAAATAAATCATACAATCAACTGACGTAATATTCTTTTTAAGTATCTAGAACAAAATATAATTTAAATTTAGTATTGTGATAGTCAATGAAATTGAAAACTTGGGCGACGCGGTGTTTCCATTATATTAAGAAATTGCTCAGAAAATAATATATCCAAGTAACTTTTTCTTCTCCAACTGATGATCCATTTCCTAAGAGCAGAGCAACATTAAATAAATATTGACAAAATTATAAGATATTAGGGCTTAAAGTACAAAATTATATACATTTTTTGCAGTAGGTACTATATACACTATTAAATGCGATACTTAGAGACATACATTTAAAAACTAAATTGTATTATTAATTTTGTTGTTTTAATTATTTATTAACTATTATGCCTACTAATCCTACTGATTATATTTAAAGTATAGAATACAAATATAGATTCTTCATATTTAATATCTTGATATAATGTACACGAAGACCTAAAAAATAATTATTTATTCAACACAACGGAGAGGGCGAAAGCGGGATTAGCACTGTGATGTTTTTCACAAGGCATACAAGTTTAGACTGAGACGAATACAAGTAACAAACATGGAACGTCAAAATATAAAAGCAAAAATAACAAAACGAGAAAATGCATAAATTCCCCGAATTTTTATAATAAAAACAAAGCATAAGTGAGGATGTGACATGCTCACGTGTGTCGAGTTCGCAAAATCTTACTATTTTCATAAAAGACCGTAAGACCATAAATGTAGTTTAATCAAATACATTGAAAATAAGTAATACTTCTTACATTTTTTTTACATTTCAGTCTATTGCTTTTAACCTATTTTGAACCTAATTCTACTTCTTAACCGGTAGAGGTTAAGAAGAAGAATTAGGTTCAAAATAGTTCATTTTGTATTATCATAATTTGACTTTAAGTTCTTGCAATATACAACGCTTTTACAAATACAGATTCGCCATCAAAGATTTTAGATATCAGCAACAAAACAGACAGGCTAGATACGAAAATAAAATCTTAGCGTATTATGTTTATAAATATAATAATATCTCAAAGTCCATAATTTGATTTATATAAAAAGCAATAAATATCATAGATAGTGCTTATTAAATGCTTTTAATTTAAATTATTTGTCTGAAGTTTACATGAAACAATGACAATTAATTGAGTTTTTATGCATACTAACTGTCATGTTTGTAAAAGTTTTGTTAATGTTTTATATAAAGTTAATTCATGAGGCATGATATGAGGCATGACATGAGGCATGTTTCAATAGAGTTTACGTGATACACAAAAGTAAAATAATCTCCTCTAACTATGCCCTTTAATTGAGATTTATAATGAATAATAGAAAAATGTTCGTTTTATTTTCTTCAGTATTAAATAAGATCAAGGTTTAAAA
Source organism: Melinaea marsaeus rileyi (assembly GCA_918358865.1). Taxonomy (NCBI): domain Eukaryota; kingdom Metazoa; phylum Arthropoda; class Insecta; order Lepidoptera; family Nymphalidae; genus Melinaea; species Melinaea marsaeus. The sequence continues at coordinate 7,343,180 of OU911095.1, read as the reverse complement.
AAAATTACATAAAGTTTTTGAGGCAAAGAACTACTCTAATTACTGGTTGTCGGGAAATCAGAGCTCAAAGAGCTCGTAATTATAGGGAAACTTATTCATGTTTTTATGTCGGAGTCACCTTATTTCCGTATCTTAACTTTGTTTGTGTAATTTTCGTATTGTCAATAGTAGGGTACAAAAATAAAGCTAGATTATTATAGTCAGAAGACTTATTTATTTTTCGTATTTAACGTGTCAACAAAACAGTGAGGTTTTTATATAAGAACTAAAGTTTTATCGTATAAATATTATTTTATTAAATATGTATTGATTGTTATTAAAACTATAATTTATCTAAATAAACATATTCAATTTACAACGCAGCGGCACCTGACCCCACTGTATATGTAGACTTCTGCAACATATAGGGACTTCATTTCAACTTAAACGTCGTCCACTATCACCTAGAGACGGCGCAGTCAGCCTTGTTGTTTGTGACGGAGACGCAAATATCTCAATCTAGCGACCTCAAAATTTTTATTGAATAATCATATTTAAAACATAAAGACATGGGCAAACAAAATATAAAGGGTATATTTGTCATCAAGTATTTAAATTTTTAAAAATATATAATACTAAATTATCTTTCATATAAGGTAGTATTTTCTTCCCCAATTGTATTTAAATTAACTATCAAATTAATAGTAATTATATCATAAATTGTATGAGGTCCATGTTTCAGTCAAACAGGAAATTTATCACAGGAATGACACAATACGATATCGGGCCAATTATTTAAAGTGTATGATACTTTTCACTTATTATGCTAACATCTTAATATTTCCTTTACCTAATGGTAACCTTTTGCGGCAGATATCTGTCTGTCTGCTATAGAAGTATTTCACTGATATTATTAATACGAAACGTTAATTTTAGTATTTACATAAATTCATCATTCATCAACTATATATAATTAAATTATAGTGAAAAAAAGACTGACCCAGTAACCTGAACATATTCAAATGCGTTTCAAATGAGAGTGGTAAAAGTGGTCTCTTGACAGTCGGCCGACTTCATTTATGTATGCTTTTATCTCTTAAAAATATCCAGGTCGCACTTCATTTATAAACTCAGTCCTGTTAAACATTCTGTATACCTTTGGCCTGGTAAGTTATAATTTTTAATTGAAGTTACTATATCTATCCTATAAGGTGTATCGATGAGTCTTACTTATGTTATAATAACAACTATTTCTTATCCTTGGATCGCTGCACTTCTGTATTACGTGCATTGGAGTTTTTCCAATTACTTGCTGTCGTATTGACGTGACTGGCAGTTAATTTATTGTGGTGTTTATTTGTATTGTGATAAAATAAATGTAAAAAAGTTTTTCAAATAAAGTCAATTAAAGTGTGATATTTCAGAATAATCCTTAATATATATTTATAAATAAAAAGAGAATGCATAAACCCGATTTTTTTTTGTTGACAAAGTCTAAATAATAGAAACTTTCGGAAAATATACTGGCACAGTCGTCCACTTGGATGGTTATTGTATATTCAAATCTTAATAAAATATATGCTTTCATATCCACAACTTCGTCCATGTAGAGTACTAAAATTTTACCAAAAAAGGATATTTTTCATTTAAAAGACTTTACTTACTTACTTAGCTTCACGCCATATCCCTTGCGGGGTAGCCAGAGACGACGAAGCGCCAAACGCTACGGTCCCTGCATACCTCTTTCGCTTCGGCCACAGATATCAACCTCTTCATACATGCCCTCCGGGGGGTCCTCATGCTTTTTACGTGACTTTCCTCCAGTATCTTAGATACTGTGTTTTCGAAGGTCACTCGAGGCCCCCCCCCCTGTCTCTCTTACCGCTCACTTTTCCTACATAAATCTTTTTTACCATTCTTCTTCATCCTTACCGTAACATCTTCGCTAGTACCTGCCATTCTGTGGATCTCTTCATTGTGAAATCGATCAGCTAGACTGACTCCGCATATTCTGCGAAGAGATCGCATCTCCACAGCATTCATCTTTCTTACTTTTTTCTTCTGTGTTACCCACGTTTGGCTGCCGTATAACAGCGTCGGTAGTAAAACCGCATTGTGTACAGCCAAACGTGCAGCTATGCTGACGTTTCGCCGTCTCAACAATGCAGCCAAAGCACCGTTGACTCTGTTACCGGCAGCAATTCGCCTTTCCACATCCATTACGTATCTTCCGTCTCTGCTAAACATACTTCCCAAATATACCACTTCATTCACTTGTTCTATTATCTTATCATTCTCGTTGATCTTACATTCTGTTCTTTCTTCATTCTTCTTTCTTTCAAATATCAGAACCTTCGTCTTATCTGCATTCAGGGTTAGACCATTATTTTCACACCCACCTTTCAGAGTGGTGACCAATGCCTGCAAATCGCATTCTGATGATGCAATGAGCACTGCATTATCTGGCTATAGCAAGCAATTGACCTTAAGGTCACCTACTTTCACTCCCATGTTACTTTGTGTACCATGTTCTTTCACGCCTTGGAGACAACTATCCAAATATAAATTGAACAACCAAGCTGACATAGCGCAACCTTGCTTAACACCCGATTGGATGTCAAACCAGTGCGACATGACAGCTCCTACCCGCACACAGTCTGAGTGATATCTGTAAAGAGACTTTACAGCCTGTAGCAAGGGTCCGCTCACATTGTATCGGAGCAGTATCTGCCATAATTTCTTACTCACAACTCTGCCAAACACCTTTTCCAAATCCACAAAAGCACAGAAAACCTTTTGGTTTAGGGCCAAAAAACTTCTCCATGATCATGCGGAGGGAAAAGATCTGATCTATATACCCTCTTCCAGGTCTAAAACCTCCTTGGGCTAATCACAACAGCCTTTCAGATCTCTCTTGCATTCGTCTCGCTAATATTTTAGCATAAATTTTACCGCCCAAGCTAATCAAACTGATAGCCCTATATCTTGCACAGTCTATCTGTGAACCTTTGCCTTTATACAAAGGTACGATAACTGCACCTCGCTAATCTTCTGGAACCTCCTCTGACTTCCAGCATAAATTGCACAAAAACCAGAACAAGTCCAAGACGCGTGGCCCACTATATTTGATCATCTCGGCAGTAACTTCAACTGCTCCCGCAGCCTTAGCACATTTCAGACTTCGAATCGCGCTCTCCACTTCTTCCAAACTGATTTCACCATAGGCTACATCCGGACTCAGCATTTCGCTGGTACTCGAGGCCGAGGCGTCCTCACATTCATACGTCTCCTTGTAGAATTCCTCCCACCGCTGCAAAATGTGTGCTTGCTGTGTTAAAATTTCGCAGTTCTTCGAATGCACCCCTTTCATTCTACAGGTTACCGAACTACCACGAGAGGTGAAGCTTCCAGCTTCTTATACGATAATTCGACTCCAAGCTTGGACACGTCGTGCGGCTGCGCTAACCTGAAAACAGACCTCTTATTCTAGCAATGACTAGATAATAGTCTGTTCCCTGATCAGCACCCCTAAACATTCGCGTGTTCATAACTTGGCTTCGAATTCGCTGATCCACCAGGAATAAATCAATCATACTTCTTTCTTCCGCTCACTCCCATGTGTACATGCGAATATGTTTATGATCAAACATCGTGTTTGCCACAAACAAATTTTTCTCCTTACAAAATTCCAAAATAAGCTCTCCAGTCTCATTTACTCTCTTATCACCGTACTTGCCTAGCACGCTTCGTAACCACTTCGCGCGGTTCCAACCCATCCATTCATATTTCCTCGTGCAATCAACTTTTCACTATCTCTGACACCACTTAGAACATCCCTGACAGTCTCCCAAGACTTCTCGAGCTCGCTCACTGGAGCTGAGAATACTGGCGCATACATGGCTAACAAGAATGCTCTTGTTATCCCCAGCTCAAAGCGAACCTAATGAAGCCTCGGGTTGATGGCCTTGTATTCTACCATTGCATTGACCATTCTAAAGGACAACAATACGCCTACACCTTGGCAACCTCGCTCACCCTCTGGAACCCCAGCCCAAAAAGCGACCCGGTTGCCAGGCAAATCGGTCATATCATTGCCTTTTCGCTTAGTCTCAGACACACAAATAACTTCCAGATCTTTGTCATCCATCACATCTAATAATTCAATCATTTTCTGTTCCATTCCTCCTCTTACATTCCACGTAGCTATTTGTAGGTCCGTCTTCCACCTCCCGCCGTTCGGAACATGGCGTTTTGGTTGGCGGTCCCCAACGCCACATTTGTTCATATTGTTTTTATAAATTATTTGTTTTCATTAGATTACATAAATATTACAAAAAAATTAGTAACAAGAACAATAAATTAAATATTTTCAATACATTAAACAACAATTACAAAAAAATTAAATGTCAATTTCAGAAATTAAATAACAATAACATTATTTAAGGATCTCGGCCTTTCTAGAACGATCATCAGTTCATTGCTGGAACGTATTTCAAAGGCGGCTTTAGTAGGTTCTTACGATATTTGGTTAGGTAGGGAACGTGAACAGTGAAGGTGAGCGTGTATGCGCATAGTAAAGGGGCTCCTTAAACCTACATCTAGGTCACAAGTCCCAGGCATTGTTTGCGCTCCTCTTCTTGCAACGCGATGGGCCCGGCACCCGCACGGTGAAGCCATGGAGTGCTAAGAAGCTTCGTCTCATAATAACAACAACAATAAATTAAAAATTTTCAGTACATTAAATAACAATTATAAAAAATTTAATGACAATTACAAAAATTTTATAATATTATTACAATAATTGAAATATAATTACAATAATAATAATAATAATAAGTGTTGTCGGTGCTATTGATGTCGGAGGAGCTATACGGCTTGTAGGCCAGCAAAGAGGAGTTTCCTTCGGAGTGCGCGCGTTCGTCCAGGCGGATCGACATACCGGCCATGCTGATGCTGCGCTGCTGACTCGGTGCCGCCGCCGCTACTGAATGCAGTCTGCGAGACTTGCCCCGTAGAACTTTCCTTCGCGATGACGCCAGTTTCACGAAATTAGAATATCTTTATATTTTCTAAGGAGGTTAGATAAATATTGAATATTTTTTCTAGATAATTGTGTATTTTGAAAATATTCACTTTGATTTGCAACTGTAGACAATGTATTTAGTAAAAGTATGTCGTATTAAAAAGATTTCTAAAGATACAAATGATTTTAAGATAGTTTATTAAGACAAAGTAATCACTCAATCCAATTATCTTTTGCTGATATTTTCTCTGCTTCATGATGTGACACTTTCACTACACCACTGTTCCTTCACCATTTCCTCCTTTGATTATTTATTCACTGCTACCAATTATCCGACAATCTAATCAACTTAAAATTAACTGCTTCAATCCGTAAGTATGTCGTCTTAGTCATCAATTTGTCGTCGTATTATTTTTCCAATATTTTGCGAAATTCTTGAATTTTCTTAAAATTCTGTTTGTGCCCCTTTTGGGCCATCACTTATGTACTTTAGTGATACTTGGTGGCGAAATAATAACATTTTAATCTGCAGAAACGTTTATTAAAATGGGGAGCACACGTACAGCGTTTAAAATTTTAAATTCATCAATTAGGAAGTAACTTTAAATTCATCAATTAGGTGTCTCTTTTCTTTTTTAAAGATATTAAAATATAGCAGATGTAAAAACTATTGAGATTCTTGTCTAATTTAAGCAATCTTAATTAAATTAAAGATATCATCATAATGTAAGACACATTGAATGAAGTTGACCTTTTTTACTTTAATAGGGCTAATGATTTGTAAATAAATCCTAACTAAAAGGGAAAGGAAAAATGAAAGTCGTTTAAGAAAGATATATATTTATTAATTATGTCTATGTTTTAAGATTTTTCGAGAATTGTAATGTAAATAAAAGATATCTAAAAGGCTTCTTTTTAAGTGCGAAAATGCTTTCTCCGAGCAATTTTTGTTAATCCGCTGTAATTGAAATTGCTAACAGTTTAAAAAAAATCCAATTTTTCTTTCTTTTTGGAAAGCAAACTTTAATTACTATTATTATAACTACATTATAAAAATGATGCACAAATTTAAGTAAAAATTGTATATTTAATGATCTAAACAAAACATTATTCATTTATTTGTTTTTAATTACTTAATACTGTGGGTAATTCTAATAAACATATAAAATATGCTCTACCCCACCAGTCTTCAATACTTATTGAACTATATACTTACATATTCGTATGTATCAGGGAGGTGATTAAATATTTGATTAAACCACAAACGATATGATGATAAAATAACAACTGTGTCATTTTCCAAAAGAGAGTAAGTTATTCCACAAAATCTTGAATTATATTGTTGAAAAGATGAAATTATATTAATTCGATTTTATAATCTTTTTGTTTAATATTTTATCTTTAGGTTTAGAGTAGATATAAGAAAAATAACCAGTGCAACATAAACTACTGACTCGAAAATGACTAATTAAAGAATTTTTGTTTAAGCTGATATTTTTAAAAACATTTTTAGTATAAATTTATTCTCTTTTGTGAATGGAATTCATTTATAATATTGTTCATTCGTTACCATTTTTACTAGCATATTGTTGTTTTAGATTGTATTTTGTATTGTTCCCAAGTTGCAGATTCGTTTCACTTGTCTGCAATACCACAATTTTTTAAGTTATTTAAATAATAATAGTAAGTCTATAAATTCTATTCTATTCAGAACCTACAGTACCACATAGGCATTAAGTGGAATGTACTGAAAAAATTTAAGTTAATTAATAACGAAGCTCCTTTTAAATTATAATCAGATCCCAATCTTAGTCTTATTAAACTGTTTCACTATTCTGCCGCCCAATCTTAACACCATTAGGACTACGAAATTCATCAAAATAATTGTTATGGTTATGTTACTTCATAGAAAAAAATTACTCAATTGTTATATATTATAAATTAATTTGACTTCCCAGACGTAAAACCTAAATAATTATTATATTTCTAAAAAATGGATTGGAATATGATAAACCTTAAATGTGTTGTTATCTTATAAATCTAAACAAGGTGCAGCCTTAGTAAACAACATATTAATATGCTAAGTACTAGGTTGTTGCTAACTAATTTTATACAAATTGGCATCGATACTATTATCGGCAATAATAAAACTTATCGAAATATAATTCTCAGAATATCAATGAAATATCGGTTTCTAAAGCTGATAATTGTTTTCTCATCAGCTTAAGACATATAAACTGTATATTTAAATTAAGATAAACATCAGAATCATATAGTTATTAAAAATATTAGAATTTGTTTTATTTTTATTACTAATATAAGTATACATATTATCTAATCCAAAAAGTACAAGTTAATCAATTAGAGTAGAACTATTTCCATTATAATACCTACACATAATAGGAAATACAGAAACAACAATTAAAAAACAAACCCTTCGTCGTTAGGAAATGTAGTTCTAACAAAAAAATATTTTCATATTGCATAATGTTACTTTTATTCTATGCTATATTTTACGTCATGCAATCAAATTATTTTTTATACGTATCTTAAATTTGCCATATCTTTAAATGGAGTCATATTTTTAAAGCATAGATTTCGGAAGATAAAATAGATTTAACATCATTGCATTAATTTAAATCAAATGGTAACAACACATTTTCTGTTATAAATTAATGTGGAACGACAAATTAATTGTCGATGCAATTAATACAGAGTAGTTTAAAAAGTTTGTTGAATAAATAAAAGAGTAGAACGAAAAGGAAATCATTATAAATGTTATTGTGTAAGGATCATACGAGTAGATATATATACATATTATTTTATTTTGACTGAAGTCTGCACTGTCTGTTGGCTGGAATTAGCTGATCACCTACCTTGAGACCCTCAAGGAAAGGAAGATTCAGCATCCTATTTAGTTTAATAAGAAGGTAGTGTTTCCCAGAACTTTAGCTATTATTATAGTTGTGTGTATCGTAGTCTGTTTTTGTAGGATATGTATATGTATTTGTATGTATGCGTTTAGTTGATTGCAGTATCGTTAAAGGCTTTTTGCGACTAGTCCTGTGGCTCCAATGACTATTGGTATTACGTCTGTGTTAGTTTTTCAAAGTCGTGTTATTTCTAATGTGATGATACTAACTTTGCTTCTCTATTTCTTAATAATTAATGAAAGAAAATAAAATACTTTCATTACAAAAATTGGTCCACAGTATTATTACGACATCGGTCCAAGCCGGCCGTCCTTCACTATCGATTGCTCCGAGACGATACAAAAATATATGTGACAGCGATGCTCTTATATAAAACTTCCTCTACTGTTATTGGATTTTATATTGAGAAAATAACAAGCAATGATTGCTCAATGCTCGCTAGTCTCTAGACTATTACGACATTTTGATTGGATGCTCTGAGACTTTGAACTGAACTGGTAAATGAAACAATAATTTAAGGCCTTTTAATAAATAATTGTAATTTATTTAGGAGTATTGATTAAAAATTACGTAAGGTATGTTGTTATATCTTAAATATATTATTTAATAATCTCTGCATTTCTTCTATTTGTGTCAACACCGAATTCAAACATAATAACATAATTATGTGACATAATTTACGAAACTGTTCTTTAACTGCACAATTAAATCTTACCTATTAGAAGATTCTAATATGGCGTTGCTGCAGTTTAAAGAATTAATATTTTTTTGCGGTTATCTCATTTTATTCGATAAAAAAATGTTATCGACTTTATTTACTGGATTAGTTAAATTATAATATTCGTTTATTTTAACGACTAAAGTCGGACCTGCTTCAATAATCATTTCATGCGCATTCTGGGGTTCCCGGCCTTTGCGAACGCGTAATAAAACTGGATTGGCTTCCCGCGCAAAAGTAGAAGTGGGAGTTTTAGAAGAAACTGCAATGTCTTCATCTATGAGAAATATATTAAAAGTACTATGGATAGGATATATGTGTTTGTTTGGCTGTAACATTTCCGGGTGACCCGGTGGGAATCCGCTTACTCAACTCCTTACCGCTGACGGATCGTATGTTGTGGCACTCAGCGTCAACTCCAAGTGCGCCCCGGGGCTCGCCCTCGAGAAGCAACTCTGTAGGTTTACGTTTCTAGTCTCAGTATTTATAGTCCACGTTGCCCGCCCCCCTCGAGTTGTTCGAGTCGCGCGTAAGGTATGATTTTAGTAGGTGTATTATCATTATCGTTATCATTTATTATTTAATTATTTACCTTTATATTGTTGCTCCATTACCCGTTTCTATACAGTTAACTTACTGCCTTTGAGAGCATCACCCAGTGAGAGGAAGGAGAGATACGAGTATGATTCGACTATTGTAGCTGTTTTGACATAAAAAAGCAAAAATATAATAATACAAACTTAATATTTTAAGCATTTAATTTAATGGTATATTCAAAAAATCGTAACATTTTCCTGTTTTAAAACAATTAAACAATATAACTATGTTTAAAGTTAAAAATTTAGTTAATTTTGTCCCAACCTATGAATGAATGCTTGCAGAAGTTGTAAACAAATATATTCAATTTCGAGATACCACAAACATCGAATACTGCTAGGAGAAGTATTAATATTATTATATATGTAGTAACTAAAACTATTATAACGGATGCAGTACTAATCCTTATCAAATTAAATACGTTAATTAACTATTACCTCTTCTACACATTAGGATAATTCTTACCACCAAATATTTTAATTATATCTTAGGAGTTTTCGCAAAATTAATTCTAACTCGCGCGAAATGAAAATTATTTAAACTTAACTGTAATTTTAACACTAAACCGGTCCGTAGTACCGGTCAAATTGACCGTTCTTAAACTTTTGTAAAACTTACACATTTTTAAACGTTATAATATCGTTATGACATGACAATTCTTAGAATATGCATATAATATTTTCTTCACTCTTTACTTTTAGTTATTTCCATTATTACCTGCGTTATATAATAATATAACTTTTAATTACCGGTCAATTTGACCGCGTGCGGTAGGAACAGGTATACAAGAATTGTCGGTAGGTTTAGTGTTAAACGTAGCGATTATTTAAGCTTATCCTATACAAGTACATTAAGTAATGATTAGATTAGATTTGAATGTAACATATACCATGTTACATCTAATCCATTTTTGATATAATGAGCTGATGCAATGTCGTAACATTGCATCAGCTCATTATATCAAATTGTTCGCTTCGCAAATAGGATTGTGCTGTCGTAGACAGCACAATCCTATTTGCGAAGCCGGAAAGGGAAAAATTAAAAAAGATATCATGCTGTTGTTTATCTTTTTTTATTTGTCAAGAATAAACCTTGCATTGTTCTTTTGTAATGAGAAGATCTAATGCGTACGGACAGGGTGTTCAAAGCTTGCGTCTCAAGAAATATCACATTTATCGTTGAAAAGTATTTACTTTTTATTTTACGTCTACGAAACTAAACCGTCTTTTATTAATACATTGATCTTGTAGATTTATTTTATCACTTATATTAGTTGGATTTTGATATTTATATTTGTTTTACATAATTTATGTGCACATTATTTTTGGTGGTGCCTAATAATAATTCAACCGAACTGACATCTGTTTTGACTGACTGACTAACATTTGATCTGTTTGTAGGCAGTCTTAGGTCGAAAATATTACAAAATAAAAAGCCTCATTTTTGCAATTTTGTTGTTAAAAAATGATAGCCTATCGTAAGTTTTATTTAAAATTGTTAGTTTGAAGAACACCAATTACATTTATACCTAATGTTTGTAAACTACAAGATACAATATATCGGCAGCTGCTGACTATAGCTACAGCTCTTCGATATATCTTTGATAACTTAACAAAGGCTAACCCTACTGTTATCTTGAACTATATATATTAAGTAATTGGATTTTATAGGAGCCCAATGATCACCCTATATACCCAAAATAACATTACAAATATGTATCTGTACATTTTTCAAATTTTACTAAAAGTTTATGAAGCGTTATATTATGTTAAAATACCGAATTTCATCACCGCACAGCACGTCATCGCCTTCAATACCATCCTTACCACCTGGATACGTGGCGATCCTCTACTTTGCGATTTTCAAGGACTTTTCTTCACACATACTATTAAAATGTGGAACGAAATTCCTTCGGCAGTATTTCTGGATCGATACGACATGAGTGCCTTCAAGAAAGGCGTTTACTCTCATCTCCATGGCCGGCAACGCTCTTGCGATTCCTCGGATGTTGTATGAGTTCGTGGGCGGTGGTGAATACCTGTCATCGGTGACCCGCAAGTTTGTATGCCCTCACATAAAAAAAAAAGAGTCGAATGAACTTATTTATAATTAACTTGAAAACCTTAATGATTAATATATGTTTTTAATGTTATAGAACACAAAGTTTAAATAATATAATCTATAAAAACTGTTTTATTGCATTGTAATAAGAAAAGTAACTGAACCTTTCGTAATACATTCACTACCTTACTTACTACTAGGCTATACCCTCTAGGATGAAACGAAAAAATAAAACACTTAGTACAATAATAAATATGATTAAAATTATAATGTTCAAATAACATAAATTTAATATTTTAGATTGACCACCGACCGTAATTCTTATGTAAGATAAAAAAAGTTGAGTGTATATTTTAATTTTATAATTATTCTTAAAAAGCGTGGTTGTTTATCAAACATTATTTAATACCTAATAACAGAAGGAATCATTTCAACCTACACCTTCCCCGAAGTTAACTATTTCTCAAACGATGATAAAAACCGTCGTCATTGCCACTACATTACTCAATAAGTATTTTGTAGAAATTTTAATTCAAATATGTATATTTAAAATGTAATTATTATTAAGATATAATTGTTCCATTAGAATTTGATATGAGAAGACAACAATTGTGGGATTAATAAGACCATCTGCGTGTTCTGAGTAATTTTGATAATATCTAATATACCCTGCATTAGGCAGCTGCATAAAATTGTAATATTTATGAATGTAGATATAATTAAAGAAGTTTAATAAAATTGACGAAACAAAATTGCAATAACTTAATGACTATTATTATCTTTCTTAAATAACACATTTCCAAATGAAATATTCTTATCATGACTATTCTCGAAATAAATGTGTAAGTTGGCAAATGACCAGGGATAATTTTGGTTCTATTGTGAGCTAAACATATTGTCGACCGCGTTGTTATTTATTACAAATCAGTATTTTTTCCTTTATCTTCTTATTATATTCGTTATGTGTTTTTTATTCTTTTGTCCTTATACATAGCTTGGTTTAAACGCTTCTAATATAATATTTCTTTACAAATATCGGCATGTATATTAAAGAACAAAATATTATTTCTTCCGCTGGAATATAAAGCCAATTGGGCACGGGTTAAGGTCAAGATAAGGTCCAACGAATTGTGATAAACAGCGGGTCTTGTATATTGTGATGTCTAGTTGGTATTGCCAATCGCATCTTTCTTGAAGATAATTGCTTTTCGTCCATTCGGCGGATAGTGTACAAGAATTTTACATTGTAACGTAAAATAAAAAAAAACTGTAGTATTTTTTTCGATATTGTTAAATGAGATTTCATATACAATATGTTGTATTATGTTATAAATTTTGGCTAACAAATATCGGGTTAAGACAAAACACAAAATAAATTAATGATTAACAATTTTTTTTTATAACCCTTCATATATAAGTCTATAAAAATTGTTCTAGTTTAATCTGAAATTATTGATACTTATGCAATGGCATCAAAACTATTTACACAGAAAGATGTAATCTCCGTGTATAAAGCCTAAACTTATAGCAAACACCGGTTCTTGAATTGATATAAGGAGTCATACTGTCTCCTGAACGAGAACCAATAAAACAGGTTCAGTTGACTACGTGGACTTTAATATACTTACTTAACTATCATATTTATTAAAGACTATGTATACAATTTTATACGTATTTATTACTATTTAATTACTCTTCAACTTATATCAGAGTTATTAACTGTTTTACAACATACCACCATATCTCTCTCTGTCGAGGGATCAGAGATTTGAATTGTTATTAGTATTATTGTTCTTGTTAATATTGTTCAATTCGAAATTGTTTATCAACATATTAGTTTTATTTACAATGTAAAATTCATTTCTTAATAAAAATAAAAGTGTTAATTTGCTTTTTTAATAGGAATAATTACTTTACATTTTTTTTTTACTAATATTGCACAATTGGTTAAACACATTTTGAGATAAAAAAGAAGGTGCAGAAACTTTACACAAGTGTGATTCATTTTGCAGCTTGTTAACCGCAAAGAAAAGTTAAGAATAACATTATAATATCTGGTCCATTTCAATAAAATTTAAAAGCAATGAGTAGTTATAATATATAACACACAAATTCGATCATAGGTTATTTTTAAATATTATAACCTGCTTTTATAGTAATAAGCGAATTATTTTGCATGAAACAAGAGTTCAGAACATTATTAGTTATTTTATTTCCATTTTTTAGTTTCACCTTATCATAAAAAATATTAATTAATAATTTCTTATAATTGATGTTATTAAATTTCTGCTAATATAATATTTATCTCTAACTATGTAGGACACAAGTATGGTGATAAAATCTTTGTAGAGCAAAACCTACGATAAGTGTCCTAGAACTGGTTAATCGAATTAATAGGACCAGTAGGACAGGTTAAATACTTTAAAGAATATATATTATATGATTAAATTGATGTGGCTAAAAAATGCTGGATGATATACTATTTTTTTTATTTAAATACATATCCTTGTAATTAGAGGTGGGAGGGGAGGCGTAAAATCGTTAAAAAAGTTTCTAGGGTTTAGTTTTTATATAACAATGATCATTTTGTTTGTGTCTCTTTTGTTGTTACATTGAAGAAGTAAGAAAGTTCTATTTTATTTTAAATGTTTAAAAAATTAAGGTCATTTCAATATTCAATATTCAAATCCCACTCATTCACATAATATATTTATTTATAGTTATAGTTGCAGAGACAGCACTATTTACTTATATTTAAAAATATTGCGAGCAATAATATCTTATTCTCCTATTTAATACGTGACTACTGTATAGTATCTGTCGAACTAAGTATGTTTTATGTATTCTATAAAGTACGAGTATACAAAATACCATTGCAATGTGCCACGAATAGTTAAGTGTTTCCGTAACACAATTTGAAAGCGTGCATTATACAAAACTTATAAGAATTGATATATGAGATTCGATGATATAGTGTTGTTGAAGAATGAGAAATGAGATAAGCTAGTGTTATTTGCTGAATATACTTTTGCGTATTTAAAGTAATCAGCATCAGACAATATATGAAATGTAAACTGTGTTTTCTCTAAATTAGTGCATTAATACAGAGTTATGAAGCTGTTACTTAATAGTAAGTAACAGATGAAAACTAAAATATTGTTCATCGGGGAAACCAGCTCGGTTAACGATTGTGGCAAATATTTGCTGAGCCAGTATTTATGAGCTTTGATAATAAAAAAATGGTTTATATAAAACTTACTTTGTAATTAACTTTATATTGCAAAATTGACCTTCTGATATATATTAATGCCACATATATATTTATTATTTATTTATTTAGCTTCACGCCATATCCCTTGCGGGGTAGCCAGAGACGACGGAGCGCCAAACGCTACGGATATATACGCTACAAATAGCTACGTGGAATGTAACAGGAGGAATGGAACAGAAGATGAATGAATTATTAGATGTGATGGATATATAACATAACAATCCAAATATTGAAAAAATAGTATTACCTCATACACATGAAATCAAAGATCAACACTCAACTTCCTGGTAAACTATGCAACTAGGTTTAGAATATAGATAAATCTAGGTTTTTGAATAACACTTGAGTTTAGAGTGTAGTTAATTTTGACAGTACCTTTAACAGAATGTTGGATCCTTATAAATTTTATTATTATATTACCAATATCAATAATATTGACAACATATAAAATTAATATACTCTGTTTATAAATATTGATTAGATCATTTTATGTATCAATTATTATACAAAGAAATTTCTGTTTTCGGTATAATAATTAGAAAAAACCGTCGTTGATGTTTGTGAGTTTATAAACTAGCTTATAAGAAACTAGTTTATAAACGTAATAAAATGGACAAAAATAATTATTATATCTAAAAATTACACCAAAGTGTAAACATATACACATTTTTCATTTTTTTATATTATTATCTTTTTTATTGGATAAAATAAACAGTTATTGGGTTGCTAGATTTTGACGTGCACTGAATGTAGCTGATGTTGCTAAACTTAATATTAATATAACAACAGACAAAGTCTCAAATTAATATTTGAGTAATTTATAATAACAAAAGTTTTCAACATGTCCAGATTCACAGAAAATTTCTATGTTATGTGACTAAAGATATACAAAACTATGTTTGTATGTATATGTTCATTTACATAACTAAAGTAATATTCTCAGATATCTAAGGATTTACCAAAAAAAAAATCAAAATAGGACTATAATCACAAATAGAGATAAAGGCGAAGTTTCAAAAAATTCGAGTAAAATTATTTTGAATCAGAAACCTAGTCAGTCAGTTGGAAAAAAAATTGGTAAAAAAATATTATTTGTTTGTATCACTTCTAATATCAACAATTTAAATTTAAAACAATCAGTATACCTTTTGTTATTTCTTAATATCTAATAATCTGTAATCTTGTTGTTCAAAGTTCCCGAGTTATTATTATAACAATATGAAGCAGTTTTTAAAAATTATTTTTTTTAACATATAAAAATTAGGAGTTTTATATTAAACACAAAAATTATATACAGATAGGGTATTTGGTTTAATTTATATGTTAAACGAGTGCGATATGTAAAACACGGCCCGGGTCGAGCATCGGTCACTCACTTGTATCAATTGTCGGAAAAAAATATATTACATATGGGATACTTAAAACTATGATTTATAATGTTGATTGTAACCAATCAACATTATATTTTCCCCAATTCAGGATATAACATAAAGTATATTTATTTATATTTTTATTTCACATTATACATATCATAAACACAAATAAAAAGTTATGACAACAAAAAGAAAAACTGAAAATGGCAATACTAACGGGGATCTTATCGCCTACTGGCGATTTCTACCAGGAAACCAATAGTGCTGTTGCCACAAATTTTAAATTATATAGACCAATAATTAGCGTAAATATATATTATGAAATAGACCTATTTAAAAATAACTACACATGAATATATAGATATAATACATAAATAAAATTAATGATAAGATAATAGAACAAGTGAATGAAGTGGTATATTTGGGAAGTATGTTTAGCAGAGACGGAAGATACGAAATGGATGTGGAAAGGCGTATTGCTGCCGGTAACAGAGTCAATGGTGCTTTGACTGCATTGTTGAGACGGCAAAACGGCAGTATAGCTGCACGTTTGGCTGTACACAATGCAGTTTTGCTACCGACGCTGTTATACGGCAGCCAAACGTGGGTAACACAGAAGAAGAATGTAAGAAAGATGAATGCTGTGGAGATGCGATCTCTTCGCAGAATATGCGGAGTCAGTCTAGCTGATCGAATCCGCAATGAAGAAATCCACAGAATGGCAGGTACTAGCGAAGATGTCACGGTGAGAATGAAGAAGAACGTGCTCAGTTGGTTTGGGCACGTTGAACGAATGAGTGATGAAAGAATGGTAAAAAAGATTTATATTGGAAAAGTGAGCGGTAAGAGAGACAGGGGGAAGCCTCGAGTGACCTTCGAAAACACAGTAGCTACGATACTGGAGGAAGGTCACGTAAAAAGCATGAGGACCCCCCGGAGGGCATGTATGAAGAGGTTGATGTCTGTGGCCGAGGCGAAAGAGGTATGCAGAGACCGTAGCGTTTGGCGCTCCGTCGTCTCTGGCTACCCCGCAAGGGATATGGCGTGAAGGTAAATAAATAAATAAATAATAAATAAATAAAATTATTACGTCGTCCTATTCTTCATATACAAACGTCGTTCAAACCATTATATGCTCGAATAGAAAATATTCCGGAACAGATTTTTTAAATATTCTTATAAATTTAAATTTTTGAATATTTAGATATATTTTTGGTGTGATTCAACAATTTGATGGAATGAACTGTAAAAGATAATTTGTAAAATCTGGTACTGGCATTCTGATAATTCAGGACTGTGATGTTTTCCTTCAAATATGGGGGTGTTTTTGGGTGAAATAAAATATATTACAGGAGAGAAAGAACATATGATTCCTTGCGATAGAGTTTAGGGTCCTACCCTTGAGTTTTATAGCATGTAGCATTATTAAGGAGGCGCTCAAGAATATTTAGATCGTCTTCGGTAAAATTTGGATAACTTTGCATAGACGTTAATTAAAATACAGAGAAGAACAGAGTTGTTTAATATAATTTTAGTAAGAATTTGAAGAAAATATAGCAATTGTAGTTTTGTTCTGGAAATTTTTACCTAAAAATAAGCTCCGTGGACGATCGGAGACCCAAGTTGATAATTAAGAACTGAAGACTATTGCGGAAGAGGAACCATCGAAAATCCATGTCATTACTAACCACGAGTTAGCTACAAGCTGCGGTGTTAGTGATAAAACTGTTTTAATCCACTTGAAGTAAATTGGAAAGATTTAAAAGCTTAAAAGGTGGGTACCTCACGATTTGAGTGAAGCAATCCGGCAAACACGCATCGACTGCTGCGTTACATTAACCGAGAAAATAATGAAGTGTTTTTAAATCGAATCATTTTTTAAAAAGTATTAAAAAGTGAATTTTCTACGATAATCGGAAGATCTCGTCTCAATGTCTGGACTCTGGCAAACCAGCCAAATCCTACCTCATGCGAAAATAGACCCAATAAAAGGTTACTTTTAAGCTTTTGGTTCACTAGTTCCAGTACCGTTCATTACATTTTTCCCACATTTGGCCAGAAGAGCAGACATCTATTGTCAGCCATTGAAACCATGTTGGAAAAGCTAGCTGCTAAATAACTCAGACTGGCCAACGCTAGACCACACTCGTCACAACACATGACTACCAAATTAGTAGAGTATCAATTGGAATGTCTAAGATATCCACCACATTCTTTGGAACTTGATTACCATTTTTTCAAAATTTGAATAACTTGTTGCAATGCCCGATGGGACAATCCAAACCGTCTTCAAAGATTTTATTGATTGCTGTCTGAATGGCTTTTTTGTAAAGGGATCAATGAACTACTTATGAAAAGGCAGAAGTGCACACTTGTAGATAACAATGATTTATACTTTGATTAAATAAATAGATGATCTTAAAAGATGTTCGACTTTACCAAATGCTAATTTCATATGTAAAGACCTAATATGTATCTAATCAATGCCACAGCTGTCAAGTGATTTTAGTGATTATCATGTATTTTGTTAATTAAACCAAATCATTTGTATAAGCTTTAGAAAGAGAATAATATAGTGCCTTCTATTTATTATTTATAATTAAATTTATCTGCTATTGAACTAATTAATCTAACTGTTATTAAGTCCTTTCTGTCAAAGACAGAATTAATATTTGTTGACATTCACTAATTAAGTGGTAAATTTATAACAAACCCTATTACCAGCAAACAAATAACAATTTTATTCTGGTGTAGCTAAACAAGAAAAAAAATTGTATCTTACTTGATGACAAAGTTTTTAAGACTTACTAAAAGAGATATTCAGATATTTAAAAAAGCGACGACGTGATAATTATATAATATTTCCAAACTTTAACTACTTACAATTTTACAAACTTACAATTTCGTCATTTACATTTAGTGCAGATACGATACGGGCGATAATATACTTATCATTATTATTATCCACATTTAATGTGTCACAAAAGTTATAATTTTAATAATTGCAATGTCAAGAATACAGTCAGAAAAAATAAAATTTAAAAAACTCGTACCTAAGGTACAACTTGAATATTTTTAAAGTGGCCAGAGCAGACCGCCTGTCAAGAGACCACTTCTTCCATCTCTCATATGACTCGCCTTTGAATTATTCAAGTTAAAAGGTCAGTTTGTTTTAACTTTGTATCATTGATACTCGCTGCAAATGTACTGTATAATTAATTATTTCATTTTCATATTATAATTTGCCAATATTGGAATGGAATAGACTATCAATATTTTTACCGGTAAAATGGTACTATAGCCTACATATATATGATGGTACCGCTAGTTATTGCTAATGTTATAATGTTGTTGTGTAAATTCTTGTGGTATATAAATACCTTAATATTAACCTCTAATGTTAAATACCTTAATGATATAATCTAATATGTAAAAATGTGTAAAAACTTTATCCATTCTCAAATAATTCACCATTTTTAAAATCTCTCAGTCCGTTTCCGGCAGGAGAGACGTGATTTACATTGCTTGTACATTTTTCTTGACTCAAGTGGAGCTCCCTCTTTTAGTAAATAAATTTATTTTTTTTTAGTATGCACAGTTAAATGAAGTTATAAATTTCCAACGTGAGCCGAATTTATAAAAATGATAATAATTTGTACGACATATATTTAGTTTTTTACTCCAGTCCTGCTATCTTTGATGTTAAATATTATCATAGGTACTCGTATCAGTCAATGTCTAGATAATATCCAGTAATGTGACTTGGAACAGCAACATAAAATTATGTCACTTCTAGCTGCTTTACTATAAGATAAATTACATGTCAAGAGGCTGTCTTAATTAACTAAGCAAAACTATTTGGTTGTTGAAAGATTATATATTTGTTGTTTTGAAATTGTTAAGGTACTGGAAGGTGTTAGATCTTGTTACTTAGAAAACACTTAGCAGTAAAATAATATATAATAAATCGTTTTCTGTTTTTTTCTAGACCTCGTAAGTATCATTATTATTCAAAAGAAATTATTACGATATTTGTCAAAATTGGTTTGGTTAATGTCTAACGTATTTTTAAAACTCATAATTACGTCACAGTAATTAACAAATAGCACAAAGGAGACTCTAACATCCTCGTACACACGAGTGAGAATGTGAGAATTTGTTAACTAACATCATATGAAACTCACATATATTGCAAAGAATAATATGACATGTGAGGATCTTGAGCTCGGTAGAAGGACCTGCTTACTCCTATAAAACATACTTACGTAAACTGATATTTTTACATTTAGCGTGTAACGCGTAACGTGTAGAGTTTTCTAAAATTAATGAGATCGTAAAATGAAATAACAATTAATGTCTATTCTAAAATTTTTCTATTCTTTCATTTAACATTTACATATAAAATATTATTATTATAGCTATTTAGAAAGTAACTGTGTAATTTAACAAATAACCAGTAATAAGTTTAGTTTTTGTTATGAAAAAATAGACATTGTTACTTTTGCAATAAAGATAAGAGATATTGTTTACTTTTTTCACTTTATTACTATTCTTATTTTAGGTAGATTCCATAGATGAATCTACCTATTGCAATCGATGCGATGACGGGACCCAGACCCCAGAGTAGGGGCGCTATGCCGTTTATGAACTGGAGATTGAGAATCCGTCGAAAAAAAAAAAATTATATATCCCTCTATATATATATGTATATATGATCCATCAGTCCAAATTCATCGTAGGCAAAATCTGACTTCACAGGTCGATAGGATAAATTAGTAGGACAAACGTAGCATCTCTTTTTTTTGGGAAAAGTGAAAGGAGGGGCTGGAAGGAGGGGTGAAAGTGCAAACTTTTGGGACACGCTACAGGTCGCAAATATTGACGGAGGAATTTCAAACTCGGTATACACATTCTTAAGGACGAAATAAAGGGTTAGTTCTTGAACGGGGGAAATCGGTCGGGGGGTTGGGGGGCTGGGGGAGTTGAAAGTTAAAAACCGAAAAAATTAACAAATTAAGTTTTTTGATCCGACTCCCCGTTTATGAAATAGGGGTGGAGGGCGGTTCCCCCCTCACCCAATATATGCAGAGTGACCCGTCATAAAACTCGTAATGACCAGTAGAATACTGCTGCCTAGTTTTTCTTTGTCGATCCGACCCCCCCCCCCCCCCCCCCCCCCCCCCCACAACTAAAGTAAATCATTCATTCTTAAGAAAATGAACTATATCTCCTGTTGTTGACTGGAAACAAATGATTTATTTTCGTTTCAGGACAAGTGCGATGAAATTATTGGTGTGGTGATGGTATCACACTTTTGTCATACATTACATGTTTGTCGCATTCTCGGTTTCATTGTTACCTTCGCATATTTCATATCGAGAATCGCGTGACGGGAATCTACCGAACACGATCGACCCTGTCGAACAAGGTATTTTTATTGCGAATTTGAGACTTCTTAAAAGGCCTACAAATAAGTTTCCTCTGTTTTATATTGAAAATAGTGTATTTATGGTCAGAAAAGCATACCTGATGTTTCATTCCAAGTGTTGTCCATCGCTTTTCACCACCTTTTCCTATATTTCGATTGACTTCAGCTGCAGATTTCTTCAAATGAAAGAAATAAATCAAATTCTCGCAAATGAAGCTTATTAGTCTCAAAAGTCGAAATTTTCGCATACAAAGGAATATATTACAGTAATAAAGAGTCCCTTATATTTTGAGGTTATCTTGTTCACAGATTTCCGACCTAACTATAACGCCTAATATGTCATCAGTTTCGACCATAATTAATTAGTGGCGCTTCTTCTTATCAAACGGCGGAAACTTTAGATTAGAGCTATACGGTTGATTTCAGAGTTGGTTTTTGATACCTGTAGAGTAAAAAGAAAATTCGTCGTCTTGGTAGTACAAGTTGAAATTTAAGTAATACTTAAAATACCGTTTAAATAAATAAAACAAATAAAATGTTTTGTAAGATATTTTTAACTCTCTCGAAACTTTCACGTTTCTGCTTTCGACTCAAAATATAGGTGTAATAATTATATTAATAAATAATGTGGTGTTTTTTTATTTTAAAATTGCGTGCCATTTTAATTTTTTTTTTTATTTTATGTCATGATTTGAATTCGGATTATTATAAGGTTGATTGTTGATTACTGCCATTTTAATAACATTGTACAATCGCCTTTTTATAACAGGAAATAATGGTTTTAATTATCTGACATATTACACAAAATGTTTTTTCAACAATTGATATAAGTAAATGATTGACGCTCGTCCCGGACCGTGTTATACGTATCGGACTCGTTTTACATATAAATTAAACCAAACACGCCATCTGCATGTCACTTTTGTCTTTAATATTAAATTCTTAATTTTCATTTATAAGAAACTTTTTCTTTATAGACATACATTTTACAGTTTTCAAAATTAAAAAAATTGCTCAATTGGTTAAAAACAACTTCATATTATCAAAGTAAGAATTCAAGAACTTTGCACTAGTAAAATTAGTTTTATACGGTGTTAACTGCTGGGTAATAAGAAAAAATTAACTGATGGTATCTCTTCTAGTTCTGAGTTAGGTTTTGAAAGTAATTAATATTCATAACATACAATTTTAATTGTAATTTAGTTATATTAATTATATAACTAAATTACATATAGTTATATTACATATTAGTATATAGTTATATTAATTTTAATAATTTATTTACATTGCATTTATAATGATATAGCTATAAAAATAAATTATCTTATTTGGATTAATAATGATATAAATAATGATTTAACTGAATGATATGACGGGATGTTGTGTGTAATCAGTTCATATCTTTTAAATTAATTTTTCTTTCTGCTTTTGTTTAATAATCCTACAAAATTGTTCACATCTTAATTTGTTTCAAATATTTAAAGTCAATGAAAATCACCTCCTACTGTTTTTAAATATAAGTGTTACCATCAGGTTGTTGTCTTAATACATATTATATCCTGAGTACGTATTTTAGAAATCGAGAAATTCATTATTATTTTTTGGAAAATGGTTTGTTTTTAAATAGCTATCTTCCCGAAGTACTCCCTCGTATTGATACGCATAAAGTGTTAATATGAAAATGTGTTATATCATAATTTATTAACTTAATATAAGTTAATTATCGAGATTACTCATTAAAAAAATCAATTAACTTACTGGCGTTTCCTTAATATTTTCCCTGTATTGGCCATGATTACATAAATATATAAATCAAACCTTTTATTAAGGAGCTTATAATTATGACTGCAATGAAATAGAGTAGGATGTTTGAAAAATATTTAAAAGCTTTTGAATTTTATTAAATAACATTTGAAGCTATCATTGTCGATATAAAAAATACTTTTATAAATTAAATATTAAAATATATTTAAATTTATAATGGATATAAAAATCTAACTTTACATTTCTTCAGTAATATTAAGTTTATTCCAGACTCGTAACTCGGTAATTTAATCTGGTTGTGGATTTAATTGCAGCAGTATGCTTGAAACGCTACTATGTTAGTCTCACTGTACTGATAGAAATAAATATTACAGAACAAGTTATATTAATTAAAAAATATTTTAATCATAAATCTGTATATAACATTACAAAATGTAACATAATGTTACTTGTTAAACATTGTTATCATGATTAAAATCGCATTGTGGGAGCACCATTACTCATCTTATAATAAGGACATTAATTCCGAGATAATATTATACAATATAAACGCTGGACGCTGTGCCAACTCGTACTGCTTTACGCTATATATTCAGACATTGTTACCAACATTAATGTCTAATGTCATCAAGGGTCCGAAGGCAGAGCAGAATGACATGGTGTATTTCATTTTATAATGTTTTCAATGTATAACGCAAATCTACTGTCTGGTAACTTTTATAAAAAAATCTAAACTAAAATTAAATGAATAAATAATTAAAATATTAATAAAAGATCTGTACTTAAATATTTAAAGACAGACTAACTTTAAGGGAGAGAAAAGAAAAATGTTAAATTGATATTAGTTGTCTCGTCTATAAAGGATAGACGTAAATGTGATAGATTTTATAGAGTGAATTTAAATTTTATCATACTTTTGAATAATTTATTAAATGTAATGAATATTTGTCATAGCAATATTACACTGGAAAAATCATAAAATATTCTTAGCAATTTTTTTTAATATTAGTTAATATTAAAAATTAAAACATTAAATTGAATTTAAAACAAAAAAACCTGTTTAAAATCTTACCATATAGTATCCACATTTTTCGAAATTTGATGATATTGTAGTATAAGTTTAAAAAAATATTCTAAATTTGTGCATTACAAAACCTAAGTCTTATTGAATTTTTATAGTATGTTTACTAATTAAGTGTTAGTGTGTTATTATGTGTGTATGTTTATTGATTAAGTTTACGCACCTATCTATACCAATTGCTTTTTTACTAGATGGCTGTAACGTTGTCGTTAGGCGATACCACCACACCACACAAATGTGTTTTTGTGTTTATATATTGTATTTTGTGGTATACAATAAAAAATAAATATCTATAATAATATGTTAGCTTTATACTTATAGTAAAAGGTCTAGTTTTCAACAAAACAGAAAATCTTTGCTTATCACGGGACTGCAACGATGCCATACTGAAATATCCCTTTTTACACTGTATTTTCATATTTAATTGAAGTTATAAGCTATTTTTTTAACAATTTGTGATGTTTTTGTTTGTTGTTTTGTTTTGTAATTTGTATCGGTTTTAAGAATTCTTAATTAAAGGGCTAAACGGGAGTCTAATACCACACCCTTGGAGACAACTATCCAAATACAAATTGAACAACCAAACAGCTTACAGCCTGTAGCAAGGGCCCGCTCAAATTGTATCGGGGCAGTATCTTCCATAATTTCTTTCTCACAACCCTGTCAAACGCCTTTTCAAAATCCACAAAAGCACAGAAAACCTTTTGGTTTAGGGCCAAAAACTTTTCCGTGATCATGCGGAGGGAAAAGATCTGATCTATAGACTTTCTTCCAGGTCTTAAACCTTTCGGATATCTCTTGCATTCTTCTCGCTAATATTTTAGCATAAACTTTACCGCCCAAGCTAAAAAGGTAGGATGACTGCACCTCGCCAATCGCCTGGGACCTCCCCTGATTTCCAGCATAAATTGCACAAAAACCAGAAAAAGTCCAAGACGCGTGGTCCACCATATAGTGACAAAATTTTACCATTTTTAGTGAAATACGTTATCAATATAAATTTGTTTTGGATTTTATTTTGTATTGATCTCGAATTGTGGACTCCCAAGTTCGGTTAATTTGCCTGCCATATTATTAAATTGGCCGATGTTAAGAATTTGATTAAATCCCCTTTATCTTATTTTGCGGAATGTGCACCTTTTACTTATAGATAAAATAATTATTATACGCCTTTTAACTATGCTCTTTTCAAGGCGGAGATGATACGCATACATAGTCTACGTGTTAAAAATATGCATATTTACGCATTTAGCCGACCATATTCGTTAATTTCTATTAAGGAAATTAATAATGAAGCCTGTCATTCAAGCATGTACAAACCGTTTCTGTCGACTGTCTACCGATTGACCTGGCATTTTCGGAGAGACAGCAGTACAGCCCATGCCTCGACCGAAATGAAACATAATCAAAAAATGTCAAGCATAGTAGCCGATTATACCCTTTAGTCTTCTGTATAATCTGCCGCAACGTATGTATGTGGTCGATAGTGCTCAAGTTTTTTACGGAAACCGGCTTGTTCGGCAGGCTGAAAGTCATTAAATTTACTATTCATAATGATCCTGAGAACAGCTTGTGGACATGGCACAGAAGTAAGAGGGACTGGTAAAATTTATTCTTAGTAGGTATCATGCTAAGCTCCTATGTTCTAAGTTGTTTCATCTTATTTTGTACAAATAAGAAGCGATACAGAATTTCTGAACTTGTCAAAATATATCTGAAGATATCGTTTATATTTAATAACACTATTTGTAATCACTATTATTTCGAGAATCAATATCATAAATCCTTTAAGTAATTATACTATTAAGACTATGTCAAAATGTATTTATACACTAGAAGATATAGTTACTCTTTAAAAACCAGTCACTGAGCAGAAGTAGCAGATAACAATTATTATTTATTAACCTTTGTCTGACTATTTATTTATTTATCGGAGCGCGATACCGTCAGTTCTGTTAGTTCTATTGGTTCCGCAGGTTCTCGATCAGATTTAAACTAGTTAAGGTAAAAATAAATTGCATTTTTGGAACAGTTTTTAATTTAAAAAATTAAGATGGTAAACATAATAAGAATTTGATATTACTATACTAACTGTATGCATATTGTCTAATCCACCGTATGCAAATTGAGAAATTATCATATCATTATTTCCATAACGTTACTTACACGTAATTGAAATTTCAACAACAAAACACGATACTTGAAAACAGAGAGTTTGGCGTTACGAAATGTATCTTTAGGATGAAAATAATTTCACTTTGTATAAAATTATTTTGTTTTTATACTACGTAAGATGCTTAATTAAATTATGGTCTGGAGCCCAAAATAACTAAAATGTTTCATTTAATAAAGATTAGATTATATAATAGATATTAAAGTCTCACAAGCAATATTATATTTTTTGATGAGTAACTTAAATCTGGGATATCTTTATTCGTAAATGTATTCGTGCCTTAAAAGTTGCTGACTTCGTGAGCTATGATGTAATTAGTAATTTAACATTACAATTTGCTATGAATAGAGACATTATTTGTCGACACAATTCAGACTGTGTTGTTCAAAATGGGTGATTGAATAAAATAAAAGCAGCAAGATAAAACAACAGCATTGTTATTGTAAAAGAATACATATACATATAATATTTTATATATCCAAACTATACAGAAACTATCGAAAGGCGTATAAAATTCACAAGAAGCATAAGATATCAGTTCAATCATATGTTGTCCAGTCACGTACTACATAAAGATTAGGAAACCTTGTTTTTATAAGAGCTTAGTGATTGAATGTATTTGTTTATCTTTATATATTTTATAAGTTGTACTGTTGTATGTAATAAAGATTTTTACTTAATACTAGCTTTTGCCCGCGACTTCGTCCGCGTTTCCGTCGTTTTTCGAAAAAAAATTAGCAGATGTCCTCCCTCATAGTTTTGACGTAACAGGCAGATTCACTTTCGTATTTTAGAAGGGCAATAGTAATATAATATGCCAATCCACAAAACTGTTGAAAAATATAAGTAACCGCAGAATATTATAATATACCCACGCTATACCCACGACTCGGTCAGCGTGTAACTCCTTGTTTTTTATTAAGATAATATATTGCTAATATTTTTAGATCAAATTAAAATGTTTCAGCGCAAAGCTTCTGGGTAGACTATGTTAAGAGTCGACCCGTCCGGCACGTGAACGTAAAGATTCCTAGAATTGCTAACCCGGGAAAGAGCGACGTATAATTGACCATGCGAGAAACAGCTAACACCGAGATCTACTCCAGCAACACGAAAAGTCTGCCCTTGAGCTTTATTGATAGTCATGGCATAGCACACCGATACTGGGAATTGCGTTCTTTTAAATTGGAATGGAAAATTATTTGGTATTATGGGAATTCTGGGAATAAAGACAGTTTCTCCTGCACCGCAACCTGTTAAAATTTGAGCCTCGATTACATTTTGTTGCAACTGGGTTACTTTTAGCCGAGTTCCATTGCAAAGTTGAGGTGGTCTTAAATTTCGGAGCAGAATTATCGGTATGCCAATTTTTAAACAAATTATATGAGAAGGTAGTCCAGGCATACTTAAAGAATTTAAAAATTCTATCGGGTAATTAGTGGCTTCTTGTTCATCAACCATTCTATTTATTGAACTATAAACTTTGCTTTCTCCCTGTATATTAGACAGTATTTTATTATTAATTTCAGATGCCTGGTCATTGCGAGGAGTCAAAATGGACCTTTCGCAAAGCCAAGAATTGTCCCTATTTAATATAATTGTTATGTCACCGTAAACCGAAGATATAAGATGTTGTTGGGATTGCACTATACAACATAACTCAGGTGTCAGAATAAGTTTTCCTTGGTGTAGTTGTGGATAGGTACCTTCACCAATCTTCAATAATGTATCAGAAAATTCACGATTATCTGCGTTGTCTCCAGTTCTCACTCGCATATTTATAGTCAAATGCACCGATTGTATATCACGCCACAAATAAGAGCTTTTCAGGCAAGCCCTAATCTCATCAGCTCGGGTTCCCCGTGGTATTACCGGTAAGGTTTGTCGGAAATCACCACAAAATAAAACCGTAATACCGCCCATTGGTCGATCATTTTGTCTTATGTCCCTTAGAGTTCTGTCTACTGCTTCTACTCCTTTTCGATGGGCCATCGTACATTCATCCCATACGATTAAATTACACTCACGCAATACCTTAGCTTTGTCGCTATTTCTTGAAATACTACAGGTTGGACTTTCCGTGCGATCTAAATTAATTGGTATTTTAAACATAGTGTGAGCAGTCTTACCTCCTGGTAGCAATGTTGCAGCTATACCTGATGAAGCCACGGCAAGAGCGATTTTACGCTGATTTCGAACATAAGCTAATATTAATTTAGTCAAAAAAGTTTTCCCAGTTCCTCCAGGTGCATCTAAAAACCATATTGTTCCTAAATTATTCTGCACACTCTCGCACACGCGATCATAGACTAAGCGTTGTTCTGCAGTCATCATTGGGACACCGTTTTCTAATGTTACCAGCAGTTCCATTGGGTTGTAACCAATCTCTGCGGAATATTCCCTATTGGTAACCTCTCCGACTGAGGTTGGCGTTGGCAAACCATATTCACAAAGTGATTTACCGCCTACTGCTGTTAAGTCTTCCTGAAGAGCTAATAAGCACTGATTTATAGCCAGATCTCGAAAATTATCATTAGTTGCGCCTTCATTATTGTGAGATAAATTCCGAAGAAAGTCTTCTGCAAATTTTTCTTTATATTTTTCCCATAATTGGACAGGATCAGATAAATTACAAAATGTGAGTAATGTTACAAATAAATGGCGTAACCGTCGTGGATTATCACTAACACAGGATTCTGCTAAAGCGTCATCCCAATGTTGATCATTTTCAAGCAAATGACGCGCTTGGCAAGCTGCATGATAAGTTGGATAAACAACATCGTCTACTATTCTCAAATCTATAAATGATGTTGGTCCTCGCACTGTATGTAATAATAATCTCAAATAAAAACACTCTGCGTTGTTAGGATGAACAGTATACACTCTACCAAGAACATGTTCTTTGAAAATACCTGTCTCGCCATCTACAGGCCTGCCTCGGCGTCTACGGTTAAAGACACCTCGTTGTTTATCGTAGGTATAATACGATGGAACTTCTTCATACAAAAGAGACTTTGCGAAATTATCAGTTTGGCAAAGTCGAAAGAATGCCAATAAAGTTGTTTGTCTAGGGTTCTCTAATCGTTCTGTAATAT
The DNA here is from genome assembly GCA_918358865.1 of Melinaea marsaeus rileyi. Taxonomy (NCBI): domain Eukaryota; kingdom Metazoa; phylum Arthropoda; class Insecta; order Lepidoptera; family Nymphalidae; genus Melinaea; species Melinaea marsaeus. The sequence continues at coordinate 7,313,684 of OU911095.1, read as the reverse complement.
TTTCGGCGTTAAAATATATACGTTGACCGCCTTCCAGATGAACATCCAGATGGGTCACAGGTGGATATCTTTCGTGAATATTAAAACTTAAGATCCGCCACACAGCTTCTGAAGAGCTGATATATCTGCCTGACTGAAATCTAGTAACTTCATCATGTTCATTTCTTAACGCAAACGTAGCTTGGTCACTGCCCTTGTTAATGTACTTACAAATATATTTAATTGACTCTACACTATTACACATTTCTACATTTATGTGAGCTTGAAATGCTCTGGACAATACAGGCGAATACGGAACGACCCACCTATTATCTAAAGTAACCTGTTGTCCAGACATTCGCTTTTCAACAGTAAAACCACCATTGTCTCTTGAACGGCGACGATATAATGGGTATCCATCATGTCCTGTTACAGTTTCATCCACTAATGCTTTTGGATACCTTTTAGTGCAACGACCGTCTTGCATGCAAGGAGCATTTGCGTTAAATGCACCACATGGACCATGTATCATATGAGTTTTAACAATGTCGTATAACAGGGGATCTGCAGTCGGATCTGGAATTTCAGCACTGATTAATCTGTCTACATCATTAGGTCGAACCTTATCTTTTAACCAAAGCAAGATATGTGCGTGAGGTAAGCCGCGTTTTTGCCACTCAACACTATACATATAATACAATACTTCTCCAAAAATGTTATCTTTGGTAAGAAGATCTATCATTGATTTTAATTTTAAATGAAACACTCTTGCAATAATATCATGGCGGTCATGCGGTGCCTGACCCTCAAGAAGCTCCCGAGTGATTTCATCCCACTTGGGATTGGTAGTTACAGTAACAAATAAGTCGGGACGTCCATATTTTCTTACGTAACAAAAAGCGTCTTGAGTACGTTCATGCATGTAGCGTGGACCACCAGTAAAAGAAGAGGGTAAAATAACTAAACGACCCATATTCACAGTATCGTTATCTTGCTGCATGGCATCGCGAAGGTGCACGTATTCTTCAGCGCGCAGCTGCCTTTGATTAGATCGTATATAAACTAATCTTTCGGTTTCAATTTTTGCGTACATGTCAACAATAAACTGATTAAATAAGCCACGAAAACGTTGAAAGTATACCAATCTATTCCGTCTCACTTGCAGGTGGTAACAATAAAATTGAAGGCATGACACCTTTTTATTATAATTAGGTGCGCCTGTGCGCGGATCGGTTTGGTATACAGCGAAATTATAACCATCTTCCCCTCGACAGTATATCATAGGATATTGCAAACTGTCGTAAGCCCTGTGGGTTTCGAAAATACGTTGCAAACGATTGTCTCTGGAACGTATAACGATATCACGCCTATCACATTCCTGGTCGACCAGTACTACAGCAACTTCATTCGTGGATGGAACGTTATGACGCCCAGGGTGTTCCTGAGTTGGACGCTTATCGGCATTTATAACAATTTTATAATTGTTATTACCATCTTGAGAAAGGGCTTCTAATGCCGATTTAAAACTGCATACGTACGAATTAACCTGATGTAACATGTTCTGAAGTTGTGAAATGAGTTCAGTATTTAAATTCGGAAAATATTGATTTCTTATATTCGACTGTTCGTTGTAATCGGATACAAAATATATTTGAAGAAATTTAGGTTGTTCTTCAGGCAAAAGGGACCCTATCAAATGGTAAACCTGACCTTGTACCTTAAAAGTAGGCATGAAAGGGCCTTCTGAGATTTGTTTAGCACCAAAGGATGTCATTTGGAATGCACTATTATAAGTGCGATTATTATCTAAAAACTGTTTGGATTGCAAATGTTCCCCTAAAAGTAGTGATTTTAAAGGTTCCGGTGGGTCTTCGAACGAAGGCAAATTTATTTTACCTCCAGAACAACAGAAACCAGCAGACTCCTTCCTCCACTTCGAAGCATTACAAAAGGAACATACTACGTTCATATCGCCTATTTCAGAAGATGATCTGTAATCAATTGTGAGGTTATAAGCAAACCCACTTTTATATTTATCGGACCACGCCACCGAATTTGTAGATTGATCTACCACGTGTATATCTAAGTCATTAAGACCATGTCGAAATCTATCTGCAGTAAGACGGGCCTCTCGCTGTTCTTCTGTTTCAAGCGACCGAATATTTTCAATTCTTAATCTTTCATTAGATAAAGTAATCAATTGCTCTTGTCTCAAAGAATTGTAATAATCGCGTCCCGACTCTAGTCGTTGTTCATGCTCATGTTCATCTTCAAGAGATCGAATCATGTTATGGTGCGCCCTATCATTTGTCAAACGGTCTTGATATTGAGTAAAAGTTTCAGATTCTCGAGACAAAATATGACGTTCGCGATCAGCTGTAAGCCGTAATTCCCTCTCAGTGAAGGTTTCGGACTCGCGAGATAAAATATGACGTTCGTGGTCAGCTGTAAGCCGTAATTCCCTCTCAGTGAAGGTTTCGGACTCGCGAGATAAAATATGACGTTCGCGGTCAGCTGTAAGCCGTAATTCCCTCTCAGTGAAGGTTTCAGACTCGCGAGATAATGTATGCCGTTCGCGGTCAGCTGTGAGTCGCAATTCTCGTTGTAAAGCAGTTTCAGCTTCTCGGGATAACGCATGTTGTTCCCGGTCAATGGAACGCCTTAGCTCTCGTTGAGAAGAGCTTTGAGAAGCCCGTGTTGTAGCTCGTCTCGCTCTTTCAGCTGCTAATCGCATCTCTCTTTCTGGAGAGCTTTCATTAGCTCGAGATGTTGAGGCACTAACTCTCATAGAGTTTAACCGATGTGCTCTTTCCTATTCCGATTCTTGAGAACGCGTCATTCTCATTCTCCTAGCTTGACTCGAAGTTCGAGATAAAGATGGTCGTTTTTTAGGTGGCATCGTTTATTTTATTTTTAATCGACGGTAACTTAAATTCTATTTAGTTACCCAACAAAAAACTTACGTCAGAGGTCCTAACTATAGCTAAGTATATAATAAATAGAATATAAATCTAAGTGCCTATTAAAACTAAAATAATATTCTAATCGAATTATAAATATGTACGTAGGTACCTACAAATTACAAAAGAATAAAAAATGAAAATAAAGCTACACTTAATGCGTGTGCAATACTATCTACACTTACCTACTTCACTTAAAAATGAATAATAAGAAATACCTACAACTACTGTAATTAATCAAAGTACCTATGCTAATACAAAAAAAACCTTAGATGTTCTAAGTACAGCTGCTATATAATAAAAAAATATAAATCTAAGTGCCTATTTAAACTTAAATACCTAATATTCTAATAGAATTAAACTAAGAAATATGTACCTACCTACCTACAACTTAGGTACAAAAAAAAAAGAAATGAAAATAAAGCTAAAACACGTGTGCAGTATAGGTAGATAGTAGGCAATATCTACCTATACCTACTTCACTTAAAAATAAATAAAAAATACCTATGAATACTATAATTAATAAAAGTACCTACCTACGCTTTTATCTACTCAATACAAAAAAAACTAAACATAAAATGCCCAAAACTAACCTATCAGTAACTAAAAATCTAACAATAATCTAATCTATCTATCTATTATCTAATCTAAAAATCGAATCTAAATCTACTTAAAAAGAAATAAAATAGGAACTATTAATAGTTAAGAATTTAAACAAAACTAAAACTAATTTAGAAAATAACAACAAAAGAAATTAAAATAAACTATTTAAAGACAAAAAGTCGCGCTGATAAGCACGGTTTATAAAATAACAATTATTGTCTGTCAATAAAGTTCAACACTCTGAACGCATCAACAGCCAAATATTGAATGACGCTTGCGCTCGCCTCTCGCCCCTTTTATACTCTGCCGCCGCGAGCCCCGTCGAGCGCGGCAACCGTTACGCAAAAATAATCCTTATAGCTTGATTCACTATTCACGCGCGATGTCTTGTTGGCGTATTTCATGTAAGTAAGTATAAGTTTGGTGTTTCTATACCGATTTCAATGATTCTTTTTTTATTGAATTGGTGCTAATGTTTATTTTTTTTTTAATTAGGAATGATGGTGAGCATTATTGGTTTTATAAACGTAAAAGTAAACAAATATAATAAGAAATCTCCGAACTGCTAAGCTATCGAGAGTTATGCGTGTTATTGTGAGTTAACTATAAAAGGTAGATATATGCTGTCTTGGAATATTTTTCGTGTATTTTTATGTAGAATATTTCCGTTATACATAGTTTCTATGTAGCTCTAACCATTAAGGCTGCACACGCGACGGAAGCTTAAAAAATCAAGCAACTTCTCCCATTTTCTCAACATTTCCTTTCACTGCTCTGCTCCTATTCATTGTAGTGTGATGAAAAGTATACTATTACCTGCCCAGGAGTATAAAGAATAATTGTACTAAGTTTCGTTAAAATCCGTCGAGTAGTTTTTTTTTCTATAAATAACATACCAACAGACAGACAGACAGACAGACAGACAAAAATTTTTTTAACTGCATTTTTGGCATCAGTATCGAACACTAATCACCCCCTGCTACTTATTTTGTAAATATATTTCATGTACAGAATTGACCTCTCTACAGATTTATTATAAGTATAGATAAGTTGAAGTAAAAGAAATTATTTTTTTGTTTTATGTAATAACTAATATAATTTATTTTACTCAGCTTTAAAGTAATTAATGTTTCACATAAATTTGATGTATTACAAAATTACTCGTATCTCTATCTTTTAGTAGTAACGCTATATTTCTTTTTTAATACTGGTAGTAACGTTTTAAAAAATAATAATTAAATTGAAAATAGTGCGACAATATAACAAATGAAATCACTTAGTCCAAGTAACAAGTGGGTGTCTCGTGGTTGGTCACATTTACGAGTAATTTTATAAAAGAGAGCAAATGTTAAATCTTTAAGTACATACCTCAAAGTAAGTAATAGAAATGCAATTTTCGGTATTCATCTGCAATCCGTACTTTTTTTTACGGTATGGGAATGTTGAAGATTATATTTTTTTTGTATTCTTCAATAATATAATTAATCTGAACTATTGAAGTATACAAGTGTATTATAATAATCCAAAAAACAATTAAACACAACACAAAACTATTAAACAAAAATAAAATTTATATTCAGTAATCTATCTAGTATTACTTAATTTTTTTATTTATTTATTTATGTTTGGGAAACATACAAATAATAGCACCAGCATACAATAAAAATTACAAAATGTTTAACATAAATCAATTAAATTTCCACTGAAAATTAAAAGAAATAATTGAAACTCATTACAAAAAATACAAAAAATAAAAACAGAAAGCAAAACTATGAAACAGTTTAAACATTACAGCCTATTACAATTTACACAAAGTTTTCTTATAATTACTAATTTTCATGCTGAATATATCTAAATTTTTACAGTGTTTATTAAAATGATTAAACGCACAGTACAAGAACCCATTTTTGGCATAATCATTTCTACAACGAGGTACAAAAAATAATGATCGATTTCTTGAATTCTTGACGTGGACATTCAAATAAAATTTTACTAAAGAGGCTTTTAGAATCAACAAGATAATACGAGTAGACAATTTTGTAAAGTAATAATTGATCTCTCAAGCCTCTACGTATACTCAATGGGGTAACATTAGCGAGAACTTTACTGTTGGAATAGTCGGAACAGGCATCTCTAAATCGCAAATGTTTTAAAAATTTTGATAGAATTTTTTCAATTTTATTTATATATTTTTTATAAAACGGGCTCCAAACCGGAGAACCATATTCCCAGAGGGACCTTACATAAGCGTTAAAAAGTAGAATATGCGTGCGGCAATCTTTAAACTCTCTTGTAGATCTAAGACGCTTACGCTAACTAATGGTAAAATTGGCTTTAATAAAGAGATTGAGTTTTTTAAAATATATTTCAGAAGTCTGAATTTAAAGTTTAAGGACAGTTTCATCTGTAACGAGTCAAATTCAGACGAACGATATTTAGTTTCTCCCTCCATTATTAACTATTAAATAGACTCAATTCTTTTTTAGAGAAATAATGTGTTTTCAAAATTTTCTGTCTCATAATTTTATATTTACTTTTCTGCAACACTAGCTGGAACCATAACCAATCTTAGATAACACTTCGACGGTTATGCAAATATTATTTTAAATATTACATTTTATTACGAATGCAATAATTTTTTGCAATTAATATGGTCCTATTCCAATGCAAACCCATTTTACTTCTTTAGGTATTCATTTTATAAACTCCCTTATGTGAAAATCAAATTCAAGCTTTGTGCAAGAAGATAATCGTCAATCATCCAGAAGTGAAGAATAACTAATTATTATTTTATTTATATATACTGTACTGCTGTTGATTAAAATGACACCTATGCTGTCATATATATAATTAATGATATGTTCTTAAATGTGTATTGTTCAGTCTAACACATTGCAATATTTAATTGATTTAATAAGACATACTATCAAAATATGTTACAAAGTTAATTAGTGAATTGTGGTAACACATGCTTCTACCCTAGATGCCACGAGACTGTAAATTAATATTATGTTATACCAGATTTTAATAATTATACATTCAATATGTTTTAGATTACACGAATGTCATTTTATTATTTATTACAAATATTTATGACATTTTATTTACTAACTATTACAAGTATTTACTTGATGGTGCTAAATTTTGCCTATTAAAATTATTTTTATAATCGCTGTTAGTAATAATGTTAAAAAATTAAAGTGAAGTATTCAGATTAACAAAGATGCTCATATAATTATTAAAACTGAGAACAATGAGAAGTGATACTTTTACTACAAAACCACATATATATGATCAATAATTTCTAATTTTATTCGGATACATTTTTCAGATAAATCTTGTACGTAGATTCAATTTGATTACGCTACGAACCTATAAGGATTATGTCTCATAATCCTTATAATCTTTATCTATATCTAAAGCTATATAGATTTGACTGCTATAATTTTATAACAGATGTTTAAAGTTTCAGTAGCAATAATATTTTAATAAAGCTTTATGTAATTGATTGAGTTCAATCAAATCATGGAGTTTCATGCTTTTATTTGATTGCTTTATAAATCCGTTGTCATATAATATATTTTATTTGATTTTATTGATCAAACGGTATGACCGAATGTATTGTGTATTATATGATGTTTATATAAAAAACTTATTTATTATCCTAAGCGCCTCGAGTAATTTAATTAGTCATTGTATCATTATTTTTGTTTCGTCGGCTTTTTATTATGTATATATAATGCTTATTATAAAAACCATGAATAGCTTCTTACATTTGATTTTGCATGTATAAATGTTTTTATTAAATATTATGTGATAAACAATAAGGCAGTCTACTTAGTGGTATATGGTCTATAGATATCGGTAACATAAAAAGGTACACGTAGGATAAGACGAATTTAGAATCCGGCTCGACAATGATCGTTAAATTGATGTAACACTAAATAAATTCCGCAAAATAATTAACATAATTAAGAGACGGACCATTATAATTTTCTCACTTGCAAATTATGCCCAAACATAAATCGAAATATACATTTCAATCTAATATACCCTTACCGGAAATTAATATTAGCTAGGCTCTGCCATTGTTTCGTATGGGAGAACGTGACAAACTAATACTGATTAATTATTATTATTACTAAATAATTAAGTTATATTATTAAATTTTAGTATAATCATGTTTTAATATTAATAAAACACTGTGGATTTGTGTAAAAATAAAGTTATAGTTTTTCTATTACATATTTTTTATAATTATATCTCTCAGTATAGTTGTTATGTCATTTGATTGAAGTTTTCTTAAGAAAAGTAAAGATGTTAATTTAAACTTTTAAGCTACTACAAGTAATAATGCAGAATTACATAATCTAACTCACCCTAACTGCAATAAGAGTCTTATATAAACTTAAATGTTTATCACATGTTATTATCTATTCATATTATATAACTCAACTAACTATCATTCTATCCGCTGCATCGCCGTGTTGCCTCGCGGCTGTCACTAAACAGAAAATGTAACGCAAAACTTTGTATTATATATTGGTCTATATAATATATATATATATATGTTTATTAATTTGTTTTCTTCGTAATATATATTTATCAATTAAATAAAAAAAAAATCGTAATTTAAATTGGTTCTTCTGACATTAACACTATTTACATTGAACAATAAAATCAGTCGCACAATCACTTTTATTCAGTTGAAAAACGGTTGTGATGTGATAAATTGAAAAGCATGATGTGATAAATTATAATAAAATTATTTAAAGAGATTGCGATTGAAATAAGTCTACTTGCAAATTATTAAAGAATTAAAAATAACTTCTTCCTGAATGTTTTCTAATTTTAACGACAAAATGGCTGGCAAAGCTAGTTACAAATTTAAACAAAGTAAATCTACTGACGGTCGATAATAATAACAAGTAACAATATTATTTAAATTCACAAACAACTTAACTTCAAATAACTGAGAATTACATTTAAAATTTTGTTATGAAAGCTATATTCAAGTTACTTAAACTTTATTAATAACTAGAACTTTAACCTTTTCACTATTCGTTTCATAAAAGATCACTATATTATTGTAGAAATTTATGTTATTATTACTTAGTTTTGCATTTTTGTTGTAACGTATTATTATATAGACTATAATATTCCTTAATAAATAAAGAAAAGTGACAAAAATTTATCTTTAATAAATAAAATACTATCGTATAATACTATATCCTATTTCTCTTATAAATTTATAATGCTGCAAAGTTTTAGTATCATGCGATGTTATGGTTATAATGATTTTAAAAGTATGTTATTACCAGAAATATAACAGATAATAGTAGTAAGTTATTTTGATTTTGAGGGTTGTGATGGCACGTTCCTTCGTGTAATTAATATCATATTATTTCACAGTCGTCAGACAAGCACCGATCACTTTTTAGTATTGATTATCAATAAATAATTTATACTACGACTTGTTGACGAACTGTATAAAAAAATAAAATGGGAGATTGTTTTAGCTGTGTTTGGTTTAGACATTTATTCATTCAAAAGATTTTTACAAAGAAATTATAACTATTAAAGAACGTCTTTGTGGAAAGTTACTAGCGTAATTTTCTTTTTGTAGGGAAATCAGAGTTCAATGTCCCTAATTAAAGGAACGCTCATTTGCGTCCTGATGTCGGCGTCGTTTTGCATTAATTCTTTGAGAGATTCTATTACAAAAGTTTTAAGTTACCCACTTTTATATCCATAAATTAACAGAAATACTACAAAAATAAATAATATACATACTGCTATAATATATCTTATTTTCTACACTTTTTAAAAAGAGATTCAAGTTTGAACACGTTTTAAAATATCATTTTTTTATTAATTAAGTTCCCTTCCTTAGTTCCTTCTTAGAGAGAGATAGAGAAATATATATTTTTATAATATTCTGTAACTTTCGTATTGGCTGGGGTACGACATGTAGGTATCAGTCAGTGAGTTAGTTAAAATACCATTGTACCTCCAATACTTTCTTAGTTTCCAAGCATAAAGATCTTCATATATACATTCTTAATCTCGGAACACTAAAAATATTTATGTTTTATGTAAATTTATTTATACCCGAGTTAAATCATTAAAAATATCTTATGTTATCTTATATGTGTTTGATTAAAAACAAAGAAAGAAATTTTGTTTGTTTTGTTTGATAGACAATTCTATAAGTATGTTTTTTTTTTTTTTTTTTTAAATTTTTGTTTCTAGTATTGGAAATTGTTATTTTGTATGATAGTATATGTAAAATGAAAAAACTTTTACTGGGACTTTATTTTATATTTATAGTTATATCTATATTTATATTTTTATTTATAGTAATCTGAAAATATTTATTTATTATTTATTTAGCTTCATTCCATATCCCTTGCGGGGTAGCCAGAGACAATGGAGCGCCATTATATATATATATATATATATATATATATATATATACTTATACTTATTATATTTGTATACTTATTTTATTATTAACATTTGGTAAATGTTAAGTATAAGTATTTTTATTTAAACATTTTACTAACAATAGTGTTATAAATTCTTTAAATATATTAAGGTAATTAAAATGTTCTTTATATTAAGGTAAACTTAAGTTATTTAAATAGAGAAACTTCCTTCCAAATGATTATTGTTGACTTCAGAGAGGAATTATATTATTACTTTTACAACAATAAATTTAAACAACATATCTATTCCTTTCATAAAAAGATTTTATAATTTACATGTAAAATTAATTTAAAAACTCACACTTGAATAAACTCTAACATTTTTGCAGAGCACAGTACGTATATTTTTAAAAGCGGACTCTATTCAGTTAGGACGTTCTAAAAAGCTTTGATTTGACGACGTTTGGTGAAACTATAAAAGGAATCCAAAAAAATTACAAATTAAAGTATAAATGATATTTTTATTTCATTAACTTCATATTTATTTTAGATTTTGGTACATTTATTCATAGAGTTTATGTATTATAACTTAGCTATAATGTTTTATGTACCTGAGATTATTTGATAAAATTTTTAAATGATCGAGAAATCGCTATTAGCAATATATATAAAAGCCTTTTTAAAACATCTTAATCCAATTTAGTGTCGATGGTATTTGCTCATACTAAATTCAACAGTTCTGCTCCTGCTCCTAACTTAATCATATACTTTAATCATGCTGTAGGATTAGTTGAAAAAAAGAAAGATTTCGAGACGTTATATGAATTTAATATGTTGTGATTTTTATGATTACTTTATATGCGATTGAATGACACTTGTGTACTTCTTTGAGATGTAAATTATTGGATGATTCTTCTGAAACTATTAAATAAAACCGTCTAGTAAGACATCTTATCTTATATTTTTACGAATGTACTTATTAGATTACACAAAGTAGCAGACTTTCAACAGTTACTAAAAAATATACCAATCATTCAAAATATTATTATCTTTGAAATAATATGAAATAATAAATCAATTTTATAATAAAATCTTGTAGTATCAAACTTAATAAACCGAACCATTTATATGGATAATCGTCTTTTAGGATGGTGAGGCTTTTGTGGCGAAACCATGAATTGTATTAGGCTAACCTGTCATAGAGTTAGCAGAAGTTAGTAAGTTTTAAAGTGTTTATAACATGCTTACATTCTAAAACTGTGCTGAAATAGTTTCAAATAATATGAAATGTAATGTTTATTAAAGTATTTCGCTTATTTAAAAATTCAATTATTCTCTATTTTTGTTTAAAATAAAATTATTCTTTTTTTATTTTGAAACCGTTTCTTTAAAAAAATATATAATAGTATATGTAGTATATTAAATTCTACTCTCATTCTTACATAAGAGTTATACATATTATATAATATTTACCTTACGCCCATAACGTTGACAACACTGTAGAATGTTGTCTATTAAAGAGTAATGGATTATGAAAGTCGGTGAATATAAAATAATGTTGTTTCAAACAGAATATATTGCCTTAGCTTTTATTTTGCATTAATATTATTTTCTCTCTATAGTATCATATTACATCATATATTAAAATCATAGTAAAAGAAAATATACAGATAGAGGTACACATACTAATAAATTAGGTAAACTTATATTTTAAACCATCAGTTATATTTTATTATTGTAGATACCATACAAATTGTATATAATTCAAGACAAATTACTAGATCTGATCTATTGATAGCTATTAAATATTTTAATAAATAACAGTTGTCATTAACAAGGAAATAAAAGCATCAATAAACTTATATTGATATATTTAACTCCATTTCACGATCCGACCTGACTATATGAGATTTACCTCATCTTGTTATTACTGACAAACTTTAGATATTAACTGATGCGGGAGAGAAGAATAAAACTATAGTATTACTAGTTAAGGTAAATAAAAAAAATAGTGGAAATGTTATCCAAATGTTTGAAATAGGAAAATGTTATACGCGGTTTTTTCTTGAGTTTTGCTGCAGTTGAAAATAGTACCGTAAGTCAATTTAAAAATATTTTAACATAGTTTGTAACTCATATTGCTATTGGGATTTAATATCAACACTGTCAATAATATTATGCAATATACGAAATCGTATATTATGTTAATAAAGTAATCGACGCCTACTAGTACGAGAGGCCACGATGCTAAATCGGGATTTATTCGAGCGTCATAGAGACCTATTGGGTTGTGAAGCTTAGATGATGAAAAGAAAAATGACATATAAAACATACCATTTCATCAGTGGGGGGAGCGGGTATAGAATTTCAAATATGTAAAAAAAAACAGTTCCATGGACATACTCGAGCGTGTCAGATAATGATATTATACATGTCCTACGTATTTTTAAAAATGTACGTATGTTAATCTGATTATTTCAGTGATGGGGGTGGTCGTACGCAGGGGTGAGAAATGAAAGAAAAAAAAAACTTTATCGAGCGCATCAGATTTTCGAAGGGGATGTTAAGTGAACCTAAAAAAATGCTCTTATATAATAATCTGACGATTTAGATGTGACGCAAAGTCATGTCCGTTGTTAGAATATGCAAAAAAAATTGGTCATTTTGAAATACTCAAGCGCGTCAGATTAAGATATATATGGATTATCTTGATGCCTTGGACGTGCTGTCTCATAATCTGACAACTATCTAGAGGAATTTGGCTAATCTGATAATTAAAAAATTGTTTTTTGTATTTTTTTAAACTATTGAACTATATTAATTGAAAAGCTCAGGAAATAGCATGCAAATGAGAAAGTAAATACTGTTGTTGCTGTTGTAAATACGGAAAGTCTCGCTTTATTTTTATTGCTGTAAATAATTTATAGCAATGTGCGTGATATATTTTATTTAGAGAAGATTCTATCGAAAGTTCAAGATTATAGTATGTAGTTCGGGACTTTCGGAGAACCGGTTTGCTCCGACGATATTCTAAAATATTTATACATTTTTGTAATGTTTCTAATGTAAATTTAATTGTTTTTTCCAAAGAATGTTCACCACAAAATATACATTTTATATTAATATCACTCATAGTTAATATTTATAAGCTTTAATTTACAAAACTTATATCAAAATCATAAAACACGTAAAAACATTAGAAATACGTTGTAAATAATGTCATGACACGAACGAGTCTGTGTGATCAGCTGCTATGGTGTCATGGCAACTGAAACTAGAGTCGGTCCGGAGTGAGAAAATAACAGATAGAAAAAGAGTGAGAAAGGAATAGATGCGCGTTGAGGGCTATACAGGCATCATGTAACTAACTGCACGCATTAAACTTTATCGATGAATTTTTGTTGCTTCGGCTTGCGGAAATTGTCAGATTATATATTTTTCGTAATCCTTGAATTATTCTGTTCAAAATAAAAAAAAATCTAGCTACGCTCGAGAATGTCCATGTGACGTTTTTTTTTTACAATTTTGTAGCCCTCCCCCTTCTTTACGTTTCACTCAAATTGTCAGATTAGTAAAATCTACACGTTTTAACACGTAACTACCTCATCTTATCTTAATCTGACGCGCTCGAAAATTTTTGATGATCAATTTTTTTTTACTAATCTGATCCTTTATCCTTGACGGGCGATCATATATAGAAGTCTCATATTTGGTGTAAGTACTTAATAGAGTACTAGGTATCCCCCTGTATATTATTCTGCCGCGCTCAAGTAAATCCCGGAATCCCCTCTTCGGCTCCTCTACTATACTAATCATTTTGTTTATTTACTTGCCACTCTAATTTAAATATGTATAATGTGCAATTTATATTTTAATATTCATTGTTTAGTAAATAAATAACATTAAATTAATATATGGAAGGTATAGTGATGAATATTTAAGTTAAATTTGTGAAGAACTTTTGGCAACTCTATTGTTTCCAGTTTTGTATATAATAAAGCAACATTCGTTTTGAATATTTAGTGACTCTTCTATTATTATAAATATTTTTTCATTTAAAACATTGTTTCATTTTAATGTATTTTACGGTCTTGAGACGTCTTTCTATCTCGATTTTAAAAAAAAATTCAGTGATGGTTGTGGAATTCAGACTATAAATTTGTTGGTAGAGCGAAGCTATAGAAATAGATAAATAGAAAATGATAGCAGGTCGTCCTGTCCATTAAAATGACTATTATATAATAAAAGCCTATAGTAGTAGTATATGGTATAGTTATAAAAATATGTTTGTTAATATAAATGCTTATATATTTTACTCTAATAGTTTTATTTTTCATCAAGATAATCTATTTGTGTCTCTATCTTAACATTATTTATTCAAAATATCGTTAAAAAGACACCAACATGTTCATATAGAACATCTGCTCCACTCACATGCAACTGTTTTTTTATAACAATGCGTCCTCTTTGTAAGTGCATTATTATGTATATGCTTCAAACATATTTTCTTGAATGATGTATAACGAACACAAACAAAGTAAACTTGATAGTTCATTATTTAATATTTTAAATAAAGAAACATGAAGTATAATATTGAAGCAAAGAAAAAAAATGTAATATTACAAAACAGTTATTATATTATTATTATTGGCTCATTGAGCACTTCTTTGAACTGTAAGTATTAAAAACCTATAAAATTGTAGAGGTGAGCTATCTTAGTTTAAATAAGTTACTGCCCCGAGCCGAAATAGCCATATAGAAACTTGCTCATTATAGACCTCCCTTTTGAGGTATCCCTTTAATCTCATCAGTATAATGAAACGTAACCATAGTATGTTTTAAAAAAACATTATTTTATATAACACAAAATAATAGGAGTTATAATTAGATAGCCTGAGGACCGACTATTATTTATATTTCAATTAAGATTGAACTGCTGTTGTAGTTAATGTTAAATAATTTATATTATATGTAAAAAAATGTATATTTCATTATTCGGTTCAACCATAAATAGTGAAATATTAATTAATAACGTCAAGATATTGACAACTTATGACGTATTTTTAATGCGATTATATTGTTACTATAAATTAATATTTCAACATAAAGCGACTATAAAATTAAATTTATAATATTAATCTATTATAACAAGAACGCAGCCTCCGTTGGAAATAAAGAAATGTGATCCCCGGCAGAATTAATTACAAGTAAATTGAAATAAGTTTGTCTTTTCAAATAAGAACCTTATTTTCAACTTCCCATAAATTTAATTGAAATGTAAGAACTCAACTGGCAAAGTACATAAATAATTTATTTTGTGTATGATTTTTTGAATAAATTAATTTGTAAGTTATTTATATATGAAATTTTAATATGAAATTCTGAGAAGCTTCAAACAAAATATGCTGTGAAAATTCATTTGCTCTAGGAATTATTTTAACACGGATTATACTAAGTTAGAATGAGTCAAAGGAAGGATTTGAAATTTCAACATTACTTTATACATAACTTTACTTGTAAAATATTTTAATTTATCTTATCACACTTTTTACTCGGTACAAGATATACTAATAACTTCACTGTCGCATAATGCTCAGATGTTGTTTGTAACCTCTCGTTAACCAACTACCCTCTAAATGAAATTTAAGTAATTATACAAATAAAATAATAATGTACCTAGTCTAGTTCTTTACCAAAAGATAAAAAAACAAATATTATTTAAGTAATTTAAATGAAAACAGGGACGTATTCCTTATCATATAATAAACTACCATACAATCTTCTTATTTTCCGTATCTATTATTCAATTCCGATATTCCTCTGTTCAAGATTCACTTTTATTCAGTATGAAGAAAAATTTATCCAACACATTTTAGGAAGTTATAATTCGTGTATTTTTATTTAAAATTGTAGTTGGGTTGTGCGTAGTATAAAATGTAATATATATTTTATTAATAATATGTTTATATATTTATATTGTAATATATAACGTAAAAAAATATTATATTCATTAAGTATGTAGAATAATTTTATAAATTTTAGTAGAATATACCAAGGGCACAGCGGGCAGCAGAAGATTGTACTACATCCTTTGTGTAAGGTAAAACTTAATGATATCTATGATGTGAAAACTAAACACGCTACTATGAAGACTGCTTACATTGTTAACTGTCAAGTTATTTACATTATATTTTACTAAGTTGTACAGACTTAATGAATTCAAAATATAGTTTAGAAATTTATTTATACATATTTAGTTGAGATTTTCAAATATTAAAAATTAAAAGAATTTCACTTTCGTTTTTAAAATAATTTAGACCTATTGTAATAGAATAATTGTAATGATATTTCGCAATTGATTTGTTTTGAAAATTGTAAGCGACTGCTTACAATTGTATAGAGTTATACAATGTATTGAAAACCAATTAATTCAGCTTGAAGGGTAGCACAAAAAATAATTTAATTTGTTTCGACTTAACAAGGGGAGAAGTTTATAACATTTTGATTTATATAACTTCTTTATTAAATGTATATTCTACTTGCTTTAGTAACAATTATTTAAAGTAAAAAAAAACGTGTAACTTGTTATAATATCGACGTACTGACGACGAAAATTGTTTTAATTTATTACAGTAAAAATTTCTTATCATTTATACAACAAAGAATTAAATTTAATTAAGCTTCGAAGGCTTTATTCCATTTATTTTATAATAAATTAACGTTAAAGTGGATGGACATGGGTAGAGTTTTATGAAATGCAGAATCTTCCTTTGTTAAAATTAAACGTCAAGAGTCGATATGTCTGACATTACAACAAGCGGTTGGAATTGAAAACATATTTTATGTAAATTTGACATCACAATTACTTGTCCCGTTTTAATTTAAAGGTACAACGAATCGTATATTTATTTAAGGTGGATAATGATTTTATATATTTTTTTATAAGTATAATATAATATAAAACAAACAAAACTGCAATCAGATAGCGTATTAATGCAAAAAAATACATTGTACTAATGTTTTTATTAAATTAAATGATAATTCTTCAATCAACATATCACAATGCATACATGTAACATCATCCTATTAAAACTTGTTTTCCTTTACAAAGATTCTTGATGTAGTGTAATCATAAGAGTAGCATGTCCGATCATTGGCAGAAGTACCTTAAATTATTCTTAAATTATTATGTATCATTGGGCAAATTGAAACACGTCTTTCGAACCTTCACAGGAGGTTGATTATAAATATAAAGCACATGGAAGTTCTATCTTCAAAATTAGTGAACATAAAATTTACAAAAGTCGTAGGATAATAATCATTATAATACGATGAAATACTTACTCTTAATAATTAGTTGCATTATTATAACTTCCAACAACTTCACAAATACTTTTTCCACTTCATTAATTCGTTTTTTCTCAATCCTTCAATCTGTATCGCAATGACAAGATCTGTTCAGTGACAGACTTAGGAGATAAATTAACAATTTCAATTGTTTATTTAAAGACAATAATTCAAATTAAAATTGTTTTAAATGGTATATTAAGTCATTTTTGTATAAGATTTTAAAGACAATTTTATATTCTAAATACTAGCTTATTATATTAGTGTAATCGTGTTTATATTTTGACAACATATGATAAAAAAAATGCTTGTCTGTATTTCCAAATAGATGCCTTAGTTAGTTACTAACTAAGTGAGCGAAGTGAGAAACTGAATACTGATTATGCTACTTTAATTTTAATACTAAAATTTTAATATTACAAATAATAATAAATGGCAAAATTATTAAAATTGTATATGGTTTTGCATATTGACCAAGTATTTCGAATTCATCATCAATCACTAAAGGGTTGACTGAGATAATATTAAAACTAGGAACTTGCGTATTACGTAGAAATTTTATTTTATTTCTCTAATATAGTAAATATTTATCACAAATTCTGATTTGAAAAATATTTGTAGATAGTCTTGACTGAAGGCATTAGGTTGATTAATTATCTGTATCAGCTAATTAAAAGGACTTAAGTAGTCTTTAGAATATCGTATTTTTTTAGAAATCACATTTTACTGGCTTAAACTGGATCAGATAAATTAGAAGTTAAAATTCTTTAGTTGCCGATAATGTGTATTTATGTCCCACCTTAAAAACTATATTTTACAAAAATGTTTCTGATTACAAAAACTATCATTCTTTTAAGGTTTTGATTAAACAAAACCTTAATTATATAATATTTAAATTGGTTACTAGTACAGCTTTAAGCCGTGACGACATTCGAAATATAAATTAATCATTTAAGAGTTACTTCTCCGAGAATAGTATGTTTAATTTGTCAAATCGTTTTTTAAGTAGAATAGAAGCATGTGACAAATGTAATATGATACATGAATTTCATAATATTCATGAACGTATCATGCCTGTCTATACAGGCACATAGAACCTAGATAAAGGTTAGTAATAGTAGAATTTATTTATTTATTTATTAATTTCAGACTTCAGTAAGCACAACAATTTTGAAATACATTAAACATAATAACTGACCGTTGTGAAGGAAAGCTATAGAAGATATGTATACAAAATATTATGAGATCTTGTAAGATGTTTTCACATAGTCTTAGATTATAATATTTCTGTATAAGTCTATCAAAATATATTTTATATTTATTATATATTATATATATATTATGTATATATAATCAGTATAAGTGTTGGCATGTTTTAAAACGACTTACGACAAACTGCGAATACCGCACAAATATTTTATAAATTTGTAGGAAGTGACAATTAATAAACTGCTTCTGAACTGAAGACTATGATAAATATTTATAAAGGTTTTAACAAATTGACCTTAAAAAAATAAATTAAAACATTCCGTCCATTAGCATAGAAATTGAAGAGAATTTTCTATACGAAGCAATTAGCTTCATTATAAACAACTTCTTCCTTATTTGTTAACGAGTTTGTGTTTAATATAATCAAGGTGAAGCCACCATACTTTAACTCTCAAGTTCTACTTTTCAAATATTGTGTTTCTTAATTAATTATAAAATTCTTTTCCGACATCAAATTACATATTAGGACAGTATTAAACGTAAATGCAGTATTCAAATCAATAATCGATAGTATTTAAAATAATTAGTACAGCTCCAGATCTATTTAGAACAATGAACATTGTTTAACATAATAATTTATTTGTTGTGTCATTGTTTTTTTTCTTACCAAACAATAAAAAAACCAACTGTTTTAAAACAACAATTTTTTTTGTGTTTTATATTTCACATTGTAGTTTTAGGATTTGTTTCTCTATAAAACCAAATAAAACTACATATCCTAATCTATTTATGGTTTTATTTAATTATTTAACATTATATAAAAAATCTAAGTAAGCGTATAAAGCTAACATAACCTTTCGTTAAAACTCTAACACTGTTCAAGTTTAAACAGTTTTGTGTGCGTTTATATCCATTATATTGGCTACATGAAAGATGCAAGAGAGGCAGTTAAGTTATTATACATTTCAATTAAATAAGCAGTTTGCAACCGAAATAAATTTGAGGTGAGTTTCACCGAGAAATCACTGACAGGATTTAATTTACATGTAAAACGATTTCGATATCACTTCTCAGTCGTGGAGCAAACGTTCATCACTCTTGTATTGATTGTCAGTAAACATCAATTGTACGTGTGCAAATTGAATTGAACAGAACTATCGAAGTTTTAATTATTCGTTATATTTTTTTCCTTACATTATAATGTATCATAATTGTTTTTATTTATACAGAGAATTGAATAATATTAAAATTGGTTTACTTAAAAGTTGAGACATAAACAGCAAGCTGTTTGTAGTAAATAACCCCACTATTTATATTAGCATATTTGAGAGAACCGCTTTGTGAATTGAGACGTTACTTAATATTTTATTCTTACATTCATTGATTTATTTTATTTAGTCTATTTAAATTAATTTGAAGTATTAGACTGAAAATTCAGGCATATTTTAAAAATTTGTGAAGAGGATTCTTTTTTGCTCCATTTGATAACGTAACGTAACGTTAAACGTTTATTCAATTAATAGATAAAAAAAAATTTAAACCGCTTTTTCAAAAGCAAAAACGTCTTTTAAGTAAACTACCAGCATGATTAACTTTTTGTAGAGAAATCAAAGTCCATAGTGTCCCTAATTAAAGATACGTTGATTTTCGTCTTGATGTCGGCATCGCTTAGCTTTAATTTATCGAGAGATTTTATTAATTAATCGTTTAATTTTTTTTTTGTATACCTATTACAATCAACAGTTGACGTAAGAAGTTTACTGTAATCATGTAACCAAACTGTATTTAATTTTACTGAAAGTATAAGCACTATAGTATCAGTGCAATGTTAAGAAGATTTTTTCGTTTAATATTATCAGGTAGTTCATGAGACATATCGTAAATAAGGCATCGACAAATTATATCGATATTGGTGAACCTCTTGATCCCATCTCTAGTTAGGTGAGCTTAGATAAGAATCTCACTTCACTTCGATAGTGAGTACAGGATGCCAAAATCAAAATAAGAACGTTTAATTCAAAGTAAGTGAGATTTCAATTGGAATTATTTTCTTATGGAATAGTCTAAACTGTTTGTTCCCTATTTGGTTTACATTCTCCCCTCACAGTGCTTTGTGAATGACTCTTACGTCATTACAAGTTCTTGAACTCGCTATACTACGTATACGTAGTACATATACAAATATAAACACAAATGTTTCCTCTTCATAAAGGCTTTTTATTATTTAAATATAAAATAAAGTTATAAAAGTCATGCTTGAATAAACTCTAATATTTTTGTAGAGCTCACAGTACGTATATTTTTAAGAGCTGAGTCAAACGAGTTGGAACGTTCTAAAAAGCTTTGACGTGACGACGTTTGGTGAAATAAAAGTGAACCCAAAAATAACAAATTACATTATAAAAGCATTTCCTATTTCATTAACTATGTGTGTATTATTAATTCGCTGTATTTTTATGTACCTGATGTGTACATAATTCCTATTACTAGTAGACAAAAACCTTTAAAACATGTCTTTATCCAATTTACTCATGATGGTATTTGCATATAGTAAAATTGACATCAATGTAGTACCCGTATCATTCAACGATAACCGCTAAAATATAAAATATTTTGAATTATAATAACTTTAATCTTCCTCTCATATAACATGTTCGTTTATATTTAATTTATAGTGACATTTAATAACAAACACAAAATATATATATTAATATGGAATATTCCTGCTAAAAATTATCCTGAATCAGACTTTCTAAATGACATTATTTATTTTGCTTATATCGAAATTTTATAAATAATTATGACACTAAATGCTTAGCAACATGTTTCAAAATGTATCTTCGGAATATATTATGTGGTCGCAGGGTTGAGTCTGACAGATATTACAGCACGTACTGAATTCATGACCAGCTTTAAACTAACTTTTCGAACTGTGCTAAAAACAATAACTAACATATTAAGTAACAGGTTTAATAACCAAATATTTTGAAATAATTTTTGACTTTGATAAATTTTTGAAAGTTTAATGAGTTAAATATTTTCTAAGTTTCGTATAACTCTCTTATTACTTTTCCACATTACCTTAGGAAATGAATTTATTATACATAATCATAGCATACTTTAAAACAAATTTGTGTATAACATAAAAGAATAGGACTTATAATTACATACATTGAGAACTGACAATTTTTTATTTATTTATTTATTACTTTATTGAGCAAATCTACAACAATAAAATTAAAAAGTACAAATGGCGACCTTAATGCTAAAAAGTTATTCGCTTAACCAAACTTAACATCTTAAGTTCCCACTTGTGCAAAATGAAAAAAATATATAATAAATAAATATTAATAATAATTTAATATCGAAAGTAAATATATATATATATAACAAATATATACATATTCATACATACATATACGTATATAAAATAATACGGACTTTAATTTCAATGCCAAAAATCCCGGACCAAACTAGTTACTGTTAAGATGGGATTTTATAAATTTAATACACATACTTTACAATATCAATGTTAAAAAAGAACAATATCTAATTATTTTATTTAGTAATAAATAATAAAATTTTACCTTTTATGTTATATAATAATTAATTGAATTATTACGAGTTTCAACAACTCCACAAATACTTTTTCCACTTCTTCACGTAATTAGTTTTCTCTCAATCCTTCAATTCTTACCTTAATGGAAATAACAGTTCAGTGAAAAACTTGAGATTGAGTTGATTATTTAAAGCCACAATAATTCAAAGTCATAATGAAGAATATTGCAATTAGATATTAAAATAAATGTTATATTGAATAATTTTTTTATCAATAAAATAAAGATTATTTAGATTAACCTACCATTTTATACTTTAATTACTAGATTAGTATATTAATATATGATGAATTTAAATGAAATCTACTGAAATATGAAATCTACTGTGTTCTTGGGAATTACCTTATATTCTAAATTGCTATGGGGCCCTCATATATTTGATTCTTTGAACAGGGTTAGGCCCACAAGACCTTAAGTTCAAAGAATTCAAAATTATTACCATCTATAATAAATAGTTTTATGAAAATTTAATTTATGTACATTAAAAAATTAATAATAAATTCAATAAAAATTGTAAGACGCACAAAATTAATATTAAAAATAAAAATAAAATAAATAAGCTCCTTCAAATAGATAATTCCTTTGTGTGGTACTTCTAAGACCAGGGCAAGTTTGGAACTTAAGTCTCATATATAGACATAGTAAGTATTGATGTATTCCGATTAAAACAACTCGAATGATAAATAATGATGTCATTGAAATAATTGCTATAATAAAAATACAATAATCTCATTACAAGAGATATTCTATTTTATTATAATCTTATGACATCAACATTTATGTTTGAACATATATAACAATAATGAAATAAATATTTTGCAGAAACAAACTTATCTGACTGAATATATTAAAATAAAAAAATAATAAATGAAAGTTAAGGAAAACTAAGTTATTGCATTAAACAGTAACTTAGAAAAGTGAGAAACTGAATACCGACCACTTTAACGTCACTAGGGATTGTGACGTTTGTATGAACTCTAAACAGATTGACTCTTAATTGAATCAGTGAAGGTGTGACTCCGAGATGTATCACTCACAAGATTAACTTAAATTTAATTGCAAGAAACGAGCGTCGTAGTAACTTATAAAGTTAATAAATTTATACTAACATTTAAAGTTTGGAGAATTTGTAATTACTTGAGTGTAATTTACTTACAGCTCCTTGACGAGATAATGTAATTAGTCTCAGAATACTAAAAACGTATATTCGACTATATATTTAATATATGTGACAGAGTTTTTTTTTCACCACACTTATTATTTAGTAATTATTTCCTTATTTGAAACTTTTAAATGCTTCTTCTTTTAAATAGATTGTAACGGAAAAAAATTTAGAAAAAATTATGATGATATATACTTTGAAATTCTAAAATCAACACTGCACTATATATTGTAATATATTTATTATGTAATTTGAAAACTTATACGGTTCTTCTACACTAGACAGCACTTTGTAATAGTATGATATACCTACTACTACCTACTAGTTATGAGTTGTAATTTATAAAAAATATAAACTCTTTATCGCAGAACTTATCTGGTGACCTATGTGGAATATTTACTTAATTCTTAAATAAGGTTTGAAAGTTTCAGTTAAAATAAATGCTTATGTTATTAAATTCTTCAATTTAATAGTTTTATCATTACTTATTACGTTGCACGTTCGAAGAATATTAAAAACTTAAATAGCTAAATGAACTCGACAGTTAAGGTATTACATTAAAGTACTCTTGTGCGCTTTTAGTCAATTTATATAATCCACAAAGTTGATGAATGCATGTCAAGCTAAAAGTACACAATCCGATACTTCTCATATATAACATTTATACTGACTTCTGCTTTAATAAATATTTTATTATCGTACTAATTTTATTTATTAATAAAAAATGTATTATACAAATATCAATATAATTAAAATTGTATTATATCTGAACTTAAAGCATTAGTTACTAATTAATCGAAATAGCATATAGGAAAAAAAGCAACGAGCGTTTCATTTCATTCAGCAAAGCACTTTGAAATCTATTAAATGAAACACGTTTGAAATTGTTTTTATAACGTTTTAAATATATTTTTTTATATTGATGGAATTTAATTAAAACACATGCAGTTTAAAATGCAGAACTTTTACAATACTAAATAAATTTTATCAAGTTTTGCGGGATCACTTCAATGTATTCTTGCCCTGTTTTATAAAATGATTTTGGGTATTTTTGGTATTTTTTATTATTTTTTTAATATTATATTATTTTTTACGCATACTAATTAATAGTGACATTATAATAAATTTAAAATATATAAAGTACTTAACCTGTAAAAGTAAACATCGGCATCCGAAAAAATATAGAAAAAAATCTATATTTTTTCGTAAATGCTATTCAAGTTTTTAAAATAATGTGTAAAAAAATATAGATCTGTATTTTTTTAAAGAAAATAATAATAGTTTTTTTTATATTTTATTTATATTACTGTTTATTATTGACAATATATTAATAACAAACTTTTTACATCAATCAATCAGTTAATCATCAATATTAAATAAATAATAGAAATTTTTATCTTCATAGCACTTTATTTCTTAACTAATAGATAACTTTATTTTAATACATGAATTGACTTTTTCTTTCGTTCTTTTGTATGAAGTTATCAATATTCTAAATATACTGTTCTCAGATGTACTTGTACAATATACTACTTAAACAGCCTATATACTTACAATATGCTACTAACAACAGGGTTTAATATATTGTGTAAAATATTGTGAAATATACATCAGAAAGATTTGAAAAGATATTATGTATAGTATTATACCTACGTATAGTTCGTTATGTTAATGTTGTAAATAA
The DNA here is from genome assembly GCA_918358865.1 of Melinaea marsaeus rileyi. NCBI lineage: Eukaryota > Metazoa > Arthropoda > Insecta > Lepidoptera > Nymphalidae > Melinaea > Melinaea marsaeus. The sequence goes on along the minus strand of OU911095.1, from coordinate 7,288,695 downwards.
CGGAGAGACCGGTAGAAAGTAATTAAATATACTCGTATAACGGTGTAATAGGAAGTAATTACATGTACGAGTATAACAGTTAAATATGAACTAATTAATGATATAACGGTTTACTACGAACTAATTAAAGGTATGACGGAAGAGATTTCCGCATAAGGAACGGTCCTTGGGCACGGACACACAACGATTCGGACAGTCCAACCAGAAAAGCCTCAAGATTCCAATATACCACTATTTACTATACATTTTACATATCGATAAAATTTATAATTCATGTATTATTGTTTTAGATTCAACCAACCAAGCTCAAGTTCAGCTGAATCTGAAAAGAAAGTTGAATTCTGATATTTTTTTATTTTAAAAAATGATGTATCTGTAAATGAATTCTAGATAATTATTGTCTATTTATCTTTGTGTTAATCAAAAATGTTTTAAAAACAAGCAAATAATCTTAATTTCACGTTAAAGTTTAACTTTATTCAAATTATTAAGTAATTTCCAACCAAATATTTCTATTGCATTCATTCTGAATAAGTAATAAATGAGTAAATGTATGAATGAAAAGAACAGACTTCCAGTTGTTATGAAATATACTTATGTAGATTATGTAAATTCATGAATACAAAAAATAGTTCTAGAAAAATTCTTCAGTGTTTGTTTTTCTTTCCATTCTCATCTTTTCTTATTAATAATATGAAGTTATTTTTATTGAAACCTCTCTATAATATTATGAAATTATTATAATAATTTTTATATTCATTATTTTGAACTTAAATTTATATTGTTTAATGTATATTATAATAAGTATTTCACCAACAATTGTTTGCTAATTGTCGGTGCCAGATGAGTTTATATAATTTTTGTATTTAAAATTTGTATTTATTATTGTATGTTTAAATAAAAATGTGTGTATGTCATATTTAAAATGAACAAATGCGGCGTTGGTGACCGCCAACCAACACGCCATGTTCCGAACGGCGGGAGGTGGAGGATGGAGCTACAAATAGCTACGTGGAATGTAAGAGGAGGAATGGAACAGAAGATGAATGAATTTTTAGGTGTGATGGATGACAAAGATCTGGATGTTATTTGTGTATCTGAGACTAAGCGAAAAGGCAATGCAATGCAATACGACCGATTTTCCTGGCAACCGGGTCGCTTTCTGGGCTGGGGTTCCAGAGGGTGAGCGAGGTTGAAAAGGTGTAGGTGTATTGCTGTCTTCTCGAATGGTTAATGCTATGGTAGAATACAAGGCCATCAACCCGAGGCTTCTTTGGGTTCGCTTTAAGCTGGGGATAACAAGAGTATTCTTGTTAGCCGTGTATGCGCCAGTATCCTCAGCTCAAATGAGCGAGCTCGAGGAGTTTTGGGAGAGTGTCAGGAATGTTCTAAGTAGTGTCAGAGATAATGAAAAGTTGATAGTATGTGGAGATATGAATGGATGGGTTGGAACCACGCGAAGTGTTTACGAAAGCGTGCTAGGTAAATACGGTGATAGAAGAGTAAATGAGGCTGGAAAGCTTATTTTGGAATTTTGTAAGGAGAGAAATTTGTTTGTGACAAACACGATGTTTGACCATAAACAAATTCACATGTACACATGGGAGCGAGCGGAAGAAAGAAGTATGATTGATTTATTCCTGGTGGATCAGCGAATTTGAAGCCAGGTTATGGACATGCGAGTGTTTAGGGGTGCTGATCTGGGAACAGACTATTATCTAGTCGTTGCTAGAATAAGAAGTCTGTTTGAAGGTTGGCGTAGCCGCACGACGTGTCCAAGCTTGGAGTCGAATTATCGCATAAGAAGCTGGAAGCTTCAAGATCCACCGATTAGAGAGGAATATCAAGAAAGGGTGTCCAAGAAGCTTGAAAGCTGTGATTCTGGAAATGTAAGTGCTGAAATATACTGGCAGAACCTTAGGAATGGTATTGTAAAAGTAGCGACAGAGGTATGTGGTAAAAGGAAAAGAGGTTTTGGTAAAAAGCGCGATGAATGGTGGGATGATGAAGTGAAAGACGCTGTGGAGTTAAAGAAGAAAGCATGGCTGGATTATAAAGCCTCGGGTAAGGATAAAAGTATGAGAGAGATAAGAAAAAGAGAGTACAAGCTGCAAAAGTACAAAACGAAAGCACTTATAAAGATGAAGCGTGAAAATTCTGAGAGAGGAGGAGATGAAAGGTTGATGAACAACTTCCGGGAAAACACGAAGCTTTTCAGGCGAGAAGTTAGTAATTCCCGGGGTTGTTCGATAACTTGTAGGATGAAAGGGGTGCTTTCGAAGAGCGGTGAAATTTTAAACGAGCAAGCACACGTTTTGCAGCGGTGGGCAGAATTCTACAAGGAGACGTATGAATGTGAGGATGCCTCGGCCTTGAGTACCAGCGAAATACTTAGTCCTGATGTAACCTATGGTGAAATCAGTTTGGAAGAAGTGGAGACCGCGATTCGAAGTCTGAAATGTGGTGAGCAGATGAAGTTACCGCGCGTCTTGGACTTGTTCTGGTTTTTGTGCAATTTATGCTGGAAACTAGGAGAGGTCCCAGACGGTTGGCGAGGTGCAGTCATCGTGCCTTTGTATAAAGGCAAAGGTTCACAGATAGATTTTGCAAGCTATAGGGCTATCAGTTTGATTAGCTTGGGCGCTAAAGTTTATTCTAAAATATTAGCGAGAAGAGTGTAAGAGAGATTTGAAAGGCTGTTGTGGGAGGCCCAAGGAGGTTTTAGACCTGGAAGAGGGTGTTTAAATCACATCTTTTCGCTCCGCATGATCACGAAAAAGTTTTTGGCCCTAAACCAAAAGGTTTTCTGTGCTTTTGTGGATTTGGAAAAGGCGTTTTACAGGGTTGTGGGAAAGAAGTTATGGGAGATACTGCCCCGATATACTGTGAGCGGACCCTTGCTACAGGCTATAAAGTCTCTTTACACAGACCACTCAGTCTATGTGTGAGTAGAAGCTGGCATGTCGCCCTGGTTTGACATCCAATCGGGTGTTAAGCAAGGTTGCGCTATTGACATAGCTTTGTTGTTCAATTTGTATTTGGATAGTTGTCTCCAAGGCGTGAAAGACAGTGACATGGGAGTGAAAGTAGGTGACCTTAAAGTCAATTGCTTGCTATACGCAGATGATGCAGTGCTCATTGCATCATGAGAATGCGATATGCAGGCATTGGTCACCACTCTGAAAGGTGGGTGTGAAAATAATGGTTTAAACCTGAATGCACATAAGACGAAGGTTCTGATATTTGAAAGAAAGAAGAATGAAGAAAGAACAGAATGTAAGATCAACGTGAATGATAAGATAATAGAACAAGTGAATGAAGCGGTATATTTGGGAAGTATATTTAGCAGAGACGAAGAAGGAAGATACGAAATGGATGTGGAAAGGCGTATTGCTGCCGGTAACAGAGTCAACGGTACTTTGGCTGCATTATTGAGACGGTGAAACATCAGCATAGCTGCACGTTTGGCTGTACACAATGCGGTTTTGTTACCGACGCTGTTATACGGCATCCAAAAGCAGGTAACACAGAAGAAGAATGTAAGAAAGATGAATGCAGTGGAGATGCGATCTCTTCGCCGAATATGCGGAGTCAGCCTAGCTGACCGAATTCGCAATGAAGAGATCCACAGAATGGCAGGTACTAGTGAAGATGTTACAGTGAGAATGAAGAAGAACGTGCTCAGGTGATTTCGGCACGTCGAACAAATGAGTGATGAAAGAATAGTTAAAAAGATTTATACAGGAAAAGTGAGCGGTAAGAGAGACAGGGGGAGGCCTCGACTGACCTTCGAAAACACGGTATCTATGATACTGGAGGAAGGTCACGTAAAAAGCATGATGACCCCCCAGAGGGCATGTATGAAGAGGTTGATGTCTGTGGCCCTGGCTACCTCGCAAGGGTATGGCGTGAAGCTAAAGTAAAGTAAAGTTTTTTTTTTTTTGTTTGTTCAGTATTTTAGTCATGAAAAATTATTATCAAAGCAAATAAAAGTAAATTTATTTTAAGGTGTTATTTTGACGTCTATTGAGATGATAATATAGTAACAAAACATGATAACGTATTATTAATGACAATAGAAAAACTCGAGATAAACGTTGATTCTTTATTGGGTAGGCTTTTTTCAATAATAATATAATAAAAGTAGTGAATTCTACTGTGAGCATATAACACATACACATAATATTAAATCAACACCTGATAGCGTCAAATACTGATCCTAGATATTTAAAATATACTTTTGAGAACACTCCCTCATGTTATACTGGATAAATGTGAAAGATAAGGATAGATTTGAATTAAAGAGAGATCAATCACGCCACTTATTTAAATTTTATTCAACGTTCGGCAATTTAAAGCCATGACATTTAAAAAATTCTTTTCGAATATTAGGGAAGTATTTAAACCTTAACTTATATAGACTATTATATAACTCTTATCGCATTACTTTATAAACTTTTATTTTTTTTAACATTAATATTTTATTGAATAAAATAAATATAATAATAAAATCTGAAATTTTATTTTATAGTCAAACTTTATGACAGTGGTGCTTATTTTCGTAGATTAATTGATATACTGTTAACGATTCACTGTTATAAATATCCAAATGCATCCAAAAGCAATATTCTGATAACTAAATTCTAATTTTATCTTATCAGAGATGAATTATTAATATCCATATAACATTTATACCACTTGGGACTATGTCATAAACTGCTAATTTCCCGCTAATAATTTATATTTACCAACCTCAAGGGAGTGCTGTGGCTGGATTGTTGTTCAGACATTAGTGCAAAATTTATAATTTCAACATATAGAACTATAATGATACGACTTTTATTTGGAATTTATATTAAGGAATTTATTTTATTATGAGTTTTCTTTTTAACAATGAAAATAAAAATCGGCAATTTAAATCATTTAAAATTTATATTTTAAAATATTTAGCGATATTCAGGAACATACAAATAATATTTACATCTTATTAAAAAGTTTTTTTTTTATAGTCAATAGCAAAATATGATTTATTTATCTACCTTAATACTTTCAAAACAATATATTGGTATAGTTTCATGCCTTGTTACCTTTTTTTTATTAATATTCTCTTTAAATTACTATTATTTGTTTATATCAGAGAAATCTTTAGATTTTGTATGTAACATTGAAGAAGTAACTGTAGTAAAATTATATATTGCAAAAATAATCAAAAATGCAAAAAAATACAAAAGACTAACAATAATATAAAAAAAATTTAACCAAAAGCTTGAAATGTAATAGAAATATCTACGAACTTTTGCATTTAAAATATGTATGTTGGTAAAAAACCTTTTTAAAAATATATATCCCACATATAGTGTAAGTAAATAACTAAGTTTGAAAAATGATATCTCCATATTTCAGTTGTTACGTAGCATTCAGGAAAAATCCGATTGCCAAATATCTTCCTGGATTCTATAGCTTACATGAGATTAATTAACAATTGATATCGTACATTCGCTGCACTTTTAAATGAAATATAAGCATGGGAAATTTATGTTTTATAAAATATTAACTAACAAACAAAAGAACAAACTGCTGTGAAGATTTAACTATGAAATATTGGTTATAGAGTCAAACACGTAAAAAATATAAATAATTTAAAAATTTAAATTTAAAAACCATCATATTATTTAGAAAGTAATTATTTTCTAAAAAGAAATCATGATTAATTTATATTTGTAATACATTCGATTAAAGTGCTTCATTTTCTCGTGTTAGATCACTCGACACAGCCAGACCGTAAGTAATACAGTAATAGTCAATTATCTAAAATAATTCAATATACTATTAATAGATTTATATGATTAGCGACTTCCTATAAAGGAAAAAGCTGTAATAGCAAATTAATGAATCAACAATTGTGAAATAAAAATTCTTAAAAATATAAATCAATTAAAATCAAGTATAATGTTAGCACAAGCAGTTCTTCTAAGATTACTCGACAACGCTGATGTTTGTTATTAAGATGCATTTGAGAAGCTGCTAAATAGTTTTAATCGACTGCAAATTTATGCATCCGCTTTTTTAATTAATAATAAGAATATGATTAATTTATTTATTTATTATATTTTTTAAACAAATCAGCAATGGCCTACGGATTAGAATTGATCATGCATTCCATTAACCAAAATTATTTTGTCCAATATATTTATGGATTTACAACACATCATTATCTGGGAAAAAATTAAAAACCCCAAAAGAGAGAAAAATATGAATTTATCTCAAAGAAATCATTATTGAGAATTCATTGAGGTGGCAACAGAACCTGATAAAGAAAGTTTTCAAGACATTACTCAAGACACTAGTCTTATACTTATATTTTATGAGCAAGATATCTGAAACTTAATATCACTTTCTGCGGTAGTGTTATCCATTTTTGTTTTTAAAATGAATGACCCCGAGTTCAATTCTTTGGTATAAAATTGCGTTGCATTGCATAAAATTGTTATTTATTCGTAATATTTCATTTATCACAAATGATATTTTATCACAAAATGTTCCAATAGAATAATTCTATTTCCAGTTTAATTAATAGAATAATTTTATTAGATTTGTAGTTTGTATCGGCTTCCTCCATAAATCATGATATTAATAAGGTCCATACATTTTTTGAAAATCCTTTATGAAGTTAATGAATTTTAATTGCAATTAAATAATGGTAGTATATAATAAACATTAAGTTATATTATATAATAATATTCACCTACAAATCAAAAAAGTTTTATATTTTAATATAGAAATCAGACATATTGACTTAGCTTCATCGTCAAAAAAAAAAAAATAATAATAAATAATAATTTATTGAAAAACTTTTTATTAAAATACTACAAAGAAAAATATACAAAATATATTATTTTAAGAAATAATAGCGTTTGGAATTCTTAAAATTAGGGCGCTGTCGCATCCACGGCTTTATTCGGTGGCTGGATAACTCATTGTAGAGTAAAACACCAGTTTTTCGTGAAAATTTAATAAGTGCCGCCTAGTGGTGTTTAATTCCGCGCTGTCACTGACAAAAGAGATAAAGTAACAAAAATAAATACAACATTTTAAACGCAGGGAAATTTTATATTTCTAATTTGATTTGTTATTAAGAAAATTAATATTCTTTTTATTAATTTGACATACTTTAAAGGCTCAAATAGTACAAACTCAAATATGTACATTTCATAATTAGTTACTTTGTTATTGCTGGAATAAGACAGTATATTTTATAATTCTAATATGACATAAGGATACATAAAGTTATTATACAACATTTTTGGAATAACATTTATTTATATATAATATTTTTTTATATCTGAAAATGCAAAGTATATCATATCATAGAAGAAACAATAAATGGATCTAGAAGAGATGATTACAATGGTTGTGCCCTAAGGATAGACAAATGATGACGAGAGACGTACATATGCATCAACAGCAATTAATTAAAATAAGATGATCTTACTTTAAGTCGAATAAATCATAAATCATTAAAAAAATACTCTACACAGTCTACATGACAGTCTAGCTTTCTAACATCACTGTAGCTTAGAAATTACAATCCGATAAACATCCTCTTTTCGCGCTTAAAATACATTAATCTTAATATCAAACTTAAGTTATAAATTAATATCTATGGAGAGTGTTGTCGTCAGTCAGTTAATCTAAGTTATTAGAAGCTCTATAGATAGCAATAAGGACTTGTTATTTAACTGTATCAAGTAACAATAAAATAATTGAAATAAAATAAAATCTGCACGTCTGTGTTCATCAAAAATAATTAACAAATTAATATAAGTCTGAAGTCACCTTAACATACGCTGTACAATGAAGCGCTAAGCGAGATACATGCCGCTATGAATTATTGAAAACTGTCTGTGCTTTCTTACAGAACTCTTATCTAAAGAGATGCTCGTAAACTCAGTGTTTTATTATTTAAATGGGAAAGATAAATCTTAGAAAAAAAAGCAAAAAAGCATATTATTGTACGTTTAACGAAATGCACCTCTTTGGTACTGGGTTTATATTTTTTTTTATTAAAATATGTATAATATTAAAAGTTGTGTCTCATTAATGAATTAATTATTCTACTTTACATTTTGGGCAATTATTTAAATCAGGTAAAATATCATTAACATTTATCTTTTAATCATCCGTAATTTAAAACTATATCTAATAAATAAAATTTTTTGTTTCTAAGTAAATAAATGAACCAATCGCACAATTTAACTTTATATTTCGTTTTAATAATACATTGTATACTGGATATTACAATGTAGTATAATAAGTAATTATAAGAAAACAATTTTATTGTCAAGGTCTGAGGAAATTAAATTAAATTATGAAATAAAAGATGACACAAAATATTTTAGTAAATATATTTTTTTTATTATTTATAAAAAGAAAACTCAATTTCCTCTGACCTTAAGTTTTATATTACAATCATTTTTATATTAAACACAAAAATAAAACGGTATAAGCTATATTCAGAAACCAAATTCAATTCCATCAAGTTAATAACGATTCCGACGATATTGAGGAATCTAGTCCCTTTAGATTTTCCGATAATTGCTCACTTATCAACCGGCAGAGACCATCGTCCGATTACAATATTATTGAAGACCTTCTTTTTGCATTTTAAAGATTTAGAAAGTGCTGTTAAATAACGAAATCATTGTTTGTAATTTCAAATATTTATAGAGTTTTATAGTTATGTTTGTAAAGATAAATCTGTTTTAAATATTGATATATTTTATTACAAGAAAGAAATGAATAACTAAAGTCATTGCGTCATCTTTGCACATTTATTTGTTTGTTAAGTTATAAAGCCCAAGTTATTAAGCCTAATGTATAACAACATAGGTTTATGCATAAAAGCAGACATATAGGTAATAAAGGTAGTTCTTCCAGTCGATCTTTGAGTAAATGAAAGACAAAATAATAAAATAACATGGTAAATTAAGGTGAAAAGCCTATTATAAAAAAAAACTCTGTTTCTACAGATAAAAATAATGAAAATAAAATAAAATAAATTTTAACTAAAGTGCTACTCAGAACGTTGTATCGTCAATACGGAATTATACTTGCAAATGTTTAACCAATAACGATATCAAAATATAAATAAAAATGTATAACATATATTACGAGTACTATAAACAAATGCAATACCCATAAAATTAATTTTATCACAATAGGTATTTATTATTTAATTTCGTACAACGTACAGACGTTTTTCTTAAAGGAGTCTAAAAAGAGGACTGTGGAGCGAGTTCTTTCAAAAATACCTTTATATGTTGTTTCAAATGCACCATATAGAAGAAGAATGTTGGACATTTATTTCGTCTCCAGGGTATCCAGATATTTGAATATAATATCTAATTGGCTCGTTATTAGACAACATAACATAACACATAACAATGATAAAAACATTTTCTTCATTTTTCCTATTTTATCACAACTTTAATTTTTCATGTTTTATGACAAGCGTATACGAAATATTGAATTAGGATATGGCTTACAATAATAATATTTTTATTTTTGGTCTGTAGGGTAGAACTAGATTGTACTTTATCGCTATATTTATAAAGGACGTTTATTTCAAATCTAGAATAACGACACCTAACTTCAATATTCTTGGAGAAACGAATCGTAATTAATTGTATTCCAACATTATTCCCTTAAATCAACCTCTGAAGAAGGGCAGTTTCGTTAATAATAATATACATCATTATTATTACAAAACATTACTCTTTTATATAACACAATATAAATATTGAAAAATCTAGTCAAGGGTATGTTTACAAAAAATAGCTAACACATGTGTTGTTCTACATCACATTAAGTGTGGCTCCACTATCCACTATATTGAAGTAATAAATATTTTAATACTTCGTGTAAAGTCCGGCTACAGTACACAAAAGAGCGTTGAATATCATAAAATAAAAAAAAAAATTAAATATAATATTTAACGATGACTAATGTTTTTTGGCATTGAAGGTCCCCAGTCAGATCTTTTTATTTATTTCAACTCTAAAACGCCATACTGCAATAGTAAGAATTCAGCATATATAAGAAGATACTCCTTTTATTTTTTCTTTTTATCATCTATAAATAATGGTAATCAATCAGCAAGTAAAAAATATTGAATAATAATGTTGAAAATTACACAATAATAAAAAATAATTAATTGAAACATGTATGAATTACTTTCGTTAATATACAAAATATTAATATTATCGGTGCAATAAATAAACGCTAATCGAGGTAATGTGAACTGCGGATGTAATACTGAGCGTCGATAAAACATGTCATGCCGTCTCACGAACGAGAATCACTAAATGAAAAGTATTCAGTTACACTGTTTCAATATTGTGGATATTAAAGTATATGTCTGAATTTTATGACATCTTTATTGAAATTTATTAATATTAAGTACTGAACCTCTGACCAGGGTATTATTATCATTTTATAAAAACTTTCAGTTGATGTAATGGAGCTACTTTCCTGTCTCTTTTTGGGTCCTACCTATTTTGCTTAATGCCTATATAACTTCCCAAAAGTAGTATTAAAATAATTATTCTAATTTACTTTGTGTTATTTATTATTTTGTACAGGGTAATTTAATAATTTAAAATGAATATACTCTATTTAATAACGTTAAAGAATCTTATTCTGTCATCGTATTTCAAATAAGTGCTCTCTTCAATTTGTCATCCGACACGTTAAACAAATTGTGTATCGAAAATCGATTCAAGTGAGTGACAGGCGCTTGTATTACGATTGTGAATTAAAAAGAAATTCGTTTTTCAAATAAGCTAATAACATATTTTGCTCTAAAACTGGTTTAAAATATATGTTTAATAACATTAATATATAATTCATATACACATATTCTATAAGGAAAAAATGTTTTAATTTTATTTAATATCTTTTATTAAATATAATTTTCCGTTTGGCTAAGAAAAGTATTCATCATATATTTCAAACTACATAATTTAAGATAAATATAAAAAATGCAAAAAGCTATTATTAATAATTGAATATAAATTACAATACATTTAAAATAGTGCAGCCGAGAAATCAAATACAGAAAAATAAACAGGAATTTATAATTCACTTTCTTTAGGTGTTAGCGTATTTACTTGACACAAAACTAGCAAAGTTTATATCTAGTCTCCTTCAATGATTTCGAACACGACCAAACTTTAACTTCTCAGCTGTATATATAAGTATAATTGTCGTACTCTGTAAGATAGTTTGACTCGATTATTTTAAATACTATTTATCACATTAAAATATGTTTCTTGTTAAGTTATGTTTTGTATATATTACTGAATACTTGGATCTTTTAATTTTTTCGAGGTTATAACTTTCCAATTTCTCCCAAAATTTTGTCGTCTTATTTGTTGTTATATGTTTTTTTTTAAGTAAAATTTTGGTTGTTAACCTTCAAATAATATGCTTTATAATATATTTAGTGCTTATGTAACTTTAATTGTTATTTTTTTTATTTTCAGTATAGTTACGTCTCGAAGGTAATCTTCACACAAAAAAAAATATCTTTCACCGTACAAGACTTATATAATATCTATTAGTTTATACAATACATCACGTGAAATTATATATGGACTTGAAGTACTGTAACTTAAGTGAAACTCTTATTATAACTCTATGTGTCATAAATGTACCGATTACAAAATACTTACCCCTACTTAGTTAATATGAAAATTCATACTTATCAGTATTTGTAAATAAAAATAATAAAAACTAGCAAAGTTTTAACAATTGTTTTAAGAAATATATAAGAAAAAAAAAGAGAAAAGCGAAAAATTAACATTTTCAGACTATTTAAATTCACACCTTTATTGTATGATGTTTCATAACGAAATATTTCATAACTTTATCAGATGACTAACAGGATAATATAAACAACAAAAACTGACATTTACCTGGACTTAGTAAAAATATATGAAACATTTCGTATGGACACAAAAAACTAGCTACTAAAAACAAACTATGTAAATTATTTAAAAGAAGAGTTAGAATAATTTTAAATAATTTATGATGTTGTATTTTAAATTATGGTTTAAATGTTTATATCCAATGTAATTTATGTAAACAATATTTCTAATGTTTAAGACAACTTAAGCAAACTTATCAAAAATTAAATTGCCAAACTTGCTTCCATAATCCGGTCTTCCGTGATCCACTAATGTATATTAGTGAATCACTTAGTATTAAATTGTTAGTAACCCCTGTAAAGAGAGTACAATTATTAGTTTTTTGTATTGTTGCTATCGTTACGAGCTTAGTTGGCATCACAACTTAAATTGAAATTTTTGTTCTGAAGCGAACTATTCCATCAAAATGATAGTGTAACTTTAATTTTAAAAATATATAATCTATAGACTTGAAGTATAGTTTTCCTGTTTGGGAAATAGATTTTTATTAAAATTACTATATTGTGTTTCAGTTATAGTTCAGTTCAAAATAATAAATAAAAACTGTATATTAATTATAGGATTAAATGTCGTCGACGAGTGTAAACTTATATTATTTTAAAATAAGGGGTAATAATTATATAATTATTCTAATAATCACCGAAGGCAAAGGAGTGGAGTAATATTTTATATGGATTATTAATTAAAATAGTATCTGCTATTTACTTCATCCTAGGAATTATTTATAATTCAATTGTAAAGAAAATATTTTACTTTTATTTGTTTATTACTAAAGAATTTTTAAATATCGAATTCATTCAACAGGTAATTTTTCAATGTATATAAATTCTCACACAATATCTAATCAATGTCACAGCTGTCATGTGGTTTTGATTGATAGTCTTAATTACACCCAGTCATTTGGATACGCCTTATCAATAGAATAATATAGTGCCTTCTCCTTATTATTTATTACTAGAATTGACTGATATTGCACCAATTAATTTTACTGTAATTGAGTCGTTTATATCGAAGATAGAATTAATGCCTATTGTAATTCACTAATTAAGTGATACATTTCAAACAATGTCCTGATTTTTGTGGGTAGCAAATAAATTAATAAGATATTCTTTAGCCAAGTCAGGTTTAAATTTGATTTGTAATACTTACTCATAGTTAAAATAAAGTAAAATACAGTCATCTCACTTGGCTATAAAGTTGATTATTTGTCTGATAGGAAATAAAAAACGACATTTAAAATAACTAAGGTTCAATACTTCATAATAATCTAGATAACCTACGATATTTAATATTATTTTGTTACTAAAATCTAATAGAAAATTTTATTTAATTAAAATATTTATATTTCATTAATTAAAATTAAATATAAATATTTTTTCAAATTCAAATAAAGCATTACTAAACAACAAAAATTACAAGGTTTATCATGAAATAGCTTTTTTTAATATAAACCTATCTGCTCTACCTATCTAAATCGAACATGCTCTATATGAGTTTTGGCTGTGCTTTGTAATTATTAAGGCATCAGTCCATACAACAGAGTGATTATTTGACATTATTGACATTGATTTAATGACAAAATTGTAATCATGGAAGCACAATTCAATTATTCATAATTACAGATAATGTATAAGAATATAGTATATGTAAATCTGTTTTAACGCGATAGCATGTATACATTATTATTATTTTAGTTTTGTTTATTAGTTACAGTACAAATATTGCGATCAGTTAATTAAGTAAACATTAGACTAACCACCGACTAGGATTGAATAATAGACTCCCAATAATGCTTTATAAATTTGTACTTATAATTATCCTAGATTTTTCAGAATACCACGAGATTAGATTTTTTTTTATTTACATATTTAAGCGGCATAACGTTTGAAAGATATAATTTGTAACATATCTACCTATAACAAAAGAGTAAAGGAGAAAAATCTTAACAAACGAAAAAAAAACGAAAACCAATATTACTACATGTTATACTTGTCTCGTCATAGCGGCTTTAAAAACACCGATGCCAGTAAAATTAGCCAGTGATCCCTTTTGCTCCAACCGCTTAAATCCATCTTACTAGTAACTTTTTTTTATTTTGATTATTGCTCTTATTATTGTATTTATTATATCACCAGCAGGGGTAGGCAGTATTTTGATTACGAAAACCACTCACACCCACTCTTCCTCCAGCAACCCACACACATACTCTTGGGATTATCAAACAAAGAGGCCTACGATCACGTCGGTCCTAAAAGTGCCGATAAGAGACCGGTTTTAGATCTGAGACCTCTTATTGGTGGCAAAAGATACTGGGTACATTGACAATATTATCTCTCGAAGACAGAACGCCGGGGCGGCATAAATATTTAACAACTTCAGGACAGGTACCTGTTGTCAGAAGTCTGTACCGATAAGTATCGATGTAGGTCTTTTCTCATAAAGTAAGAAATTAGGCGAAAAAATGAGTGGTGTTCGGTAGGATAGCTGTATTTATTTTAAGCTATTGGTTTATTCATTACTTATTATTGTCCTGCGCGAGTTAACCGTGGCTCTCTAGTTTCACTAGATCTTATCCCTGATTTTACGGTTCCCTCAAATGAAAGTTCTCTAAAAGATTGGAAATCGCTATCTTGACCGGTTTCTTTTATTGTGTGATACCAATATTAGTATGCTATGTAAATTATAACAGTAATATCATTTTTGTATACTATTAAATGTTTTTCTTGAGTAGTGAGTTTAAAGAGATTTTTTTTTTTCTTACATATTTATTTTCTTTTGTTTTTTTAACTACAAACCTAGGTGATAAGCTACATGAAAACATAATTGAGGTCATTACTAAAGCTAGGATATACAATACAACGAAGCACAGTGTCAGTCCTCATTCGCGACTACTTCATGTAATTGCCAAGTTTCTGTTCTGTCGAGAAATAAGTCTTGCATTGTTCTGCTGTAATGAGCAGTTATAGTGTCTAAAGACAGTGTGTCTAAAACCGAAATCATTTTTAAATAAGAAAATATGTGTTCCTCTTAATTCCAATATAATACCATTTTAAACTATTTACTAGTTATAAGATGATCAAGTCTTTTTAGTAGGACATTAAAAAAAATTACATATTTCAATTTTATTAATAATGTGATGTTGATCTTTTTTACTGATTGGATTTGTGTATTAAATAATAATATAAGTTAGATATCGGCTTAATATTTGAGAAGCTTAGATTGCATTTGACGGACATAAGTCGAGCGCCTAGTGTACACATCGTTACTTGTGAGTTAGAGTACCTGCTCTCCCAGCTTGCTTTCATTATGCTATATGAATTTATAAACAATACTAACAATGTAACTATAAGAATTCCCTTTGTAAACCCTTTTATGTTAATTTATTATTAACTCAGTTTAATTAGTTCATAGGATCACAGCATTAGAAAAACACTCAAGAAAAATATATATTTATATTTTTTTTATTTATGGGATCTTAAAAAAAAATTGGAATAATTGAAATTATATGTTATTTACATTTATTATTACTCTAAAAATAACACTGAGTGCAAATGGCTTTTTCATTGCTTTTTTTATGATTCATAGCATCTTCAAATTAATATTGTTTCCTGATATAAATAACCTACAATATACATTATCGCATATTATATGTTATTAAATCACATGTAATTAAATATCACTTTAAAATACAATAAAGTGACTTCTACAAAAATTCAATATTAAAAAAAGACAATAATATAAAAAATATATAAATTACAACAATTCATAGTAACTTTGATTGACAACTGACATTTAAGATAAATATACATAACCTGAAATAAGAAATTAGCTACCACATTTTTAAATTGAATTATTATAATTACTTTGATGAGGTAGCAAATACATTTATGTCTAGTAGTCGTGAGCTGTTTGAGGAAACAATACCTAAACCAACAGCTATAGAGCCCCGACATCTCTTTGATAGTCTAACCAAAGTTATTGTTATCGTGAACTATAGGTATGGAGTAATTGGATTTCGTATAATTCATCACCTAAAACGCCGGTGCAAATTGAATTACTTTTAATAGTAGAACCAGTTAGGTGCAACATCGATAATATTGGTAAATTTACTGATCTTATTGATTAACTTAAGATGCAATCTTAAGATAAAATATAAGTCTACGAATATATACATTCCTACTGACTGCTATAAGTTTAGAACTAGTACGCAGATACATAGAAAGTACCCTGTCGAGAGACAGTTATATAAATTCATAGCTGTATATCGCGCTTTTACTGCTATGCATAGCTGACATTTACTAAATCCCACTCAGATTTATACGAACGTTGCGCTTCTTCTTTAGAATAATGTATGTAGAATATTGCGTTTCAACAACAAAGTAAAAATAAATCAAGGTTTTAAACAATGTTGTTAATATTACTTATGAAACATACCATGCACGTTAAGATATTATGATATACCAGAAATAATCATCAATCCATAGATCAACTCCAATGCTTTGTAAGATTACACAGAACGCATTTGCTAACATAACTAAATATAATATTAATATATCAATCCTTCACGTGTGTCTAAAAACAACAAGAAAACACTCTGAATCTAAATATAATTGCTCCTATATTATTAAGACGATAAATAAATATATTAATAAAACTATAAATTGAATTACAAACTTTAAAAAAAAAAACAAAAAAAAAACAATAATAATTACCTTACAACACTCTAACTGAATAACTTTTTAATTACATCTACTACAATACTTATAAATACTTAATTGAAATAATTAAGAAAACCCTAAATATTAACAAAACTAGTTATTTCAACAAACAAAACAACAACAAAACAAAGTTGAAAATAAAGACCATAAAGAGTAATACCAAAACATTACGTCGCAAAATTGCTTTGATGTCAAATGAAATAAAATACAAGACAACTAGCATGATAAGTGATAGATAATTTTAATATTATAATATTATTATGCATGGACATGCATTTAATACTTACATCTTAAATAACAATATTTACCTAAACTGTGCACTAAATAAGTACCAAAGCACAATACTTACTCATTATGTAAGAAAATAATATATAATATATTACTTAAGCAACTTAGGAATACAATTTCAAAATATATTTGTAAAAATACAGCGAACCGTTTGTTTTCCATCTATCATAATAATTTAGTATCGTGAATAATAATCATAACAAATAAATAAAACATAAATTTATAGAAGGTCTAATAAAATAACAGTATGAAGGCAAAACTAGTTTACTATAATTCTGCAATTAAATAAATAAAATATTTTAGTAATCTGATGTCGTGCCAATTTGGAAAACAAACGTAAGATTAGCCAAAACAAACAACAAAAAATTGTTGACAAAACATACAACAAACAACAAAATGGTAAACAAATTGTTAGCTTTATAACCTTTCCACAATATTATAATAAAAATATACGAAATTATTGCTAGAAGTATTATGGTTTAAAAAAAGTTAAATTAAAAATTTAATTACAGGCGATGACCCTTTAAACAGTTAATTGTACCTGATTGGGAAATGAAAGGAAAAATGAGGTTGATTGTAAATTATTGTAATTTTAATAACTTTGTACAATCTCATTTTTATATCAAAAGTAATGGTTTAAATTATCCGACATGTATTATAAAATGCCTTACAACGACTGATACAAATAAGTGATCGACGCTCGACCCGGATCGAGTTTTACACATCGAAATCGTTTTACATATAAATCAAACTAAACACGCCATCTGCATATCACTTCTGTCATTAATGTAAAACTCGTATTTTATTTTTATAATTGTTTTAATATTGATAACATAAGTTTAATTGGAACCTGTTTTTTTCTTTTTTCAATTTAATTAATTTTCTTTCATTTACAGTGCCTTATAATTTATATATTTATTTTTATGCTTAACAGTATTTTCGAATTGTCGATGAAGTTGTTGATAAGTAATTAAATTAAAAAAAAAATGATTCAAATATCTGATTTAAAATATTTGAATTGTATTTGAAACTTCGTCTTTATCGCTATTTGCGAATATAGTCCTATTTTGATTTTTTCTTGATAAATCTTTAGATATCCGGGAATATTTCGGTTGTATCAATGATCTCATACAGTCAAAATTTTATATACATACATGCACACATTTACAATTTTGTATATCTTTAGTTATTTTACTTAGAAATTTCCTGGACATGTTGAAAACTTTTATAATTATAAAACTCAAATATTAATTTGAAACTTTGGCTGAGGTGCATAACGTTATTAAGTTTAGTAGAATCACTTTCATGCAGTGCATGTCAAAGTCTAACAACCAAGTAATTATTTATATAAACAAAAAAAAATGCTTCAGTACCATAATAAATATATGTATATATAATTACGAAATCTACAAATGATTTTATTATTTCGGTTAGAGGTCTCTACCAGTTGCCCTTTGATGTCACACAGTTTTAAAGTAAATATGTAGTTGGAAACTGTAATTTCTAGATATAATATTTATATTTTTTTATGTCTATAAACTAATCTCTCAAACATCAAAGCACAAGAACACCGGCTTTAATTTCAACGACGCTCAAAACTTTATTCGACTAATATATAATATAATTTACTAAATTTTTGCAAATAAAATGTACCAACAGATACACAGAGCCGCAATTAATGTTATATTAATATACTTTTAACATATATATATAAACTCAGATAGAGATAATATGGACAGATATAAACTCAGGTGTCATTTTAATATCAGGTATAATAGTTCTGATGCAAGAACTACCGACCTTTTTAAAATTTAACATTTTTCATTGAATAGTATTTTTTTGAGAACTCTGGCAACAAATTTTTCAAGGTTTTTCTTCTTTTTAATAAATAATTATTACTCTAAACACTTTGCAATGTGTATATATTCTTTCTACAAGTAAACTTTGAGAAGATCGATTCCTAATACTAATATGACTCAAAGTCGAGGTCTGGTCTGTAAAGGAAAATCGTGACAAAATATTTTTAGAATAAATCCTTTATTCTGTAACGTGCAGTAGGGCAGCTCAGAGTTAAGAAGAAATTATATTTATTTATATTCTTTATTGTACACTATTATATCAAAAATAAACAAATTGATGAAGATTCAAAGAGCGGATTTCTTTCAGACAACATATCGAATGATTAAAATACACACAACATTTATGAGATTAGATTAAAAATAAATACATCTTTTTAACAAGAAATTATATGGTAGTTGCAGGTAGAGCTACAATAAATATCATTTTTTTATTATATTAATGAGTTACAATAAAAACTTATAATTAATTAATACTAAAGAATGGTTATTCCAGGTAAACGGTTGACCCAAAGACGCCTGTAGTAATAGTAGCTCATTTCCCACCGATCGAAGCAATGCGAGCAGTGTCGTACTCACTTAATGTGTGGTGTTTATTATGTAGATCTGCATGTTAAACAAAGAAAAGTCATCTAAATAATAAATATTGATACACAACTAAATTATTTATTTTCATTATGTTTTTTAAATAAGAGGTAATTTATACTATTTCGCTATTAATTGCTAGATAGTTTAGAAAATACATAAAAGTAATATATTTAATTGAATTATAAGAGTTAGTTATATTATTAAATTAAAGCTTCCTTAATATAATTGTCACTAATAGGTATGTCACTTTGTTTTATAATCCGTGTAAATTGATTGCGATGTCGAAGTTAATCCCGGTACAAGATATATCTCTTCCCTGACACCGTCTCGAGACGTCACGTACCTGTTGTAAATTAAGTACGGATAATAACAATTTTGTTAATATTATATATTATTTTTTTAACTTTTGGATTATCTTTTTATTTACGTAAATCTATTTTTTCCGTTTGTCCCTTTATCTCTTGGTTGGATTGGTTGTTCGAGAATCACGATATAACGACGGTAAATTTTTATGATATTTTTATGGTTAGGTTAGATGGATAGGTCTTTGTTTTCCAAACATATAACATATATTTTACTCCAGAAAATTTTCACAATTTTATTTGAAGACAAAAACATTGATCTCTATATTTACAAGTAAAATAAAACGTAGGAGTTTGTACAAGTACACCTTTTTAAGAGACGATAAATATTTTATGATTTCAATCTGAAGAGGAGGAGAACAAAATAACTCGCAAACAAAAGCCAGTACACTATATTAATATATAGAATACAATAACGTATTATATTGTAATTTTTTTTACAATATTTCAAACTTTTATAACAAACAATTCCTACTCCAATACCTAAAGTAGTGTCAACATGGAACATTACTAGAATGATATTTATTTACTATCTATGTTAAAATAAACAATACAATTTGTATATCATATTTTTATATTATAATACATTTGTTAGCATACCTTATATTAATAACTGAGAACTAAAAGTTTCTTACTTTACACAACCCCTCATATATGTTATGAATACAACACCGGATTTTTTCGGAGAAAAAATCGCTTCTGTTTTGGATGTTAGAATATTTAGTGTAATTACGGCAAGAACTTACTTAAAAGTATAAAGCTAACCCCAAACTAATTTTTTTGTATAGACTATTAAGAACAAGCGTACATTTAGTTTGATATCAAATTTATACTAAGTATAATATATTATACAAAGTGTATGTAGCAGTGATTTATTTAAACGAAAAGAATCAATGGAAGCAGTAAATTTTTCAAAATAAGATATTCAGCAATACTGTAATCACATCAGCCAACGCGCGGCTTTTAAGTGGCCAATTATAGGAAAATCCTGAGGCTATAGAATAAATCTGTCGTAAGTCTAAAGTGACAGTTATTTTATTATTCTTATTTAGATTATGCCAAAAAAGAGTTTACATTATTTTACTCATGCCTGTATATAAGATTGTTATAAAATATTACCTAATTACTTTTCTAAGAATTAGGTGCCCTTTAAATTACAATATAATTCTCGAGTTCAGTTCATCGATTTTTTATAACTAGAATATAAAAATAAATATGTCAGATAGATTCAGCGGTGTGCTACTTTAAGTAAACGCTGAAATACTTTTACTAAATAATATCCCTATTATAATGAAAATCTCTTTAATCAAATTTGTAAGTGCTCTGAGAATAAATAAGTGAATACAAATACTCAGCCCATTGTTTGTTCGTGCCCCCAGTGTAAGGGGACGGTAATAAAACACTTATTGTTTAAATGTCAAAAGTTACTATTGGATAAATATATATTATAATATAAGTTGTTTATCAAAAAGCAACTTCTCAATAATACAAAGACGATTAGGAATTAAAAGGGAGGCTAACCAGTGAGCTATAACACAACTAAAGATTAGGAAACTGGACATCCAAAGCCCACGCACCGAAGTTTACCGTATACCCGCTATGAAGTAATATAATAGTAAATAAAAAGTGAATGCTTCGGTTAGAAAAATATAGAAATTTCACGTCATCCAATCCAAAATTCAACATAGCAACACATTTTATGTATATTGCATAAATAAAATGTGTTGCTATACTTGCAGAATGTCATACTAAATATAGATAAATTATAAATAGCAATAAAGGAAGAAAATTTAGTAATTTTAAAGCGAGGAACTGATTATCATTGAGAACAAAGAAGCTTAATAAAGTAATTTCAGTTTGATATAATAAAATAATTTCATTTTGATATCAGTAAAACCATGTAGGCAGCACCTAAAGATCTAAAACGACAGACAGCTGTTCTTAAATAATATTTAGCAGTATGTAATTGTAAATTGTGTATAATAATATAGTATATATTTATGTTCTTAAATACTTTGAGGAACTTCGCGTAACTTCAAGCTTGCAATATCTAATCAATAAAAGAATACGAAACGTCACAGACTTATTAAGTTTTTAATTAGCTGTCAACAGATAATTAATCAGTAATATCTTCAGACTAAGCGATCGACAAACATCTTCAAAATAAGAATGTTGGACCATTTAAATTTTTACAAAAAATAAAGTATTTAAAGCAACAAAAGTTATTTATGAGATTTTTACGAGTAGAACACATCAAAATATTAACTCATTTTACAACTATTTTGAACTAAGAACATTTTCACGTTTTCAAAATAATGTTTTCATGTAATTGTAAAGACGACGAGATGATGATGTCATAATGTTGCAATTAGCAATGCAAATGCTGAAGTATGGAGAGCATTATGTCGTCTTGATGTGAATAAAGCCAGTGGTCCTGATGGTATACGAGCCATTTTGCTCAATACATGCACAGCTGAGTTGTCTCCTATATTGACACGTCTGTATCGCCTCTCTTTCAAGACTGGAATAGTGCTGAAATCCTGAAAGCTTGCCAACGTGCAACCAGTGCCCAAAAAGGTAGCCGTGCCCATCCTGCCAATTATAGACCAATTTCAATCACCTTCATACTCCGCAAGATAATTTAGCGTATATTGATCTCGCGCCTTCTAGCGTACCTTGAAGGTAAAGATCTTCTCAGTGACCGGCAGTACAGGTTTCGCCGAAATAGGTCCACTGGGGACCTTCTCGTGTATGCTACGCACGTTTTAGGCGAAGCCATCGAGAAGAACGGAGAAGTGGTCGCCGTCTCTCTGGACGTCTCGAAGGCATTTGGCAGAGTCTGGCATGCGAGCCTGATAAGCAAGCTTTCAGCGTACGGTATATCCCCTGGTCTGATTGTCTGGGTAACGGACTTTCTGAGCCAGAGATCTCTCCGAGTAGTAATCGATGGGTGTTACTCGGAACTCTTGACAATAAATGCCGGAGTGCCTCAGGGGACCGTTCTTTCTGCAAATCTTTTTCTGCTGCACATTAACGATCTGCTGAAGCTGAATCTATGGGTATACAGACGACAGCACAGTTGTAGAAAGATACCTGCCGAGTAGTCGGACTAGTAGAGATCAAGTACAGCCAGAAAGAGAAGCCATTCTGCAACGTTTGAGTGACAAACTCCAGGCAGTCTCCGCACGGGGCAATGCCAAAAGGAGCCCTTTCACTTTGCCTCCTACTTTCCAGAGAGTATCTTTGGAATACAGTAACCGGCTTCAGTTGTTAGGCTTAGAGATTTCCTCGAACCTCAACTTTGGTCGGTGTATTGAGTCCAGAGCAAGAGCAGCTGCAGAAAAACTTGCCGTTCTTGCGAAGGTCCGTCAGTACTTTACACCGCTTCTTGTATTATACTAACCTCAGATCGGGTCGTGTGTGGAGTACGGTAGTCACATATTCGCTGGTGCCGTAAAGTCTTGTCTTGCAGTTCTGGACTCAATTGAGAGGCGAGTAAAGAGGCTTATAAAAGATCCCGAATTGGTAAAGCCAAATCTCCGCAGCCTTGAACACAGGCGTAGAATTGCTAGTCTCTCAGTATTCTGTAGGATACATTTTGATGATTGTGCGCTGGAATTACACGATCTAATTCCTCCCCTGTCCGAACGAGCCGCTTTGCTTCATCTTTTTAATTCGTACAGCGAAGGACTGGAACAGCTTGCCTGCGTCGGTATTTCCGTACGAATATAATGTTGCTGTCTTCAAGAGAAGAGTGAATAGGTTGCTAGGCTAATGAGCCTTATCACCTATGGCTACATTTCCACATCCCATCAGGTGGAATATAGTCAAGTATTAATCTAGATGGTATAAAAATAGAAAAATTAAAGAAATTTAAAAAAAGTCTTTTTAGGCTATAGTTGCGCCTAAAACGTATTTTATTTAGTTTAGTTACTATTAAGTTTTTTAAATAAAAAGAAGCAAACATCAAAGAGATGTAATAATATAATGTCAAATAGTGATTACGTATTTATAAAACATCGAGAGAGAAATAGGAACAAATGAAGTCATTTTCTTGTAAGACCACTGAACCCATTTAAATAATAAAGAGTGGGTTCACGCGTCGCGTGTGTCGTCTCAGATATGAGTTTTGTTATAGGACAAAGCGATTGTTCAATTATTCATAGCATTATATATAACGTTAAGTGTAGTATTGTGCGTGTATGTTCGGTACTTTTAGACTTATATTAAGTGATTCGTCTGTATGTTTACAGTGAAGTAAAGTGAAATGAAGTATTTTATTAATAAGTCTTTATTCCTTTTCAAATTATTATTGTTGTTAAATCTTATTTTTATTATTTTGTGTGTATGAAGGAAGCAAAAAGGATTATTGTGTAAGAAAATAAATGAAGTATTTTATTAATAAGTCTTTATTCCTTTTCAAATTATTATTGTTGTTAAATCTTATTTTTATTATTTTGTGTTTATGAAGGAAGCAAAAAGGATTATTGTTGAAGAAAATAAATGACAACAAAAGTTAAATAATAAATATACATTAAATTTTGTAAAATAATTCTAATTTTCAATGCAGTAACATGATACTATAAAGCTGAACATTTCAATTCTAATTGCGTTTAATTAAATGCATCTTTTCAACAATGAACGATTTGAATTAATAAGTCTAGTAAAAGTATTAGCATATATTGGGGATTTTTGAAAATATTATATAACTATATATTAAATAACTATCTACCATTGATTTGTGTTAACTTATTTCGTATTTTTTCCAGGTGAATTCTGAATATTATTTATTATGAAATTGCCTAACTTTATCAGAAACAGATATACAGAATATAAAAATACACTACCGTCTTGTGAGATTTACAGTATTACTAATTTTATGAAGCGTTCTCCGTTAATACAGCGAAAATTTTTAAAAAAATCGGTATTATGTTCTGTAAATTGACCGGGTATAATTAAAACAATGTACATTTAGAATAACATCTATGTATAAGAAACATTTATAAGAGTCTGATTTACTGGAGACTACTATGTCAGAAATATATTGCTTCAACAACAACTACGTCAGAAAACATATATCATAATATCAAGTAAATATATTTTCATATTTTCTATTTATTTCTATAGTTATAGGTTGTAACCAAATTGCACTCTTTTACTCCACAATGTCAGTAAATTAATCTCCGTAGCACCGGCTATAATAGTTTGTTTTCAATTATACAGTATTCTTTCATATTTGTATCTTTAAAAACTTATGATAATTTTTTTGTAACTATGAACTTGTTAGTTTAGAAAAATGTAACTTTATATATAAAAGGTATTTAAAACAAATGATCGATAAGAATATTGGTATGGTTGTTATTTTATACTCGTATTACATTTAAATAAGTAATTATAGTCAAATACGTTTAGATAATAGACTTCATTCAGTTTATTCCAAGAAAAGTGTACTGATATTCTTGATAAAAGAGAACTTTGTATTCTTATTACATTAAAATTAGATATCATAATTTCATTCATTCCTCATATAAAGGTTTTTCATAGTTTGGTGTTTATGCCAAGAGGTAACTGTAATGTTGTGAAAAGCTTAAAGCTTGACTTCTGTATAACAGTATCGGATCACTTAAGAACGGACGTTATTGAATTTCTCACTTCTTTCATTTGGTGCTAAATGCACTCGCGTTGTTTCACTTAAAAGGGTTCTGGAAAATAACGTATTTACTTGAATTTACTACGTTAGAAAACTTTCGTTTCATGGAATTACTTTTCCGGATTGGAATAATGTTTCCTGTAGTTGTTGATTCGGTTCGGCAGCCATTTAAATATTATCTGAAAATTGTCCTGATATTTAATATGAATTATATGCGACCTAATTTAGCGGAAGCAAATCCAACACCTATGTTTATATAATAAAATATTAATGTTATCACCTAAGAATCTAAATGATAACCTAATTATAACATTGGCAGGAATAGTTGATCTCTAGAATAAGTAAGTTTTGCGAAATACGGCCCCTAATGTAACTAAGAAATATGTTAATGCAAATGCCATTTATAACTATATTCCTAGCTGAAACCCCATGGAGGGTTTTATGCTAATAGTAGTAACCGGATTATCCAATTGCAATATTGTAAGAATGTAACAAGCATATAATTTTTTTTTCCAATTATAATAGTATGAAAGGTTAAAAATTATTACAATTTAGCAACTTTATTTGTTAATATTATAATTGATTCTGTTTTTATTAACACTTCATATTTCATTATAAATATAAAATGATATAAGATATAAAAAACAATAGTTCTGTTTTACTAACTTTTCAAAGCACGGCCGCTTAAAATGTTTTAAGTTACAACATATATTGAATATAGATTGTAATATGAAAATCAGAACACAAGAGACGTAATTTTCAACAGGAACATCGGAAGTCGTAGGCGAACTTCTCGTATAATTAATTCATTTTACTTAGATTAATTAAACACAATTAAAAGTAGGTAACGACAAAACAAGTTCAGTTCAAGAAACTAATCGTATTGTTATGTAGTAGTATAATTGTTCATACACTGTAAGGCTACAGTATAAGTTTATATATAAGATAACCGTATAAAAAATATAGGATATGCTATTACTATCTAATGTGTAACCGCTGTCCCATCTCTATTACCATTGATATCCGAGCACTACTACGCTACAGTGCTCGGATATATCGATCTCATATTAGAATATAAAAAAAAACAATAACGCTTTTACTTGACGGTTATTCATTCAGTTAATAGTTTACGTTAACAGCAAACCTCTTGATGATAGGCAGTTATGACAGTTACGATACAAGTTATAATTAAAGTTCTTTAACAGTATGTAATGTATTGTGTCTAAAAACATTAAAATATTAATTTAGTGCAGTAGTTAGATTATAATTGAAATGCTTTTTAGGTATAATATTTTGTAAAACAATATTTTAAATAAAGAATTTAAGATTTTTTTTTTAACGAGACGCAGCTAAAGGTATCATTATTTTGCGGTTAAATAGGGCTTGGTTGATATTTATCATTCCGTCAGTCTCTACAATTAGATCCTGTAAAAATAAATTACTTAATTTAAGTGAGATTATTTTATTATATTAATGAAAGTAATTAATAGCCAAAAATATATAGCTATATTAAGATCGTGAAAATTGTGTTCCGTTCGAACATCTTATATACATCGTGTAACTTATCTCAAACGTTGTTTGTGTTTTTGTCCATTCATTATATAAAAAGCAGTAGAAAAGAAATCTTATATTATGTCTAATTATTTTGACGTAACATAAGATTCATTCCTTACATTCACAATTCTATATGTTTCTATAATCATAAACTACATACAATGTGTTTTTAAAAATTTGTGTTGCATTGCATATTTTCATAACATTGGCCTGTAGTTAAATTTAATCTGTTATATTTCCTCTTATATACATGTAAAGATAAATCATATTATATTATTAGATAACTTTTTTGTATACTTTTGAGAAATAATCATGTTTACAATAATTTACAATGACGATTAGTGTACAAACTATATTGAAATTTAAAGTTGTTTTGAAAGTATGTTTCATACAAACCGTTTTTTTACAGCCAGTTACCTGCAAAGTCAAAGTATCAGCTCCTAAAGTAATTTTCCACAGTTCTCAGAAAAGCAGGCGATAGAAGCTTTGCGGGATTCCTCATTTAACAGTACATTACTTTGCATCTGTTTGACATAACTGACTGATCTCTGAACTCTTTACCAATGCACGATTTTATAGAAAGCATGGTTTTTGTTTCATACTTTACCTGATGTTAATTGTTTTAAAAACCAAATAAGTATTATCGTCAAATAAGTGGCTTATCTCATTTTTAATTCTTCAAAAACACAATCTCATCTAATAATCATTTATCAATTCTTGAATATAAGTTTCATATAATGCTCGATTTTATATTGTTATACGGTGAACACTAAACTGTTCGTAGCACATTGCTTTGGTATTTGTTTACTTCATAGAATACATAAAACATACTTAGTTCGACAGCTAACATATTATGCAGTAGTCACGTATTAAATAGGAGAATAAAATATTATTGCTCGTAATGTGCTGTTTCTGGCACTAGAAATGTAAATAAATATATTATGTCAGTGAGTGGGGCTTGTGATGGGATCGTTAAGTTAAGGTTCAGATTTTACAATGAAAATATTAAACATGATATAAATTTTTGCGATGTTAAATATAACATAATAAAAACTATTATTACAAAACATGTTTCTTATACTTTTGCCTCTTTGTTCAGTAAAAGTTTGAAAAGATCGAAAGGTGTGATAATATGACGTGAAGATGCTTGTTCGGAATCATTGAAGAGAGGAGATAAAACTTTTTTACTTGTTCCAATGTAACAAGTCTAATAAATAGAGACTAAATAAAAGCTAAACATTGTTATATACAAAATAAACCTCAGAAGTATGCACCATTTCTTATTATTATATTATATAAAATAAGTAAAAAAAAGAATTACAAGTATTTAAATTATTCTTCTTATTCAAATTTTTACAATATTCTTAGCTAAATTTAATTTAATTTAACAACCTAAATTACAAGAAATCCTAAATTAATTAAATTTATGATAAGTTGAAGAAAATAATATAAATAATATGATTTTAATTGCGATTAATAATGTTCCTAATTCTAGAAGCTTGCAAAGTGGTGCGTTTATTAAAAGCAATTTATGACATTTAAAATTGACCTTAATATAATAGAAACCTACCCATTAATTTGTGAAATAGATTCAGATGTTATTAACATACATATAAAAATATATAAATGTAAGAAAAACAATAACCAGATGAGTATCAAACTTTTATGTTATACTATTCATTACTTATTCAAACTTGGAGAAATGGACCAGATATTACAATGTTATCTTTAGCTTTTTATTCTCTGTTAGCAAGCTGCAAAACTAATCTTACTTGTGGAAAGTTCTTGCGTTCTCTTTATAGTTTTATCTAGATTGTTTAATACCATCTTAATATAACCAACTGTGCATCAATTAGTAATTTTATAAACAATTTAAAGTAATAAGCAAAAAATATTTTAATAAAAAAAATACATTAAAAACGAAACTTCATATTAATAAACAATTTCAAATTAAACAATATTTACAAGAATATAAAATAAGAACAATAAAATATTTTATAAATAAAATTTAGTTTATATGTAAAATGAGTCGGATATTAATTCATATCCTTAAAGAGAGGCTGGCTCCTCATCATTAATAGTATCAATTGTCGGACATTTTGTATTATATGTATGAAATTACATATGAAAACGATATTTATATAATATTTATACCTTGTTGAATTTATTTGTTGAATCGATATGCACGCCGAAGAAAGTCATGTGGTATGAAAAATTTTATAACTATGATGGGATGATCATCAGAGTCATTACATAAAATATTAATATTATTAAATACCTACTTGATAAATGTTGTCACTATAGTATTTAATGTACATGATATTCTATATCTGTACGTATCTCAAAGTCTACGTAGTCAATTACACCTATTTCATTTAGATCGGTTCTTGTTCCGAGAACAGTGTGACTCCTTACATCAACACTAAGAACTAGTGTTTGCCATAAATTTATGTGCTATAATCAATAATTTCTGATTAAACGATGATCATCTTTAATGGATTTGATTTGTATATAATTGAATTTATAATTTAAATCTTTCTGGTTTATTAGTTTTTGTTTTAGTTTTTATAATTTCGTTGAAGGGTTGTAAATAAAATTATTTGTGTATCATATATACATTTGTTTTTTGTTTTGTGTTTTGTCTTAACCCGACATTTATTAGCCAAATGGGCACAACATGAAACATTTTATGTAATGAATAGCAAACATAATGGCAAGCTAGCTTTTTTTTATAATATATTATAAAAGTATATTCTCACAATTCCTGTAAAGAAAGATTAAATGTTTATTTCATACATTAAATATTAGTATTTCACATAAAACATCTTCTCATTACCACTAAATATATATTTAAAGAAAAATGATATCTTTTAAGGTTGTTTATTTCGTGTTTGTAGTAGTCTAAGTTTTATAAAAAATATATATATATAAACATCACCACAAATTTGTCAGGTTAAATGCTACACATATATATCTCATCTGATATCAAAGCAAAAGAAATACAATTTCGTTTTTAAATACTTTTTTTTACACTATTCGCCGAGTGGACGAACAGCAATTAGGTTCAAGAAAGATGGCCCAATGCGATTGGCTACACCAGCCAGACATCACAATATACACGACCCACCGTTTATCACAATTCATTGGACCTTATCTCGACCATAACCTGAGCCCAATTGGCTTTATATTCCAACTGAAGCTAGCTGTAATAAACATGACATTTGTAAAGAAATATTATATTAGAAGCGTTAAAACCAACAGAAATAACGAATATAATAAGAACATAAAGGAAAAAATACCGAATTGTAATAAAACACAACGCGGTCGACAATATGTTTACTTCATAATAAAAACAGAATTATCCCTGGCCCTTTGCCAACTTACGCAATTACTTTGAAGATAGCCATGATAAGAATAGTTCATTTATAAATATACGGCTTAAGAAGAAATATTATAAGACATTAAATGTTATTGTAATTTATAAAACTGTTCTAATTCATCCACATTTATAAATATTACATTCTTATAACACAGCTTATAGCAAATCTCATTAAGCTGCTGCTATATGGAGATCATATAAAATATTGTCAAAATGACCCATAATTATTGCCTTCTTCGATTAGATTTTAATGATTATCAGCATTCATAACTTGAATTAAAATTTCTACAAACTACTTATTAAGTAATGGGTCTTCTTCAGACGTTGCGTTTTCTTAATCTGTAATCCGAAAAAAAAAAGAAAAAAAAAACCATATGCAGTTCAACCTCGCTTTTTAATAATGTTTATAAAATTTAAATATAAAATCAATTATAAAACCGAGTAGGGATTTAATTTTACATAATAAGTAATTTGGTGTTAAATCTTAAATACCAAATGTATGTAATTTGAATATTATATTTTTAATCATAGTTATTACTAAATGTTTTTGTTTTTTAATTGTGTATACAAATTATGTATAGATCATTAACGATATTTAAAAGTTTAGAAATTTAAAAGAATAGACAGGTTAATGAACTTGTCTATACCTCACCTAAAGACCTTTTTGAATATCCTGTGGGAAAAATGTCTAGTTATTGGGTAGACCTCGAAGAATTCGGTCTACCCATTCATTTGTACCCAACTTTCGAATTTTGGAAAAATTTCTTCACAGCAGGTCTTCTTATAACCCCCTGAGTCCGAAATGACCATTGGTCAAAAAGTTTATATATATATATATATATATATATGCGTGCGTGCGTCCAGATTCGACTTTTGTCAGCACGATAGCGGCCGCAGTTTTACTCGGATCGCTTTCAAACTTTGCACAAAAATCAACCATTCAAAAATGAAGGTCAAGTTCGTTAACCAAAGAAATCCGGCCACGGGGGGCGCTAGGACCTCGCTTTTTCTGATTTCAGTTTTTCGACCATAACTTTTTTCCTATACAAAGTAGATCAATCGCATTTATATTATATGACGGGGTTTAATGAATTCCTAAAACTAATGTAAATAAACCGAAAACCTAACTTCAATAACTTAGGGGTGGGGGTAAAAAAACCGAAAATTTTTGGAAAAAAATTCATAACTTTTTTCTGGTAAACATTCTTACATCACAAATATTTTTAATAGAAAGTTTAATTTTCTACACTAAATTTAAGTATTTAAAGTTTTTCCGTAAAAGGTACCGTTTCCGAGAAAAAAAATAAAAACCACTTTTAGCTTGAAAATTTAAGGTAGGTAAAACCACGTCAACTTTTTTCTGGTAAACATTCCCTCCTTGCAAATATTTTTAATAGAAAGGTTATTTTTTACTCTAAATTTAAGTACCAAAAGTGTTTCCAAAAAAGATACCTTTTCCGAGAAAAAAATAAAAACCGCTTTTTGCTTGAAAATTTTTGATGTAAACAACGGCATCATGTTGAAAGATATGGAGAACCACGAGAAGTGGCGGGCTATTTTGTTAAAATGTGTTATTCTTAGGTAGTGAGTTATATTTTAAACGAGTTATACACGAGGTCTACCCACGCGTGTCCCCCTGCCGGCACGGATTTTTTTTTAATTAAATCATATGTTTATTTACCCGAAACAAGTATTGAAAAGATCGTTTTAAGAACTTTAGCAAGACAGACAGAAAGTTGAATTATTCATAAGGTCTTGTGGGTAATATAGCTACATTACTTGCTTATTTATTGATTTCGTGCTGTTGGCTATTTTTATGCCAATAAGTTCGGTGTAATAAGTTCAGTTAGTGTTATACAACTTTACATTAACAACTAATCTGAGTGGGGTGAACTGAACCACGTTTAGTTCAATCCACTAAGGATACAAGTTTGCGCGTTTATCACTATGAAAACCCCATTTGTCGTATCACCGCTCTTCGAGAGCACCCCTCTCACTGCCTTGCCAAGTATCAGAATACTGGGTCTCGACATTTCGAGCGATTGTCAGTTTCGTGGTCATCTGGAGAACAACGCCAAGTTGGCCTCAATGAAATTGGGATTGATCAATTCGTGGCAGTATTTCAATCCTGGTCAAAAACTTGCGCTCTACAAAGCGCAGGTTCGGCCACACATGGTGTATTGTTCTCATCTCGGGTCCGGATCACCCCAATATCAGCTTCTACCATTTAACCGCGTACAACGGAGAGCCGTTTGGATTGTCGGGAACCCAGTGCTCTGCGAACAGCTGGACTCTTTGGAATTGCGTAGAGACGTTGCTTCTCTGTGCAGCTTCTACCGCATTTACCACGGGGAGTGTTCCAATGAGCTATTTGATCTGATGCCTACCGCCGAATTTAATCACCGCACAGCGCGCCTTCAACTCCTTTACCATCCCTACCACTTGGATACGTGGCAATCCTCCACTGTGAGGTTCTCAAGGACCTTTTTGTACCTTCAAAAAACGCCTTCAAGGCCGGCAACACTCTTGTAAATCCTCGGATGTTGCAGGAGTTCATGGGCGGCGGTGATCCCGTACACCTGTGACCCGCCAGTTCGTTTGCCCTCCTCTTACATAAAAAAAATCTAATTTGGTATTTCATATTTATAATAATTATTATTAATCATTTCCCAACCTTTTTCTATAATTATATTGGCGTTATTTTGTCATATTTGTTGCCACAAAATATTACTGGAAGAAATTATTTACATAACACGTAACAATAACAAGTTTTGTCTCAGAGTATATATCAGTTTGTCTATACTATACTATCAACATATATATAAAATAAACATAGAAAATCGAGAATGTGAGAAATTATAAGAGTTCACATTTTACTTCTTAAGTTCGAAAATAGTAGTTGATCACTCCCTACTTCATCGAGGCCAACTCAGTATTGCTCTTCAAGTAACCATGAAACAGAAAATAGCACCAAATTTTTGATAATTGCAAAATGGCTGCAAAATCAAAGAGAACGAAGAAAAGATTTAACATTGTTTGCATTTAATAATAGCTACGGGTATATAAATTGTTTTTTTTTTTTTTACTTAACGTGAATCACAATCCCGAAAGGTTTATCAGTAGCACTAGTTAATCCAATACACCTTTAGATCCCCATTTTAAGGACAAATTCTATAATAATTCTTATAAGTCTTCTTTATAATATTAGTAATTTGTGTCACATACCTAATCTATTTGTACTTTAAAAATCCTATAATATTACTTAATTATTTTATGACTTCAAGCGCTCTGTGAACGTTTCTCATTTGCCAAGTCAATTAACATTATGATTAAAAGTTCTGATCATGATGCTGAGGCTACTAGTTTGACAACACCTTGTTTATTTTATATTAAATACTTCTATCACGAATTATACACATGCACATGCATTTATCTACATATTATATATCTAATGCAGTGGTTTTTTTTTTAATCATATCCAATTTAAAAGTTCCATTTGACAATATCGATTAAACTCAAAAACGGCACGAAAATTTACATTTTTAATTTTAACCGACGTTTCAAATACGTAGTAGCAATCTTATTCACGTGAATCATAATGACAATCTTTAATATTAAATATTGAATCCATTTGTGTGTTAAAAGAGTGTAAAATCTAAATTCATTCTCATAACAACCATAATTTTTAAACCTGCTAGACCATCATCTATAGCAGAGATGTGATTTATATTGTTTGTAAATTTTTATTTATGTGGAAATTACTTCTTCAAAAAACTAATACTCTTTTTTTTACGTTATGCACATTTGACCCAAATAATACATTTCAACCATAATTCTTGTATGTCTTCTTAATTAGGAATATAGTTTTTATTTGCCAAAGCCAAATTTATTTAAAAAAAAAATCTACGACAAATACTTATTTTTTTAACGCAGTCTTTCATGATCATTTCATGTTCTTTAGATTTAAATATCATCTACTCTCTAACGTCTATATAATATCCAGTAATCGACCTGCAGTGATGTATAAGATACCCTATACAAAGTATCTGAAATACAAGATGCAAGATACTTAAAATAAATCATTTCAGATACTAGATACAAATAGTTTTCTAAAAAGGTATCTGAAATACTAGATACCAAATACCTATCTTTCAAATACTTTCTAAAGATAAAATACTTTTGTAGGAAAACAACATTTAATTAAACTGCCAAGTTTATTTATTCAAAAAAGCAATTTTCTATAATACAGGAAGTTTTAATCTTTATATTTTACTTGAGATTTTAGTATTAGTAATTCCTTAGACATATTGTCGCTCATCTTCCTTCTATGAGGCCTCATGATCATGCCCCCAAAGGAAAAGAGTCGCTCCACAGGGGCAGAGCTGGGCAAACAGGTGTTATACTTTAAGAATATTTTTTTTATTGAAGAATAAGCATTTAAGCTTTTAAAATTTGCATCTTTATTGTTCAGGTATTGGAGTGTCTCTAAATCACTGGTGCTGCTTGTGTTTTCA
This sequence comes from Melinaea marsaeus rileyi, assembly GCA_918358865.1. Classification (NCBI taxonomy): domain Eukaryota; kingdom Metazoa; phylum Arthropoda; class Insecta; order Lepidoptera; family Nymphalidae; genus Melinaea; species Melinaea marsaeus. The sequence goes on along the minus strand of OU911095.1, from coordinate 7,253,799 downwards.
CCACTAGCAATAGAAGAATCAGAGTCCTCTAGAAACATATAATAAGATTCATCTTTTGGTTTATTTTTTATATCACCTTCAATGTTGTTCAAAGTCTCTGATTTATGTTTTTCAGATCGATTAATCTTTCTAGTTTCAGACAGGACAAGTTCTTTTTCCTAATCCTTTCGCGCTTTTGGTACCTATTTCAGTTTAAACATTGGATGGGACACTGAGGCTAATATAGCATCGTTTGCTGCTGATTTAACTTTAACATTTTCATGGCTTCACTAAGATGATTCTGCACGGCTAAAAGATCTTGTATTGAATTATAGTAGGAGTTCCATCGAGTTGCACATGGAGAAGTTGATGACTTCCCTGTTATTTGTAAATATATCTCGCATGCCTTTGGAGATCTAGCACACAAGTTCCACAGTGCTTGGCACTTTGATAATGCTGAGTCATGTAGTTTCTTATAAAGTGTATTTTTGATTCTTGCTTGTTTGAAATCAGTACTAGCAATCAGGTGTAGAGTGTGTGTAGCACATCTTTCATGTCCAGGCAGAATCCAATCACCTTCTAATTCTGATGAAGCATCCGAAAAAGCTTGTAGTACTAAAAGTGAATCATCATCTTCACTACCTTCATCAAGTGATGTTTTTTCAAGATCTTCTATTGTTTGTGAAACATGTTCATTTTCAACTACCTAGACAAAATGTTTAAACGACGCGCTGCGTTTAGTTGCTTTCGGAAAGAAAAACTGAAATTTATTTTAGTAAAAGTATCTTGGGGAACAAAGTATCTTCAAAATACTAAGATACCACAAACATGTATCTAAATGTAAGATACAAAATAAAAAATATAAAAAGTATTTCAAATACAAGATGTAAATACGTATTTTGTATCTTGTATCTGTATTTCAGATACTTTTATCTAAGATAAGTCACATCTCTGTCGACCTGTCACTGCATTCAACATTTATATAAAATTATCTCACTTTTTTATTACTTCTTTGGAGTTACATTTCTTAAGAATAGACAGTATTCAAGTATTCCTAATTATCAAAGCAAACTATTGAGTTGATGAATGATTATATGTTCGTTGTTTGGTTGTTACGTTACTCAAAACTCAATGTTTCTAGTATGAGAATGTGAGGTTTCATTTAAATATTAATGAAAGAATCCAAGATTAAATTGTTAAGTTTAACTTATTATAATATTGTTTATTTTATAGTAAATAAAAATTTAGAGAACCGTTAAATTAGGGATTAAGTAAAACAATATGGCAGTGTTTATTTATTGTAATAAGTTGGTACTATTATTTAAAGTATTCACCCTTTGAGGGGACATATATATATAAAAGCCAATGTTGTTTTAAAGATATATCTAAATTAGAAATTTTGAAAATACTTAACTCGTTGGGTTTATAATTCAAAATGGAAATATATTTTTCTCCTACTTCACGCACCAAATACTGCAACTTTAAAATGTCCTTGTAATCGTAGATTGCCTATAAGGCCACCTTTGTACCACTTGTATATAGACATAAATTTACTGTTCTTCTATTATACGCATACTGTGTGCATTAAAAAGTTATAAATAAAAAAAAATATTATAAAATTGATAATATGCCTTTATAAATTTTTAATAAACTTTTATATTTTTATTTTAATTTGTGTACCTCTCGTGAGAAACTTTGAAACTTCTATTTTTCTTTTTGGCTTAACTCTACAATTAAAACGACATGTAGCCTTTTTTGGGTTTGGTTTGATTTGTTTTTTATTATCTTTTTTTTTAATAACGTTTATTATATTTTAAATTAAATAGCATCATTCTTTCGCTTCTTAGGAAGTAATCTAAACAACATATTAAACATAAACCTAGTCATATGAGGTATATGACTAGGCTAACTAGAAAAAGCTGCAAACTGGTTACATTTACTTAATTAAAAACTCTAAATTACGTCCAAATTGAAAACCTATAAGTATCCCCTTCTATGTAACTACAAAATTTTATTTGTCACACGTTGTTGTTATAGAGAAAAACACACACAGTTTCTACTACACTCAACTGCATAGATATTTAAAGACTATTGATATTGTTAAAATAATAGTATTTTATAATAGATATAATAGTATTTATAGTTCCCACCTGATCTAGAGCTAAAGAGGCTGGCAATCTGTCGAACAGATTTCTTAGTACGAACACCAGTCTCCCACATCATATACTGTAAAACCATGTATTATGTTTGTGTGTGAGAACAATAAAAACATTGTTATTATTATATTCTTAATGAAATGTAAGATAGATAAGGTCTTTATAAGAGTAGAAAATACGGTATTGTTATGGTTATTTTCTCATTACAAAACAATTTATGTAATTGTTTTTTTATATTAATTTAGGGTACAATAAATAATACAATATTGGCTACCATTTTATTTTCTTTCTTTTTACTTTTGATTATATATTGCTGGTATTCATATTATACTGAAATATTTAGATTTAGACCCAAAATTTTATTGTGTTGCAATTAATATACCTTGTATGTCTTACATATTAATGATGTGATTAGATAGGAACTTATTAAGCTGCCATGTATATTTTTATTTAAAAAGTAGACGTTTTAAAACTAGTCATCAAAACCCAATTTTTGTTTTTATCAGATTTGTTGTAAAATTTACTTATTGCTAGCACTCCTAGAATTATAAAATGTCTTTTAAAGGTCAATGACATTGCAATTCCTGTACGAGCTGTTCGATTACAGAATTAACTTTACAAATATGTTCACTGTTACAGGTACGTCACAATATGAAGTAGTTATTCTAAGATTAACTGCAATTCCTTAATCAACTAACTTGAATTATGAGTTACGTGATTTCCTATGATTTGGTGTCTCAATGTTTCATATTATAAACGGAATTTGGAAATACAAGAGAATAAAGCATTTTAGCTTTGATATTAATTGTCTGTGGAACCTAATTAAGATCTGTGGAATTTAATTTTCAAATAACTATTTGCTGTCTGTGAAGTTTATTTTAATGGATGTTATTGAGAGTCAATGTACTAGTATTATTTTATTCTCCGAACAACTCCGTTTTGAATAACTTTAAATTAAACATACAATTTTGGTACGTTAACTATATTTCAAATGAATGAATAATGTTTCAAGTATTTAAAACTTTATTAACATTTAGAACTAATTTTACTATTTTCACTATTCGCATCATAACGAATCACTAACTAAAAACTGGCTTATATTTTATTATCATGTAAGTGGGTATATTATTATTTTCATTAATAAATTTCATCATTCTCGTCTTGTTCCTTTATCTATAATAACAAGCATTAAGTTAATTGTCTTCGTCATTACACGTTTATTCGAGGGCACTTACATAAAGTAGGGTTGAAATAATTTAATGATTTGTTTTACCTCTACTGTTAGGATTGCAACGTACTAACTTTTATGTATTATTTTTGAAAACGTATAATACAGTGGACACACCTAATTGAAATTAAATATTTTATTTAAAAAAAAACGAAATCATTTTTTTAAATTCTTAATATATAATTTTTGAACAGTTTGAGGTTGTTACTTTTTATAAAATACATTGTATTTGAAGCGTCGTAAAATTTAAAATTTAAAATTTATGTTTTCGCGTCGTTTTTGAGTTCAGTCGATATTATCAAATAGAACTTTTAAATTGGGTAGGATTTCAAAAAAACACTACATTATAAAAGTAGATATTATAGACATTTCAACACATTATCTTAAATTTATATTTAAAACACAATATATATTTAAATACTTTTAAATGGTTCTACTATTAATAGTGATTCAATTTCTATTGGCATTTTAAACATTTTTGATATAATAATTATTTTTACATATGAAAGTTGGCAAAGAAGATCTTATAGTTACATCGTTAGTATTGTTTATAAATTCATACAGCATAATGAAAGCAAGTTTTGAGTGCAGGTACTCTGGAGTCACAAGTAACGATGTGTACACTAGGCGCTAGAAGTATGTCCATCAAATGCAGGCTGAGCTTCTCAAATGTTGAGCAAATATCTAAACTTGTATTACACAGGTCCAAACAGTAAATTAAGGATAAATGCAACATCACAATATTAATAAAACATGTTTTCGTTTTCTTTACGTAACACCCAAAATTACTTGATCATCTTAAAAAATTCAAAAATTATATGAGTATAATAATGTGTAATGTATAATAATATATAATAATAATGTGTAACTAATATGTATTTAAAAATGTTATTTTTTTCTCAGATTAAAGTGATTTACGATTTGAGAAACACTGTCCTTAGGCACTACAACTGCTCATTACGGCAGAACAATGTCAGACTTATTTCTCGACGAAGTAAAAGTTATATGAAGCACTCGCAAATCACGTCTTGCTATATTAACTATATAGTCTATGCACGTTTTTGACCAACATCTATAAACTTGGGGAAATTGACAATAACCGTTCTGGCAGCCGAGTTTTTAAAACTATCATTAGAAATCACAACAATTGCAAAACTCTTGATCTAAGGCAATTTTCCTCAATAATATTTTGTTATAAGATAAGTATATATTACAAATAATAATTTTTCAGTAAAAGAACTCATGAGGTATTTATTTGAAAAGTAAACGCAGCGATGGTGCATGTCAGTTATAATAAAAAGATAAATACTTCCTATTCAATTTTACCAACGTAGTCGGAGCTGATATCCAAGAATCCGCTGCGATGAGTCGGATGATAACTGGATTAACTTATCCCAATATCCACTATATTCTAAATAATAAATATACATATATATACAGTTATTTTAGTCGCTTCACTTACTTTGATTTTAGATTTATATACATTATTTATAATTATCGATTATTGCATTGTTATTTCCGACACCTAATTTATTACACAGGTACATGGTACCCTTTTAATTTGCAAAGTTGTGCCAAGACTTAAATAGTGCACGTCAAATATGTAGCACAGAGGTATATATTTAGGAAAGCTATTAAGGGTGACTTACCCGAATAGCCTTCCTTAATGGGGCAACAAAATATTTATAAAGATGATTAAATTACATCTTAGTTACGAAAAACTATATTATCAAATATTGTCAATTATCGAGATCATTGCCTAATCTCTTCTTATTATCATCTAAATCTATTTTAAACAAAATGTTAAAACATAAATAATCTGCTTTTTAAAGACCTTATCACCACGTGAGATATTAATTTCCATTAGTTATATAAGAGTTCTTTTAGCTAAACCAATTTTTTACTGTATATTATTTGAGTTTAATAGCGACTTTGTTTAAAATGTATCACTTAATTAGTGGATGGCAACTGCCATTAATTCTATCTTTGATATAAATGACCCAATTACAGTACGATTAATTGGGTGAATAGCAGCCAAATCTAGTTATAAATAATAAAGAAAAGTCACTATATTATTCTCTTGACAAAGTTTATACTTTTATAAGGTAATTAACAAGGCATACGACAATCACTCAAAATCAGATGTCAGCGGCGGAATTGATTACTTACATAATAGCTATTGTATGATACTTTATATAGGATTAGAACATTTCCTGTTTAAGGTACAGAATTTTTCAAAGATTGTCAGGTATCATCAGGATCAACAGGTATTTTACGGTCAGATTTTATTTAAATTAAGAATTCAGTTCTTATAGGATGGCCTCCAGCCTTCGGAGATTACTAAAAACAGGTATTAAAATATCCCTTGTCTTCGAATTGTTACAGAGGTACCAACTATAAATATAAGATTTAAATTTAATATTTTTTTTGTTTTGCTTGGTTAGCTTAGTTAGTTTAGGTAGGTGAAATCATTGTAGAGATCTCATTTTTTTTCGTTACCGACGTTCAACGCGAATCCTCCCAGTAATATTTCATATTTCTTAACGAAAATAGTAGGATGGCGCCTATATTCAGCAAATTATGAATTTTTTGCCCATTCATTTCCCTTTCCTTATATTATAACTCTAACACTTATATAAACGTCGGAATTATCTTGTTAACCAAGTAAAAGTGAGAATCTTGTAATCATTCTATGACTTCATAATATAATAAGAATTTTACTTCAGCACAGGACAATGGTTCGAATACATGGGTGATATAATGTATAAAGGTCTTAAACAAAGATATTAAGTTAAAGCTACATAAATACTATAGAATATTTTATCTAGACGCTGACAACACAGTTCATTAAAAAAAAGTTTTGAAAAAATTGTATACCTATAATCTCCCAAAAATTTAAAAGTATTTAATAATATAGATAAAACATACTGGAGTGTCCAGTACTTACTTATTTACTGCAAATAAACATAACTTCATGTGATATAAATAGTGAACCTTATTTCACCGATTACAACGATTGATGAGAGCAATTAGTGTGGTTATAATTAACCTCCAGAATACATCTGAGGACTCGCACAGAGTGTTGCACGATTTTATGTTTTCATATATACATTTTTTGAAAAAAAAGGACTATAACATATATGAAAATGTACAATAGTAAAAAAATATAATTATCCGTCAGTTACGCAGAAAGTACTAAATGAAAAATACAGGTCTAAAAGCTTACAATAACCGTTTGTCAACAAACGTGTGAGGAGATCGCAAATATATATAACACATTGTGTTTAATATGAGTGAAACCCTGAGATAACAACAGTTATTATATATGATAAGAAAGAAAATAATTTCAGAATTAATTTATTGAGGTCTGTATAAGATTTCTTTGATATTTAAGTGACGATATTGAAACAGAAGCTTCCAACAAATCAAAATTAAACCTTATGTTGTAATTAGTTCATATAGTTATAACACACTAAATATACTGGACATCGACAACAATGGCTATTTTATTTGAAAGCAATTTCTGAAGCTCTAAAATACAAAAACAAGCTCTTTAGTAATAGTGTGTGTGTGTGAATGACGCTCGCTGGCGGTTGGCAAATAAACGATTATCGGAAAATCGTCCCTTCTATCTTTAAAAAATTTCTCCAACTTTTTTTAAATATACATTTTTGCCATTTATATAATATAACAGTGAGTTCACGCGCGTCGCCCCAGACACAAGTTCTATTATGCAGCACAGGGAATGTTCAATTATTCATAGAGGCATGTATCTCGCTTAGCGCTTCTTTGTGACCTGCATGCTAAGGTGATTTCAGACTTATATTAATGTGTAAACTTATAGGCTTTCAGGACTTGAAGAACGTTTCTTGAAAAAGATTTTGTTTTATTTCAAATATTATTTACTGTTATGCTCTGTGATGGTAAACTCTTGTTTAAAACGTTACAAGTTTTTGTGTAAGAATATATTTTATTAAAGTTAATGAAGTTAAACTATATATTTAAATTAATTATTGGAGTAACAACATACATTCATACAAATTATTTTCAATTTGTATAACGAAATATATAAAGATACACAGAAGGAAAGTTAATAATACAACAATAAAATAAATTTTGGCCGATTATTTTTATTAATAATTAACCCTAAAATTATTTAAAAAAATTATATAATATTATTTATAGTCCAGCCGAATTTCTAAAAATAAAATATTGAAACGGCGTGTGTTTAAAATTGTCAATAATTGCTTAATCAAGCGTTTCGTCCGGTTTTTTATATGTATGAAATATTTATCTTCATGTAAAATACATATCGTAGAGTTTTAACCATTAATGTATTTCCCACCTTATCTCAGTTACTTGTGGTTGACACATTTCAAATCTCCGTCAGTAGTCGTTTGTGTGTCTGCACGTCACATTCTATCTTATATCATCTTCTATACAGTCCATCTAAATTTTTCTCTCAAGAATGCTACTTTGAGGCATCTATTACGTAATAAAAAGAATATATATAATAAATAAATTTACTTAATAACAAATCAAAACGCAAAACGTTACATATTATTGCGTTATAAATTTCGTATATTTTTTAGTTCTGCTACATTATAGCTATCAGTGACAGCGCGGAGTTAAACAGCACTTTGCGGCATTTCTTCAATTTTATCTAAAAATGGGATTTTACTTCACAGGTTATCTTGCCGCCTATAAAACCCGCAGATGCGGCGGCGCCTTATTTATAAAAGAATTCCGGGATATTTGCCAAAATAATAATTTATTGTTTATTTCTCTAAACTAAAAATATGTCAGTATTATTTTATATTTGGTTTTTTGTTTACATTATATATTTTTTAGCTCAAACTTGATAGTCAGCACAATTAAATTCATCTAATACATGAGTATAAAAATAAAATATATTGTATTTTTCATTTGTAAGTGAAATTGGAATTTTTATTTTATATATATAATAATTTCTTTTACGTTGTCATATTTAAAAAATATCGATTTCATAAAGAATTAGCGTAATTTATAAATCGTACGACTTTACGACTACGGTTTTACGGCTAAAGTTGGGTGTCTCCGACTATACTACGTAAACAATATTACAAAATCGAGTGATTCCTCGATATTTATACAAAATAGAATGTTCAATACAACTATAGACTTTGAACCAAAGTCATACATCTTTTAATAAAATATTAAAAGTTTTAAAAAGATGAAAAATAAATATGATGTTATTTACGAATAATATTGAAGTTTTTGAATGAAAGCAGTCATTTAACACCCAAATACAAAATAAAAATGTTTTAAAATTAAACCTTTAAAAAAAGTATGAAATGCCACGAATAAAATCATTTTAGGAGGCAACCGAGGGTGCCCAAAGATATTGAGATTGAATCCATGCATAAAACATTTGCCGAGGCTGAAAGAAATCACAAAATAAGAAGCAATATTAAGAAATGCGATTTCAAAATAATTTCATGTGGATATTTAATTAAAGTGATGGAAATTTAATAACTTTTACTTTTAATTTAAAACAAAATAACGCCTAATATTTCTTTCAGACTTGGCCTATGAAACAGCAATGAACTTTATCAGTTTCTGTTTCTACGTCAATGAATTCTCAATTCCGGTTCCTTTGTGACTGATTCATATTCTCTGCCTCATGTGGTTTGTTGATTGCTTCCATATAATGATGTGTTGTAAATACATAAAGATTTTTGACAAACGAATTTTAGCTGAAGGCTGTGAGATGTTTAATTTTGAGAATTTTTATTTCCCATATGTGGAGTTTAGGGGATCAATAATTTTCTGTTTCCTCTTCTTTTTTATACATTTTTACTAATATTGTAAATCTTGCAAATCTTGTAAATCTTCTATTAATAATTTATAAATATTGAAAGTAGCAAATCATTTACCACCTGGCACCCTCCGCCCTGGAATAGATTTATTGTGAGAAAATTACACTTGAAATCAACTTTATTACAGTTATTAAAATATTACTTTTAAAGAATACAAAATATTGTCCTTTGATTTTACACATTTTTAACTACTTCTTTAACACGCCTTTAGGGATTTATCCTTATATCCAGGTAAATCTTAAGAGTATTTTTATTCAAACAGAAGAGAAGTTCTTAGAAAATATAAACGTTACGTTAATTCACTTTTAAGTTACATTTTCGTTTAAACGTGTGGCGAATATAGAATCTCATCCGAGGGGATTGTTAATTAATCTCATGTGGAAACGAATTCGGGGATCCAGTAAAATGTTTCGACAATCGAATCTTGATTGGATGCAATGTAAGTAAAAAATATAAATTTTTGTAGTGTATACATATAGGTGTAACATAAAAGTCAATAAATACGAGTATGTATTATACAGTCACAGATTCATTGATTAATATTCCTCGTATGTGGAACTACGGTATAAACACACAGACAGAATGTGTAAATAACACTAGCTCAATCACGAATCCTGGAAACCATAAGTTAACATTTGAGAATTACTAATTGCACGTTACTTGAGTCGTGTCTGTAATCTTCAAATTCGTAATTATGGGGACGTAAAATTATAAATTTTTTTGATTCTTTTATTGATTTTGAATATTAAACATTATATCAGATTTTGTTCAAAAGTAAATTCAGTAATACTTAGTTACATCGGTCTAAACATCTGATTCGAAAAGTCACACCTGTAAAGACAGCTCTTGTCAGCATCTAGCAACGTTCACACGCTCAAGTTATGAGGATGGAAACAATGCCCTTCTGAATGGCCAACTCGTTACTATTTAAGACATTGTATTAATATTAAGTGAGTTTGAAGTTAGGTAGGTTTCTCTTATAAATAAAACCAATTATATTTCAAGTAAATTCGCAATGTGAATGAAAATGTCAATCGCCGTACATAAAACTTCATTACTTTACTAGTTATATACAAAAAATAATGCGACTTATTGCGACTAATATAATAATCTACATAAGTTAAGATTAAAAAAAAATCCTAACATTCGAAAAAGCATTGTCCTAATTCACAATCTTATTGATAAATCGACGAAAGTTGAATAAAATTTAAATAAGTGTCGTGATTGATCCCTTCAAATCTTTCGTAGTAGTAGTAGTCTAGATTTATCAAGTAAAAGAAGAAGTATACTCAATCTCAAGTACAGATTTATTTTATGTATCTTAGATATTTTTTAACGCTATGAGATGTTGATACAATGTTATGTTTATGTTTGTGTTATACACTCGTAGTCGAATTCCTTATTTTGATAATGAAGTAATATGTAGAGAGGAGCACGGAGACAATTATTACATGAAAAGATTTATATGAAATATACAAAATTTCTTGTACATTCCTCGTCATCATTCGTGTCATATCAAAATTGATTGACTGCCAAAAGTTCTTCTGATTTCTGTTTTCTTTATAATAATTACTTACAGAACTAGAAAGATTAAATAATGATTGGTATTATACTCGTACTACGAAACTGATTTTTTACATCCTCCAAATTCAGACACAGATCCATATTTGTGAAGTTGTGAGCATGACATTAGAACGTTGTTTTCTTCTCATAAAATATTGTAATGAAAAATCTATTACCATATTAAAATCAATTTATTTTCTGTTAAGAAATGTTACACTACGAAGCTACGTAGTATTACGATAATTGATTGATACATCTAAAAAGTATAATGAACTTTTTACTACTGCTACTACTATTACTCAAAAGAAAAAAAATTCTTCGTAAAATTTTAAAAAAAGTTACGATTCTTTTAAATTCGTTTTTCTTTAGAGTTAATAGTATATTTAATTGAATTTACTACATCGGATATATTAAACAAGCAAGTGCTACTCAGACTAAAAAGAACGTTCCAAATAAAATAATAGAAGAGGTCACCTCTTCTATTATTATTATTTTGGTATTTTATACAAGGCAAATTAATGGAATCATTGCGTTTTTCAGTTTTTACTTTTCCATTCATCTATGTGATCAAATATATAAAGCAATTGAGTATAAAGGTACGTATAAGGTAAAACTATTAACGATAATGTTATATTCTTTGTGTTACTAATATAGGATAATAGTAAACTCTTACATAACCCAAATTAAATAAAACATGTTAATTTTTAAAAAGTTATCATACACATATATGGCACATTTCATTTACGAGTTTATTTGATTAAGCAGCTTAAAGCTAAGAGAAATGCTTCTTTATTAAAAATGGACCGACGTGGTTAAATTAAGTATCCAGTTCGTGTCGGTCGCGGTGCGGTGAGTCTGATATTAACCGGATTAACTGATCGCAATATCTTCTATATTGTAACTAGTATGAAAAAATTCTTTGGTGCTTATATTATAAAATTAATATAACAAAAATACTAATGAAATATATTTATTTAACATCGTTACATAATTGTCTTACCTATGCGGGAAGTAAGATTTTTTTTTTTTATTAAAATTACATTATTAAGAATTACCCATGAAGCATATTTAGGTTTATTTTATTTTTGTCTCTTTTGCTAAGTACCTGAATTTCTATCTCTATCTAGGTAACCTCAAGTTCATGGGAATTACTACAAATAAAGGCAGAAGACGTGTACAACTGATAAAATAATAAAAAAACAAATACCATCTAACATATATATCATATACACATGCAATATAATAAATAATATATATATGTATGCGATATAATAGATCAATACCGATTACTATAAAAACAATAATAAACAATGAATATGAATGAATTGATTGGTGGAAGAGTAATTAGTTCGCAAAAAAATATTTTTTTTACAGCATTTTTGAAAATATACAGGCCACGTCGAATATATAGAGGAAAGGAATTCCAGAGACGAGAAGTTTGGACTGTGAATGTTAGAGTAAGTATTAATTTTAAGTAATAAATTGTCTATGGAGCGACGTGAGCGGTCATGCCAATCTTTTAAAAACTGCATTCGTTTTTTTAGATAGGAAAGAGTAACTGGGTTGAACAGTTTAGAGTAGAGAAGGCAAAGTATATGAGTATTCCTGCGAGAGCGAATCGGCAGCCACGTGAGTTTTTCGCGAAAAAGAAAAAAATGGACATACGAGTATTTACGCAAATCAAATATATAAATATATAAATATAAGCCTAATATATAAATTTTGTTAGCGTTCAAATTTGCTCCTTCTTCTAACATCTTTCTGCTCACTTCAGTAATTTGTGGTCCTTATGAAAGGTTCATAAAGGTTCATAAAAGAGAACACCCAGATTTACTGGTACTGTACGGTCTGGAAAAGTCTGGAGCCACCAATAATAATTGAATGCGTCTTCGTAGGATTAGCTTAAATACCAAAATATTTACACCAACTCACTATATATTGCAAATCAATATTTATTTTGCTAATTGTTTCTGGTACTGTCAAGATTTGAGAGTGGTAATAGATTTAGAGATCGTCAGCGTATATATGGTAGAAAGAAGACATATTAGTGCCAATCGAGATGAGAATACAGAAAAAGAAGGGGAGACAAAACGCCACCTTGCGGAACTCCGGTAATGATCAGGGAACAACCAGAATATAAGTCATTCACTCTTACTCTTTACCTTGGTCCGCACAAGTATGATTGCAACTATTCAATCACTTCATGTCAGAGAGAAAGTAGAATAGCTAAAAGTACATAAAGGTCAACGTTACTAAAAGCGTTACTAAAGTCTAATAACGTTAAGATCATAAACTGATCCCCAGCAGGAACACCTTCCATGCCACCCCTGATATCATCTGTGGTTTTAACCAATGGATGGATATCAGATTGTCATGAATTGAGAGGACTATGATTTGAAAGGAAGCGACTTAATTAATCATGAATAAGACGTTCATTGATCTTGTACAAAAGGAGAAAGATTGATATAGTTCGATAATCAAAAGGAAATTTTGGATTGTTTTTTCTAGGTAATGAAATAACCGGAGCATCTTTCCATGTCTACATTAGGGATGATTATTTTACGACTTAATCAATCGGACCCAACGGAGTTAGAGGTAATCGCTAGAATATTCTTCTTAACATCACATTAAGTGAATTGATTAAGATAAAGCATAGCAGTATCAGGAGAGGACGCTGCAGAAAGTTGGCTAAGGGTAAGAGACTTGATAATTTTGTTTAATGTATCGGATGATGAAAATTGTTTTTTTTTGTTTTGTTTTGAAATTTGAAAATTGAAGTTTTGTGAATTGGTTCTTTGAGGAACTTTGCATACTCCCAAAGATTTAAGAAAATTCAAAACTTAACATGAATTGTTTTTCTCTATTACAGATTTATAGATATGGTGTCCTTGTTTGTCTTTACTCATATGACTGCAACTGTTTCGAGCAGTTACATACTTTTCCCGATTCGTATCGTTAATGTTTGCTTTAAATTTGACCTTGGCCTTGTTTTTTAAATCCTGAAGTTTTTTCAATGCTCGATATTAACCAGGGAGCAGGAACATGTCTGACTCGTTTTGGTCGTATAGGAGCTTACTTGTCTTACAGAATAGTCAGAAAACGATTTATTCATTTTTACTTGTTCGTCTAAGCAACTCTGTAATTAAATAAGATATCAATATACTTTTAACGAATCGGCTTTTAAAAGCGTCTAAAAATGGATCTAGATCTATCACCGCAAAATTTTTTTTTTTTTTTATACCCTCTGGGTTTCATTCATTCCACCTGATGGAAAGTGGAAATGTAGTCATAGATGGTAAGGCGCATTAACCCAGTAATCTATTCACTCTTTTCTTGAAGACACCCACATCGTATTAGGACGGAAATACCGACGCAGGCAAGCTGTTCCAGTCCTTCGCTGTACGAACTAAAAAAGACGAAGCAAAGCGCTTTGTTCGGACAGGGGGAATGTCCACAACGTAAGGATGGATATCTGCCGTGCGTCGGAACGTCCTGTGATGGAAGGGGGATGGAGGAATTAAATCATGTAATTCCTGCGCACACTCACCAAAATGTATCCTATAGAATACTAAGAGGCTAGCAATTCTACGCCTGTGTTCAAGGCTGTGGAGGTTGGGTTCAACCAATTCAGGGTCGCCTATAAGCCTCTTTGCTCGCCTCTCAATTGAGTCCAGAACCGCAAGATGAGACTTAGCGGCACCAGCGAATATATGCCCACAGTACTCCACACACGACCGGATCTGTGCTTTGTATAATACAAGTAGCTGTCCCGGTGTAAAGTACTGACGGACCTTCGCAAGAACGGCAAGCTTTCCTATAGCTGCTCTTGCTCTGGACTCAATACACCGACCAAAGTTGAGGTTCGAGGAAATCTCTAAGCCTAACAACTGAAGCCGGTCACTGTATTCCAAAGATACACTCCGGAAAGTAGGAGCCAAGGTGAAAGGGCTCCTTTTGGCGGTGAACAGACACGTCTGCGTTTTGGTGGCGTTGAATTTGACAAGATTGGCTTTGCCCCATGCGGAGACTGCCTGAAGTTTGTCATTCAAACGTTGCACCATGGCTTCTCTTTCAGACTGTACTTGATCTCTTCTAGCCCGACTACTCGGCAGGTATCTTTCTACAACTGTGCTGTCGTCTGCATACCCATAGATACCGGGCTTCAGCAGATCGTTAATGTGCAGCAGAAATAGAGTTGCAGAAAGAACGGACCCCTGAGGCACTCCGGCATTTATTGTCAAGGGTTCCGAGGAACACCCGTCGACAACTACTCGGAGAGATCTTTGGTTCAGAAAGTCCGTTACCCAACCGATCAGACCAGGAGATATACCGTATGTTGAAAGCTTGCTTATAAGGCTCGCATGCCAGACCCTGTCAAATGCCTTCGAGACGTCAAGAGAGACGGCGACCGCTTCTCCGTTCTTCTCGATGGCCTCGCCTAAAATGTGCGTAGCGTACACTAGAAGGTCCCCAGTGGACCTATTTCGGCGAAACCCGTACTGTCGGTCACTGAGGAGATCGTTACCTTCAAGGTACGCTAAAAGGCGCGAGTTCAATACACGCTCCATAATCTTGCAGAGTATGGAGGTGATTGAAATCGGTCTATAATTGGCAGGATCGACACGACTGCCTTTTTTGGGCACTGGTTGCACGTTAGCAAGCTTCCAAGATTTCGGCACTATTCCAGACTTGAAAGAGGGACGATACAGACGTGTCAATACAGGAGACAACTCAGCTGCGCATGTCTTGAGCAGAATGGCTGGTATACCATCAGGGCCACTGGCTTTAATCACATCAAGACGACACAATGCTCTCCATGCCTCTTTGTTAGTGATGCGGATTTCAGGCATCGAAATACCGCAGTGAGGAAGATGCGCTGGAGAAGCATTGCCAGTGTCTAGATATGAATTATCAGCGAACAGAGAAGCAAATACATTCGCTTTCTCTGTCGCTGTATGGGCCAGAGATCCATCCGGCTTCAGCAGAGCAGGTAGTGAGAGTTGGCAGAAGTTCGACTCGATCGCTTTGGCAAGAGACCAGAAAGCTCGACTGCCAGTAGGTCTGACAGAGAGCTTTTCGCCATTCTTAGCGATACGATCGCGACGAGCCTTACGTAATGCCTTTTTATAGGACTTGGCAGCTTGGTTAAAGGCTCTCTTCTTTAAACTTACATCCGGAGCTTTGCAGCTTGGAGCATCAGCCCAAATTAGGTATGCCGAATGTTTTCGGTCCTCAGCATGACCACATTCGGCATTAAACCATGGGCAAGCTTTGCCACCGATGGGTACGTCAGCAAAAGGAATGAAGTACTCCATTGCCTGATGTACCACATCGGTTATAGCATCCGCGCAACTCGACGGATCCAAAGAAGAGAAGCAGACCTACCGCCAAGGATAAGACGCAAAGAAGTGCCGCATCTCATCCCAATCTGCTGACTTGTATTTCCATACTCGCCTAACACCAGGTGGTTCGAAAGCTGGTGGGGAATATGTAAATACAGATTTCACCAAACAGTGATCGGAGGTTCCCAAGGGGGAGGTCACCTCAACACGATACCTGTCCGGATCAGTTGTCAGCAAAAGGTCCAGGCAATTGGCTGTATGGCCAACTACATCTGGTATCCTTGTCGCTTGCCTCACCAGCTGAAAGAGGTCGAAAGACAACGCAAAATTCCGAGCTTCTCTTCCAGCATGGTCGGTCTTCTGGTACGGGAACAGCCAGTACTGATGACAGGCATTAAAGTCCCCCAGAAAGACGAGCTGCACTGAAGGGTACTGATGCAGAGCCATATCAGCAGCCTCACCGAGATACTCAAATAATTTAGTTGTCTCCTGATCACCGCTGTGCGAACGGTAGACACAGCAATACAGGATTTTTTCGTTTCCTGTGTCTACTAAAATCCGTAAGGAACAAAAAGTGGGGTCTTCAAGGTGACGGAGACGCAGGATACAGAGGTCATTCCGTGCGTAAACACAGACCCGCGACACACAGACAGCGAAAGTTATACTCTAACGAGTAACCGGGATGATCCAGGTACGCAACGCTTAGAGGACATTGTATCTGTGTCTCCGTCAAAAAGAGCAAGTAGATCAATCGTAAAAAGTAGATTAAATATATAAATAAATATATATAAATAATAGTAGATTAAATATATATATACTCGTAAATATAGCTTTTTATTAAAGAACAATTAATTTACTTTACCAAAGCCGATTCGAGGTTTAAGTATTAAATTAAACGTATTGCAATTGTTTCTTTCAAATATTTATACAAATTGTTCTCACTAATGCTTTCATTCACCAACTTAGCTTCTTTAAATACCTTAGTAGTGGAAACGTAATATGTTATTAGGTTGTTATTCAGTTTCAAAGAAAATTAACTATATGATAAACATGATCTTATCATCGCGTATAATCTAAATAAGTAAAGATCATACACTATTTAATTTATTAAATTATTCATGACTGGTTCTTTGTTCTTACTGATTAATATAATGAGAAACTCCTTAATAATGATACAATTAAGGCTAGAATTATACTCAATGCTGTTTTAACTTTTGCTACAAACATTGAATTAAGTTTCAGTTTCTTGAGTTATCATTTTAGATAAAATATTTGTAATTTGTGTTTATAGAAATTATTTTAACATAGATTTTCATGTCAGATTACAAATTAATACAATTTAATAAACATCGCTAAGACTATCTATCGACATTTTAGTCATATTCATAAAAATAGAGTGTTGTTTTTTATACAATATTCTATACAAGTCATCTAGATCATCATCATCGTCTTCCGTCCTTTAGTAACCCAATCTGTTTATTAATATTTCACATTAATGAACTAAACGGTATCGGGAAGTGATTTATTGTAGTTATTATTAAATCTGAGAGCTGCATGAGACAAATATATGTATATTAATAAAACTATAAACAAATATGTCCTTTGTTCTCATTGAAATGTTTTCAGACATCAGAAATACTTGTTTTTAGCTCTACTAATACCATTAAACTCTTTTAAGTTAGTATATACGTAAATTGTATATACGTATATATCACTATTTAATAGCTCTTATATATAATGGCATCACATTTTCAGTACGCATGTAATTGTAGAACTTAATGTATAATTTCTTAATTCTTAGGAATAAAGTATAAAACACAAGTGAACAATAAATTCAATACATACTTTATTATTTTGGTCGCGCATTCATACGGAATAAATATAATACACATAATATTATAAACGACAGTTAATAGTTTTCCATGTAAGGTAGTTAGCCTAAGTATACACAGTGAGATAATCTTAATTTTTAATAACTTTTTATTTTTCTTTCACAAATTTTAAACTAAATCTATTAGATAGAAGTAGGTTAAAACAAACTCCGATACTTTATAAATTAGAGGGATTTTTTTAGTTTACTTTGGTTTAGACGTTTATACAATTAAAAGTCTTTGTTGAAAATTACTAGCATTATTTACTTTATGTAGAGAAATCAGAGTGCACAGTGTCCTAATTAACGGAACTCTTGGAACACGGACATCGTTTTGCATTCATTCTTTAATCAGATTTTTTTACAAATGTTTTATAACCTTTTATATAAATTAGCAGAAATTTAATGCTTCAATATATTTTACTTTATCAGAACTTTTTAAAAACGGAGTCCATTTTGAACTTGATTTTAAACGTCATTATTTATGAGTTAAGTTCGTTGATTTCGGTGAGTTATTTAATATGCAATCTTTTTTATAGAAACAAAGAAAGAAATCTTTTCGGAATTAAGTAAAGTAGGCAACTATAGTAAAAGTTATTTCTAGAAAACAGTCATTTTTTATTATAAGATTTTTATTCCTTGTATTGGAAGCTAGCGTTGTTATGGTATTTGTAAAATGAAATTGTTTTTTTGTAGTTATAGTGCAGAATCTGCTTCTAAATGCGAATTTAAGTATGTTAATTTAAAGTACTATTTGTAAAAATTCTTTAGTAAAAATCATTTAAGTTTAGTAAAATAGTAAAAATGATCAGAATGTTATCTCCTATAATTTTATTGAAAACGTCGTTTTTCATTGTATTGGATAACTTCAAGGTGCAATCATTATACGAAAAAATATTAATATTTAAGTTGATAATGACGGCAAATGTATAATGAATTTGAAATCATGTATAAACATTTAAGGACTATAGGCAAATGTTAAGAAAAGTATATAGGCAAGCCAGTTTATCGATATCCTGTTCGCTAGTTAGTGTCACTAACTTACATTTTCTCAGTGTTTTGTAAATGACTCTCGCAAGTTACGTACACATACTCCAGGAGGATCGCTGACTGGAATTTAATTTCATGTGAACAGAATGTGATTTGCGTCATCGCGATGGAATGCAAAATTGCATTTTTATTAGAATATAAGTTTAATTAATGTAATAATTATTTCATTATTTTTTGTACTTACATCGAGTAGGTCATACTTTGTATTAGTTACTAAGTTCTTTATTTTAATTAAAATTAGTTTTAAATCAGTTTTGCTTTTTTTTCGACTCTACGTCTGTAGCTAATCTAATTCGCGTCACAACAAATTCCCTCGTCGTTCCTTCATAACATTTGTTAAATAACCTTAGTGTATGACAACGGAAGAAGCATTCTCTTTCCTTTCGTTTAAACAAATATATGTTAAACTTAAGAGATTTAACAAGAGGAACTTCCTTCCGAAGTAATATTGTAGACTTCAGAGAGAAGTGTAATTGTTACTTTCACAATAAATTTAAGTAACATATCAGATCAATCACAAGATCAATATAGTTATGTCTTCATAGTGACCTCTTGGTTATAAATGCTTTGTATAATTTAAATATAAAATAAATCTACAAAAGTGATACTTGAATACCTCTAATATTAGTAGAGAGCTCGCATAACGTATGTTTTTAAGAGCGGAGTCAAACGTGTAGGACCGTTCTAAAAAGCTTTGACGTGACGACCTTTGGTGAAACTATAAAACTGAACAAAAAAATTACAAATTAACATATAAATGCAATTCTTATTTCATTAACTTTATATTTAGTACATTTTAGTACATTTACTTATCAAATATAAGTTATAAACTGCGCTATAAAGTTTTATGTAACTGAGATTAATAGATAAAATTATTATACCATTGAGTAACCAGTATTAACAGTAGATACCAAAACATTTTTAAAGTGGCATTATCTAATTTACTCATGATTATACTAGCGTCTAGTAAAATAAGCAGTCACCCCTCAACTCGATCAGATACTTTAATCGTGATGTTAGTTGAGTTGGAAAATGAGAAACGTTCCGAGATGATATGTGGATAGCACATATGATCTTGTAGTTTATGATTACATTATGTGAGTGAGCTATATGAGTACATGTGTGCATGTGTATTGGAATACTAGTGGAATAATATATTACTGGAGAAACATTCCTGATCTACTAACAATTGGCTGATTCGTAATGAATAACCTGTCATAGAGTTAGCACGACTTTGTAAGATTTAGTCTTTCTATAATTTAATTCCGATACTGTAGTGAAATATGTTCAAATAATATGAAGTTAAATATTTATTAAGATGAGGTTTCATTATTTATTTCTGTTTTGTTTAAAAATCGTCTGTATAATTATAATAAAAATGGTATATTAGATTCTTCTATTATATATACGAGTATATATGATAATAAGTTATACTATAAAAGTAAATTACCCATACACTGAAGTTTTATAACGTTGTCAACACTGTAATACGTCACGTCTACTAAAGAGTAATGGATTGTGGAAGTCGTTGAATATTAAATAATGCTGTTTGCAAACATCTTACTATACTATATGCCATGAAGCTACATTATATATTAAATGAATAGTGAATAATACTTACGTTCTCGTGATGGCTGCTGGTGATTGAGCTTTAATTATTTTAATAGATGAGATACACGACACTTCCAACATGTTTATATAATGAATATTCTAAATATTTTTTTCCGAATTGTTACTTTGAATTAAACTAAAATGAAGTAATCTAATATTTCAAATAAATTTATTATTTTATCAGTTAAATAAATAAAATTAAATAAAATAATGGTTCGAAAGTATCTCATTGGTATTTCGAAAAAAATATTTTTTTATATCAATAAATAATAATAAAACTTTTTCAAGTAAACAACGCCTTGAATAAACTTATATTGATATATTTAATTCCAGCTCACATCCGACCAGAGTATATACTGAGATTTACTTCGCAATGTACGCAATTTCTTACAAACTTCAGATATTAACTGATCTATTTTAGAAGAATAACTTAAAACTTAGGATTTAGTATTACTGTTTTTTTTATTTCATTTTTTCCGCAAATAAAAAAATTAGAACAAAATATAGATTAGCAGAAATGTTTCAGGAAAACATTATTCATGTTTTTTTTGGAGTTATACGCAAGAAGTCTGAATACTGTGGCTAGTTTTGCTATTTATATCCTTTGTTAAGATGCGTTAAGACGAGGTTAAAGTCAAGAAAATTGAGGATATTTAATTCCAAAATTTATGAAGAACTGCACGCGAAAATAGTAGCTTAAGTCGCAGCTGACTTATGGTACTATTTTCAGTCCTAGCTTAAATATATATTAGCATAGTTGGTAAGTAAGTGAGATTCAGAGCGAACAAGAAACTTAATACAGAAATCGACGTCTATTAATAGTAGTAAATAACTATTTAGTTTATTCAATTGCCACTCTAATTTAAATATGTGTATTGTATAATTTATAATTTAATATTCGTAGTTTAATAAATGAATTACATTCAAATTCATATATGCAATGTATAATCATGAACATTTAAGTTCAATTAGTCAAGCTTTGGCAATTCTATTGTTTCCACTTTTGTATGAAATGATGCGGCGTTCGTTATGAATATTTAGAGACTTTGATATTATTATGACGTGATGATGACTTTATAGCATTGAGATGTCTTTTCGCCTTGAGTTTTTTAAGTTTTGGTGTTAGTTGTGGTATAAATTTATACAAATTGTTGATTAACCAGAACATGACTTTCAGTAAATTTTAATTATTAAGTATTCATATTTTACTAGAAATTTGCAAAAATCAAAGCTAAAAATATATATTAATAAATTATTATAATATGTTTGTGTTTAAAATGAAAAATCAAAACAATTTTGAAATTTCTTTATAAAAATATCACCTAATTCTATATGTTATGTATACTTATACTTACATTCTCTCTTTGGAGCAGTGTACAATTTAAACTTCAGTAATTACGAATTCTGGAGCATCGTAATAATTGTTTGAACTGACATTGTACTTTTAAATTTATTCCTAAATAGAATATTCACATTTCGTGCTAGATTTCATACACGGAATACAAATTTAAATTAGTCCCTCGAGTGATATATCTTTGAATCTCACCTTTAATAATTCACATAAATTTATGACGCGAGTACGGCGCTTAGCATCTTACGTCGCCTCTTGCGTCGTAAAATTCATATGATATTAAGATAGACATATCAAATTAGAGACATCTAATTTGATACTCGATAGGATTATGTGATTTAGTACCGTCTTAATTCTAATGAATGTATTAAACTGTATTGATGAGTATTATTTTGTACTTTAAAACAATTCGACATTGCCAATATAACATATATTCCGTTAATATTTATTTATTTATAAATTTTCCACTCTGACTACCAATAGTAATGATCATTCGTGTAGGTCAGATGTGGCAGCAGGGTCCATTTTGATCCCATACTTATCGAAATAAGCCCTGTCTCTATGAAGACACTCTCCAACTTAAAATAAGGCTACGAGGGCTCCAAACGCGCCCTGGTCTGAGAAAAACCACACAATAAAATCAGCCGCGTTTATTATTTTTTTGTGATCACTGTTTCACAAACGTCAATATATTCAATGAGCAATGTACGAACATGTATTAGAGGAATATAGGAATATTCAATTGTGATTATTTGAAAATAATATAGATAGAAAAATTACAGGTAAGACAAGTACATTAACTAGTATAAATTACTTATGAAGTAATTTGTATCATTCGAGAAGTATTCATATTTTTAACTAGAAACCTTTTTATTGCGAAACGTATACAAAGATTAGTAATATTTATTATTTACTGTGTGAACGTAAATCTTGGGGATACTTCACAATTTACATAAAACCAATAGAAGACTTTAAATTATATATAGATGTATAGATTGATAATGAAGTAACTATGTAAAAAAACAAAATTATTCTAATTTACTTGTAATTAGGACTAATACTGCCAGAGATCACATTTTTGTCCTTTCAAAAGTGTTTCTTATAATAAATAAAAAAGAAAATTATTAGAAAATGTTTTAAACATACGAGTATTAAACGATTATATCAAGGCCCAAAAATAATATAATATATATATACTAAACCTATTATTTAACTTGCTAGTTTCTATTTGGTTACATTTTGAAAAGTAGTTTTAAAGCTGCTCATGAGTTCAGTACGTGCGGTAATATCCGTCACAATCAAAATTGATACCACATTATATGTATTCTGAAATTTCATACCAAGCATTTAGTTTTATTAATTGTTTTTAAAATTTTGATTAATGAACAATAAGGTTTTGGAGTAAAAAGAATCAAATATAGAAAACTTCGGCAATAATTAATTATTGAAGACAATTTTTATTTTAAATATATATATTTTTGTTTCATTACTAAATGTAAATGTAATAAATAGAAAAGTATGTTATTTTATTTAAGAGAGATAATATCACGTAATAAACTAACAAATATTGTTCTTTCCACAATTCCCATGTTCAAGATACATTTCAGTTTTAGTAACGTGAGTGTTATATGTTGAGTTAGTATGAAGAAAAATGAATATAACATGTTTTTGAAAGTTGATATTTCTTGTATTTTCAATTTAAAATTATATGGAACAGTTGGGTTGTATGTGATATAGAAGGTAATACGATATGTTTATATATTTATATTGTAATACATATATATTTATTTACTGTAAAAAATAATTATATTCATTTAATATAATTAGATTAATTTGTAGGTTTTAATTATCCTTACATATGTCATGTCTTTAAAATAAAACGTTTAATTTACATTGGAATAGAATATATATACCACTTCAGCAGCGGATGGCAGCAGAATGAAATACATCGTTCAACTCAATCATATCGTCAATATAAAAGGAAGCACGCTAATCATACTTCGTTAAGACTACTTAATGTAAGTAACAAGTTGTTAACTGTCTATATTGACAGTTTACTCGAGTATCAAGACAACTATTTTAAAAGCTAGTTAATATTGGGTAGACCTCGAAGAATTCGGTCTGCCCATTCATTTGTACCCGACTTTCGAATTTTGGAAAAATTTCTTCACAGGAGGTCTTCTTATGACCCCCTGAGTCCGAAATGGCCATTGGTCAAAAAGTTTATATACATATATATATATATATATATATATATATATATATATATATATACGCGTGCGTGCGTCCAGAATCGACTTTTGTCAGCACGATAGCGGCCGCAGTTTCGCTCGCATCGCTTTCAAATTTTGCACAAAAATCAACCATCCAAAAATAAAGGTCAAGTTCGTTAACCAGAGAAATCCGGCCACAGGGGGCGCTAGGGCCTCACTTTTTCTGATTTCAGTTTTTCGACCATAACTTTTTCCCTATACAAAGTAATCAATTTCGTTCATATTATATGATGTCTTTGATGAATACCAATAACTAATGTATATAAACCGAAAACCTAACTTCAATAACTTGTGTGTGAAAGTGAAAAAACCGAAAATTTTTGAAAAAAAAATCATAACTTTTTTTTGGTAAACATTCTTGCATCAAAAATATTTTTAATAGAAAGGTTATTTTTTACTTTAAATTTAAGTATTAAAAGTTTTGCCCGTAAAAGGTACCGTTTCCGAGAAAAAAAATAAAAACCACTTTTAGCTTAAAAATTTAAGGTAGGTAAAACCACGGCAACTTTTTTCTGGTAAACATTCCCACCTCGCAAATATTTTTAATAAAAAGGTTATTTTTTACTCTAAATTTAAGTACCAAAAGTATTTCCAAAAAAGATACCTTTTCCGAGAAAAAAAATAAAAACCGAATTTGCTTGAAAATTATTGTTGTAAACAACGGCATCATGTTGAAACATATGGAGAGTCACGAGAAGTGGCGGGCTATTTTGTTAAAATGTGTTATTCTTAGGTAGTGAATTATATTTTAAACGAGTTGCACATGAGGTCTACCCACGCGTGTCCCCCTGCGGGCACGGAAATTTTTTTATTTATATATATCATAAATAATAAAATGATAATCAATAAAAAATATATCATTCGTAAATAAGATATTGCTCTGACCCTCCCTTTTGCGTACTGCTTAAGTTGTTGTTGGACTTCAGCACCCTATTCTCTTTTAAATTGTCAGTTAAAAAATTACCAATGCATTTCTTATAGGCTGCAAGTCCTTAGTCATCTTTTAAAATATGCGACATGGAACTAGGTACTATCTTCATCTCCCGAGATAAAATATTTTGCTTTCGGACAGCATTTCTTCGTTTTCTTTCCCTTGCCTGGTTGCCTTTATCGTACGAACTCTAAGTGGACAGCCAGATCTTTTTCTGTTACAAACAGATGAGGTTTTATTGTACCTATCAATAGCCCGGTACACAATCATTTGACTAATACTAAGCGTGTGGAGGAGTTTAAAAGTTATATTTAGCTCCATACCTACTTAATGTAATGCAATCACAGCGATTCTGTTCTCTTTATCACCCCATTCTATTTGAACACAACAAAATTCTTTACTATATAAAAAATAAGAAAACAATAAATAATCATTCGTATATAAATGTCAGATCATAAAATTCTAAAGTAAATTTTAATTATAATAGTATTTATGGCCAGAATAAGTATTATACTAGTTATTTGTAGATTTACGTGAAATTAAAGTTAATTTTAGTGCCATAATACAATAAATTCAATAGCGATTGAATTTTAAATAATAATTCATTTAATCATTAGGACTATCAACAACTGACTAATTATAATTCCGACTTCTGTGTAGCCATTAATCAGTTTTCTCTCAATCCTTATTGTGATGAAGAGGTCAATGTGATGCCAGACTTGAGAGATAAATTATAATATTTAAATAATGATTCAAAGTAGCATTGTTATAAATGTTATATTGAATCATTCATCAATAAGATATAGATTAATTATACCAACAGACCGGTTTTACATTTTCATTACTTTATTCAAGCGTCTATTTCCAAGAAGTATGTAATAACTTATAAAGTTAATAAATTTGTATTACATTAAAAGTTTAGAGATTTGTAACTTGAGTGTACCTTGCACACTGCACCTTGACGAGATAATGAGTCTCATACGAGTAAATTTCTAAGATAAATTTAATTTTTTTGGCAGATATTTTTTTCCAACACATTTATTATTATTAGGTAATAATTTCTTTATTTAAAACTTTTCAATGGTTTTTCTTGTCGTCATCGTGTGTACGTCATGACCCTACTTTTATAAACACTGAACTATATTAATTAAATTTGGCTTTAATTAATTTAGTTTTACTCCCTACTAGTGTGAAAATCACAAAACGTTTGATGTAAATAAATAAATGTATTTGATAAGTACATTGTTTTTTGGCACATCTCGTAGCATAACTAATAAAAGCTTTTAAGCCTTCAGATAAGATCAATACCTATGCTATGTAGGTCTTAATTTAGGATTTTCATATATCACTTACTTAAATAGCTTCTTAAATAAACAACGCAACGTCGAACAATATTTAAAAAAACTCAAGCCTCTAAAGGAACTACTTCGGAGTTAATGCATTAAATTAAAACAATCTTGTACGCTTTTATTAAATTTATGAAATTCACAAAGTTGGTGAATACAACTCAAACTATATCACACAATCCGTTACTATATAAAATTTATACTTTTACTTTAATAAATATATGATTACCGAATTCTTTTTTTTTTATTTATTAAACACTTTCTGGACTTAATGTTTAAGAATTATTTATTAATTAATCGAAATAGTAATTAGAAAAAAAGCAGTACAGAAAAAATAGATTAAATCTATGATACACGGTACAAAATTAAAATATAACTTACATCTTAAATAAAAAATATACTAACATACATACTAAATATAATATTGTATACTAAATATAAAATATAAAAATATATAATAAATACATAAAATAGTTACACAAACTTATATCAAACAAATAATACATTATTACGATACAGAAGAAACTAAAACTTTACATGTCTTTTTCGAGAAGCTATATATCATGTTTAACACTATTGGGGAATTTTTATTTAAATTTTTACTAAAAAATGGAATAGAATAAAAAATATCTAGATAAGGGTCAAGTGGAAAAACGTTTACCGCGGCTTTCATGTACACATAAATATAAAGTAATCCAATTTAGAGCTACATATATTATATCTTGTATGTACGCATTATATCTGATGGTATATTTGACTTTCTCATTTACCGTACGAAAGGATGACGTAAGTTATAATTGTCGACGACCTTCTATGGTCAGGTATAAAATAACAAAATTATATTATTTATTGCACAGAGGATAAAATAATATTATTATTTAAAATCATCGGAGGGTTGTATTTTAGATAGAGTAAGAAGTCACTTCTTGCAAAAAAAAAAAAACTAATTTATTAATTTTATTATACAATTCCAGAACTTAGTGATTACTAATTAGCGCTGAAATGAGGTGTAATACAATATTGAGTTGATAACGATTCTGCCATTACTATAAAACTAGGTCAATAGCCGTAACAGCGTAGTTTCTGTGAGTGGACGCCAACACTACCGAGTTGATTGAAAAATATAGAAATTTTAGCAAAAAATATTTGTCACGTTTCGAATGAAACAAATTTAATAATGTTTTTTAATAAACAAAAGCATCGAATGTTTATGTTTTTGATACATGTGTTACGTTTTGTATTTATTCCAGAAAATAATTAATATTCGCAAAATATTGTTTGCAATTGAATTTAATTAAAATGCTCGCAGAAATATGCTTTTCACAACTTATCGTAAAATTGTTATTAATATATCTTTTAAATGCAAAATAATCTCGTGTCAATAACTTTTCACTAAATTTGTTTTGTTTTCAACTCTGCTAGTATTTTATATTTAAATATTTAAAATATTATAGTAAAGTTTAAAAGAAACGTAAGTATTTAAAAATTACATGGATTATTCGTTTTCTTTTGAGTAATACTAGTAATAGTAGTAAAGAGTTCATAACACTCTTTAGATGCAACAATCAATTACCGCAATATTACAGAGATTCGTAGTTTGACATATCTTAACATACATAAATTTATTTTAATACATTTATAGACTTGGTTTTCATTTTAATCATTTATAAAAAGTAAACAATGTTCTAACGTAACATAATGCTCTCAAATGTTCTTGTATAATATAGTACTTAAACAAAACTTAACCAGAGATATACAGATTTTTTTTTACCTGATATTGAGAATTACCTCTCGCCTTTTACTTGATAAATCTAGAGGATTACTAAAGATTTGAATAAAGAACGATCAATCACGACACTTATTTAAATTTTATTCAACGTTCGTCAATTTATCAATAAGACTATGCGATTTAGGATAATGTTTTTTTGAATGCTGGGGATTTTTTTGAACCGTAACTTATGTAGAGTACTAGTGTTATTTACACGTTTTGTCTGTGTGATTATACTATAATTACACGTACGAGGGAATTAAATTCATGAATTTGTGACTGTACAATACATATTTATTTAATTTCTTTTATATTTATAATTATATTTTATATATACACACATATAAAAATAATAATAGTTATATTTAATTATATAGTGTTTTACGTTGTACTTACTATAACTCGATTACAAGCTATTAATATATACTGTAATTTGATTTATTTATTATTGATGTAAACTACAATTACAATTTAATATTAAATAATTAGTAAAAAGTATATCATGAATATATAATGTAGAAAGAAATGACAGCCACAAATTAATCATTTATATTAATATAATATAATAAATATCATTAAAAATCATAATTAAAATTAGGATAATTATTATTATATTATTTTTTTCTATTACCCAAGCTTACATTACTTCTTTTTACCATTTATACATTAATATCGTTACATTAAATAATTTGTACAAAAATAATAAATAAAATGGTAACTGGTAGAAAACAATTTTTGAAGATACGACATCCATATACAAAGTGTAAAGGAATAACTTAGTTTGACTCAGGTACAAAAGTGAAGATATGACACCCTCAGCGGTGATAACGGATATCACAAACGGGGTTACATAGCATTCAATCAAGATTTTATTTCCGAATTCGTATTCACATTAATTAACAAGCGGCAATGACGAGATCATATATTCGCTGCACGTTTAAAAGAGAATTTAACTTGAAAGTCACGTAACGTAAAGTTTATACTTTCTAAGAACTTCACTAGTTTCTGTTTAAATAAAAATGCTCTTAAGATTTACCTGGATATAATAAATCCCTAAATACAATAGAAAAAGCAATAAAAAATATATAAAATTATTCAAAGGATTAAGTTTATATTCTTCAAAAGTAATAATATTTTAATGACTGTAATAAAATTATTCAAAAACTGTAAATTTCAGATCTCTGGCCTGGAATAGATTTATTATATGAAAAATTTTACCAGAGGCCAGGCGATATACGAGTTGCTACTTTTAATATCTATAAATAATTACCATTTTAATATTATAAAAATGCAAGCTTTATGTTACAATATTAGCGAAAACCTATAAAAAAAGAGTGAACAGAAAATTATGGATCACCGAATATCAAGACATGTGACATAAAAATTCTCAAAAATAAACATGTCATTATCCTCAAACAATGCTGTCTACAAAATTGCGATTGAAACATTCATACACTCCATAGCCTTCAGCCAAAATTTGCTTGTCAAATATCTTTATGGATTCACAACACATCATTATGTGAAAGCAATTAACAAACCGCATGAGACAGAGAATATGAATCAGTCTCAAAGGAATCGGAATTGAGAATTCAATGACGTAGAAACAGAAAGTGATAAAGATAGTTTATTGCTTTAAGCAATTACTCGATACATGTTTTGTATTATATTGTATGTATGCATGTATGTATGTATGTGCATTGTATGTATATATATAAAATTCATCATCAATATTTGTGGTAGCAGTAGCTCTTGACTCTTGAGTCCCGGATTCGATTCTCTGGTGTGAGGAAATATTCACGTAATGAATTCTCATTCATTAGGTCAAAGGTCTGATTAAAGAAATATCCGGCATAACTTAAAAGGTTTGAAATAAAAAAACAAACATCACAAAAAAAATATCGCTTTTATAAAATATCAACATTGAATTATTTTTCAATATTGATTCTTATTTTGTAATTTCTTTCAGTCTTAGCAGATATTTTAAGCAAGCGTTTATAAATTGTCACAAGATATTTCAATAGAATAATTCTGGTTTAATTTTAACACATTTGTATTTTGTATCGGCACCGCTACTCGTTAAAGGACTGAAATCATTCAAAAACTTTAATATTTTTGTTGGCAAATTACATCAAATTTATTTAGTAGCGAAAGATGCTTTATAGAATCGTCAGGGATGACTGTCCGTCTGTCCATTTGTCAATATGTACCATGTACTTTATTTGATTACAAAAAATCATTGCATTATTAGATTATGTATTGTTAGGTAGCACGCTTATGTTATCTTTTCGAGTCAGCATGTCGAGAAATTTAGCTTTATTCACTTTGAGCTATCGTTACTTTAAGAGTTTCGTGTGCAACGAACGACGTTTCTTACCTGTATTATTTTTAAAAGTAAAAACGATTATTATTTTCTTTTTAGTGATTATGTAAATTGTACTAATAAGTCACAAATAGCTTATTAAAATTTTATAAATTACATAAATAAAGCAGAGGACTATTTTGTATCATGCAACAGGATTAGTTTTATTCTCAATAGCAAGTTTATACCTAAGCCATATTGGCAACCGATTTTAACTAAAATACAGAAATATTTCGTTGGACTTTATTCTTTTTCCGGCGTTATCTAACACCAAAATGATATGAAAAAAAATGAATAAAATTCGCTACTGTCATTATTATTGTTCTTTACTTAATAATAAAATTACTCAAAGGTGGAGAATGTAATAGTTCAAAGGATATAGACGTTTCCAAACTCAGATAATAGTGAAATAATTCAAAAATTGCTCTGTAGTTTAAGTCCTGATTATGTTATCCCGAATAAATCAGTTTTATATTTTAAACAAGCTTAGATGTACCTATTACCAGTCAGGAGTTCGATCGTTGTATGCGGTGATAAGATACTTCACCTTCTAGATCTATTCTATGTTGACCCATTTACCTGATAATCTGCGTCTTGTTCTTTTCAACAACTAAACACCCACTGCAATGTATAGGCCTCCCATAAAGATCACCAAGATGACTGGTCTTGCCCTGTCCCCATCTAGCTACTTCTCGCGATCTTGATTATGTCGTTGGCTCATCTAGAAGAGGCCTACCCACGCCGCACCTATTGGCTAGTGGTCACCACTCGAGAATTTTTCGTCCCCGTTAACTGACGTGCCCCATCTACTGCCACTATGTCGGTGATCTTCGTTCTTTTGTAGATCTTCTCGATGTCGCAGTGAAAGTCCGAGATAGTTCTCAGAGATTGTTCTCTAGGTGACCTTGAGTCTTCATATAAGTCCTATCATAAACGACTACGTCTGAGAGCCATAAGTCATCACTGGCAACAAACAACACATCTTGAAATTGTACCTACCTAGCTGGACGGTTGGTCCCAAGTTTGTGTCTTCTACAATTTCGAGCGCAGCATTTCCGACAACTACTTGAGTAGGCATTAGGCATCAGGTTCGTCTTGTCTTCTCCAAACTCCCTTCGACGGCATTTAAAGATTGGTACGACATGGGCACTTTCAAAAAAGTCGTTTACTCCTACCTCCAAGGCCGGCAGCGCTCTTGTTAATCCTCCTATATTGCAAGAGTTCATGAGCGGCGGTGATCACTCATCATTTATGACCTTCAAGGCCGTTTGCCCACCTTTTGTTCATTCCTTGTTCCTTGTTTGTGCGAGTGCATACGTCACGTCATATATCACGTATATCGAACCATTGTTCTGTAGCTGAAGTAAAATTCTTATTATACTGTATTTGAAAGTCATAAATGTTTTCCCATTTCCTGATTATAAGATACTTCAACCTTACTTGGTTAACGAGACAATTTTCACGTAAATGTATGTGTAAGGATTATAATTTAAGAAAAGTGAAACAAATGGGCAAAAAATTCGTAATTTTCTGTAAATGTTCATGTTGTCATTATTTCTTTAAGAAATATGTTATAATACTGAGAAGATTCTTGTAAGAAATCGGTAAATAAAAAAAACAACATTGAATTTTTACAACGAAGCCATCTACCTAATTTGACTAAACTTATTGGTCTAGCCACACAAAACAAAATGTTCATTAAATCGAACAAGACTTGTAGGCGGAGAAGAATTTCAAGTAAAACAATACCGAAGTTTTATATTTTAGTATGAACGCAATACAATTTACGTTGTACTGATGTACGTGAATGATACCGACGCGATTGACGTAAATACACACTGAATTAAATCTGTAATTTATAGCTGTATGTCCTAAATGATAAATGTTGTTGCCACCAACGCAGCGTATATATAAAGTTCGTGCATATGCGAAATTAAAAAGTATCATGTGGTTTATTTTCTATTTTCATTTAAATATAAAAAAATAAAAAGTAATCAGGGAATGTCTTCTCATGTCCCTAAATGAAACTTCAGAAAAAACAAATATTGTCTATATCGTATAATATAAATAAATAATAATATAAATGTTGCATAGTAAACGCAACATTTTATGCAATATAACGAAATACAAAGTACTTACAGCATTTAATTTTCATATAACAATTTCATTAGTTTTAAAGCTAATATTGAAAATTGGTTTCAAAGTTATAAACTTGTATAATAATATATTAATTATAAATAAATAGTACAGAAACTATGTAAATTCATAAAAATAACAGTTATAGTTACATAATTTAGTGATTACAGAAATATTAACGTAGAAAAGTTTTTTAAATGTTATTATATATTTATGTAAACAATGTTTTTAATATTAACGACAATCCTAACAAATATTAGAAGACTTAAATTAAAAAAAAAATTGAATTATATAAATAAATCACTTACAGCTACAGTTGTTAGTCTGAATTTTTCCCTACTGAAGGGAAAGGTTAAAAATTGTGTATTGCGAATAAGAGTACTTCTTCTGCGATCTTTACGTTGAAGCAAACCATACCTAACTAAATTGATAATAGTAGGAGAAAAAAGAAATTTTTTTCCTGTTTAAATAAAACAATATATTATTTATTATAATTAAAATTCATGATTTTCAGTTACTACTATTAATAAAATGGAAAAAATGTGTTTTAAGTAAAATTTAAACAGCCTTTAAATAATCGATTAACATAAAGGTAAAAATTAATTTAGTTGAAGTAAAGGGGTAATATAATATTTCTTTATAGGAATCTCCGAAGGCAAAAGGCTAGCCTATAAGAACTAAATTCTTGATTAAAATACAATCTAGCCCTCAAATACTCAATGATGTATGAAAAATTCAATACTTTTCTTTATAAATTCTCATACAAGAGCTAATATGTACCTAATAGTTGTAATGTCTTTTGTTTGATTGTCGTGTTTTGTTTATTAGATCAAGTAAACAAATAGAAAGAGAATAATATAGTGCCTTCTCTTTATTATCTATAATTAGATCTGACTGTTATTCAACCAATTAATCTTACTGTAATTGAGTCATTTATATCAAAGACAGAATTAATTACTGTTGTCAAACGAAGTCGCTATTACCCACAAATAAATCAGAATTTTAAACCAGGCTTGACGAAATAGTTATTAAGTAATCATAACAAAAGTAATGGTCTTTTTTTGATAATATATTATTTTATTTATTGTTATTATCTAAATTACAAAGACAACATATCTCATAGTTGATTAGCTTGATTATACACAAATGAGGTCATTACTAAATCTAGGTTACGTTGAACTACCAGGCACCTTGTCCGTAGTTCATATAATTACTAAGTTTCTATTACATCGAGCAAAAAGTCTAGCATTGTTCTAATATATTGAGCAGTTCTAGTACCTTAGGGCAGTGTCTCAAACCGTAAATCACTTTTATCCGAGAAAAAGAAGATGTGTTCATTGCAATAAAACATTATTTTATTGTATCAGTTTTCTTATCGTTATAAGACAATCAATTATTATTGGTGTTACGTAAATAAAAGTAAGAAAAAGTTTAATAAAATCGGGACTTTGCAAGTTATCCTTACATTGTCTTTATTTTACTGGATTTTTTTAATTTATATAATTCAAGTTTAGACATTTGATTAGTATTTAAGAAGCTTAGCCTTCATTTGGTTGAGATAATTCTAGCACCTAGTGTACACATCGTTACTTGTGACTCCAGAGTACCTACACTCAAAACTTGCTTTCATTATGCTGTATAAATTTATAAACTGTACAACACTGTAACTATAAGATTCCCCCATGTCAACTTTGTTATGTAAGTAAGACATGAATTTTCCTACTAATTGGATTTCAGAGAGGCGCAATGTTCATCTAAAATGGCAGTACAAGAGATGATTACAAATATTTTAAGAGACCGATGATATGAAACTTACCAACGCGCAGTTGCACGTTAGATTATATAGTTGGTTACTGTTATTAGCTCTTTTAGATAAGGAAAAGAGGGCTTTTTTGGCAATATTCGTACATTTATAGACTGGCAATAAACTTTTACGGTAAAATATAATATAGACTTCTGTCTAATATGTGATACCGATAGTGTTAATGTGACAATATTATCTCTGTCTACTTTTATAACTCACTTCTCCAAGTAATGAATACTCATTGTTTTAATGATATGTACATTTGACTCAAGTAATACATTTTATACATTCTGTTGTAAATCTTTTTAATAAGGCATATGGATTTTAATTGCCAAAGTCAAATATATCATAATATCTATCATGAATAGATAGTTTTCAAATATTTATAATTATCAAAGCCTTAAATAGAGTTCCTGAAAATTTATATGTTCGTTGTTTTGAAGTTGTTAGGATACCGAAAACTTAATGTTTCTGGTATAAGATTATGTTACTTTAAAAATACTCAGAAATGAGATAGCTTTTAAAACGTTATCTTTTCTTTCTAGACCATATATTTATAAATATCATCAATATCCATAATAAATTATTTGCCAAAATTGGTTTGTTTAATATCTAACGTATTCTTAGCACTTAATTACGTGACAGTAATTTACAAATTGCACAAAAGGAGAAACTGAAATCGTCGCACACACCGGTGAGAATTCGAGGCTTCAGTAACTACTCGTAATATTATATAAAATTTACATATATAACACGTAAAGTGTTTTGAGTCCGGTAGAGGGACGTGCTTAGTGCTTACATCTTTAAAAAAATACTCACGTAAAATGATATTAGTTTTAAGAAAATATAAAACCCTTTTGTTACCTCTGATCAGACAGCCGAAAATACAATAACGAACGTTATACTATGTAACACGTTTCGTTTTATAAGTATGAGTAAAAAAAAAACAACTTTTTGGTTTATAACACAATTGAAAGTATACTTTTATGAATTCAAAATATACTTTTATAGTTTTATTCCAACTTGTTTTGTGAAAATCTTTGTTACTTCCATTTTCCTTTTTTGCTTAGTTTCTATTTTAGCTATTGAAATGATATGTAGCCTCTTTGGGTTTTGTCAAATTGTTTTTTTACTTTCTTTTAATATTATGATGACACATTGTAAACCAATAAAATATCTTAAGAGTATTTTGTGAAAGAAGTGTTTGAACCTTTGCTCTATTATAAAATCTCAGAAATTAATCTTTCGAGCAGTTTTGCACGTTAGATAAAAGCACTTTTTGAAATATATATTTCATGTAGTTATAATTAATCTAACAAAATGTATTATTTAATTTTGCTTTAGAAATGTATATTGGTATAACGCATAAGTGTTATTGTAGTTTTCGGTTATCAAAAGTGGTTTGACCTAAGCTGGAACTGTTGCCAGAATGGTGATAGCTCACTTTCTATTATACGATGGAACATGGAACCATTTCCATCGATTTACTTTATAACGTATAACATCCTTATCTTACACATGTCATCAAAGAATATCGATATTGAATATGTAAGTAATACTTCAATTCGTAATACACATGATCATCCATATCTACGCACAGTTATAGTATTCACATATCCTTATCTTTAAATTGTCACGCCGTTATAGGTTGTCTTGGGTTTAATGACTCGTTTGCCCTTGACAATAAGCGATTTTTTATTCTTCTTAAAATACAATAGGGCGACCCAAGCTTGACCGATAGTGGAGACGGTACCCGCCGGGAGCAGTTTCTCTTTAAAACCGCTTTTATATTCAAGGGAAGATGAAGGGAAGTGGTTTGGGCGTTTGTTTTCTACTCCCTTCCGAAGCCCTTGCACTTAGCTACGCTCACGTTGTTCTTTCGTGTTAGTGTGGTAAGCTACTAGTGGGATCTGCTCAATCTGATACTACTCTAATAGATAGCAGCGCGATTTTAGTTTTTTTTTGGTCCCTTAGTTACCAATACCAATACCAATAGGACCACTTTTATTTATGTGGAAGGGTTCATATTCTTTTTGTGGAAATGCGGGAACCTAAGGACTTATAAAATCTTTATTGATTTTAAATTTTATACATTACCTTGAATTGTTTAATGCATTTGTAGTCCGTCTTTATTTAATTTGGTGTGCTGTAAATATAATGCAGCAAATGCAACATACAAGCATGCTAACGACCATTTTATTTTCTTCTTTTTTGCTTCTTTTTTCTGTTATTCACATAATACCGAAATATGATTTAGACCAAAAATGTTATTGTGTTTTAATTAATACGCTTTTTGTATTTAACAATTTTCTTTAAAAAAATTAAAAGTTTTCATGTACCTATATGAAACGTCTAAGACGTTTTAAATGTTCCTTAAAATATTTAAAACTAACATTACCAATCTTTAAAATACGGTAAATTTTGGATTCGATTGTCAAATAGCACTAAAACACATATACATTCTTAAAATTGAGAAAACTATATCTTTGAAATCTGTTTGATATTACTTGTGTAAATTAACTTCGTAACAAAGTTTAAGTTTAGTCTGGTGATAGTTATTTGAAATTTAACCTGACAACAGAGTTGACAAGTCAACTATGTTAACTATCACAGGTATAATAATATAATAAGGTGTTCGGAGATTAACTTCGATTAACCGCAACGATTAATTGTTTAAGCTACGTGTGAAATGCATTCATTACTTTAAGGTTTAGTTTTTCAATGTTTCATATAAATAGAAGGAAGTTGGAAAAACATTAGAAAAAGTTAGTGTTGATATTAATTGTCTATGGTGTGGGGTGTTTACTTGTACCTAATTCAGATCCGTGTAATCTATTTTTCAAACATCTATTTGCTCTCTGTAAAGTTTATGTTTATTTGAAAATAATTTAAGTTTCTTATTGGAAGAAAATAATAATTAATATAGTTTTGACTTTAGAGTAATTACTACGGAAGTGATTTTATTTATTGTTTATATTAATAAGTTTCAAGTCTTTTGTAAAAAAAATAATAGAGTTTCGTCAATTCACGTTCATTTGAGGGTACTTACTGAAAGTAGGGATTAATTAAGTTAATGATTTGTTTTACTCTTACTGCGAGTCCTTTATAATATCCTTGTTAGGATTACAATGTATAAGTTATTAAATCTTATGTTATATTTATATTTTTTATTGTAATGTTCTTCTTATTTGATACGGAAAGCTGATTTGTTACTCGATGTCTTTAAAGTCTCTCTTCTTTGTTCACATTGCCTCTTTTTTATTCATATTGAATTATTGAAATTTCATACCATATTACAAAATTGTTTAACTTTTTGTCACAAATTTATATTTAATATTTTGTGTGTATTTTATCTGCTGCTTTCAGTGACAGTACGAAATTAAACCGCATTAAGCAACACTAAATAAAATGTGCCCAAAAAACCGTTATTTTACCCCACAATTTGTAATCTAGCAGCCCCCAAAAGCTTCGGATGAAACTTCGCTCTATTTTAAAAACCATTTCCAATTCCAGTGATTAATATTTAACGAAATTATTATTGTTAAAGTATTATTCTTTATGTATCTACTTAAACTTTGTGTTTTGAAACTTAGCAGGCTATTATATTCTTCATTATTTACAAATCCCGTTATTTTTAATATTTTGGGGATATTTATACTTATATTTTGTAAATTCAAGTGTAAGTTTTAAAACCTGTGATATGATATTCAAATTTTTTAATATCGTTTTTTATTTTTTATTTGAAATATTAATATCAATTCCTAGTGCCTAACAATTATAAATTTTTATGTTTTAATAAAACTTCTATTAAAATTTTTGATCAGTAAAGAAAATAAGATATTTATACCAAAAGAAATATTTTGTTTTCTATTATGTTACTGGCTATAAGTCTGTTTCTTATATTAGTTACTAAGCGGGTTTTATTAATATTTAATTCGTGATGTAAGTCGATGTATAATACGAATGTATGCGGAATTAAACTAGAAATTCGTACGTCGCATAAATTATAAGTTGATGGGTCATATTGCACTAAAATGTTTCTTTTAATAATGCGCATTAAACATTGACGTAAAGAAAGTAACGAGTAACGAAATCAATCTTATTAAATACTAATAAATTATTATTTTTTCAATCTGCTTATAAATAAATCAATCTTTCTCAATCAATCAGTCAATCAATAAATCAATTTCTTAAGCATTTATTTAAGGGCAGAAGATGTAGTAGGTAAGACGACAGGATACATATTTTTAATGGAAATTAAATTAACATAATTACTTTGACAAACAAATAAATAATGAACACTATATATATACAAATTCAGGATAATAATATGTACATCACATAGGCAATTTCAGAATCGAACTCCTGATCTTTGGTTCAGCGGTAACTAAACAATACACAAACAGGTAATTTTTAAATCATTCTATGATTTTTTAATGTAATCCTGAATTAATGGTACATGTAACCACTATATAAAATACTTTGAAAAAACTTAATGGTATTTAACATAAAATAAACGAGGCGTTGACTAATTAGTAACATCAACATGGTCAGAATTTTTAATCATAATGTTAATTGACTTTGCAAATGAGGAGGATTCAGTGACCGCTTGAAATTATTATATAATAATAATTATAATAATAATAACATTATCAAAGTCATACTATTAGATTTTTGATATAAAATATACTAATATTAAAAAGAAATGGGTTTATAGCAATGATCAAAGGAAAAGGCAGCAGCTGTCTTTATAATAGTGGTCTAAAAAGTGTTTTTGTTTAACTGGTAATGATTTCAAACCTTTCTGAATTAGTCTTTTAATTAAGAAAGTCGTTAAATAGTTGATATGCTTGTAGCTTCTAGATGGATGGTATTAATCCTTTTATTGTAAGCTATTAGGAAATCGACATCAACATTTTATGTAAAAAACTGTATCCAAAAAAATACATTTTACAATTTATTTTCCAATATATTAAATTCTTAATGATAAATAAAATTATTTCTAGCAAAAACGTGTTTAAATTGCAAAGATCTTGCAAATTCATTTCAGTCGTTTTTATTCATTGCGTAAATTAATAACGCAGCCTCTCATTTGATAATTAAATCATAAACGAGTTCTCATTTAATTCTTGCCCGAGATTCTCATACTTATTTACGTATCATTAATTTATTTATACAAACATAAGACTTCAAAGGTAAGTCGCCAAATGATACAAATATTTTGACTATTTCATATTGACACGCCGATAGAGCAACACAAATTAAATACAATGAACATATTTTAAAGAATAAATACGTTATTATTTATTTAAATATTATCAAGAATTTCTATTGCAAAGAAAACATGTTTAACAATTCCCGATTAACCAGAAAACCAAATACCATATTACTGAGCTTTAACTGCAAGACACCACAACATTTATACACTGCCAGTCTGGGAATATATTATACGGAATCCTGACCACTTCCAAGAGGATACATTTATAACAAGAACAACTACAATATATTGTTGTAATTATGAATTATAAACGGCCAATAAATATATATATATGTTAGTAACCTTATGATATATTATATAACTTCATCTCAATTTAACATAAGCGTACACGTTTAAATTTGCTTTCATTGGAATATCTTTTGTTTTCAAACATATGATACATCAAAATAATAAAAAAACATTGAAATTGTAGATGTTAGTAATGATTAACTGATAGTATAAACATCCTTATCTTCAATAAGAAATAAAGTATTTTACACTTTTTTGTCTCAATATTCTATATATCATTGTTATATTGTTATAATAACAAACTTGGAAATAAACAGAGAAATGGATTTCTGATTTTAGGAAGAACCTACGTTTAGTGGACTGAGCTTGAGAAGTGACTTATAATAGTATTGTATAAGTGGATAATACAAAATTAAAACCACCGATATCCGTTACAACACCATTACTGAAATAATCTTTAAAAAGTAGGAAAATCGTTTCCACTTTATATTTATATTTCGATATAAAGTTATCTCGTTGTAGTTTTGCATTGTCGGTCTCTATAACTGGAACTCAAACTTTTGAGAAATTTCAAATAAATTAAGTAATCTTAAGAAATGTTGATCCAAAAATATCTAAAACTGTAACAACACGTCAGTTAAGCCTATATACATTTATCAGTGTGGGCTGTGAGTGAAACTTAATAACGTAATCTTTGTACTATAGAGTTGTCGCAATCAGTTTCATTTGGCGGATTCATGGATATTTATTTAAAGAGATAATAATATTTTAGTTTTTCATTCAAAATGTTATTTTTCACATATACTGTATTTTATATATATATATATTTATATATATATATATATATATATATATATATATCAGAAAAAAAATAATTATAAAATTGTACACCTCAAAGCTTTCAGTGTAACGAGTCACGTACAAAGCTACGGTATTGAGTTTCTCACTTCTCTCATTAACTGTTATATGCGCTAAATTCATTTACCTTTACAGAAAATAGTGTGTTTACTTGAATTTACTGTTTGGTAAATAAACAATTAAAAAACAGAACCACGTTTTAAGTAATGGACTACCATTATTTTCATTACATTACAAGATTCTAAATCATTTTAATAAATATTAATTTAGAAACATCAAATTAACTTTAAATTTAAGGTTAAGGAAAAAGAATTATCAAATCAAATTAATGGAAGAAAAAAACTGAAAAGTAAAAAAAGTATCCCACCCATCCTTATTATCAAGTATATAAAGCAATCAAGTACAAAGGCGAGATTCAGATAAAAGTAAATTTATTTTATTTAATCATTTTTACTAAAACTTGAGAAACTGATTATAGGTACTGCCACTGTTAATTACAACCGAACAATACAGAGCTTGTTTTTGTGTTTAATAATAATAAAGTACTCATATCAAATCGACGCCGACGAGTGACGTAGTAAGTTGGTCGTAATGTTACACTCGATATGACTAATATTATATTTAACTAATCGTGACGTAGCTAAAATTAAACAAACTATGTTATCAAATCTTGAAATTTATGAGAAACTCCATGGCGCATTTAATTTACATTTTTCATTAAGCAGCTTTAAGGTAATACAGACAAAAGCTTCTTTATTAAAAATGGACCGACGTGGTTCAATTTAGTATCCAGTCCGCGTCGGTCGCGCTGCGGTGAGTCTGATGTTAACTGGATTAACTGATCGCAATATCTTCTATATTGTAACTAATATGAAAAAATTCAATTTCAGGTTCAAAGTTAGGTCCGTTTCTCTTATTTAATTATAAAAATGTATTCGTTCTTAGGTTCGAAATAAAAATATTTATCATTATTACGGTATACAGTATAAACTAAAACTAATAGGCAATTTCAAGAATATTTCTTTGTTCATTAATGTTTCACGTAAATGAACTAAATAGCTATCGTAACCAGCAGTGATTTATGGTTGTTATTATTTAATCTGATAGCTGCATGACATAAACATACTGTTTTTATTAAAATATCATCGGAACCCTAGAAATACCATTAAACGCTTTTAAGTTAGGATATACGTAAATTGCTTTTAGCAAAGCGTCCGACCTGATTTACTTTCTGTATTACTGTAAAAGCCACGAAAATTCAATGTCCGTTAGGGACTTTATTTTATGTTATTTTTATTAAAATACATGTATATCGCTCTGGCCGTATGTATTAGTATATAATAGTAATTAATTTTCCTGGCGCTAATGCCGATATTTCTTCATATACATGCAATTTTATGACTATAGATTGTATCTTAGTGTAATTTTTTTATTGTTAGGTAAACACTTAAAATAACAAAGAAAGAAAGTTAATACATACGTTATATTACCGGGTTTTTATTGTTACGCCAACAATAATAGAAAATGAAACTCTTACTGACGCGTTAAAAGCCATTTATCTAGAGAGTTTGAGCAGTTTAATTAAATAATATACATAATACATACATAATATATATAACATACAAAAACTATATAATATAAATATTATAAACATTAGTTGATAGATTTCCATGTAAGGCAGATAGCCTTAGTATAGGCAATGAGATAATCGTATATATAGTCATTTCGTTCCTATAGATATTTTCATTTTCAATTAATTTAGAAATTTGTTTCAAAATATTTTTCATTAAAAAAATGAAGATGTTATGCAATTTAAAAAATTAAGTAGTGCTATTAAGGTGTTTAAAAACATTCATCAACTCATCATTCATTTGGGACTTTTAAACGACAAAGACTTTTAAAGCAATAAAACAACTGTAACAGTTAGACGATACAAAACAGAATGAAAAACTGCACCATCGAAATCTTATAATAAAAGGTGTATATAGACCGCATTAATATTATCTATATATATATTTAAACATAAAAATACATGTGTGTGCTAGCTTATTGAGATATTGAAGATAAAAATAACATTTCCAAAGGAGGTAATAAAAACATAGATTAAAATTAATATTACAAGTACATTATCGAAGCTCTTCCGTAAAGATTTACTGGTTTCTTGGCGTATAAACATATATAGCCATAAGCTGTACTGTCGCTTAGCTTATCTCGTGTCTTATCTTAAACTAACGTTCCTGAATTACGACATTACATCTACATGCTGACTTCTGCATGGTCATATTTTGATATTTAATATATTTTTTGCCAATCTAACAATTGAAACAAATGGTGAATATGGTCCACTTTAAGGACTATATTCTAAAACTTGTTTGTGTTCCATTAATGTCTCCCGTATTATTATTATTATATAATACACAATAAAAAGTGTTTGCAATTGAAGTGTTTCTTAAGAAGTTAAATATGAAAATTTAATTAACGATTTTAATAAAAATTTGACAAGTTTAAGTTTTATATGTTTTCACAAAAATAAATGAATCAAATTGATAACGATTTCTTTATACGATATTTTAATAATTTAGTTTAATTTGTCATTATTCGTATAATATGTTTGGTTGTTATATATTTTTATAATAAATGTTTACATGTACATCATTTGACTAATAGCAAATCTAATATCATCGAGCTATGTCTCTTTATGTAATTATAAATATTACAGAGAATAAAACCACTA
This sequence comes from Melinaea marsaeus rileyi, assembly GCA_918358865.1. NCBI lineage: Eukaryota > Metazoa > Arthropoda > Insecta > Lepidoptera > Nymphalidae > Melinaea > Melinaea marsaeus. The sequence continues at coordinate 7,210,076 of OU911095.1, read as the reverse complement.
GTGTCGTTTGTTATTAATACATGTACTGTTTAGTTCATTTTTCAGCTAATAATCACTAGCACAGAGCTCGCAGTACGTATATTTTTAAGAGCGGAGTCAAACGTGTTGGAACGTTTCAAAAAGCTTTGACGAGACGACCTTTGGTGAAACTATAAAAGTGAACCAAAAAATAACAAATTGACATATAAATGCAATTATTATTTCATTAATTTTATATTTAGTTTAAAATTTGGTACATTTACTTATAAAATGTAAGTTATAAATGCGCTATAAAGTTTTATGTACCTGACATTATTAGATGAAATTATTATACCATTGAGTAACCAGTATTAACAGTAGATACCAAAACATTTTTAATGTGTCTTTATCCAGTGTACTCATGATGGTATTTAGTATTTACGTATAGTAAAATAAGCACCCCCCCCCCCACCCACTCAGCTCGATCAGATGCTTTAGTCGTGATGTTAGTTGAGTTGGAAAATAAGAAAGGTTTTTAGACGATTTATGGATATCACATTTGATCATGGACTTTGTGATCACATCATATGTGAGTGAGCTATACGAGAACGTGCGGGCGGCTTTACTGGAATGCGTAGTGGAATATAATAATATTAGAGACATATCCCACACTCACTGAGATGTGAATAATTGGCTGAGTCATATTGACGTATCACATAAAACTGAAATATATGACGTCTTATCTTACTTTTTACGTTTACTATCTTAAAATATAAAGGTGTGGTTACTTTATGTTTTTTTGTTTAAAAAACTTGTAATAAATATATTAGATTCTGCTATTGTATACGTAATAATAATAAGATATACTATAGAAATATTTACATTATCCACATACTGAAGTTTTATAAGTTATATAACGTTGTCAACATTGTAATAAGCCATGTCTATTAAAGAGTAATGGATTGTGGAAGTCGGTGAATATAAAATAATGTTGTTTCAAACAGCAGTATTACTTTAGATTTTATTTTGCTAACATTTTACTATTTGTTATATCATATTTATTGAATGCCGTGCTTAAGTTTTAATTATTTTAATAATTGTAATCTACGTCATGTCCAACATGTTTATATAATTAATGTTCAATATATTATTCCTAAATTGTTACTTTGAATTATACTGGAACGAAGTTATCTAATTTTTTCAATGTATTTATTATTTTCTCAGGTAAATTAATAAAACAAAATAATGATTTCCAAACATCTCATTGACATTTCAAAATAAAGATTTCTCAAGGAAACCATACCATCAATGAACTTATATTTATATATTTAATTCCAAATCACGATCTAACCTCACTATATGAGATTTACCTCACAATGTTTTTATAAACTTCGGATATTAACTGATCTATGAGACAGGAATAACTTAAAACTTAGTATCTGTGGTATTACTAGTTTTCCTACTTACGGGTGTTTTTTAAGACTTCCGTAAATAAAAATGTAGTAGAAATTTTATAGAAAAATTATATCCTTGTTTTTTATGGCATTTTAGAAAAACATGTCAATTATTTTGAACCTGTGGTTGTTTTTGATAATTCATTAATAAAATGCATTAATACTATCTAATTTGAAATTGTTTAATGCCTGCAGCCGAAAATAGTACTTTAAGTCGGCTACGTCTCAGTATAAATATATATAAGCATAGTTTGTAACTCATATTACTATTGGTAGATGTTATTCCACACTGTCCATAATATTATCGTGTATTAAATTAATAAAGTAATCGACGCCTACTAGTTAGTGTATTTAATTACCCTTCTTATTTAAATATGTATAATTTAAAACTTAACTTAATACAATTTTTTTAGTAAATGAATCACATTAAATTAATATATAAAACTTATAATGAATATTTAAGTTAAATTAGTCAAGAACGTTTGACAACTGTAGGTAACTTTCAATTTGTTTGAAATATTGCGGCATTCGTTATAAATACTTAATGACTCTTCTGATGATTTTTATTTAAAGTAATGATTCATTATGATGTATTATACGGTCTTGAGATAGATGATATCTTTCTATCTCGAGTTTTTGAAGATCCATTTTGGTGACGGTTGTTGTATTCAGGCTATAAAAGTCTGTTTTCAAAAATTATACAACGTGTGTTGGAAATGAAAAATCAAAACCAAATTACATTACAATTTTAAAGTATTATCTAATGAAATATTTCGATTAAAGACGGATTTACCACCTATTTATATGTGATATGTAAGCTTACATTCACATTTAGAGCAATAAGCAGTTTAAACCTCAGTAATGACGAATTCTGGAGAATCGTATTTGAGCTTATTACGTAGTTTTTAAATTATTCTTCTCAAACGGAATATTATCATTTCCTTCGAGGTTTCATACACGAAAGATAAATTTAAATTAATCCTTAGATTGGTATATCTTTGAATCACACCTCCTGTAATTCACATAAATTTATGACGCGAGTACGGCGCCTAAGACCTTACGTCGTTTCTTGCGTTGTAAAATTCATATGATATTAAGATATGTCTCTAATTTGATACTCGAAACGAGGATTATGTGATTTAATACCGTCTTAATTCTAATGAATGTATTAAACTGAATTGGGTTGTATTACTTGGTACTTTGAAATTCAACATTAACAATATAACATATATTCCGCTTATATGAGGAAATAGCTGTGCCTACGATTTCGTTCGTTTCGAAAATGTTTTTAAAAGATAAGTAGCCTAAGTTACTCCTTATAACATTAGCTATCCACCACTTTTAAAATCGGTACAACCTTATTAGAGACTGGCCGGACGAAACAGACAGACAGACAGAGAAAAACAAAATTAAGTGATTTTTTATGTAAGTAACGTACTTTCATATCCTTTTAGTGAAATACAGTTAATTTGGAATTATAAACAAACTCTACAATCTTATTTATGTGTATTGAGAATGTTTAATTTTGATTGTAATAAAAAACGATAAAGACGAATTATTAATTAAGTAATTTAGATCATTGAAAAATATTCATTATATTAATAAAAAACAATTTATTTTACAGCGGAACGAGTATAAAGGTAACTAAAATATATTACGTATTGTGTGAATGTAAATGACGGTATATAATTTAAAAAGTATTAACATTTTCCTCAGGTTTAATATAATTTCCTCAAACCAGGGCAGACTAGTTTAAAAAGTCAATTATATTTATTATTTTTTGATATATTAGGTCTTTAAGGAGTATGTATGTGTTTAAATATCTTAGATTATCCTTTTCAAGTTAATTTCATGAAGTTCAATAGTTTTATGAAAGATTGTTTAAACCTCTTAATTTTTTTATACAATTTTTTGATAAAAAGATACGAAATTCTTGTGTACTATTAGGAGAACTATTTACTCATATGCGACTATTATATATATATATATATATATATATATATATCATAGTCTAGTAAATGCATATAGTAGTAGTATTAGTATATAATTATATAAATAGTTTTGTTAAGCTGCACGCAAACACAGTTTACACTATTACTTTGACTTCCCTCTTTGAATCCTAGAATTTCACTTTATATATAAACTGCCATTAAATGCTTAGTACAAAAGTTTCAGAATTTACATTCAAAATATATTATGTGGTATCAAGTTTGAATCTGACAAATATTACCTCACGTACTATGTTCATGAGCAGCTTTATATTAACTTTTCAAACTGCAATAAAATACTAACTAAAATATTTAGTAATAGTTTTATTATAGATATAATTTTTTTTTGCTTACACCTACTTACTTATTTACTTTAATAAATTTAAAGTTTTTGAATTATCTATTATGTTATATTCTTTTTTAATATTGCCTCAGCAAATACTCCGCATCTTAAAGTACTGTGTTTATTTCAGCTTTGTATCGGAGTTAATGGTTATTAAAATATTGTACAAACCAGCGATCCACAGTTATTATAATATGAGATTTTCTTAGAATTAAAAAAGTTATTAATTGAATTAAAATAATGTTAATAGATAACATGGTCTAAAATTTTTTATTAAATAAAAAAAAGCTGGATTGACGTTATTATATTGCTATTATTACTAAACCACATGATCAAAATGTAAGAATTAAAAACACAAGATCGGAGAAGTCAGCCATCTGAGTTTGAGACTGTGATTACCCGGAGTCAAATATATATAAATACAAATATTCATTATAAGGATTATAAAAATGTTAATAATCAATTAAACTTAACAATATTATGATTTAAAAGAATAATTAGTTAAAGAAAAAAACTGAAGACCGAAAATTATTTGTTTTATTTAAGATGAGAAATATAAATAAAGATAGTGTTAAATAATTTATGTCATAGATGAAAAAACAATATTTATTCATTCTATTTAGTAATAAATAACAAAATTTGTCCATTCACGATGAAAAATAATGTCTTCGAAAATGAATAACATTAGAATGTAGGCAATCTACTACAAGTCTTTTTCATACAATTATAATATTCACGAACTAACGTTAACTAACTAACTGGACCCCCCGGAGGGCATGTATGAAGAAGTTGATGTCTGTGGCCGAGGCGAAAGAGGTATGCAGAGACCGTAGCGTTTGGCGCTCCGTCGTCTCTGGCTACCCCGCAAGGGATATGGCGTGAAGGTGAAAAAAAAAAAAAAAAAAAAAAAAAAAAAAAAAAAAAAAAAAAAAAAGAACTAACGTTGTTGTTCTGTATTGTTTTCACTTTTCTCGAATGGATGTAAGGATGTCTGTGGACAGGAAAAAATTTCATTATTGTCGAGAGATAGCACTTTTTTTTAATTTACTGATTTATTTATTTTCATATTTAATTATATTACTATTTTGTATTATTATTAATCACACTTTTTTGTATTTTTTAGTAATTATAAATAAACATGTATGTAAACATTTTCTATTCTTCAATAAATAATAATCATTTTACTTAAAAATCTATTGTTTTTTTATTAAAAATTATAATTTCGTTAAAGTTCGTTCGGGAAATACCCTGGGTATATGCATATTAACTGGTTTATTATAAAATAATAATGCTACACAATACGATAATAAATTAAGTTAGTTTATCTTTTTGATAATAAAGTGTTATAAAAAAAATGGACACGCCGCTGAAGGAAAAGAAATGTGATCCTGGCAGAATTAATTACAAATAAATTGGAATAAGTTTGCCTTTTCGAAGAGGAACTTCATTTTCAATTTGCCATAAATTTAAGTAAAATGTAGGAATATTTCTGGCAAAGTAAATTAATATTTTATTTAGCTTAATATTTTTTTTCCGACGACTCTCTGACGACTAAATATATCAATAACCTTAGTTCAATCAACTGCTAAGTCAAAATAGATTCAAATTGAATAGTATTTAAGTTGTTATACAAATAAAACAATATTTAATCTTTATTCATTTATTATTTATTTATTTATCTTCACGCCATATCTCTTGTAGGGTAGCCAGAGACGACAGAGCGCCAAACGCTACGGTCCCTGCATAACTCTTTCACCTCATTAAATTATTAAATTAAAATTATTCCTAATTACGTCTTATTGATTCTCATTATTTACAACAATTTAATAATTTTATTAAATAAAATAATTAACTTATGAGATACAGCTTTTTTTAAGTGTAATTAAGTTTTAAACTAAACTTTTGAAATTTTAGAAATTTTGGTTTTTTATTTTTTTTAGTTTCCTTAGTCATCTATTTCAATGATTGTGTCAAACAATCGCCAAGTTACATATATCTAATCGTCTAATATACTATCAAATCTCTTTCTTATGTTCTTTATGTATATTCTGTTTCCCATGTTCATGATACTTTTCAGTTTTAGAAGTTTTATAGTTTGAGTTAGGTAATATTAACTTCCAAAAATGAATTCAAAACATTTTTGGAAGTTGATATTACTTGTATTTTCAATTTAAAATTATATGTGACATTCGGGCTGTTTTAAAATGAAACATGATACGTTATGTAATACGATATGTTTAGTGACGTAACATTATGGTCCCACTATTTTATTTGTTTATTTATTTAACTCTTTATTAAACACTATAATACATATGATATAATAAAATGATACAGCGACATGTTTAATTAAAATCTTTACAAAAGGCGGTTTTATCGCCTAATGGCAATATCTTCCAGACAACCTTAGGGTCAGAAAAACTGAAAATACTCAGGCAATATTGTTGTAATAATAAACATAGTTACTTATAATTATACATATATATTCTAATGATACAACATACAAATATCAATATGTATAATACATAATAAACATGTACTAATAAATACAATACAATATTTTTTATAATATACGTCTAATAAATAATAAAAGTTATTTTTACAAAGCCAATAATTATATTTAGACAGATAATATGATTTTAAAGATTTTTTGAATACTTCTAAGGATTTCTTAGATATTTGGAATATATAAAGGAAGCGCATTCCACAATTGGTTTTTGCTTGATATAATACGAGTAGCATATCGTCTCATTAATAGAAGCAGCTGAAGTAAATCTTAATTTAAAATGTATTATTCTTCGAGTCGAGATAATTTGGGGCGTGCGAGTTACCGATGACGGGTGTTCACCGCCGCCCACGAACTCTTGCAACTTCAGGGGAATCGCAAGAGCGTTGCCGGCGTTGGAGGTTGGAGTAAACGCCTTTCTTGAAGACACCCTTGAAATGTCGTGTCGATTCGGAAACACCGCCGAAGGAAGTTCATTTCACATTTTAGTAGTATATGAAAGAAAACCGCACAGTAGAGGATCACCACGCATCCAGGTAGTAAAGTTAAGTCAGCAGAAGATCCAACAAAGCATTTGACTCTCCACGTCCGGTAAACTAGTGTGCGTCTTGATCAACTGGGATAGTTAAATACAAATCTCCCCACGTAGTCGATGGCATGTGACTCTAGGGGATCGGAATTCTGCGCGTTGAAGTCCCCGAGGTTTACGACTTTGGCGGACGCAGTCTGTGAAAGTAGATCGTCAATTTTCGCATGGCCATGGGTCTATTTTGGACACGGCCCATGACTTAATCTGTTTCTACATTACCACTATGAGACTTGTAGAGATACGCGTAGATTCTGATATGGTAGTCCATATCCAAGTGAGTACAGAGTACAGACAGGTCTCTTCTAAAACCTGAAAGCGACGTTAGCAGTTATCCCTTACGAACATGGACTCCTCAGCATGTGGTATAAAATGATGTTCGAGTTTATAATCCGAGGTATGATAGGTACACTGTGATGATAGTCGTTAGATTGAGATATCTGCGTCTGCGTCGAAAACAACAAGGCCGGCTATGCACTCTCTAGATGACAGTGGACGACGTTTAATTTGGAATGAAGTCCTTGGATGTTGCAAAAGTCTACATTTACAGTAGAACGAGGTGCCGCTGTGTTGACCCATCGTTTGCCCTCAGTAAACTCAAAATGCTATACTTTAAAAAAATGCTTTAAAAAAGGCTATACGTTAAAATAATTGGAGGTTTAAATAATGACGTAACGAGTCTACGGAATTACGTATCTAAGTAACTAAGAGAAGTGAGATACTAAATACCGTCCAACTTTACTTGAGTCTTAAAAAGAGAGTGCCTTTGTAAAATTTACGCTTTTGATAAAAATAAAACAATATATACAGTCAAGCGTAATTTAAGGTTTAAATTTATACAGAATACTCTGAAAAGAAAACCGCGAAAATTTCGAACAAGACGTACATACATTATAAGGACGTCTTATAATATAATAAGCATTGGGCTAAAAGTAAGCTTATGGAAGGCAACAATAAACTATTGCAGTTTATAAAAAATAAGCATTGTTTTTTGCAATTGCATTACAAATTAAGTGAATCACTGAAGGTGTGACTCCGAGATATATCAGTCACAAGATTAATTTTAATTTATTCGAATGATGCGAGCGTCAATTTTCAAGGAGGTGTGTAGTAACTTGTAATGAAAATAAATTTGTACTAACATTTAAGGTTTGGGGAATTCGTTATTACTTGAGTGTAATTTACCCACAACGGCTTGATGAGATAATGACATTAGTCAGAATATTATAGAAGAATATTTCTACGATATATTCATTTATTAGGTAAGTATTTCTTTATTAGAAATTTTTAAAATATGTTTTTTTTTAATAATAAACTTATTGCTAAATAATATAATAATTTATACAATAAATAAAATAATAACTTATATAACTATATCCGTTTAACAAGATTAAATGTGCATGTATTGGCAATGAAATATTTGTGACATCTATTTTAACATTCTAAAACCAATACTACAATAAATATTATAATATATTTAATATGCTTATATATTATAATATATTTAATATTCTTGTATACCTGTTCCTACCGCACGTCGTCAAATTGACCGGTAATTAAAAATTATTTTATTATTTAACGCAGGTAAAAATGGAAATAACTAAAAGTAAAGAGTGTAGAAAATATTATATGCATATTCTAAGAATTGTCATGTAGTTTGATAACGATATTATAACGTTTAAAAATGTGTAAGTTTTACAAAAGTTTAAGAACGGTCAATTTGACCGGTACTTGGTAGGTTTAGTGTTAATAATATATAATGTACTAAATATACTATAACAAATAAGAAAATAGTTATACAAAATTATACATTCTTAGGAGATTGAAGAAACTAATACATTAAAAAACCCAAAATAATTAATATCGGTTATGATGATATATTAGATTAAATGTTACTACTATTACCGACGCAGCTCCGTTCAAATTTTTAGGCAAAAAATCGATTACCAAGGGCGCACTCCATCGTTAGATATAATAGTCGATAGTTTTTTGAATGATCTTAAAAAGGTAGACAATCAACCAATAAGTAACATCAAAAAGGCTTGGCTTTATTAATATTATGATAATTATTTAACATCACGTCTAAATTGGCCTTTCTTCGTTTACGATAGCAATAAGACCTTTTTGTTGAAGTTAGATGCAAGCGTCATAAGGACATTGAAGTCATGGCTCGGGTTAGCGCATCCAGCGGACTCTTCTACCTTATTTAGACACCGACACAATTTTGGGTTAAAATTAAAGAAACCATCGGAACTCTATAAACACCTAAGAGTGACCAAAAGAGATATCATCTCAAAATCGAACGATGATACTGTAACATCTCTCCCAAAAGATAAAATTTCCGTAGAGCTGGAGTCACGACTTCAATTCCATAAACAATTTATGATAGGTGCTCAAACAAATAAAGCAGAGTTAGGATCAAGTGGGAAAGAACAATGCATATAAATAATAAAATCCTTTATTCGGAACGATGAAAATGATAATTACCGGTTGCACGCGATGAGCCTAGAATTGCAAAACGAATGGGTGACCATAGGAGATTTTTGTATTCCACTAGTTTTACGATAGCGCACCCTGCTTCATGATTGGTGCTCAGCGTTATTAAAATTTGATCTTAATGCATTCCAAATGACTCTCAGAGATCAAAGTAACTTAGTAAGATGGGGCAAAGCCAACGAAATATCTTGCAACATCTGTGGGGAGGCAGTAAGAACCGCGAAACACTTGCTAGGAGGGTGTAGGGTACTTCTAAATAGAGGTAAATACTAGCGTCGCCACGATAAAGTATTAGAAATCGTATAAAAAGCGGTTAGTCTCTCTGTAGCAAGAGCGCAGAAGGGTATAACAACCACCAAAATATCAGTAGAGATTGTAAAGGCAGGTTCGTTCAAAAAGCGTAAACTAAATCCTTATTCCATCTTGAATGCGTTTCCAAATTGGACTCTCATGATGGACACGTATGAAAGGCAATACAAGATCCCCAGGGATGTTTGTGTTTCATCTAGGCTGGACTTATGTACTGTACTGTTATGCCTGTACCCAAAACAACTAAGGCGCATTATACTTGTGGAGCTTACTGTACCCTGGGAAACAAACATACCCAAAGATCATACATTCAATCTTAACAAGTATTACGAACTATGTAACGAACTGATCAGGAATAAATTTATAGTTAATTTGTACGCTGTAGAAGTAGGAGCGAGAGGTATAACAGCAAAATCTCTCTACAACTTATTTAATGATCTCGGCCTTTCTAGAACGATCATCAGTTCATTTCTGGAACGTATTTTAAAGGCAGCTTTAGTAGGTTCTTACGATATTTGAGCGAGTATGCGCGTAGTAAAGGGGCCCCTTAAACCTACACCTGGGTCGCAAGTCCCAGGCATTGTCTGCGCTCCTCTTCTTGCAACGCGATGGGCCCGGCACCCGAACTCGTTTAAGTAATAGAAACGTTCACAACAACATTCATGTACACACAAATAGATAGGAATCTAATTTACAGCGACATATATCTTGAACGTACGCATTATATCTGATGGTACAAATGTTAAATTGCCCAGGAACCTTGTTCTTATTAAAACGGTTATTAATTTAGTGATTACTAATTAGAGCTGAAATGAGGTGTAATAAATTATAAGAGTGAAAACTATTCTGCCATTACTATAAAACTAGGTCAATAGCCGTAACAGCGTACTCGTAGTTTGTGTGAGTGGACGCCAACACTACCAAGTTGATTAAAAAATATAGAAATTTTAGCAAAAAAAATTTGCCGCGTTTCCAATGAGACACGTTTGAAAATATTTTTTTTAAATAAACAAAAGCATTAAATGTTTATGTTTTTTGATATATACTCGTATGTTACGTTTGATATATTTATTCGAGAAAATAATTAATATTCTTATAATTGCTTTTTTCAATTAAATGGAGTTTAATAAAAATGTTGTCAAATTATGCGTTTTACAATCGAATATAAGCTGTTATTTATATTTATTTTCATACAAAATAACTTTTGTTTCAATAATATATTAATTATACCTAAGTTGTCAGCCAAATAAGATTTGGTTTCAAATCTACTGCAGATGTTTCGATACTTATTCGAGTATATACTGTATTTCATATATATATTTAACAATAATAAATTTTAAAAGAATCGTATTTTTTTTTCATTTAATGAAGTATTTGTTTCTTTTGAGTAATAGTAGTAGCAGTAGTAAAGAGTTCATTACACTCTTTAGATGCATCAATCAATTACCGTAATACTACGTAGCTTCGTAGTATAACATTTCTTAACAGAGATAAATTGATTTTAATATCGTAATAGAGTTTACATTATAATATAATATCTTATGAGAAGAAAACAATTTTGAGAATACAATTTTGAAAAAAAATTATGTAATGCTCACAGTTCCCATACATAGACTGTGTCTGAATTTGGAGAATGTACAAAATCAGTTTTGTAGTATAATACCAATCATAATTACTTGTTCTTTCTAGTTCTGCAAGTATATATCATAAAGAAAAGAAAGATCGGACGAACTATTGGCGCTTAATAAATTTTTACATGACACCGATGATGATAAGGAATGTACAAGATTTTTTTTATTTCATATACATATTCATCTAATAATTGTCTTCGTGTTCCTTTCTAAATATTACTTCATTATCAAAATAAGGAATTCGACTACGATTGTATAACACTAAACATAACATTGTATCAACACCTCATAGCGTTAAAAATAATCTTAGATATGTAAAACAAATCTTTGTACTTGAGATTGAGAGTACACTCTCATCTTTTACTTGATAAATCTAGACTACTACGAAAGATTTGAATAAAGGGGGATCAATCACGACACTTATTTGAATTTTATTCAACTTTCGTCGATTTATCGATAAGACTGTGAATTAGGACAATGCTTTTTCGAATGTTAGGATTTTTTTTAATCTTAACTTATGTAGATTATTATATTAGTCGCAATAAGTCGCATTATTTTTTGTATATAACTAGTAAAGTAATGAAGTTTTATGTACGGCGATTGACATTTTAAAAGAATTTATTTCAAATATTTTTTTTTTATTTATAAGGAAAACCTAGGTAGGTTCAAACTCACTTAATATTAATACAATGTCTTAAATAATAATGAGTTGGCCATTCAGAAGGGCATTGGTTCCATCCTTATAACTTGAGCTGTGAACGTTGCTAAATGCTGACTCAGCTGTCTTTACAGGTGTGACTTTTCGAATAAGATGTTTGGACCGATGTAACTAAGTATTACTGAATTTACTTTTGAACAAAATCTGATATAATGTTTAATATTCAAAATCAATAAAAGAATCAATAAATTTTATAATTTTACGTCGCCATATCATAGAATTTGAGGATTACAGACACGACTCAAGTAACGTGCAATTAGTAATTCTCAAATGTTAACTTATGGTTTCCAGGATTCCTGATTGAGCTAGTGTTATTTACACACTCTGTCTGTGTGTTTATACCGTAGTTCCACATACGAGGAATATTAATTAATGAATCTGTGACTGTATAATACATACTCGTATTTATTGATTTTTATGTTACACCTATATGTTTATACTACAATAATTTATATTTTTTACTTACATTGCATCCAATCAAGATTCGATTTCCGAAACATTTTACTGGATCCCCGAATTCGTTTCCACATGAGATTAATTAACAATCCCCTCTGATGAGATTCTATATTCGCCACACGTTTAAACGAAAATGTAACTTAAAAGTGACTTAACGTAACGTTTATATTTTCTAAGAACTTCACTATTTTCTGTTTGAATAAAAATACTCTTAATATTTACCTGGATATAATGATAAATCCCTAAAGGTGATTGAAGAAGTAATTAAAAATGTGTAAAATCAAAGAACAATATTTTGTATTCTTTAAAAGTAATATTTTAATAACTGTAATAAAGTTGATTTCAAGTGTAATTTTCTCACAATAAATCTATTCGAGGGCGGAGGGCGCCAGGTGGTAAATGATTTGCTACTTTCAATATTTATAAATTATTAATAGAAGATTTACAAGATTTGCAAGATTTACAATATTAGTGAAAATCTATAAAAAAAAAGAGGAAACAGAAAATTATTGACCCCCTAAACTCCACACATGGGAGATGAAATTTCTCAAAATTAAACATGTCACAGCCGTCAGCTAAAACTTGTTTGTCAAATATCTTTATGGATTCACAACACATCATTATGTGGAAGCAATTATCAAACCGCATGAGACAGAGAATATGAATCAGTCACAAAGGAACCGGAATTGAGAATTCATTGACATAGAAACAGAAACTGATAAAGTTCATTGCTGTTTCATAGGCCAAGTCTGAAAGAAATATTAGGCGTTATTTTGTTTTAAATTAAAAGTAATAGTTATTAAATTTCCATCACATTACTTAAATATCCACATGAAATTATTTTGAAATCGCTTTTGTTAATATTGCTTCATATTTTGTAATTTCTTTTAGCCTCGGCAAATGTTTTATGCATGGATTCAATCTCAATATCTTTGGGCACCCTCGGTTGACTCGTAAAATGATTTTATTCGTGACATTTCACACTTTTTTTAAAGGTTTAATTCTAAAACATTTTTATATTGTATTTGGGTGTTAAATGACTGATTTCATTCAAAAACTTCAATATTATTCGTAAATTTTTATTTTTCATCTTTTTTAAACTTTTAATATTTTATTAAAGGATGTATACCTTGGTTTAAAGTCTATAGTTGTATAGTATATTCTACTTTGTCAAATATCAAGGAATCACTCGATTCTGTGATATTGTTTACGTAGTATAGAGACTCCCGACTTTAGCCGTAAAACCGTAAGTCGTAGGATTTCATAATTTCACAAATTCTTTATAAATTCGATATTTTTTAAATATGACAACATAAAAAAAATATTATAAATATAAAATAATAATTCTAATTGCACTTAAAAATGAAAAAAAAACAATATATTATATTTTTATACTGTATTATATGTATACGTATATTAGACGAATTGAATTGTGCGGACTATCAAGTTTGTGGTAAAAAATATATAATGTAAACAAAAAACTAATATAAAATATTACTGACATACTTTCAGTTTAGAGAAATAAACAATAAATTATTATTTTGGCAAATATCCCGGAATTATTTTATAAATAAGGCGCCGCCGCATCTGCGGCTTTTATAGGCGGCAAGATTACCTGTGAAGTAAAATCCCATTTTTAGATAAAATGGAATAAGTGCCGCAAAGTGCTGTTTAACTCCGCACTGTCACTAACAGCTATAATGTAGCAAAACTAAAAATTTACAAAATTTTAAAAGAAATAATATGTAACGTATGCGTTTTGATTTGTTATTACGTAAACTTATTTATTATATTCTTTTTATTACGCAATAGATGCCTCAAAGTGCTACTTTGCGCTTTCGCATTAGAAAAAAAATTAGATGAACTGTATAAAAGATGATATTAGATAGAGTGTGACGTGCAGACACACAAATGACTACTGACGGAGATTTGAAATGCTGTGTCAACCACAAGTAACTGAGATAAGGTGGGAAATACATTAAAGGTCTAAAACTCTACGATATGTATTTTTACATGAAGATAAATATTTCATACTATTTTAGACATTAAAAAAACGGACAAAACGTTTCAATATTTTTTTTTTAGAAACTCGGCAGGACTATAAATAATATTATTTTGTTTTTTAAATATATTATTTATTTATTATTAATAGAAATAATGGGCCATAATTTATTTGATTGTTGTATTATCAACTTATTAGAAACAACAAAGGATACACTTTATATATTTCGCTAAACAAATTGAAAATAATTTGTATGAATAGGAGTTGTTACTCCAATAATTAATTTAAATATACAGTTTAACTTCATTAACTTTAATAAAATATATTCTTACACAAAAACTAGTAACTTTTTAAACAACAGTTTACCATCAGAGAGTATAACAATAAATGAAATGTGAAATATGAAATAAAACAGAATCTTTTTCAAGAAACGTTCTTCAAGTCCTGAAAGCCTATAAGTTTACACATTAATATAAGTCTGAAATCACCTTAGCATACACGTCACAAAGAAGCGCTAAGCGAGATACATGCCTCTATGAATAATTGAACATGTGCTGCAATAGAACTTGTGTCTGAGGTGACGTGCGTGAACTCACTGTTATATATGAATATTTGAAAAAAAGCAATTCGTGCCTTTTAACAAAATGTGACTTAATCGTGTGAGGTTTGTATTTTATTGTTAAAATAAGTTTTATTACGGGATTAATTAATTGCGGAAATTTTTTAGCGCAGATATAAGGGACGATTTTCCGATAATCGTCCACTTACCAACCGCCAGCGAGCGTCATTCGAACACACTATTACTAAAGAGCTTGTTTTTGCATTTTAGAGCTTGAGAAAGTGCTTTTATATAAAATAGCCATTGTTGTTGATGTCCAGTATATTTAGTGTATTATATTTATAACTATATGAACTAATTAAACCTGAAAACACAAGATAAAGATTAATTTTGATTTGTTGGAAGCTTCTGTTTCAATATCGTCACTTAAATATCAAGGAAATCTTATACAGACCTCAAAAACTTAAGTCAGAAGTTATCTTCTTTCTTATCATATATAATAACTGTTGTTATCTCAGGGTTTCACGTATACTAACTAACAATGTGTTATATATATTTGCGGCCTCCTCCCACTTTTGTTGACGAACGGTCATTGTAAGCTTTTAGACCTGTATTTTTCATTTAGTACTTTTTGTGTAACTGACAGATAATTACATATTTTTTTACTATAGTACTATAAATATTTTATTCTTTTTCGATTCTTTTTCGAATCTAAATATATATTTGAGGAGATAAAAATGTACAACACTCTGTGTAAGTCCACAGATGTATTCTGGAGGTAATTATAACCACACTAATAGCTCTCATCAATCGTTTTAATCTGTGAGATGAGGTTCACTATTTACTATATCACATGAAGTTATATTTGTTTGCAGTAAATAAAGTGATCAGTATGTTTTATCTATATTATTGAATACTTTAAAATTTCTGGGAGATTATAGGTATACAATTTTTTCAAAACTTTTTCTTTGATCTCTGTTGTCAGCTTCTAGATAAAATATTCTATATTATTTATGTAGCTTTAACTTAATATCTTTGTACAAGATGTTTATACATTATATAACCCGTGTACTCGAATTATTGTCCTGTAGCTGAAGTATAATTCTTATTATGGTTATGAAGTCATAAAATAATTTTACAAGATCCTCACTTTTACTTGCTTAATAAGACAATTCAGACGTATATGTTTCTGTAAGAATTATAGTATAAGAAAAGAGAAATGAATGTTCAAAAAATTCATAATTTGCCAAAAATAAGCATCATCCTACTATTTAAGTTAAGAAATATAAAATATTACTGCGAAGATTCGTGTTGAAAGTCGGTAACTCAAAAAAATGAGATCTCTACAAAGATGTCACCTAACTAAACTAACTTAACTACCTAAGCTGTCCAAGCAAGTCAAAAATTTCATTAAATTGAACTTGTCTTTTAGGTGGAAGAGAATTTCGAACAAAAAGATACCGAAATTTTATTATTATAATTTTAAAATTTAAATTATCTTTTAAATGTATAAAAAGGAAGTAATCTAGGAAGATCCTCCTAGATTACTAAATAAAACTTCTAAAAAAATATATTGTCTATAACGTATAATATCATTCTCGTATAAAAATTTCAATACTTTTAAAGCTTATACTTAAAGTTGGTACCCCTGTAACATACATTGTATACAAAATGTATCACTGTGTAAATTCATAGAGATGAAAGTTTTAATAATTTACATGATTTATGATTTTGTATTTACAGCTGTAATACCCTACATTATTAAAAAAAAATTATAGGTAGAAAAATTATAGAAGGGATATTATAATACCTCTTTTTAGTAATCTCCGAAGGCTAAAAGCCAGCCTATAAGAACTGAATTATTGATTTAAATAAAATCTGACCGCAAGATACCTGTTGATCCTGATAATACCTGACAATCTTTGAAAAATTCTGCACTTTAAACAGGAAATGTTCCAATCCTATATAAATTCTCTTACAATAGGTATTACGTATCAATTTCATGTCTGACGCTGACATGTGATTTTGAGTGATTATCGTGTCTTGTTAAGTAACCTAATAATAATATAAACTTTGTCAAGAGAATAATATAGTGGCTTTTCTTTATTATTTATAACTAGATTTGGCTGCTATTCACCCAATTAATCGTACTGTAATTGGGTCATTTATATCAAAGACAGAATTAATGGCAGTTGCCATCCACTAATTAAGTGATACATTTTGAATTTTGTCGCTATTAAACGCGAATAAAAATAATAAAATACGTTCTTTTACTGAAAAAATATCATTTGTAATATATTTACTTATTTTGTAACAATTACATTACTGAGGAAAATTGCTTCAGATCAATAGTTTTGCAATTGTTGTGATTTCTAATGACAGTTTTAAAAACTCGGCTGCCAGCACCGTTAATTTCAATTTCCTCAGGATTACAAATGTCACGCATAGTTGGTCAAAAACGTACATAGGCTATTTAGTTAATATAGCAAGACGTGAATTATGAGTACTTCATATAATTTTTACTTCGTCGAGAACTGTCTGACATTATTCTGCCTTAATGAGCAGTTGTAGTGCCTAAGGACAGTGTTTCTCAAATCGTCAATCACTTTAATCTGAGAAAAAATTTTAAATGCACATTATTTACACATTATTATTATATGTTATTATACATTAAACGTTATTATACATATATAATTTTTGAAATAAATAATCAAGTAATTTTGGGTATAACGTAAATAAAACGAAGACATGTTTTATTAATACTATGATGTTGCATTTTTTTTGTCTCTTTTTTACTGCTTGGACTTGTGTAATACAAGTTTAGATATTCGCTTAACATTTGAGAAGTTCAGCCTGCATTTGATGGACATACTCGTACTTCTAGCGCCTAGTGTACACATCGTTACTTATGACTCCAGAGTACCTGCACTCAAAACTTGCTTTCATTATGCTGTATGAATTTATAAACAATACTAATGATGTAATTATAAGATCTTCTTTGTTAACTTTCATATGTACACTTTAAGATGTTTATTCACATCATTTATATATAAGATATACGAGGTATATTTATTAAAATACAATACAATTTTGGGTCTAAATCATCATATTTCAGCATAATGCGAAAACTAGAAATAAAGAATCCAAAGTTAAAAGGAAGAAAAAAAAATGGTGGTCAATATTGTATTATTTATTGTACCCAAAATGAATATGTAAAAACAATAATTACATAATATGTTTTGTAATGAAAACATAATCATAACAATACTTATTTTTTTACTCTTATAAAGACCTTATCTATCTTACATTTCATTAAGAATAGAATAAGAAAGTTTTTATTTTTCTCACACACAGACATAATACATGATTTTATAGTGTATCATGTGGGAGACTGGTGTCTGTACTAAGAAACCTGTTCGATAGATCGCCAGCCTCTTTAGCTCTGGATCAGGTGGGGACTATAAACACTGTTATATCTATTATACAATTCTATTATTTTAACAATATCAATAGTATATAAATATCTGTCCAGTTGAGTGTGGTAGAAAGTGCATAGAAAGTGTATGTGTGTCTGTGTGTATTTTTTCATAACAACAACGTGTGACAAAATACATTTTATACTTACATTAGTTGGTTTTTGGTTTGGACGTAATTTAGGGTTTTTAATAAAGTAGATGTGACCAGTTTGCAGGTTTTCTAGTTATCCTTGCCCCATATGGCTAGTTTTTATTTAATTTGTTACGTAAATGACATCCGAGGAAGCGAAAGAATTATGCTACTTAATTTGTAAATCTAATCGTCGTCATTAAATAAAAAGTAAATATAAAAACAATCAAATCAAACCCAAAAAAGACTACATGTCGTTTTAATTGTAGAGTTAAGCCAAAAATAAAAATAGAAGTTTTCAAGTTTCTCACGAGAGGTACACAAATTAAAATCAAATTAAAAAAGTATATTCAAAATTTATAAAGGCATATTTACATTTTTTATATTTTATTTATAACACTTTATTGCACACAGTATATGTATAATAGAAGAACAGTATACATTGACTACATATCAAAGGGCGTATAATAACAGTAACAAATTATGGCAGTAAATTAACACTGCTATCTACATATTGTTTTCCTTAATTTATTTTAGAGAACCGTCTAGATTAGGGAAATCTAGACGGTTCTCTAAACCTTAATTTACAATAAAATAAACAATATTATAATACACTTAACAATTTAATCTTGGTTTCTTTCACTAATATTAAAATAAAATCTCACATTCTCACCCGTGTGTGCGAGAACTTTAAATTATGATTTTATGATTTTTGTTAATTACTATCACATACAGAAACATTGAGTTTTGAGTAACGTAACAATCAAACAACGAACATATAATCATTCATCAACTCAATAGTTTGCTTTGATAATTAGGAATACTTGAATACTAACATATCTATTCTTAAGAAATGTAACTACAAAGAAGTAATAAAAAAGTGAAATAATTTTATATAAATGTTGAATACTGTGACAGGTCGATTACTGGATATTATATAGACGTTAGAGGGTAGATGATATTTAAATCTAAAGAATATGAAATTAACATGAAAGACTGCGGTAAAAAAAACTAGGTATTATCGTAGATATATATTTTTTTAAATATATTTGGCTTTGGCAAATAAAAACTATATTTCGGCTTCTAATTAAGAAGACATACAAGAGTTATGGTGGAAATGTATTACTTGGGTGTAATGTACATAAGATAAAAAAAAGGTATTAGTTTTTTGAAGAAGTAATTTCCACATGAGTCAAGAAAAATTTACAAACAATATAAATCACGTCTCTGCTGTAGATGACGATCTGGCAAGTTTAAAAATTATGGTTGTTATGAGAATGAATTTAGATTTTACACTCGTTTTACACACAAATGAATGCCGTCAATATTTAACATTAAAGATTCTCATTAAGATTCACGTGAACAAGATTGCTGCAAAGCATTTGAAACGACGGTTAAAATTAAAAATGTATGTTTTCGTGCTGTTGTTTAAGTTTAATCAATAAGAAAGAGAACTTTTAAATTGGATATGTTTTTAAAAACAAAGTATTATAAATGTAGATATAACTAGGATCAGCCAACCATGCACGGCGGGTGTTGAGCTGAGCCCCTCTCCTTTCTTCTTTTCTAGATAACTTTTGAATGGCTAAACATTTTTTCAATCTGTTTTCGCTATAACATTCAGGTTCGGCTTTAACATACATGAGAAATTTTTTTTAGCTTTAAAAAAAATACTTTTAGATATTTATCTCGTCGCATTCTGGAAACAACTAAACACAAAAAAAGGTCTCCCAAACGGTTAAGAGCTTCGCTTACGCTCAGCTCAATAATTCGTGGTAGAAGTATTTAATATAAAATAAACGAGGTGTTGTCAAACTAGTAGTCTCAACATCATGATAAGAATGTTTTTAATCATAATATTAATTGACTTGGCAAATGAGAAGCGTTCAGCGAGTGCTTGAAGTCATAAAATAATTAAGTAACATTATAGGATTTAAATAATTAAGTAACATTAAACTAATAAGTAGCATTTTAAAGTACAAATAGATTAGTTATTTGATACATAACACTAATATCATAAAGAAAATAGACTTATAAGAATTATTATAGAAAAGAGCATTTGTCCTTCAAGCGATCTAAAGATGTATTGGATCAACTGGTGCTACTGATAAATCTTCCGGGATTGTGATTCATGTTTAGTTAAAAAAAACTATATACTCGTAGCTATTATTTAATGCAAACAATGTTAAATCTTCTTTCTCTTCGAGAGCACTACCCTCAATTCCTCGCCAAGTATCAGAATATTAAGCATTTTGCAAATATCAACCATTTGGTGCTACTTTCGGTTTCATGGTTACTTGAAGAGCAAGACTGAGTTAGCCTCGATGAAGTAGGGAGTGATCACCTATTATTTTCGAACTTACGAGTAAGAAGCAAAATGTAGACTCTTATAATTTCTCACTCTCGATTTTCTATGTTTATTTTATATATATGTAGATAGTAACAAACTGATATATAGTCTGAGACAAAACGTGTTATTGTTACCTGTAAATGAATTCTTGCAGTATAATTTTGAATGAATTCTTACAGTATAATTTTATTAACAAAATAACGCCAATATAATTACAAAAAACGGGTGGAAAATGATTAATAATAATTAATATAAATATGAAATACCAGATCAGATTAGTTATTATTTTAAAGTTGTATAATACTAACTGAACTTATTACACCGAACTTATTGGTATATAAATAAACATAGGAGTACATACCTTTGCTGATTTTTAAATCAACTTCTATTCGAAATAAATAAAACTTTAGTAGATAAAATCCACTCTTCCTACATCTAAACAACCATTCTCACATTAATAAATCTATACTTTAGTCTACAGAACGAAATGAATAAATAAGCAAATAATGTAGCTACATTACCCATGACCTTATGAATAATTCAACATTCTGTCTGTCTTGCTAAAGTTCTTAAAACGATCTTTTCAATATTCGTTTCGGGTAAATAAACATATGATTTAATTAAAAAATAACTAGATATTTTTCCCATTGGATATTCAAAAAGGTCTTTAGGGGAGTTATAGACAAGTTCATTAACCTGTCTATTCTTTCAAATATCTAAACTTTTAAATATCGTTAATGATCTATACATAATTTTACTGATATGGTACACATGCTTATAATATGAAACTGTAATCAAAACAGTAATCATTCGTATGAAATACTTTATAACTTCTAGGATTGAATGAAAAAACCAAACATTTAGTAATAAATATGATTAAAAATATAATATGCAAATTACATACATTTAGTATTTAAGATTTAACACCAAATTACTTATTATGTAAAATTAAAACCCTATTCGGTTTTATAATTGATTTTATATTTAAATTTTATAAACATTAATAAAAACCGGGGTTGAACTGCAAATGTTTTTTTTACTTTTTTTTTCGGGAAAGATTAAGAAATCGCATCACCTAAAGAAGACCCATTACTTAATAAGTAGTTTGAAGAAATTTTAATTCAACTTATGAATACTGATAATCATTAAAATCTAATCGGCAAAGGTTTAGAAGTCATTTTGATAATATTTTATATGACCTCCATGAAGCAACAGCGTAATGGGATGGTTTGAATTTGCTATAGGCTATGTTTAATTATAAGAATGTAATATTTATAAATGTTGATATAATTAAAACAGTTTTATAAATTTAAAGAAACAAAATGATAATAACATTTAATGTCTTATATTATTTCTTCTTAAACCGTACATTTATAAATGAACTATTCTTATCATGGCTATCCTCAAAGTAATTGCGTAAGTTGGCAAATAGCCAGGGATAATTCTGTTTTTATTATGAAGTAAACATATTGTCGACCGCGTTGTGTTTTATTACAATTCGGTATTTTTTCGTTTATCTTCTTATTATATTCGTTATTTGTGTTGGTTTTAACGCTTCTAATATAATATTTCTTTACAAATGTCATGTATATTACAGCTAGCTTCAGTTGGAATATAAAGCCAATTGGGCTCAGGTTATGGTCGAGATAAGGTCCAATGAATTGTGATAAACGGTGGGTCGTGTATATTGTGATGTCTGGCTGGTGTAGCCAATCGCATTGGGCCATCTTTCTTGAACCTAATTGCTGTTCGTCCACTCGGCGAATAGTGTAAAAAAAAAAGTATTTAAAAACGAAATTGTATTTCTTTTGCTTTGATATCAGATGATATATATATATGTGGCATTTAACCTGACAAATTTGTGGTGCTGTTTATATATATTTTTTTTATAAAACTTAGACTATTACAAACACGAAATAAACAACCTTAAAAGATATCCTTTTTCTTTAAATATATATTTAGTGGTAATGAGAAGATGTTTTATGTGAAATACTAATATTTAATGTATGAAATAAACATTTAATCTTTCTTTACAGGAACTGTGAGAATATACTTTTATAATATATTATAAAGAAAAAGCTAGCTTGCCATTATGTTTGCAATTCATTACATAAAATGTTTCATGTTGTGCCCATTTGGCTAATAAATGTCGGGTTAAGACAAAACACAAAACAGAAAATAATTGTATGATACACAAATAATTTTATTTACAACCCTTCAACGAAATTATAAATTATAAACCAGAAAGATTTAAATTATAAATTCAATTATATACAAATCAAGTCCATAAAAGGTAATTATAGTTTAATCAAAAATTATTGACACTTCTGTAATGGCGTCCAAAAATAGTTAAACGTTAAAAGTAATCTCGTATTATAGCAATTAAATTTATGGCAAATACCAGTTTCTTAGTGTTGATGTCAGGAGTCACACTGTCTCCGGAAAACGAACCGATCTAAATGAAATAGTTGCAAGCGGCTACGTAGACTTTAAAATACTTGAATATCATAGATATTAAAAACTACATTGATAACTATTATTAATATTTAATGTAATAACTCTAATGTACCATCACAACAGAGTTATTAACTTCTTAATAGCACATGTCTTTCTCGTGCGGTTCAGATCTTGATTAAAAAAATAGGTATAAATATCAACGTAAATATTGTTTTCATATCTAATTTCATACATAAAATTATATATAAACTAAAATTGTATTTATAAAATATTCCATTATTCTTTTTTTATATTCTTGTAACTATTGTTGAATTGTAAATTGTTTATCAGTATGGAGTTTCGTTCCTAATGTATTTTTTTAAATAAAAATAAAAGTATTAATTTCATTTTATAGGAGTTACTTTACATTATTTATAAAATTACTAATTATTGTACAATTGGTTATATCAAGATGGTATTAAACAACCTTGATATAACTGTTAAGATAGACCAAGAACTTTCCACAAGTAAAATTAGTTTTGCAGCTCACTGAGAATAAAAAGCTAAGGATAACATTATAATATCTAGTCCATTCCGCCAAGTTTGAATAAGTAATGAATAGTAATAAAACACAAGTTTGATTCTAATCTGGTTAGTTTTTCTTACATTTATATATTTTTGTATGTATGTTAATAACATCTGAATCTACTTCACAAATTAATGGGTGGGATTCATTTATATTAAAGTCATTTTTAAATACCATAAATTGCTTTTAAATAAACACACTATTTTGTAAGCCACAAGAATTAGGAACATTAATTAACGCAATTAAAATCATATTGTTTATATTATTAGCGCTCTGCTTATCATAAAATAATCAATTTATGATTTGTTGTAATCCATTAAATTACTGTTTCAGCTAAGAATGTTGTACATGCTCATATAGGAAGAACGATTTAAATACTTGTAATTTTTTTTTTCTCATTTATTTTATATGATATAATAATAAAAATTGGTGCATACTTCTGAGATTTACTTTGTATATAAAAATGGCTTTTATTTAGTCTCTATTTATTGGACTTGTTACATTAGAACAAGTAACAAAGTTTTATCTCTTCTCTCTTCAATGATTCCGAACAAGCATCTTCAAGTCATATTATCACACCTTTCGATCTTCTCAAACTTTTACTGAACAAAGAGGCAAAAGTATAAGAAACATGTTTTGTAATAATAGTTTTTATTGTGTTATATTGAAGATCGCAAAAATTTATATCATGTTTAATATTTTCATTGTAAAATCTGAACCTATTACTTAACGATCCTATCACAAGCCCCACTCACTGACACAATATATTTATTTACATTTCTAGTGCCAGAAACAGCACTTTACGAGCAAAAATATTTATTCTCCTATTTAATACGTGACTACTGTATAATATGTTAGCCGTCGAACTAAGTATGTTTTATGTATTCTATGAAGTAAACAAATACCAATGCAATGTGCTACGAATAGTTTAGTGTTCACCGTATAACAATATAAAATCGTGCATTATATGAAACTTATATTCAAGAATTTATATATGATTATTAGATGAGATTGTGTTTTTGGAGAACTAAAAATGAGAGATAAAAGCCTAATACTTATTTGGTTTTAAAATAATTAGCATCAGGTAAAGTGTGAAACGTAAACCATGCTTTCTATAAAATCATACATTGGTAAATAGTTATCAGTCAGTTATGTAAAACAGCTGCAAACTTATGTACTGTTAAATGAGGAACCCCGCAAAGTTCTGTCGTCTGCTTTTCTGAGAACTGTGGAAAATAACTTTAGGAGCTGATGCTTTGACTTTGCAGGTAACTGATTGTAAAAAAACGGTTTGTATGAATCCTACTTTCAATACAACTTTAGATATCACTATAGATTCTACACTAATCGTCATTGTAAATTTTTGTAAACATGATAATTTTTCAAAAGTACATACAAATGTTTACTAATAATATAATATGATTTATCATTACCTGTCTATAAGAAGAAATATAAATTAAATTTAACTACAGGCCAATGTTATGAAAATGTGCAATTTAACACAAGTTTTTAAAAATACATTCAGTGTATGTATTTTATGAATATAGAAATATATAGAATTGCGAATGTAAGGAATTAATCTTATGTTACATCTAAATAGTTAGACATAATATAAGATTTCTTTTTTACATCTCCTTATATGAATGGACAAAAATACAAACAACGTTTAAGATAAGTTACACGATGATCTATTTTGTATATAAGAAGTTTGAACGGAACGCAATTTTCACGACCTTAGTATAGCTATATATTTTTGGCTATTAATTACTTTCATTAATATAACAAAATAATCTCACTTAAATTAAGTAATTTATCTTTACAGGATCTAGTTCTAGAGACTAATGGAGTGATATTTTCAACTAGAGCCCTATTTTACCGCAAAATAATGATACCTTTAGCTCTGTCTCGTTAAAAAATTGTTATAATTTATTTCTTACTAAATTAATATTTTAATGTTTTCAGATACAATACATTAGATACTGTTAAAGAACTCCTATTATAGCTTGTATCATGACTGTTATAACTGCTTATCATAAAGAGGTTTGCCATTCACACAAACTAATAAATAGCCGAATAGGAGTAATTATGTAGAGCTTTATAAATATTAATCTTACTTCTGTATTATTAACTGAATAAATAATCGTCAAGTAAAAGAGTTATCGTTTTTTATCCTAATATTAAATTTGACATATCCGAGCACTGTAGCGTACTAGTGCTCGGATATCGATGGTAATAGAGACGGGACAGCGGTTATACATTAGAAAGTAATAGCATGTGCTATATATATTTTTACGGTTATCTTATATATAAACTCCCTTCCGAAATACAATGACATTAATCCACTACTTTACGCTGTTCTTTCGTGTTAGTGTGATAGAACACTTGTCGGATCCACTCAATTTGCTGCTACTCTAATAGACAGCAGCGCGTTTAACAATATTTTTTTGGTTCTCTTAGTTGCTTCTTACCTGTGGATTTATAACAAAACCTATTGGTACCAGGGGTGGTCTGTTAGCAGGATATTCTTATCGGGGCCACATGAATGTAAACATTAACGGATGGAATTTTTCATTGCTAGGATATCAATAGGACCGCTGTTTATGACGATAAAAATATTTGTCATATTTAACTTAGGGTTAATATTATTTTTGTGGCCATTCGGGAAATCTAGAGACTTATGAACTTACTGATTTTAAATATTATACGTTACCTTGAATTGTTTAATGCATTTGTAGTCCGTCTTTATTTAATTTGGTGTGCTATAAATATAATGCAGCTCTGACAACCATTTTATTTTCTTCCTTTTTGCTCCTTTTTTCTGTTATTCACATAATGCCGAAATATGATTTAGACCAAAAATGTTATTGTGTTTTAATTAATACGCTTTTTGTATTTAACAAATTTCTTTAAAAAATTAAAAGTTGTCATGTACCTATATAAAACGTCCAAGACGTTTTAAATGTTCCTTAAAATATTTAAAACTAACATTACCAATCTTTAAAGTACGGTAAATTGTGGATTAAATTGTCAAATAGCACTAAAACTCAGATATATTCTTAAAATTGAGAAAACTATATCTTTGAAATCTAAATGATATTAATTGTGTAAATTGACTTCGTAACAAAGTTTAAGTTTAGTCTGGTGATAGTTATTTGAAATTTAACCTGACAACAGAGTTGATAAGTCAACTATGTTAACTATCACAGATATAATAATATAATAAGGTGTTCTTAAATTAACTTCGATAACGCAACGATTAATTGTTTAAGCTACGTGTGAAATGCATTGATTACTTTAAGATTTAGTTTGTCAATGTTTCATATCAATAGAAGGAAGTTGGAAAAACATTATAAAAAGTTAGTGTTGATATTAATTGACTATGGTGTGGGATGTTTACTTGTACCTAATTCAGATCCGTAATAATCTATTTGTGTGTAAACTATACAACCGTATCTTTTCAATCCGTGTAATCCATACAACCGAACAATACAGAGCTTGTTTTTCGACTGCATTGAAATGTACTTAATAATAATAAAGTACTCGTATCAAATCGACGCCGACGAGTGACATAGTAAGTTGGTCGTAATGTTACACTCGATATGACTAATATTATATTTAGCTAATCGTGACGTAGCTGAAATTAAACAAACTATGTTATCAAATCTTGAAATTTATGAGAAACTCCATGGCGCATTTCATTTACATTTTTCATTAAGCAGCTTTAAGTTAATACAGACAAACGCTTCTTTATTAAAAATGGACCGACGTGGTTCAATTTAGTATCCAGTCCGCGTCGGTCGCGCTGTGGTGAGTCTGGTGTTAACTGGATTAACTGATCGCAATATCTTCTATATTGTAACTAATATGAAAAAAATCAATGTCAGGTTCAAAGTTAGGTCCGTTTCTCTTATTTAATTATAAAAATGTATTAGGTTCGAAATAAGAATATTTATTATTATTACGGTATACACTATAAACTAAAATTAATAGACAATTTCAAGAACATTCCCTTATCGTTTCATTAATGTTTCACGTAAATGAACTAAATAGCAATCGCAACCGGCTGTAATTTATGGTTGTTATTATTTAATCTGATAGCTGCATGACATAAATATACCCTAAAAATATTTAGTAATAGGTATACCATTAAACGCTTTCAAGTTAGGATATACGATAATTGTTTTTAGCAAAGCGTAAAGATTTACTGCTTTCTTGGCGTATAAGCGTAAAGCCATAAGCTGTACTGTCGCTTAGCTTATCTCGTGTAGCATCACACTAAACTAACGTTCCTGAATTACGACATTACATCTACATGCTCACTTCTGCATGGTCATATTTTGATATTTTATATATTTTTAACCAATTTAGCAATTGAAACAATTGACATATGTAACTATGGTTCACTTTTAGGACTATATTCTAAATCTTGTTTGTGTTCCATTAATGCTTCTCGTATTATTATTATATAATACACAATAAAAAGTGTTTGCAATTAAAGTGTTTGTTAAGAAGTCAAATATAAAAACATTTAATTAACGATTTTAATTAAAGTTTCAACAAATTTTATAATATGTTTTCACGAAAATAAATGAATCAAATTGATAACGATTTCTTTATACGATATTTTAATAATTTAGTTTAATTTGTCATTATTTGTATAATATGTTTGGTTGTTATATATTTTTATAATAAATGTTTACATGTACATCATTTGACTAATACCAAATCTAATATCATCGAGCTATGTCTCTTTATGTTATTATAAATATTACAGAGAATAAAACCACTAGTGTCGTTTGTTATTAATACATGTACTGTTTAGTTCATTTTTCAGCTAATAATCACTAGCAGAGAGCTCGCAGTACGTATATTTTTAAGAGCGGAGTCAAACGTGTTGGAACGTTTCAAAAAGCTTTGACGTGACGACCTTTGGTGAAACTACAAAAGTCAACCAAAAAATAACAAATTAACATATAAATGCAATTCTTATTTCATTAACTTTATATTTAGTTTAGAATTTGGGACATTTACTTATAAAATGTAAGTTATAAATGCGCTATAAAGTTTTATGTACCTGAAATTATTAGATGAAATTATTATACCATTGAGTAAACAGTATTAACAGTAGATACCAAAACATTTTTAATCTTCTTATTCAGTGTACTCATGATGGTACTTACGTATAGTAAAATAGGCACCCCCCCTCCCCACTCATCTCGATCAGATACTTTAATCGTGATGATAGTTGAGTCGGAAAATGAGAAAGGTTTCTAGACGATTTATGGATATCACATATGATCATGGCCTTGTGATCACATCATATGTGAGTGAGCTATACAAGGATGTGCGCGCGGCTTTACTGGAATGCGTAGTAGAATATAATAATATTAGAGAGATATCCCACACTCACTGAGA
This sequence comes from Melinaea marsaeus rileyi, assembly GCA_918358865.1. Taxonomy (NCBI): domain Eukaryota; kingdom Metazoa; phylum Arthropoda; class Insecta; order Lepidoptera; family Nymphalidae; genus Melinaea; species Melinaea marsaeus. The sequence goes on along the minus strand of OU911095.1, from coordinate 7,180,680 downwards.
TGTGAATAATTGGCTGAGTCATATTGACGTATCACATAAAACTGAAATATATGACGTCTTATCTTACTTTTTACGTTTACTATCTTAAAATATAAAGGTGTGATTACTTTACGTTTTTTTGTTTAAAAAACTTTTAATAAATATAATGTATTAAATTCTGCTATTGTATACGTAATAATAATAAGATATACTATAGAAATATTTACATTACCCACATACTGAAGTTTAATAAGTTATATAACGTTGTCAACATTGTAATAAACCACGTCTATTAAAGAGTAATGGATTGTGGAAGTCGGTGAATATAAAATAATGTTGTTTCAAACAGCAGTATTACCTTAGATTTTATTTTGCTAACATTTTACTATTTGTTATATCATATTTATTGAATGCCGTATTTAAGTTTTAATTATTTTAATAATTGTAATACACGTCATGTCCAACATGTTTATATAATTAATGTTCAATATATTATACCTAAATTGTTACTTTGAATTATACTGGAACGAAGTTATCTAATTTTTTCAATATATTTATTATTTTCTCAGGTAAATTAATAAAACAAAATAATAATTTCAAAACATCTCATTGACATTTCGAAATAAAAATTTTTCAAGGAAACTATACCAGCAATGAACGTATATTTATATATTTAATTCCAAATCACCATCTGACTTGACTATATGAGATTTACCTCACAATGTTATTACAAACTTCGGATATTACCTGATCTATGAGACAGGAATAAATTTAAACTTAGTATCTGTGGTATTATTAGTTTTCCTACTTACGGATGTTTTTTAGGACTTCCGTAAATAAAAATGTAGTAGAAATTTTTAGAAAAATTATATCCTTGTTTTTTTATGGAATTTTAGAAAAACATGAAAATTATTTTGAGCCTGTGGTTGTTTTTGATAATTTATATCCTTTAATAAAATTCATTAATACTATCTAATTTGAAATTGTTTAATGCCTGCAGCCGAAAATAGTACTTTAAGTCAGTATAAATATATATAAGCATAGTTTATAACTCACTTTACTATTAGTAGATATTATTCCACACTTTCTATAATATTATCGTGTATTAAATTAATAAAGTAATGGACGCCTACTAGTTATTTAGTGTATTTAATTACCCTACTAATTTAAATATGCATAATGCAAAATTTACTACATCACCATTGTTTAGTACATCATTGTTTAGTAAATGAATGCTTAGACGGCCAGATTGAGGACAAAACCAAATAAATGATATAGACTGTAGAGTCTATATCTGGGTAGGCAGAACACCAGATATACCTCTTACGATCCGGCTCTTATAATAGGCGGTAAGTGCGTTACTACAATTACCGACGCAGCTCCGTTCAAATTCTTAGGCAAAAAAATCGATTACCAAGGGCGCACTCCATCGTTAGATATAATAGTCGATAGCTTTTTGAATGATCTAAAAAAGGTAGACAATCAACCAATAAGTAACATCAAAAAGACTTGGATATACGATAATTACTTAACATCACGTCTAAATTGGCCTTTCCTCGTTTGCGATATCAATAAGACCCTTTTGTTGAATTTAGATGCAATCGTCATAAGGACATTGAAGTCATGGCTCGGGTTAGCGCATCCAGCGGACTCTTCTACCTTATTTAGAGACCGAGACAATTTTGGGTTAAAATTAAGGAACCCATCAGAACTCTATAAACACCTAAGAGTGACCAAAAGACATATCATCTCAAAATCGAATGATGATACTATAACGTCTCTCCCAAAAGATAAAATTGGCGCAGAACTAGAGTCACGACTTCAATTCTATAAACAATTTATGATAGGTGCTCAAACAAATAAAGCAGGGTTAGGATCAAGTAGGAAACAACAAGACTTAGAAATAACAAAATCCTTTATTCGTCAAGATGAAAACGATAATTACCGGTTGCACGCGATGAGCCTAGAATTGCAAAATGAATGGGTGACCATAGGAGATTTTTGTATTCCGCTAGCTTTGAGATGGCGCACCCTGCTTCATGATTGGTCCCCAGCATTAGTAAAATTTTATCTTAATGCATTCCAAATGACTCTCCCAGGTCAAAGTAACTTAGTAAGATGGGGCAAAGCCACCGAAAAATCTTGCAACATCTGCGGGGAGGCAGTAGGGACCGCGAAACACTTGCTAGTAGGGTGTAAGGTACTATTAAATACTCGCGTCGCCACGATAAAGTATTAGAAATCATAAGAGAAGCGGTTAGTCTTTCTGTAGCAAGAGAGTAGAGAGGTATAATAACCACCAAAACATCAGTAGAATTCGTAAAGGCAGGTTCGTCCAGAAAATCAAAACTGAAACCTCATTCCATCTTGGACGTGTTTCCTGATTGGACTTTCATGATGGACACGTAAGAAAGGCAATACGAAATCCCCGGGGATGTTTGTGTTTCGTCATCTAGGCCGGACTTATTCCTGTACTCAAAACAACTAAGGCGCGTTATACTTGTGGAGCTTACTGTACCCTGGGAAACAAACATACCCAAAGATCATACATTCCAGCTTAACAAGTATAACGGACTATGTAACGAACTGATCAGGAATAAATTTATAGTTAATTTATACGCTGTAGAAGTAAAAGCGAGAGGTATAACAGCAAAATCTCTCTACAATTTATTTATGGACATCGGCCTTTCTAGAACGATCATCAGTTCATTTCTGGAACGTATTTGAAAGGCGGCTTTAGTAGGTTCTTACGATATTTGATTAGGTAGGGAGAGGAGTGTGAACGGTGAAGCTGAGCGTGTATGCGCATAGTAAAGGGGCACCTTAAACCTACACCTGGGTCGTAAGTCCCAGGCATTGTTAGCGCTCTTCCTCTTGCAACGCGATGGGCCCGGTACCCGCATGGTGAATCCATGGAATGCTAAGAAGCTTCGTCTCATTAAAATTAATATATGGAACATTAAAATTTATAACTTAATTACCAATGTTTTAGTAAATGAATCACATTAAATTAATATATAAAACTTATAATGAATATTTAAGTTAAATTAGTCAAGAACTTTTGACAACTCTAGGCTTTCAGTTTAGTATGAAATATTGCGGTGTACGTTATAAATATTTAGTGACTCTTCTATCATCATGAATAATTTTTATTTAAAATAATAATTCCTTATGATGTATTTTACGGTCTTGAGATAGATACCTTTCCGTCTCGATTTTTTGAAGATTTATTTTCGTGACGGTTGTTGTATTCAGGCCATACTCTTTTTTTAAATAATACGTGTGTTGAAAATTAAAAATCAAAAGCAAATTAAATTACAATTTCAAATTATTTTTTTAATTAAATATTATGATTAAAGACGGAAAACTAAAATATCATCTATTGTTATGTGATATGTAAGCTAACATTCATATTTAAAGCAGTGAGTAGTGTAAACCTCAGTAATTATGAATTCTTATTATTTAGTTTTAGAATATTATTCTCAAACCGAATATTCTCAT